>OX442344.1:1089169-2312462 GCA_949358125.1 Idaea dimidiata | reverse complement strand
CCGTCCCCACCACAGTCAGCACCACCGGTGTCTCAGAGTTATTCGCCGGCGCCCGTGATAACGGTGACTCGAGGAGTTCGTCGTCCCGTGCAGGAGGAAGAATCCGAGGTCAGTGGAAGTTGTACCATCGACTTATCATCCCCCTCACCATCGAAAGTAACTTTTACTCGAGGAGTAAGACGACGACAGTCGGATCAATCTGATATAGATGATGAATTCCACGATACCATCGAAGTAGATGAATAACGGTCCCAGGGTCTAGTTGAATTAATTAGTTAATCATATACATTAGCTATAAGGGGAGAAATGTTATGTAGGTTAGGTATACGTAGCTATATAGTATAGTGCGGCTGCGCCTGCACTCCGACATCACGACGAATACATATCAGTGCGTTACCAACCTCCGCTCGTATTACTTCGCTACCTCATACTTACTAAATAACGTAATGTATTTATTTCTATTGCCGCTATAACAACAAATCCAGAATAAAGTAAAGTACTAGAAATATGCCTTGAGCAATAAAAACAAGTTTACGAAATATTTAAAGAAAAATACTTATTTAATTTTGGGCTTCCTATAATACAACGTGCTTATTTTTTCAAAAATTGTACAGAACCCTTCATGGTCGAGTCCGACTTAATCTTTGCTGGTTGTTAGAACAGATTTTCCTTCCATTGTAAAAAATATCCATTTATTTTTAGAGCAAGGTTAGTATAATTGCGCTGCAGCCAACAAATTAGGATAAAAAACTAATTTACAATTAGTTTAAATAATCTCAGTCTATCATTTATTAAAATAAATATTGTAATTTGTTGTAACAAAAAAATAAAAATATATTGAACAAAAATAAACAACAAAAAGTGTGATTCCGGCCAGGATCGAACTGGCGGCCTTCTGCGTGTAAAGCAGATGTGATAACCACTACACCACGGAACCGATATGCAATGCACCGAAATACTGCTACACATTGTAAGTAAGATTATAAAACTAGTTTTTATTATTGCAAAGAAGAATGGCCATTTATTTTAAAGCTTGCATCGTACCTACTTTCGTACCTACTTCATTCTACAAAAGATAAATATTTTGCAAATGTAGAATATTATTAATTAGATAATTTACAAGTCTCAAGTGAAATGGTTAAAATATTATATCTTGTATATAATAATATAAAAAAAGTCGTGTTAGTTACACCATTTATAACTCAAGAACGGCTGAACCGATTTGGCTGAAAATTGGTGGGGAGGTAGCTTAGAACCAGGAGAAGGACATAGGATACTTTTAATCCCCGCGGGAACGGGAACGGGAACGGGACTTACGCGGGTGAAACTGCGGGGCGCAGCTAGTTATTTAATAAAAACGGGTTTTTTAAAGTTTTATTCCCTTTGAAGTTTGATATTTCGGCGATACTTAATTAAAAATGTATCTCCACGTCTCTATGTATTTTTTCTATGTATTAATTTCTATGTAGGTATATAAAAACACGTAATGCAATGACACATTAGTGAATCGAAACACGTTATTTTGTTTATCTCAAATTTAGAAGTAAAACGTAGTTTTACAATTTATATTTTGGTTTTAATATATTAGAAGTCTAGACTAGAATACCTAAATCTAGTTTTGACTTAGGTTTTCGCGATTTTGCATAATGAATCACAATATTACGTGCAAATAATTAATATTACGTTATTATTATATTTTAAATATTGTGTTTATGATTATAAATTTAAATATGTTTATTTAAATTAACTTTATATTGTAATTTAATTTAAGTTTGTATTTTGTTTTAATAAAAATTACTTTTTAATGATAAATATCGTAATATTTTTTAAGTAGGTACCTACAATGATGCCTAAATATATTATTAAGTTGTATACACGAGCTAAACTGAAAATTTCTGTTGGATTCGTCGAAATTAGTTGATTATTTTTTGACACAATATATTTTCGGTTAAAGCGTTTGTAAATGACATTGTTCCCTACATTTTGGTGTAGATTTTAAATAAAAATGTCGAAAAGTGTTGAAGTTTTAGCACATTTTAGAGAAATATTTTAGTCAAAAATGTTCTAATCCCATTGTTCAATTTTTATTTTAAACCTACACCCAAATGTAGAGAACAATGACATTTACAAATGCTATAAACGAAAATATTCTAAAACATTGCGTCAAAAAATAATCAACAATTTTCGATTGAATCCGACAGGGATTTTCAGTTGAGCTTGTATAGGGGCCTTAAATCTGAACGTCTTTTTAAGTCTGTTTAAGTCAAATGCTGTCATTTTCGATCTCACTTAAAACTACTACTTAAGTTGGAACATCTCGCTCTAGGTTTAAAAAGATTACTTTACAGTCTCTCATTAAAGAAGGCACATCTAAAACTTATTGTTCTGCGGTTTCACCCGCGTAAGTCCCATTCCTGCGGGATTATCGTGGTAAATAGTAGCCGATGTGTTATTCCAGGATTCTAGCTAACTATATTCCAAGTTTCATCGCAATCGGTGCAGTGCTTTTTGCGTGAAAGAGTAACAAAGCCTCATACATTTATGCATACTTACAAACTTTCGCGTTCATAATATAACTAGGTCGCGCATCGCGGTTTCACCCGCGTAAGTCCCGTTCCCGCGGGAATATCGGGATAAAAACTATGCCTATGTGTTAATCCAGGTCCCCAGCTACCTATATTCCAAGTTTCATCGCAATCGGTTCAGTAGTTCAGTAGGTTTTGCGTGAAAGAGTAACAACCTCACATACATACAAACATACTTATATACAAACATTCGCGTTTATAATATTAGTAAGATATGCCACGTTATTGCTAGAAACAGTAGTAGGTAAAAAACACAAACAAACACTTTTAAGATTTGTTTATTTCTTTATTTCATATAGTAGGTGAACAGATTTATCATCAATAACAAGAATTAACCAAATATTCTTTTGTTTTAGTATAATAAATATTATTTTCAAAGGACTATTTTTTCTACAACCCGACTGGCCTTCAGACTGATTCGTCCATCTGAAAAATAAAAATTAAACAAAAATGTTATTCCGAGTGAGTAATGTGCGAGTTAAAATGTTAACCTACATACAGTAGCTCGATTCTGTAAAAATATAGCATGCGGAATGCCGGCGGACTGCAGGCGACGTGCAGAAGATGTACGTTAATTCGGATTCTGTAAATGTTATTTTACTTAGTTACTACTTAATTGGTTAAGTAGCCTTCAAAATTAAGGGCTACTTAATTATTTAAAGAGCTTCCCTTGTTAATCAGGCAATCAGTATTTAAAGAAATTATAGAATAGCTATTATTTTTACTCCTGCAACAAATCGACTTCTGCAATGCTCATGCATACCGCCTGCTTGTCGCATGCTATGTTGCTACGCATCGATGTGTCGACATCGACCAATCAGAGAGCAGTGTGTTATTTTCCGTAATTTAAAAGGTAAAATTAAAAGCTCTTCTGTTATTGGTCGAACCGTTTAGAGTCTTAAGAATGGATATCCGTTAGTTTATAAATTTACTTCGAGACGTCGTAAGTTTATAATTTTACGAAAATATGTTCGTAAAATGATACAATTTATCTCTCGTTTAGAATCCTACGAAAGTTTATAAATTTCTTAGGAAACTTTACCGTGACTGATATATAATATATACAAAGTGTCCAGAACAACCCCTTTTTAAGCCGAAAGGGGGTTGTTCTAGACATCTATTCGAACAACTTTTGTTCTACGACTTTTGGAAATTCGAACTTTTTTGAAAATTTTGAGGTTCTGTTCCACTGAAGAACCAGCTGCTTTTGAAAATAAAGGTAATTGAAGTTTTGTTTGTACTAGACCAAACTAAATGAAAGGACAAAATAAGGTCAAAGACCTGAAACTCTAAGAAACAGCTGATTTTCAAGTAAACTTTACACTTAAAATTTTTGAAAAGTACTTCGAATTTTCAAAAGTCGTAGAACAAAAGTTGTCCGCCTAGACGTCTAGAACAACCTCCTTTCGGCTTAAAAGGGCTTGCCCGTTACATCTTGTATATAGCATGAGATTGAAAATTAGATTTGAGGTTTCTTGCTGAAAGGCCGCGGCTTGTTATAACTTATAATAACCCACCTAAGTTGTAGCGCGAAGCGGAGTTCGAAGCCAACGAGTTCCGTTAATTAAACCAGTTCAGCTACTAAGGAAGTCGGGTCGAATTTTATTCCATTACTGTCTTACTTATTTTAGCTGAGCGTGCTACTTAGATGTTAGATCATATCACCACTTACTGTCAGGTAGGATAGAGGGCAAACGTTAATCTATCGTGTTAAAAAACCTCGTAATGCTTATACTATTTTTTTCTACCTATATTTAATGGTAGGTATGTTCATTTTTGCGGTGAGGTACTGTATGATTAATTAATTAGTTTTAAAACAACTTAAGCACTTTTTTCTGAACAAACAAGTACTTAATAAGCATTTGTTGCCCGGATGCCAGTGTTAAATTGATTAAATGCAAATTAAACGAAGCTGAACTACTTTTAAAATTTAAATTTAAGTAAGACCATAGAAATAGTACAGTGGGTCGATTCTGTAAAAACGTAGCATGCGACAAGCAGGCGGTATGCATGAGCATTGCAGAAGTCGGTTTGTTGCAGGAGTAAAAATAATAGCTATTTTATAACTTCTTTAAATACTGATTGGCTAATTAACAAGGGGAGCTCTTTAAATAATTAAGTAGCCCTTAGTTTTGAAGGCTACTTAACTAATTAAGTAGTAATTAAGTTAAATAACATTTACAGAATACGAATTAAGGTACATCTTCTGCACGTCGCCTGCAGTTCGCCGGCATTCCGCATGCGTCCTTACCGAATCGAGGCCCAGTAATTCCTAGAAAGCTTACTTTGTATACAACTGCTAAAAAATAAAATCTCCATCACTTTTAACCACCAAGTATTTTTAAGAATATATTTTTTAAGATGCATTTATGAGTCAGTAATGGAAATTTTACAATATTGTTTATGTTTGTAACAAGAGGTTTAGTGCAAATAATTATTGGCCCTTGTTCTTTTCGTTCGAATGAACGATAAAATGTGTTTAATTGAAATTGAAATTGCCCCTCTGTATTCATCAGCTTTTTTAATACTGAAAGAAATGCTTTCCAAAAATTTCGCACCCGACAGGACTTGAACCTGCATCTCTAGGGATCCGTCCCAACGCCTTTTCCAATTTGGCCACGAATGCATGAATGCGGAAATTGGAAAAGGCGTTGGGCAGGTTCAAGTCGTATCGGTTGCGAAATTTTGGAAAGCAATTCTTTAAGTATAGTCATCCAAGTGTAGAAAACACTTTAAAATAAATCAAAAACGAGCTTTTTTAAATCTTAATAAAATATGTACGTATCTATCTTATCTAAACAGGCATCTCACAAAAAGTCCATGCTGCAAACAAACAAAAACAATTTAAAACATTACTCACCGTTCTGTAGAAAAAAAGAACACACACCACCCAACACTAAAAACATGCATTCGTAAAAAAGCAGCTTCACAAACGCAAAACAATTTCACCAATCACGGTTTAGTTTTTTTGAAAATATGCTGACCAAAATTCTGTAGCTACCACATAAAAGAGTAGGTATGTATACTTTTATATGTAAGTATATTGATAATTAACTAATTTCTAACAAAATATCCTTTACGATGATTTCCGATATCAATATGTCGATACTTAATTCTAAGCTTAAATGTCTTAAAGGACATAGGGCTACCCTTATGTAGCGCACTACATCGGAATTGTAAATGTCCCCATGAGCCACAAGAAATTGTGGCTTTTTCTCATCGGAGGGCGCGTTCCGAAGCCACACTAAAATCAATACACCTAAGACGTAGCCAAATGATCATGTGCATTTAATGCTGTACAAGAATCTAAAGGAAATAACCTATTTTGATTTTGATTTTTTGATTTTTTGATTTTAAAGATTATAGAAACTAATTGTCCCTAGTTCTTTTAACACTTGCATAAAAGCACTATGTATGTAAGTTTTTTATTTTCAGACTATAATCTGACGTTTTAGTTCCTTGTATTTGTCATTTTTTTCTATAGAAAAAAGTGTCGAATCGCACTAAAAATAATATGATTTTGTCTCATTTTATGTTATCTTTCGTTTTACACGTAGCTAGGTATTTTAGGTTGATGATTTCGAATGAGTTGGCTTTTTCAACTGTAAAGTTCGCGAAAGCTCGGTTCGTTAATAAATCATGAATAAAACGCGATTAAACCCGATAAATAATAGTAGTTTATGCACCGAGGTACTAAAGCCCTGTCTTATTTAGCGGGCGTCATATTGAATCCAAAGCGTACGAAGGACTCTAGAGGGTTAACTCCCGAGCGGAGCGAGGGTGTTAAAAAGTTATGTACCTAGAGTCCTGAGTAAAGCGTGGGATTCAACCGCCCAAGATAAAGACAGGCCTTATTACCAAGGTGAATACTTTACTTTACACATCTACTGCGAGACAACAAAAAAGTTACAAAACTAAGCATTTAAGTAACAACAAACCAATATATTAATGCAACGTGTATGAAATACATTTACAGGTCTATAATAATTAAATTCAACAATGTTATCTCAAAATGACGAAACCAAACATCGGCCTCAGCCGATGAAAAAAAAGTTGAGGCTTTATATTAACTAAAACTTTTTGCCTTACCCTTCCGTCGAAATAAAAATAGACGAAAAATAGCCCAGTTTTTAGTTTTTTATGTGTTATGTCTAGGTGGCCAGTTCGAAATGGCCGTATGCTACCAGAACCTTAGTTCCAAAATTATGGGTTATAATGAGCACTTTATGCACCTAGGGAATAAAGAGTCGCTTTACGTTGACCTTTTTGGTCAAATAAAGTAACTTTGTAGAGCAGTAGGTGTGTAAAGTGTTTTATTAAACATGAAGGTATCAATCTAGCAGTAATCATTGTTTACTCAAATCATACACTTAGAAACCGCATTTGAACACAAAAACAAGGAGCATTGCCTTCATAATGGGTTCTACTATGTAAACATAAAAGTTTGTTGGTTAGTATATATCGTACCTACATACAGTTATTCCCCGCTGTTTATCCCGCGTAAGTCCCGTTCCCGCAGGAATATCGAAATTAAAATCATGTGAAATATGTTCATGAATAAGCCAGGATCACCAGCTATCTACATTCAAAGTTTCATTGCAATCGGTTCAGTAGTTTTTGCCTGTAGTAGTAAGAAACATAGGTACACCTTTATAATACGCCGTATATAAATTGGATTAAATTATTGACTTGTATAAAAATTGCTTTGATTTAAAATCGATTGCGATGAAACTGAATTAACGTTAAAAGTTTTTTAACTGTGTGTTTCCGCAATTAGCCCTACTATTGGGCCTTTTTGCGTGATTTGAAGCCGTGGGTTTCCTCACGATGTTTTCCTTCACCGTAAGAGCGACATTGAATTATTTAAATAGCTAACACGACGAAACTATAAAGGTTTTTGTAGATTACGAAACCCTAAGAACAGATTTATACAATGCTAAACCACAACAACTACTTACTTGCTACTAACATTTTCTGAGCTTGATGTGAGTATTTTTGTTGTGTTTTATTGCCTTATGTTCTATAATATAATAAAATTATCTATTTATCTACTTTTTACACGAGTGTAATAACTAACATGTACCTACGTCAAACAAATAAAACATTTGCTAGCTAATTCCGTTGAGGAATCGGTATTTCCCAAAGCACGTCGTAGTTTATAATAAAACACAACACACAAAAAACTACAAAAGTCATGCAATTCACATATTTCACGTTCATTAAAATCAATGAAAAACAAATACATGCAGAAATTCGCATCCTAGACGACATACCTTATAATTAGTTAATTATTAATTAAAAATTTGCATCAAATTATTCGGCGATTCATTCTTGTGTTTGGACGAACATTTTGCAACTTTTTTACCCCCATTCCGTGCATTTCGCATTTAGATATTGGATTATAGGGATGATTTATATTAGACCTTTACGCACGAGCGCCGGCCGGGTCCGAGCTTCGTTGTCCATTGCTCGGCCGCCACTCGGTAGCAACAGACCGATCGACTGCTCGCCGAGCAATGGACAATGAAGCTCGGACCCGTCACGGTCTAATATAATTCATTCCTTCTTAAAGATCTTAAAATTTTGAATTGATTAGCCAAAGGAGCTTTGTATTGGTGAAAGAATTTTTATAAGTCGAATAGTTTTTTCGAAGCCTATTCGTTATTATCCAACAAACAACTTCCTTTACTAAAGTAAATAGAATAGATAAAAAAATAGAGTATAGATTAGCTCCCTTATTTATTAAATATTATTTACACATGGCTAAGTTATGTGACGTTTGTCTCTGTCTGTCAACTTTGAAACTTCATGTGACAGTAAAAGACAAACGAAGCATAGTTATGCAGCGCATTAATTGGCGTTTTTATAAAAGGGGGTAAGTATTTAAAACCCGACTTAGGGGAGGTAAATGTGGATCTGTGGATATAATTTAAGAATAAATCTATAAAGATGGCGACTTTAAAAAAGTAGGAGGTTCTCAATTGTTTGCGCATACTTTTAATTTCATGATTTTGATTAAATTGGTTTTTTTTATCATTTATACTACATTAGTTTTTTACCGGAGCGCGAGACTGTGTTTTCTTAGATCATGCTGCATCTAGTGATTGAGTGGTCAAACGGTCACCTTTGATGCTTAATGAAAAAAAAAAACTTGAAATTTTATACATAATATTATTTTAATAGAAAAAAAAGATATTTTCCGGTGATTTTGACCTTAGATTGGTGTTATGTTACGTTTATTATGTTTTGGTATGTGTTTATTTATTTATAAGCTTGATATTTAAAAAAGCGGAAATTAATAGTTGCGCACATGATTTATTGCTTTTCAACGATGTAAATGGCCACTTTTTGTGCCAACATACTTCTTAAGGACACGACAAGGACACGCGTAGAACTCTGGGACTAGTTTTTATAAGAAAGTGGCTAGATATAAAACGTTCCACTGCAAAGCAATGGCTTCGTTCTATCTTTCCACATTTCCCTAACTAGTACCTTACCTAAACTGAAAATCCTTGTCAGATTCATCGAAAATCATTTCTTATTTTCGATGCATTTTTTTTTTAAGTTTTTGGCTTTATGTGATCACAAATTCTGGCAATGACACGTAGTGAAGAAAGTACAAAATATTTTAGGTTGGTTCTTTTCTCGATTTTACTTTTATTATATATTTTTTCTTGTTGAGACGACTACGCAAACTAGCTACAATTAGAATATTTTAGTTTAAAGTATTTGTTTGTAAATGACAATTGATTCCTTTATTTTATTGTAGTTTCAAGATAAGTTTTTTAGTTAAGTAGGTAAATAAAGTTCAGCATAAAGTATTAAATACTTTTTATTGTTTCGAAACTTTAGCACAATTCACAATTTAGCCAAAATAAAAAAAACTTTTCGCCTGAATTGTGCTTTGTCTTTAATTTACACCAAAATGTAGGAAATAATGTCAACTACAATACAAACGCTTTGAACAAAAATATTCAAAAACTTCACGTCAAGAAATACTCGTAAATTTTTGATGAACGTTATAGGGATTTTGAGTTTAGGTATCTTATATACCATAATATCAACAAACTCGAATATATAGTATATAAAAGTAACAATCTTTCAAAAAATTGTTCCACGCAAACGGTCCTAGAACGATGATTCGGCCGCCAGTCTGTCACTAAAGATCGTCCGCCATTGGTCGATCCAAAGGTCGATCATACGTAATACTGTACGGAACATGTCAGTGTGTGCAGCTGCTGCTGTGGGACCGTGGAACATGATTTTTTTCGAATTTAATAGGGAAGTTAGATCTCTATTTATTCGTCGTAGCATAATACACTATAAGCCATGCAACTTACCTTTCCCCAGAAAGCCCGTGCCCCCAGTCACAAATACACACTGATCCCTATAGAACGACTGTATCTCAGTCTTCTGCGCTTTACCCTTCGTCAGCCTCATCTTCTCTGCCTCTTTGGTCTCCATCTTGTCCTCTTCCGTGTAACAGTTGTCTATGTCGTTTGATGACACGAACTCGTGGTCCTAAAATGTAAAGATTTTCCTTTTGGTTATTTGTTTGCAAAGTGTTAGTGCAGGTGCTTTCAAACTTATTCGAGACACGCCTCCTTTCGACCATAACAAAAAATCCGCGCTCTACATTCTCCTGTCTATACCTATTATAAACAGGAGGACACCATAAACTTCGGCGTAAAAATAGTAGGTTTCATCAAAATGTGCTCTTTAAAATTTCCACATTTTATGGTTATTTGTAATAAGGCAACTAATATTTTAACAAGGAGTTCGCCCCGAACTGAGACCTCACGATCCCCTACCGATCCGGCTCATCTTCGAACTCATAAATTCTATTGACCTAAACTACGAGCATACCAAAATTCATTAAGATCGGAGCTACGATACTCAAGTTATCGCCGAACAAAGATACAAAGTTACAAAGATACAAGCGCCAGGCCCGTCTACACTGGACCTCACTCGCTTCGCTCGTTCGGTCAATTACAATAGCTATTTTTTTTATTTTGAAAATTAAACCACCTCTACATTACCTCTGAAAAGTCCAGCATTGGAGCCACAGGATTCATTTCTTGGTTTTCTATGTCAGCTAGGCGTACTGAATTTTCTAATTCCTGCAAAAGAAATATAAAATTAATTTAAGTACCTACTTTTAATAATGGTTTTGTGTTATACTTAAGTTATTATAAGTAAGTTAGGTATCTATATAGATCAATCAACTCACAGCCTTAACAGCTGTAAGTAGAATGCTGGAATTTGGAGAGTAGGTATAGCTCTTCATATGATATAGGCATGCGATAACAACAGGGTTTGTCGAGCTTCCCATGGAATGCGTAATTGACTCTGTCTGTCTGTCTTTTACGTTTTCACGCTAAACCGCTAAGTATTAATGAGTTCCGGTATATAGTTTTTTGAAGAAAAAAAAATGCTTTTACACCCATCAGAGCCGAATGTTACGAAACCATTGTAACGCGCTGTCAATTGCGCCAAAGGGCCCTGTCCGGCCGGCAAAAAATTGCATTTTTTACAACACAACAACGAAAATCTCTCTGTGAAAAGTTATATTTTCGTGAAAAAGTATTACTGTGTGAAAAAAAATCTCGAAAAAGTCGATTCGTGGAAAGTTTTCCGTGATATAGCAATAGATTATTTATTATTTCTATTATTTCTAACCGACTTCTAAAAAAGGAAGAGGTAATCTATTCGGATGTATTTTCTACATATATATCCAAATCAGGTTCTAAATTCAACCACTCACAGTCAAATTATCCTGCAGCTCCTTGCTCAAGCTTCTGACATTCTCCAGCTCGCGAAGTTGCTTCTCTGTCGGCTTCCCGTAGACATCGATTTCAATGTTGTCTCCTCTGCGCTGCGCTTCGACCCACTTCTCCATGCGGTCGTGGGTGAGCGAATTGTTGGAAAGGGGCGTGTCTTGGAAGTCTAGATTCATTGTGATTTAGTACCTGTGGGGAAAAAGAAAAGATAAGGTAAGATAAGATAAGTTTGACGACCTCTGTGGCGCGTCGGGCGAACGCTTGGCTGCAATGCAGAAGGTTGCGGGTTCGATTCCCGCTGGGTGCAAATATTTATGCTTAAAAATAATTATTGGTCTGGGCGTATTTCTATGTATAATATGTATGTATTTACAAAAGAAAAATAAATATAAGTAGTATATCCGTTGTCAGTCACCGTAACACAAGCTTAGCAGCTTACCACGGGGCTAGATGGCGCTGTGTGTTCGTCACATGATTGATTTATTATTTATTTATTTATAAGATGAAACCTTATTGTACCCAAAAAAATAATTACAATAAACAAATAAACATTTACCCCCTTATTTATAAACGCTAATTAATGCGCTGCATAACGTATGCATCGTTTGCCTTTACTGTCACATGAAGTTTCAAAGTTGACAGACAGAGACAGTAGTCACATAACTATAAATACGGGTGTTAGAATAAAAATAAAAAATAAATGAATTACTTGATATTAAGAAACATATAGGTACATAAACTAACGGATAAATTATTATATTATACTAGCTGTGACCCGCGGTTTTACCCGCATAAATTCCTATCCCGTAACGTATGTGGCGCATCACGTATGTCATACCAAGCGTTGCTCAGCCCTTAGGATTATTCAAAGTAGGTACCCTATATCTTATTTTAACCACTAAACTATCCCTGTACCAAATTTCGTTCAAATCGGTTTAACCGTCATTTTTGCCCATCACGTATGTCATACCAAGCGTTGCTTTACCCGTACGATCATTTAAAGTATCGTATTTATACCCTTAAAGTAATCCCTGAACCAAATTTCATTCTAATTGGTGTGATCGTTCCTGTTGACCCATCACGTATGTGTCACGCCAAGCGTTGCTTAACCCGTACGATCATTTAAAGTACCCTATATCGTATCTATACCCTTAAAATAACCCTGTACCAAATTTTATTCTAATTGGTGCGATCGTTCCTGTTGACCCATCACGTATGTGTCACGCCAAGCGTTGCTTAACCCGTACGATCATTTAAAGTACCCTATATTTTATTTAAACCCCTATACTAACCCTGTACCAAATTTCGGTTCCGCCGTTTTTGAGATATAAATAGTGTAACTAACACGACTTTCGTTTTTATAGCTGCGTCCCGCGGGATTTACCCTCGTAAGTCCCGACCCCGTAAGAATATCGGGACCAAAAGTAGCCTATAACCTTCCTCGATAAATGGACTATCAAACACAAAAAGAATTTTTCAAATCGGACCAGCAGTTCCTGAGATTAGCGCGTTCAAACAAACAAACAAACAAACAATCAAACAAACTCTTCAACTTTATAATATTAGTATAGATTACTATTTATAAAGGGGATAAATATTAGGGGTTAAAGTATGAAATTGCCGATTTGTACTGAAAATCTTAATTGTTTAATTTTTTAACAAATTTATTTAATCAGAATAGTTGCCATTATTATCTATACATTGCTGCCATCTAATGGGAAGGTTATTAATGCCTTTGCGATAGAACTCCGACGATCTAGACTGCACAAACTGTGTGAAAGCATTTTGTACTGCCTCCTGGGAAGAAAACTTCTTGTCACGTAGATAATTGTCCAAATCACGAAAAAAATGGTAGTCCGTTGGAGCAAGGTCTGGTGAATACGGAGGATGACGAATGGTTTCTAAGTGCAGTTCCTGAAGGGTCAAAATGGTTTCTCGTGCTGTGTGAGGTCTCGGCGCGTTGTCGTGGAGCAATAATGGTGAAGATCGATTCATGAGTCGGGGCTGTTTTACTGCTAGTTTTGTCAACATGGTTCGGAGTTCGGCACAATAGACATCTGCCGTAATTGCTTGACCAGATCGAAGAAAACTATAGTGAATAACACTATGCTGAGACCACCAAACAGTTACCATTACCTTTTTATTGGTAAGTTTTGCTTTAGGACACTGTTGTGGCATTTAACCTGGGGTCAGCCATTGCATTTTTCTTTTCCGGTTATCATAAAGAATCCACTTTTCATCACATGTTACAATTCGATCCAATATTCCTTCATTTCTGTACCGGTTCAACAAGGCAACACAAGTTTCAACACGCGTTTCTTTCTGCAGATCAGTCAAATCATGAGGCATCCATTTTTCGTATTTTTTTATTTTATTGATTTGACGCAAGTGAGTCAATAAAGTGGGTAAGGTAACGTTAAACCATGCCGCTAATTCCTGGGTAGTTTGACTAGGATCGGCTTCCACTATCTCTCTTAATTCATCGTTATTCACCTGTGTGGGCGGTCTTCCTCGTGGCTCGTTCTTTAAGTCGAAATTTCCATCACGAAAGCGTTTAAACCAAAATCGCACGGTGCGTTCATTAGTAGACCCCTCTCCAAACGCAGCATTGATATTGCGGGCTGTTTCTGCCGCGTTAGTTCCGCGTCGGAACTCGTATTCAAAAATCACTCGAATTTTCGCAGTATCCATCTTTCTTGTCTAAATTGAATAACAAAAACAATTGAAAGTCGATATTAAAATGTTCCACATTTTTAAAAAAAAAACATCACAGAAACCATTTGAAAAAAGTTTCATTCGAAAACCTCAAACCATGAAGATTCTATGTCAATTCAAAGAACCTATTGCAATAAAACGGAAATTTCATACTTTAACACCTATTAGATAGACAATACTTTATTTGATCAACAACAAATTACAAATACAACACACTTAAAATAAAAATAAAACTAAATAAAAGTTGAACAAACAGGCGACCTTATCGCTTAAAGCGATGTCTTCCAGCCAACCTTGCCATTGAAAAAGAATTTAGGTAGGTCACGTTGTGATAAATATAAATAATGAATAATTAGTAGGTGTTTTAGTATTTTAAAAGATGTCTTTTCCGTAACAAAACGCAATAAATACTGGGTTTTACTCGCATTTTATTTAATAACGGCATTATTACTATAAAGACCGAGCTTTTGCTAGCTTTACAGATCGCTTTTTCAAGCGAACAAGCATCAGCAGCAAGTAAGCTGCAAAGTTAGCGAAAGCTCGGCCTTTCCTGATAAATCTGACGTGTGTATGATGTTTGTATGTTACCAGATATCTCCGTGGAGATATCTGGTAACATACACACACCCAAAAAACGTCAGAATTGAAAACCTCCGCCATTTTTGGAAGTCGGTTAAAACAGCGATTTTACTTCTAATATCGGATAAGTATCAAACTTGAATAAAATTTTCAAGTTCATTGCAAATAAGTAACCGCTGTCAAGGTAACTTATTATGTATGACTCGACTTTACTTGTTTGTAGCGTTCGCAAAACAAACTGTTTATTTACCTATTTTATTCAATTCATAAATGAAATATGTTTATCTCGTTAATAAAATATCTGTTTCATATTTTGAATATTGAAACTGAACATGTATTTTAATATTTTTAGGTAAGTAGGTACACGATAAAACAAGTAGGTAAGTAAGTAAAAATCATAAATAAAATCCTTTTTACAAAAACACAACATTTACCGGCTTTTACTCGCGTTTTGTGTATAATAACGGCATTATGAAAAAGCCGAGCTTTCGCTGACTTTACAGTTAGCTTATTGAAGGTTGATATAAAATATTGTGTTTTATTATTATGCAAACTCGCGAAAACCTAAGAGAACATTAAAAAATCTTTTTATTTTCATATAGTATTGGAATTAAGAATGACGATTAAGATATTGAATGAATAAATTATTTATAATGCAAACTAGACTAGCCAAGTTTTATTTAACTCAAACAAAATTCAACTCAGTTAACATCGCTCTTACGACGAAGAAAAACATGAGAGGAAACTCACGAATTGTCAGCTCCAGATTTTATGGACCTGTACCCATATTAACTATTCAGTGGATGTCTGACAACAGTGGAAAATGACAGGCACTATGCAGTACAGTGCTGCTTTGATGTAAAGTGTTTACTACCGGTGATTACCTCAAAGCAGCAATATACTGCACAGTGCCTGTCATTTTCCACTGTTGACAGACGTCAACAGATAGATAATATGGGTACTGCTCTTTATATAGGTGCTGAGCAAAGCTACTCCGTCTAACAATGTCCCGGGCTCTACAATGCTGTACAATTCATGGATCCAAATTCATAAATCATAAAACACTTTATTTATCGGGTTGAATCGCGTTTTTGTTCATGGTTTTAAACGAACCGAGCTTTCGCCTACTTCACAGTTGGCTTTTTCAAGGTTGATAAAACATAAATCATATAAAAATATATGAAAAAGTCAATGAGGAAAAATACCTAATTTTGAATATTAATGGTTCCGTTACGTTAATTCGTTTCTGATTTATAGAAGTAAATGTGCCATGCGGACTCGTACTCGGGTGTGACGTCATTTCACACTCGCCCAGGGGCTCGATTCGGTAAGGACATAGCATGGAGACTGCCGGCGGAATGCAGGCAACGTGCAAGAGATGTACGTTAATTCGTATTCATAGTAAAATAAGAAGCTGTATGTTTTTTTTAATAAATAAATAAATGCTGCTTCTTCTATAATAGGTACATGTGTTATTTCTCAACCGATTTTCATGAAACTAGGTTTATAGATAAATAAATAAACGTTTTGATTAGGAGAGCGATGTAAATGACGTCACATGATTAATAGCGAAACTCAATTTTTATCGTAACTTTGAATGGCTGTAAAATCAAAACTAATAAGTAATTTTGACCACAATAAAAACTTGTGTTTTTTATACATACAAGCTTTACTATAAACAAACTTTCAACCCATTTTGCACACCTATTAACATTCTTCAGTTTATTATACAAGGTGTAACAGGTAAGCCCTTTTAACCCGAAAGGAGGTTGTTCTAGACGTCTAGGCGAACAACTTTTGTTCTACGACTTTTGGAAATTCGAAATACTTTTCGAAAATTTTAGGTGTAAAGTTTACTTGAAAATCAGCTGTCTCTGAGAGTTCGAGGCCATTGACTTTATGTTGTTCTTTTATTTAGTTTGATGGTTTACGATCAAAACTTTAATTACCTTTATTTTGAAAAGCAGCTGTTTTTTCAGTGAAACATAATCTCAAAAATTACAAAAAAAAGTTCGAATGTTCAAAAGTCGTAGAACGAAAGTTGTTCGCCTAGACGTCTAGAACAACCCCCTTTCGGATTAAAAGGGCTTGCCCGTTACATCTTGTATAATCCTACTAATATTATAAATGGGAAAGTGTGTGTGTTTGGATGTTTAGATGTTTGGATGTTTGTTACTCAATCACGCAAAATCGGCTGAACGGATTTGGATGAAATTTGGAATGTAGGTAACTGGGAACCTGTAATAACACATAGGCTACTTTTTATCTCGAAAATCCCGCGGGAACGAAACTTACGCGGGTGAAACCGCGGGGCGCAGCTAGTTTATGAATAAAACCAGCAGTCGTTTATTATTGACGTTAGTTCAACAATCATCACTTCGTTTGAGTAATTTAATATTTATTTAATAGGTTTATTGACCTTTCGATCTTTATTTTAGGTGTACATGCCTAAACATCTATAAGTACCTACCTACTTGGTAAATAAAGTTGCAGACTGCAGTTTGACAAACATGGCACTAGTGAATTTGTGACTCTTTTTTTTTTTTTTTTTTTATTTATTAATTAAACGGTACATAAAAAACATTCAAACATAACTTAGCATAGCGAAACCACTAAGGTTTATAAATAATACTAAGTATAATTAAGCTAACGTCGCGTCATCAATTTGATACAGCATAGACAGGTACAAATTAACTATAAAATAAATATGTATGTCTTATTTTAGGGTGTACATTTTTGTACAGACACAGACCACTTTTGTAGTCACTTACCATCTGAGGTGATATAGTTAGGAACCTATGAAAATTTCGTAATTTGTTTTTTTTATTACTCAAGGCATATTTACTAGAAATATTTTAAAGGAAAAATTCATTTCAATATACATCTCGCCGCGAGTGAATTTTTAAAGATGAATTTTTCCTTAAAATTATTTCTAGTAACCTATGAATAATTAAAATTGTTTCACATTTTTTAAACTTAAAAAACGGGACTAATTAGTTACTCTGTGGACATTCTAATATGAAAAATAATTAGAGTTCATTAAAGAAAATATAAGTGGCTATAAATTTCATGTTTAATCGACTTACAAAAAAAGAGAATCCGCGCTACCATGCTTGTTGCTATGTCGTCCTTTTGTCGTTCAAAAGAATAAAGTCAATTTTAAATAAAAAATACCCCGACAACATTTAAAAACCACAGACAATTTAAAAAAGTCTTTTCTACTTTTTGAAGTTTGTTTTTGTTATTTTTTTATTAATTTTATTAATGTGTTTTTATTTCTTTAACCGACTTCAAAAAAGGAGGAGGTTCTCAATTCGTCGCGTATGTATTTTTTTTGTTTTTAATTAGTGTTTCTCTGCTAACCGTACGTTGTTTGTAATTAAACTTGACCTCATGTCGACTTACGTATTGAATTCCAACAAGATACAGATATTATGTTAATGTACTACGGAAACGTGTTTTAAGACTGATTTGGAAAAGCAAAACAAGTTTATGTTTTTGGCGTATACTTACCTAAATGTTTCTTTAAAAAAATTGCTGCACTAATAGCCAAAAATTTAAACGCGAAATTTTATGTTTGTATGTAACTTTGTTACTCTTTCATGCCAAAACTACCGAACCGATTGTGATGAAACTTGGAATATAGGTAGGTGGGGACCTGGAATAAAACATGGACTACTTTTACTCCCGGTAATCTCGCGGGAACGGGACTTACTCGGGTGAAACCGCGAGGCGTAGCTAGTGAATTATATATTTAAGCGACGGGAATGAGGAGCTGAGTCAGCCAATTAGAATGGTCGTGCGGGTTAAGCAACGCTTGGCGGTGTCATTACTTGGGTGGGTGACAGAAAATTTGGGTGGCAAAAATCATTTCCTCGAGCTACTCCGTGCTTCGGAAAGCACGTTAAGCAGTTGGTTCCGCTTGTTACCTCTGATAGCAGTCGTTTGGTCAAGATAAGGTCCTATAAAAGCACGTGGTTAGTTTCAATCATGGCCTCTCTAATTAAAAATCCAGGTCGAACAAAACAGAACAATGAAACCAAAATAGAACGGTTCTAAATTTAAATTTAAAATTTTCGAATAGCAATGACAGTGACATTTGACACAAATATTCATTTAAAACATAGTTTTACATACAATCGAATTCATAATACACAAGTGCATTTCGAAGTGTTTTACTAGAACAATTAAATACCTTTAGCTTAGGCTGAAATCTAACAGTGCGTACTTTGACTTTGCTCAAACTGAGCTTAGCAAAAGCTAAGCTTAAACTTTGAATTGGAAATTTTATAGTCGAAATTCATTTTAAATTTCATTCTCATAAAAGCGAAGCAAGATTATTTTTGAATTGTTTACATTTAAATTTGAAAACTAACTCCCTTACATATAAAATATTTTTTACATGGCTAAGTTATGTGACGTTTGTCTCTGTCTGTCAACCTTTAAACTACATGTGACCGTAAAAGACAAACGATGCATGCAGCATGCATGCATGGTTATGCAGCGCATTAATTACTTTATAATCAATTTAAAAAAAAGCGTTTTTATGTAAACAGTAAGGGTAAATAAATATAAAATAGATATGAATAGAATAGGTAAATAGATAGTAATTTTTAAAAACTACAAACTAAACTAAGCAAAACCTTTGGATAGTTGCGAAGATCGCTTCCTAAATACCAAAAATTATCTTAAGTCAAAGTACGGACTTAAATTTCAGCCTAAGATAACCTACATTTTGCTACATGATGGGTATTACCTATAGTGAGTATTTTTAATCGTTACTCGTTTAAATATTCATTGTTTTCTTTTTCTATACTTTTAATAAAGGAAGAGAGGACAAAATGTCTGTACTTGGAAGTAAATAAAAAAAAAGTTGTCCAGAGGACTTAGGATAAGTAGTAGAACAAAATTATATAATTTTTAAAATTCATGTCTTCCGTTTCCTTGTTTTCTCTATCTGTTCCTTATACAATGGACTACACTGTCTAGTCTGTTTTATAAATAATAATCGCTTTATTTGCCATCTATGTAAGTTAAATTATGTAATCCGGCCACCAGTTTAGTACTTAAAAATATAAATATACTTAATGCTCATAGTCAACTATGCTGAAAGGGTGATATAGGTGTTGGGCAAGCCTAAGGCATCCAATATAATGTCCCAGGCAATACATCGCCATAAATAGCACGAGTTAAAGTAGAACTTACTTATAAAATATTTATACAATTAAAAACTACTAATCCGATTGAAATCTGATTATCATGGTACTTATCCTAAGTCCTCTAGACAACTTTTTTTTTACTTCCAAGTACAAACTTTTTGTCCTCTCTTCCTTTATTATAAGTATAGATATAGATAGATTGAGATGATGTTTTATAAATCTTGCTAATATTATAAACGCGAAAGTTTGTATGTATGTATGTGAGTTTGTTACTCTTTCACGCAAAAACTACTAAACCGATTGCGATGAAAATTGGAATATAGGTAGCTGGGGACCTGGAATAACACATAGGGTACTTTTTATCCTGATATTTCCGCGGGAAAGGGACTTACGCAGGTGAAACCGCCGGGCGCAGCTAGTACCATGATAATTTTAAAACGTTTTAAAATTAGTCAATATGTTATGTGAGGTTTCGGAACGCGTCCTTCGATGAAAAGAAACCACAAGCAACTCATGGGGTTTTTTTACTGCCTACACCTACACTTTGAGTGCGTAAATAGTGGCCTATTAAACCTTTTCAAAAAAGGACATAGTTGGTTATCCATTGAAGTCTTGACCTACATTACTTTTTGGGTTTATTTATTACCGAATCATAAGCCTAGCCACAATATAATAAAAAAAATCCGTCTGCTTAAAAACTAATTAAAAAAAAAGGTCTTAGATTTTCGCGATTTTGCATAATAAAACACAATATTTACCGGGTTTTACCCGCGTTTTATTTAATAACGGCATTACTGCAAAGCACCGAAATTTCACTAACTTTACAGTTAGATTTTTAAAGGTTGGTTGGTTTCGTGGTTGGCTGGGTTTGTCAGAACCCGCAACCTTCTGCATTGCAGTCGGGCATTCGCCCGCCGCGCCATAGAGGCCGTCACATAAACTTTATTACCCATTTGATATAATATACTAAACTATATTACTATGTAAGTTACAATGTACATAATGATCAATAACAATTTTATTACTAAAACACAATATTTACCGGGTTTTACTCGCGTTTTATTTAATAACGTCATTATTATTTAAGACCACTTTATCAAGGTTTACATTGTAAAATATATTTCCTTGCGAAAAGTATTTCTAAGTACGCACTATAGATTATAGTATAGCACATACAACGAGCGCGCAAGCGGTGTTATAATATTGAGAATGTGGCGGTAGTTTGGCAAAATCCATGGCATAATTTTATTTGTTTGATATTGAATAGTTAATTAATTGATTTGTATTTAATGTTAAGATACTTTACCTATAATTTTACTAGTCTTATCTTACTTCTTACTAATATTATAAACGCGAAAGTTTGTATGTATGTGAGGTTGTTACTCTTTCACGCAAAAACTACTGAACCGATTGCGATGAAACTTGGAATATAGGTGGCTGGGGACCTGGATTAACACATAGGCTACTTTATATCCCGATATTCCCGCGGGAACGGGACTTAGCGGGTGAAACCGTGGGGTGCAGCTAGTTTAGCATAAATGTGACTGTTGTTTTGGTGTCAAAGAGGAAGGAACTATCGACCGTGATACAGGCTCGGCCTAGTTCAGTCGGTAGTGTCAATTAAGGACGCGACTCATGTGAAATCCCTTCCGATGGAATGGTTTTATTCATAACCGGTATCAAATAGATCTTTAAACAATGTATTATGTTATTGTACATGATACAAGAAGTGTCCCCTTCATTTCAAAAACAATAAAAAATAACTTTAAATACCACTATTATACAGGCAAAGTTACCCCTGTTTTACAAAATAAATCAATTTTTCTTCTAAATCCTTAACCGCTATATTTTCTTATAGGCATCATAATATTAGAAAATACAATACCTAGAACCCCTTCATCGCATTTTTTCAAAATATTATTTTAATCTTCGTTAATTATTGATTTTACGAGAAATTGTAGATTTTTCACGCAATTCCATCTCGCTCATTTATATGCAATAGGACAAGGACCGTTGCTTATCATCTATCGCCGCCTTAAGTAAATGCAACACTACCTACTTTGTCAAGTAAATAACTATTACTTTTTACTGGTCCTATTTACTTACAATATTTCCGTATAAAGAATATTGAAATTAAGATTTATTTATTTATTAAATAGGTCAGGTCCTCGGTGCTTCGGAAGGCACGTTAAGTAGTTAGTCACAGAATTCATTTATTTATTATTATCTACATTATTTTAAATATTTATTTGAGTCCACAACGTTTCTAAAATCTAGCTGACCCAAGAACCAATAAGTTTCCAAATCAAGAATTTCCTGTATCGATCAAAATACCTTCTTTAGCATACGGAACATCGAACATTTTCGATTAAAATCATAATAAAAATCCATATTCGTCAAGAAGGTTTCTAGGGGATCGATTCGGTAAGGACATAGCATGCGGAATGCCGGCGGAATGCAGGCGAACGTGCAGGAGATGTGCGTTAATTCGTATTCTGTAAATGTTATTTTACTTACTTACTACTTAATTGGTTAAGTAGCCTTCAAAATTAAGAGCTACTTAATTATTTAAATTATAGAATAGCTATTATTTTTACTCTTGCAATAAATCGACTTCTGCAATGTTCATGCATCCCGCTTTTTTGTCGCATGCTATGTTTTTAGAGAATCAGGGCCCAGTAGTACAAACAACCGACCGACATGTGCTGAATACATTATACATTATAACAAACAATGATAATAAAACTGAGTGTCACATATTTGTTACATGCATCTTAAATCGTTCTCATGACAATGTGAAAACAAAGGCATAATTGGTACTTATTTGAAATACTTGTAGCGTATCGCGGGTCGGATTATTTATCTAATAAGTATTTTTTTAAATTAATGCCAAGATTTTTTTTAACAAACACAAGAGCGACTTAGGCTGAAAATCTATAGAGCGTACTTTGACTATGCTCAGACTGAGCTCAGCAAAAACTAAGCATAAACTTCGAGTTTGAATTTATAGTCGAAATTCATTTCGTTATATACGAATAAAATAAAAACAACTTAATAGTCTTAACAGAGAAGCAAAGTATAGCTCATTATTTTTGATCGATTTACATTTTAAATTTGGAAAACGTTAGTAACTTTGTACAATTGCGAAGATCGCTTTATAAATATCAAAAAATTTGTTATGTCAAAGTTAACTTAAAGAAACGCTTTCCAAAAAAATTTTTTTTTGGAAATGCACCCGACAGGACTTGAACCTGCATCTCTGGGGATCCGTCCCAACGCCATTTTTCAATTTGGCCACGGATGCATGCAATGCATGCAATCGAGTCGAAATTAAGGATTACATTTCTTATAGTTTACGTTTTTAAGGCACGCAGCGCCATCTACCGACAATTTTTGCAGACTGCCATCTTGAACTATTCTATTTTGATAGAATTAGATTCAACGTCGAGATGTTACTTCCGATTACCCGTTTATAGTACCTATTTATTAAATATTTTATTTAGATTTCTTCGAACTTAACATTTATTCTTAGGTTATCCTATTGTATCGAGATGAGTTTCGACCAACTTACAGACAAACCTCTTCCATTTGTTTATAATATCATATTATGTTGACATGCAAGCCAGCCACTATAATCTGAACTGAGGTCGTACGGAGATATAAAACTCCGTTCTGCTTACAAATTACTTGTTTAAAGTGGAACGGTGCGATGGACCATCCACACGAAGCCGACTTCGAATGCCGGCACGTATTCTCTAACTGAAACGTCTCAACAACGCCTCAGCATTGCAAGCTGTATCGAGAAATTAGGTACCTACCTACTTAACATAGCTTTAGCGGATTTTCTTCTATTATCTTTGTGTAATTCAGACAGTCTCTTTCTATTTATTACTTTGTTACTATTTGTGAATATTCGCAATTGGCTTTGTGTTACATATTTATGTGTATTAGTAGTTTGTTAAGTAGCTGGGAATGTCTTTATCCTTGCGGAAAAGTTATGTGCGATGTTATTTACACATCGCTCATACGGTGAAGGAAAACGTCGTGAGGTAACCCACGGCTTAGTTAGCTCCAGACGTATTTACCAGTTCTTTCCTCTGGGCATGGCTGACTAGGCTGGGAGGGTGGTATAGGTGCTGGGCAAGCCTACTCCACCTTACAACGTCCCGGGCACAACAGCGCCATAAATAGCATGGATTAAAAGTTGCTTGCGTTGTATAAATCATCTGAAAATTAGATGAAAGGCCAAATATTATAAGCTGTGAATGTTCCTTAGTAAATAAATAATTAAATAAATAAACTTTGCGAATTGTTGAAGGAACCGTTTTTTAAGAAACTCTAACAATGCTGATGCATTGTCTACACTTTTAAGTTATGGAATAAATAGTCTTGTTGGAAATCGACAACGTAGGAATGGTTCGTTTTAGTCATTAATAAAAACAAAATTATTTGCATAAAACCGCTTTGTCAAATTTTCAATTCCCTAAATAGAGATATCTGACAAATAAAATGTAACACCACAGAATAAGAAACGTCACTATGATATTTAAAAAGCAAATAAATCTATTTATATTTATTTTTTAGAAGACCTAAATTTGAATGATTTTAATTTTGGTTGGGTTCGAACTTATTCGACAGATATCTTTTATTCGTAAAATAAAAAATCAGGCCTAAAATGTTAAAAAATATAATATAAATAATATTGTAGCATGTTATATATATAATTATTTAAACAATATAAGGGGGGTTGGTCTAGTTATATGCGTAAATATTAGCAGGCGAATGAAAAAGTTTGCCCATCCCTGGGGCTCGATTCGGTAAGGACATAGCATGCGGAATGCCGGCGGAATGCAGGCGACGTGCAGGAAATGTACGTTAATTCATATTCTGTAAGCGTTATTTTGCTTAATTACTACTTAATTCGTTAAGTATTCTTCAAATTTAGGGGTTCTTAATTATTTAAACAGCTCTCCTTGTTCCTCAGCCCATCAGTATTAAGAAAGTTATTGAATAGCTTTTATTTTTAAATATGCAACAAATCGACTTATGCAATGCTTCTGCATCCCGCCTGCTTGTCGCATTGAAAAAAAAACAGCTGTTTTTTTACATAAAGATAATTAAAAATTTTATTGTGCTTAGTAGACGAAACTAAATGAAAGGACAACTTAAGGTTAATGACCTCTAACTCTAAGAAACAGCTGATTTTCAAGTAAACTTTAAACTTAAAATTTCTGAAAGCTGCTTCGAATTTCCAAAAGTTGCAGAACAAAAGTTGTTTGCTTAGACGTCTAGAACAACCCCGTTTCGACTTAGATCGGTATCCTTACAACTTGTATATTTAGTAAGTAGGTATCTACAGTTCACGTTTCAAAATGTAAGCCAGTACAGCCACTGTAAGACCGGTTAATAATAACGTATTCCACTTCTGTAGGTATATATAATAGTGTAATTTGTTTTTTTTTCAAACGACGCGACGTCGTTTGTTTGTTTATAACGAGTAGGCTCCGAAAAAACTAGACCGATTTCAATAATGCTTTCACCAATAGAAAGCTACATTATCGAGGAGTACCATAGGATACTTTTGATCCCGATATTTCTACGGGGTCGGGACTTACGCAGGTGAAACAGCGAGACCTAGCTAGTTTTTTATAATTTGTATTCAGTTTCTTGAGCGTAATTTAATGTTAATATTTTATTTCGTAAGAAAATTAGGTACCTAGACGTTGGAAATTCCTATTTTTGTTAAAAATAATAAACAGTGAACATAACTTTAATTTTATTGGTGTAATTAATTTATCTAATAAACTTTAATTTTATACTTAAACCTAAGGTCCAGCGAGGCAAAATCGACTTTGTAAAATTTCGACTTTTCTTAATAACTTCTTCATTTTACTTTATTTTAAAAAGTGCCATCTATGCACCAGATAGTGCGAAAGCAATTTCATATTTTTTTATATAGATGGCACTGTTTCATAAATTTCAACCCAAGTTATTAAGAATAGTCGAAATTTCCCGAAGTCGAGATTGCCCGGCTGGAGCTTACGATATATATTTCGCGATTTTGCATTATAAAACCTAATCAACCTTGAAAAAGCCAAATGTAAAGTTGGCGAAAGCTCGGTCGTTGATAATAATGACGTGATGAAATAAAACTAGAGTAAACCCGGTAAATATTGTGTTTTATTCTACATAGATGGCAATCCAACTAATATTATAATTATAAACGTGAAAGTGTGTGTGTTTGGATGTTTGTTACTCAATCACGCGTAATCTACTGAACCGATTGCAATGAAACTTGGAATATAAGTAGTTGGATAGCGCGAATAACACATAGGCTACATTTTATCCCGATATTCTCGCGGGAACGGGACTTACGCGGTTGGAACCGCAGGGCGCAGCTAGTGTTTTATAAATTCCTACACAAGTTATTAAGAATAGTCGGAATTTCCTGAAGTCAAAATTACCCCGCTGTAGCTTACACGTTATTAAACTATTAGATATAATCTGACGGTAAAGCATTGTTTTTTTTTTAAATTATACTTTAATTTGTTCTCGTGCAAGTGTTATGTAATAAACTACACACATTAAATTGTTATTATGTACTTACATATATACCTAAATGTAGATACATAGCAAGTTTGCAACTGGCTGCGTGAGAAATGTCAAATGTCAAAGTTGCTTATTGCTTATTTTATAGCCTAGAAAGCGAAGGTTTCGATGTCTCTGTCACCCCACGTCCGTTGTCTACAACCCATAGTACAAGCCTAGTTGCTTCGTTTGGGGTAGACTGCATTTAATGAATATTTATTAATTTATTTAGTACTAGCTGCGCCCCGCAGTTTTACCCGCAGATGTGAAAAAAAAGTTGTCAGTTGTCAAGGGCGCGGGCGGCCGAGCGGTTCTCGAGCGGTTACACTTATTCATTGATTACTCGGGTTCTACTGATTGTATTTCGATGCAAAGTACACCACGACCTTCCTCGAAAATAGACCTATCCAATATTGAACCAGATTTTAATCGGATCAGTAGTTCTAATTGAAGGAACAGACAGAGAAACTGAGAAACAGACAGACAGACTTGATTTTTTAAAATTATATAATTCGGTTCTATTGCTTATCCTAAGTGCCCTAGACCACTTTTTCCTCTCTTCCTTTATTATAAGTATAGATAAGATATAGATATAGATGCTTTGGCTCATTGGCTTGGTTTACTAAAATGACTTGGTTATCGGTAGGCCGCCATCATGGATTAACATTTTGACACAACAACGTGTGGAGGGGCCATATATGCATCCAAAAGTGGGTAACGTAATCTGTTTTACAAGATTTATGACTTTATGTAAAATACTAGCTGCGCCCCGCGGTTTCACCCGCGTAACTTCCTATCCCGTAACGTTAATGATCCCTCACGTATGTCATACCAAGTGTTGCTTAACGATCATTCAAAGTACTATATAATATTTCTACCTCTAAACCAACCCTGTACCAAGTTTTATGAATATCGGGTCACCCGCTCTTTTTCGCCCATCACGTATGTTGTACCGAGTGTTGCTTAACCCGTGCGATCATTCAAAGTCAACCCTGTACCAAATTTCATTCATATCGGTTTACGGGTTGTTGAGTTAGAAATAGAAATACACGACTTTATTTTTCAGAGCTGCCGTCCCGCAGTTTCACTCGCGTAAGTCCCGATCCCGAGGGAATATCGGGATCAAAAGTAGCCTATGTCATATCTGAATAATGTAGCTTTCTATTAGTGAAATAATTTTTGAAATCGGTCTAGAAGTTTCTAAGATTACCTCCAATATACATACATATATACATGTTACCAACGTAACCTCTTTATAATATTAATTATCAACATAAAACAAAATATTAAGAATCAAAAGTACAATGAGATATTGCAAACGAATTTTTAAAAAGCACTGCAGTTTGGTGACACAACCGTCTCGCATGGAGCCGACCGATTGAGCCGCGCGGCAGGATGCCTCACGGAGTTGACTGGCCACCCTCATCATCGTCGCCCGCTACGTGTATATGGACGCTTGGTACTTAGTAATTATTTATTGTAGAGTTATTTTAAAACTGTAATATCTCGTGAGATATTCATTGAAATCAAGTGATGTTAAGGACAATTATGTTTAAAATTAAATACTTTTAATGAATAACGTATTTATTTGGATAAGGATTAACATAATATTTACAAAACTACGTTCGGAAATAATGCATTGTTCTACAACAAATTTGATTACTCTAAAAGATGTTATATTGAGTCAACCTTAAGAGATAGACATATGCTGTCGCGGACTATTTATTAGATCCTTTTTAGAGGAAGAATTCTGTCATATATGGTTTTTATGTAACTCTGACCGTTTACTCAGCGCACGCGACAGAATCTCGGAACAGGGTAATTTTTTTCCCGTTTTTGCAATATTTTTCATGGATGCTCCGCTCCTATCAGTCGTAGCGTGATGTAATATAGCCTATAACCTTCCTCGATAATTGGACTATCAAACACAAAAAGAATTTTTGAAATCGGACCGGCAGTTCCTGAGATTAGCGCGTTCAAACAAACAAACAAACAATCAAACAAACTCTTCAGCTTTATAATATTAATATAGTATAGATATGAGACACAGTACATAGAGGGGGCAGTATGGAAACTGCACACAATATGGAAAGTGCACACACACACAACGCACAAGTGACGCGTGACGTGGTCGTGAATGACCCGGCAATCAGTACTGACTGACATCTACGCGAAACCTCCTTAGGTTATTATTATTTCCTATCGGTTGTGAACCGATTATGGCCATTAGAAATAAGCCAGTGTCAAGTATTATTAATATATTATGCAAGTCATTTGCATCGAAACAGTCAAGTCGTCATAGTTAAAGTCAAGTCTAGGGAATCATTTGTAAACACGGCGGCCATTTATTTACAAAGATTTTTACGGAGCTTTGGAAACAACACTAAGTCCATGTATTGCACTGATTTTCACTTTTATTCCACTTGTACACCTTCATGAAACTAAATTGATTAATATGCCCCCAAAATTAAACAATTTGCACGCATTTGAACTAGGTTTTACAAAAATGAAAATTTAGCACCACATCTCCTCAACGAGTTGCCGCCAAAACTCGACTTGCCCTGCTATACTTAGCCCTTACTAACTAACGTGACCAATCACGAATTTGGCGGGAACGCGTCGGGGAGGTGTGTTGCTAATTTTCATTTTTGTGAAACCTAGTTCAAATTCGTGCTAGTTCGAATGCGTGCAAATTGTTTAAGTTCGGGGCCATATTAATAAATTTAGTTTCGTGAAGGTGTACAAGTGCAATGAAAGTGAAAATCGGTGCAAAGCAAGGACTTTAGCGTTGTCTCAAAAGCTCCGTGAACAATCTTTGTAAATGGCCGCCGTGTTTACAAATGATTCCTTAGCCTTGACTTTAACTATGACGATTTGACTGTTTCGATGCAAATATCTTGCATAATTGCATATATTAATAATACTTGATACTAACTAATTTCCAAATAGCCATAATCGGTTCACAACCAATAAGAAATAAATAAATAAGACCAAGGGGCTTGTCGAAGCGCATGTTTGTGTGAGTGAGCCGTTTTCGAGCATTTGTTTCCATACTGATCTACCCCGGGCCCCAGCCTTTCTATGTACTGTGGATCAGATAAGAAAAGGCAGGATTTACTTAGGTACCTATTTCATCAAAGTAGGCCTTTACATGTTAAAATCTAGATTGTATCTTGATGATTTATTATGCACCTATACCTTACTTGAATAAAAAGATAGGTAATTTACTATGAACCCCGAACTATTCGCAAGTTTTGACGACCTCTGTGGCGCGTCGGGCGAACGCTTAGTTGCAATGCGGAAGGTTGCGGGTTCGATTCCCGCTGGGTGCAAATATTTGTATCTGGTCTGGGCGTATTTCTATGTATCATTGTATGTATTTCCAAAAAAAAAACACTAAAATACTACGTAGTACTTATATCCGTTGTCTAGTAGCCATAGTACAAGCATAGTGCTTAGTTTGGGGACAGATTGCGCTGTGTGTAATGTTTATTTATTTACACCCTTACTTATAAAATATTATTTACACATGACTAAGTTATGTGACGTTTGTCTCTGTCTGTTAACTTTGAAACTTCGTGTGACAGTAAAAGATAAACGATGCATAGTTATGCAACGCATTAATTAGCATTTATAAGTAAGGGGATTTTAACAGCGCATCAAATTTTTCTTTACATAAAAAAATCTAAGGAGCGGTAAAAATTTGCAAACACGATCTCCGTAATAAAAAAAAGCTGCGAATCGATTTTGATGCAACTTTGAAAGAAATTGGAATATACCAGTGGGTCGATTGTGTAAAAACATAGCATGCGGAATGCCGGCGAACTGCAGGCGACGTGCCGAAGATGTGCGTTAATTCGTATTCTGTATATGTTATTTTACTTAATTACTACCCAATTAGTTAAGTAGCCTTCAAAATTAAGGGCTACTTAATTATTTAAAAAGATCCCCTTGTTAATCAGCCAATCAGTATTTAAAGAAGTTATAGAATAGCTATTATTTTTACTCCTGCAACAAATCGACTTCTGCAATGCTCATGCATCCCGCCTGCTTGTCGCATGCTATGTTTTTACAAAATCGGCCCACAGGACCAAATTCTGTAAGGTCGGCGGGGTCAAGCCACAGAGCGCTGCTAGTACCTACACCTAATTAAATTAATGAAACATGTTTAAGTCATAATGGTCCGGTTTGGCAAAACCCGATTTATAATAAGGTCGTTAAATCATCTGAGTTTCATTGACATTGAACTTTGTGTGTTGGGTGGGTAAGTATACTATTATATTATTATACTTACTTTATTTATATCAATTTTCGGTATATACCTAGGGTTTCAGCACCTTTTTCATTTATAATAACATGATTTATCGCTTTCTTAGTTACTGATATGCATGTTAGAATAAGATTTGTTTGTACCTACTTTCAATTAATAAACGTATTTGTATTTGTATTTTTCCATTTGTATTAATCGATACCTACATGTATTTTTAACGCATCTGAAACAAAAAAATATTAAAAGACGTTAAATAACTGACTAACCATGTGAAATCTACAAGGTTTCTGCACGATTTTATCATACATAATCGAGGAGCATCGATTTTATCATACAGAATCGAGGAGTATCGATTTTATCACACAGAATCGAGGAGCATTGATTTTATCATACAGAATCGAGGAGCATCGATTTTATCACACAGAATCGAGGAGAATTGATTTTATCATACAGAATCGAGGAGCATTGATTTTATCATACAGAATCGAGGAGCATCGATTTTATCATACATAATGGAGGAGCATTGATTTTGTCATACAGAATCGAGGAGCATTGATTTTGTCATACAGAATCGAGGAGCATCGATTTTATCATACAGAATCGAGGAGTATCGATTTTATCATACAGAATGGAGGAGCATCGATTCTGTATAATAAAATCGTGCAGAAACCTTGTAGATTTCACATGGTTCGTCAGTCATTTTACGTCTTTTAATATTTTATTTTAGATGCGGTAAAAAATACATGCAGGTATCGATTATTATTATAAAATAATAATAATGTTACTTAATTATTTTTTCAATATAATTAATCCTATTTGATTTAAATATGTAATGTAATACTTTTTCGCTTATTTATTACAAACGGATTCGATAACATTGTGATTATAATTGCCGCATCCTAAATAGATAAAATCTCATCTCAATCAATGATCTTACCTATCAATTATATAAAAAAAAACTCCCCAACTCCCTAGAACTCCCTAGAACTGTGTTGGTCTAGTGGTAGATACACCAACTTTCATACCGAAGGTCGTGGTTTCAAATCCCGGCCGCGAACCAATGTCTTTTTCTTTAAGAAAAAAATATGCGTGCTATTATCGCTCTTACGATGAAGGAAAACATCGTGAGGAAACCCACGGCTTAAAATCACGCACAAAGGCCCAATAGTAGGGCAATTGCGGAAACACACAGTTAAAACTTTAAACTTTAACTTTAAACTCCCCAAGAATTTTTACTACCTTTTATAAAAAGCATAGGTTACCTTGATGTTCAACATCGTCACCAATCATTACCAAACTAGTTTAATTAATTTACATTTTATTTTAAAAGATTCTGGTTATTTCCGTTATGTTAAATAAAACGTATTGTTAATAAAAACTATTAAATAAAACATTAATATGTAGTATTTGCGTTGTCTAGTACCCATAGTACAAGCTCACAGTGCTTAGATTGGGGCTAGATTGCGCTGTGCGTAATGTTCTATTTCTTATCGGTTGTGAATCGATTATGGCCATTAGGAAATTAGCCAGTGTCATGTATTTTAATATATTATGCAAGTTATTTGCATCGAAACAGTCAAGTCGTCATAGTTAAAGTCAAGTCTAGAGAATCATTTGTAAACACGGCGGCCATTTACAAACAATCTTCACGGAGCCTTGGAGACAACACTAAGTCAATGTTTTGCACCGATTTTCACTTTCATTCCACTTGTACACCTTCACGAAACTAAATTGATTAATATGCCCCCGAAATAAAACAATTTGCACGCATATGAACTAGGTTTCACAAAAATGAAAATTTAGCACCACATCTCCTCAACGAGTTCCCGCCAAGACTCCCGTGCGTAATGTTGTGCAATATTTATTTATTTATTGTACACTAGCTGCGCCCCGCGGTTTTACCCGCGTAAGTCCCGTTCCCGCGGGAATATCGGGATAAAAAGTAGCCTATGTGTTAATCCAGGTCCCCAGCTACCTATATTCCAAGTTTCATCGCAATCGGTTCAGTAGATTTTGCGTGAAAGAGTAACAACCTCACATACATACATACAAACTTTCGCGTTTATAATATTAGTAAGATGTACACATGTTTACGAGTATTGTCTAGTTTTAATTTATCTTTGTACAAATAGTTCCGTTAGGTTTCGATGATATTCTGTTTTGTGTGCCTAAGTAAATGAAAAAAATAATAAAAAAAGTTGTAAAGTATGAAGACCAATTTTCACTTTCATTACACTTGTACGTACAGTGTACACCTTCACGAAACTAAATTGATTAATATGACCCCTAAATTAAACAATTTCCACGCATTTGAACTAGGTTTCACAAAAATGAAAATTTAGAAACACATCACCTCAACGCCTTCCCGCCAAAACTCTCTATATTACCTTTAGTTTAGATGGACCTTCAAAAACTTGGAGTTTCCGAATGACAAATTTTAGGAATATTCCGCCCTACCATGATGTTTTATTTGTTACGAAGTTATAGTTCAGCTAATAATTTATGTAAAAAATTGAATCCCTATTTCGCGTGGTCACGGCCTCAGGCCTGAACGGCTAGACCGATTTCGATAATGATTTTTTGTGTTGTATTTGTTATGATCAGAAGAAGGATCTTGTGGCAGATTTTTTTAATTTTAGAAAAAGATGCGGTAAAACAGCGGGGCACAGCTAGTAAAAAGTAAAAATAAAAACATCAAATAAATAAAAAAAAAAAAACTTGAAAAAAGAATAAATATTTACCGGGTTTTACTCGCGTTTTATTTAATAACGGCATTATTACTAAGTACCGAGCTTTCCCTAACTTTACCCACAGTTAGCTTTCAAAGTTAGTCACTGTAAAGTTATAAAGTTAAGCTGTAAGTTATATACCCGGTAAATATTGTGTTTTATTATGCAAAATCGCGAAAACCCAAAACACAAAATTAAAAAAATAATTTTTAATTATCTGTGGTTAATATTTCTTTGTTTTTTGTTGCTCAAGGCATATTAAACTTAGAAATATAGGGCACAGTGGGTACGATCGATTCTTTAAAAACATAGCATGAGACAAGCAGGCGGTATGCATGAGCATTGCAGAAGTCGATTTGTTGCAGGAGTAAAAATAAAAGCTATTCTATAATTTCTTGAAATACTGATTAGCTGATTAACAAGGGGAGCTCTCTAAATAATTAAGTAGCCCTTAATTTTGAAGGCTACTTAACTAATTAAGTAGTAATTAAGTGAAATAACATTTACAGAATACGAATTAACGCACATCTTCTGCACGTCGCCTGCAGTTCGCCGGCATTCCGCATGCTATGTTTTTACAGAATCGACCCACAGGTTCGAATCCTGTCATGGAGATTTTTTGAAAATATATTTCCTTGCGATAAATATTTCTAAGTTTGTTAGTGGTTTTTAAAAGTAGTCGGGGTTTTTTTTTTTATTTAAAATCATGGTAGCGCGTTAATAACGCCAGTGCCGTATTTGTAAAAAACGACTTAGGTAAGTATATATCGCTGATTAGACTTAGATTATGGTCCAAGGCGAGCGAGATGCGGAAACCATGTTTAGTATTAAGTATTTCGCATTTCCTACCACTGTATTTTAAGGTCGTACCAACTAAATTATTGTTATTAGGTATCTATGACTCAAATTATTAGGTTTTATGTATATATATACATAATTTATTTTGTTTGTATTATGTTAAACTAGCTGTGTCCTGCGGTTTCACCCGCCTAAGTCCCGTTCCCGCAGGAATATCGGGATAAAATGTAGCCTACGTGTTATTCCGGTATCTAACTACTTATATTCCAGGTTTCATAGCAATCGGTTCAGTAGTTTTTGCGTGATTAAGTAACAAACATCCAAACATCCAAAAACATACACTTTCACATTTATAATATTAGTAGCAGACATAATTTATTTTGTTTGTAATAAGTTATATTAATAAGATTATATAGATTTATAGGTTATGTTTAGTTTTATAATTAGTTTTAATTTAAGCCTTTTGAAAAACAATATTAGTAGGTAACATAGCTGCTTATATACGCCACTTAATACTTGAGAGCTACTTAAATATTTAAGCATTTCTCCAACTCATAAATAAATCTTACTTCTAACTAATAATAAAGACGCGATAGTTTGTATGCAGCCAAGCGTTCGCGGACACGGAGAAACAGTAAGACATGATTTTTTAAAATTATACTTATTAATTTTGTTCCACAACTTTTCTTAAGTTCCCTAGGCAACTTTTTTTTAAATTTACTTTCAAGTACAGACTTTTTTCCTCTCTTCCTTTATTATAAGTATAGATAGATAGAATAGACAAAAACCTACTATTCAGAACAACTATTCAGAATTAGTTTGAAAGAAAATACGTAATAAATATTCAAAGACCAAATAAAGCTCATTGCTTCTATACGAGTCCACAATAATATTCATTGACGCAAATCATGACTTTCAACTTGGTAATTTTCCACTTTTTGTCGACGATAATAATTTATCGAAGAAAAAATAACCTATGATCCTAATAATACCAGTTTTTCTACGATTATGGTGTAATATTTTATAGGTACTAAGTATATTTCTAGTTGTACTACTACCTCTTATTTCTATGGTCACATGTGTAAAGTAAATGAAAGGAGGTTGCGTGTTTGGAAATGACATTTGTTACGTAAAACGAGCCTTCGGTACTGCTTGCTTCGGTCAAACAATTTTCGGTGAAACGAACCATAGGGGAAACGAACAATCGGTGAAACAACTATTCGGTAAAGTAATCTTTCGGTCAATCGTCTTCGGCGAAAGGTGTTTCGATGGATAGTGTTTAGAAGTAGCGTAGGGAACCCGTAAAAATCACGATTAAGACCCGAGATTATTTGAAACTAGCAGCGCCCTGTGGTTTTATTTAATTTTAAAAAATCTGGCATAAGATCCTTCTCTTGATCATAACGAAGACAACAAAAAAAGAATTATCGAAATCGGTCCAGCCGTTCAGGCGTGACGCCGTGACCGCGCGGAATAGGGATTCATTTTTATATATAAGATTAAATAAATTTTGTTACTTACTTAATTATCTGTTTGATTTGTTTTAGTAGGTACTTCACTTTTGGATAAACTTAGTTTTTTTTTCTTTCTAAAATTTTCCTTTTACAACGGAAACAATATGACGTAGGTAAGTACCTATCTAATTGAAGGCTTCATTAATAATTGTCGTAAACAAACAGCTAATCTACAATAATCGGTTTAGTCATACTATTTGATTACCTCTGTGGGTTTGCGATGAAACATTGGTTTGCAGATAGCTGGAGATTGGGCCCTGATTCTGTAAAAACATAGCATGCGACAAACAGGCGGGCTGCATGAGCATTGCAGAAGTCGATTTGTTGCAGGAGTAAAAATAATAGTTATTCTATAACCTCTTTTAATACTGGTTGCCGAGGAACAAGGGGAGCTATTTAAATAATTAAGTAAATCTTAATTTTGAAGGCTACTTAACTAAATAAGTAAAATAACATTTACAGAATACGAATTCACGAACCTACATCTCCTGCACGTCGCCTGCATTCCGCCGGCATTCCGCATGCTATGTCCTTACCGAATCGAGCCACTGCACTGGATTAAAACATAGACTATTTTTTATCCCGATATTCCCGCGGGATTGGAACGTATACGGGTAAAACCGCAGGTCGCAGCTAGTTAACTAATACAAATTAGGTACATTTTACTTCATTTAAAGTCAAAACATAAAATCGAAATTTATAAATGTAATCAAATATTTTTTGTTTAAATAAATAAATAAATCCTGTGACGAACACAGCGCCATCTAGCTCCATGGTAAGCTGCTCAGCTTGTGTTACGGTGACTAGACAACGGATATACTACTTATATTTATTTATATATATATGTATGTTTTCTATTTATTTCCTTATTTTTTTTCTTTTGCTTAATAAAACACTTTATTTACCGGGTTTAATCGCGCTTTATTCATGATTTTTAAACGACCAAGTTTTAGCTAACTTTACAGTGGCTTTTTCGAGGTTTTTATCAAGGCAAGAATTTGAATTGAAAAAATGTTAATCTTCAAAAATTCACTCGCGACCAAATTTGAACCCGCGTCTCTATGTCAGTACCGTAGCGCTTTAACCAACTATAATTATTTGGTTTTCTATTTTCCTAATTATACATTTTCTATTCTTATAACTTTGTTTTTTTATTTAATATTTATAATATAAATTCTAGTATATTATAAAACTGTATCAGATTCGTCTACTTTTCAAAGCAAACATTATTAAAAAAAACACTTACCGTTTTCTTTTAAATATTTCGACACACAATTAGAACAGCACTTGTTAGATCGGAAGCTAAAACAAAACTGACTGCTAACCTCTAACTTCAAAGGATGCGGTATAAAATACAGTGGCGCGCAACCTTTACAAATAAACACATTCAAATTATTAGATATTTAATCCTACACCCTACTAATATTATTAAATGTGAAATTTTGTCTGTATGTCGGCTGACATCATACTAACTTACTAATATTATAAACGCGAAAGTTTCTATGTAAGTATTCATGTATGTATGTATGTGAAGTTGTTACTATTTCACACAAAAACTACTGAACCGATTGCGATGAAACTTAGAATATAGGTAGCTGGGGACCTGGATTAACACATAGGCTACTTTTTATCCAAAAACACTTGCAGGAACGGGACTTATGCGGGTGAAACCGTAATATTATAAAGCTGAAAGTTTGTGAGGATGTGTGTATGTATGTAGGTATGTGTGTTTGTTACTCAATCACGCAAAAACTACCGAACCGATTACGATGAAACTTGGAATATAGGTAGCTGGATACCGGGAATAACACATAGGCTATTCTTTATCCCGATATTCCCGCGGGAACGGGATTTACGCGGGGTGCAGCTAGTACATGTATAAATAAATAATAAATAAATAACAGCCAAATACAAAAACGCCACTTAAATTTAGGGGCAACTTAAAATCTTCTTCTTCCTAACTAGATTAGATTAGATTAGATTAACTCTTTATTGTACCAAATTAAAACAAACAAAATAAAAATGACAAAATAAACAAATACATTAAAAATTACAATATAACCATTTAAATGACATATATACAACTAATATATAACAGCCAATATATAACTATTGGCTTCATTTCATTTCATTTTCTTAGTTATGGATTTCTGTCAGCAATATAGGACAATTTAGTCAGTTTCACGTACTAATAGTGTACTACCACTATTATACGGTAATCGTTTGAAATAATTTTCAATGCGTAAAGGCTGCAGAAAAAATGGCGACCTGAAGCCGCCTGGCATCATCAGTACTTCCCTGGTCGTCCGTTTAAGTGTGGATTTTTGCAATGCAGTAGGTAGGTGAAGTAAGTCAAAATTTGTATGATGATGACGATGGATGACGATCAATGACGATGGATGACGATAGATGACGATGGATGCCGATGGTTCAAAAACAACGAAATTACGCAATTTTTATTATTTTCCGGATATCCGGATAAAAAGTAGCCTATATGTTAATCGAAGTCTTAAGTTATCTGCATACCAAATTTCATTGAAATCGATCCAGCCGTTTCCGAGATTAGCGCGCACAAACGCACAGACAAACATCCAAACTAACAAACAGACAATCAGAAAAAAAGTTAAACACGGAAATGTGGTCTGTTACGTTAGTACAGTACGTTAATATAGTACAGTACCCCCTAAATAGTTTTTTCAAAATATCTTTCAAAAACAGACACCGCTAAGTTACGATTTTATTATAAGTATAGATAGATATAAAATAGTAAGATGTACCTAACCTAATTCGGTATTTCATGCGAGTGAAATCGTGGGACGCTGCTAGTTAATAACAACCAAAGAAAATTTTCCTTAAAGTAAAAAGAAATTGTCTCTTTTTTAAAGAATTTCAAAGATACTTATATTATTCATTTATTTAAATTGTTTATTTCGGTGGTTGATTGATTATTTTTCATTTAATGTTTATTAAGTTTTCAATTAAAAACTTGATTAAAAACTAACGGCAATATGCACGTGGCAAACGTGGCATTTTTACACGACTGCCAAAGGAAGTGTTATGTTTTTGCCGTGAGTGTATGTATGTATGTATGTATGTATGTATGTATGTGACCTATTTTTGAGCCGTCGTAGGGCCTAAACGGCCGGGCCGATTTAGATAAACGATACGTCGTTAGATTCGTCATGACCGCGTGAGTGACATAGGGTACATTAAAATAATAAATAAATAAAAATAATTATGTAAAACGCTATTAACCAAGATTTGTAAAGACAATAAAAAACAGAGAAAACGCGTAACATTGTTCACTCAAACGATATGTTTTATTCTTTCGTAAATTTACATTTGAAAAGTATTGCTTGTAAAGTTTTACAATTAAGTTTTAAAATAATTAATTATAAAATTATCGGAAGTCGTTTAAGTAGGTTGTCTTCATTCATATGTCACTTGCCTTCGGCTCGGTTGTCTTGTCTTTAATGACGTTCATAATATATTATTTATACTTACTTCATTTTATGGCTTAGCACTACCTACCTCTGGATTGGGATTTTTGAATTTTCGCACAAAAATTCAATATTCGCATGCGAAAACAATCCGCGTGTGAATAATGTATTCTAATAGTCATTCTAATAGTTAATCTTCGAAAGTTATGTTGCTACTACATTTATGATTACGCAGGTAATTTTCGCAAGAACAACGGAATGTTAATTAAAAACTTTTCGATTTCATTCGTATATAAATATCTCATCTATGGATTTGCATTTGACGCCGAGTTTGAAGGAATTGGCAGAGATGACATAAAATACTTTAGTATCTTCTTACTAGTCTGTGAACATAAATAACCACTTTGTTTTTCAAAGAAAAAAAACCTAAGTAATAGCCTAAAATTAGAAAGCTAAAAAAAGTTGTCAGCAACAACAACCCGAGGCATTGCGCCCAAGATGCTGGCGGCGTTCCCGCGCTGAATAGGAAACCGCCAGCTCTTGTACTTATCACCCTGAGTAAGCAAAAACAAGCAATGCACGTCCTCGCCACTGGAGTATAATACATCTAGAATTAATGAATTTCTTCTGGTGTAATTAAATCTGATCTCTAAAAACTAAAAAGCGATAAATAAAAAAAATATTTAAAAAAATAAAAAACCCGACTGCACTTTTAACAGAAAAGTGAAAAACAAGATACTTCTAGTAGCTTTAGGAATGGTGGATGCAGTCGGGTGGGAATATTATTTACACATGACTAAAGGCGACTTGCATGACAAAATTTAAAAACATATTTAACTAAATCAATTTTAAAATAATTTATGGGATATCGAACATTGGACTCTATTTCATTAAATGGACGATTGATAATATGTTGCCACACATTAACAGTTCTTGCAACTCTGACAGATTTTAAACACGTTTTACAGGTTAAACATGTTTAGGAACCGTTATGCAAGCTGGCCTAAGTTATGCGACGTTTGTCTCTGTCTGTCATCTTTGAAACTTCATGTGACAGTAAAAGACAAACGAGGCATAGTCTATTATGCAAAATTTAAAAAACAACCAAAAAAAAAAGAATTGATAAAAATGACCAAAATAACCTCTACATAGGTACAATGCCACCGACTAATTAATCTGTTTTATCATCTGAAGTCGGGCAGCCAAACTTAGTACAATATGGAACGAACCAGTAAAACTGCCCGACTTCAGATGATAAAACAGATTAATTAGTCGGTGGCACTGTACCTATGTAGAGGTTATTTTGGTCATTTTTATCAATTCTTTTTTTTTTGGTTGTTTTTTAAATTTTGCATAATAGACTATGCCTCGTTTGTCTTTTACTGTCACATGAAGTTTTTTAAATTATTTTTTGTTTCTTTTTGAAGTCGGTTTATTAATTTTTAAATTATTTTTTATTTTACTCTTTTTAGTATACTTACCTACCTAAAAATCAACAATATTGTTACCGTAATTTTAATTATTGAGGAGTTTGCTGATGAGAAGGTGGTTTCAGGTGCCACCTCAATCTGTACTTAGTTCTTTAGGGGTCTATTCTTTTTGGTAGAAGTCCAAAAACGAGTAATTTATTGAATTCTTGGATGCTATCCTGTCCATCATTCCGAAGATAGTCATCAGATCCTTACCAAACTTTCATGGGACCACCAAGCAGCTTCCACCTTTCCATTAAAAAAAAACTATATCAATCGGTCAAGCCATCTTCGTGTAATCGATGAACAACTGAATTGAATATAGCGTTTTGAGGAGCATTCCCGGTCCTCACTTCGAAGATCCTCATCAGATCCTCATCAAATTTTTATGGGACCATCTCGGAGCTTTCACCTTTTCATTAAAAAAGAATCATCTCAATCGGTCAAGCCATCTTCGAGTAATCGATAAACAACTGGATTGATTAATGCGTTTTGAGGAGCATTTCCGTTCATCACTCCGAAGACCCTCATCAGATCCACATCAAATTTTTATGGGACCATCTTGGAGCTCCTACCTATCCATTAAAAAAAGAAGCATCTTAATCCGTCAATCCGTCTTCGAGTAATCGGTAAACATACAAAAAAAAAAAAAAAATATTATACATACAGACGAATTGATAACCTCCTCCTTTTTTGAAGTCGGTTAAAAAGCAGCCTTTATCATCAAAATTTTCAAAAAAAAGTTCGAATTTTTAAAACTTTTATAACAAAAGTTGTTTGCCTAGATGTCTAGAACAACCCGCTTTCGGCTTAAAAGGGCATATCCGTTACACCTTGGATTGGCAGTTGAAATCACAGATGAAGTATTTCTAGCCGCTATAACAACAAATAGTGACAACTTTATTTTAAAGATTGATTCTCCCTAGTGGCGAAATCTAGTGTCAAACTGGCGTCAATGGTAGAGTGCAAAAAAAATGCAAACATGCGGCGTCGTTGCGTTCATGGATTCTGTTAGTCCAGAGTTTATCGTTATCCAATTGTGATAATGAACGGAACCCTTAGTGCTCGAGTCCGATTCGACAATTGGGTAACGATAAACTCTGGACTTTTGGGTGGATGACTTCCGGCTAACTGATGTGTGGTCCGTTGTGAAATAACTCGAAAATCGGCGCCGTGTAATAATTATCAATTGTTAATAATTTTACAAGAAATTACTTATTAGTTAATAAATAATACCTACTTACCAATATGTAATTTAATATAACTTTACACATCTACGGCTCTACAAAGATAAAGAAAAAAGGTGAACATAAATTAAAGCTAGTCTTTTTCCCTAGGTGCATAAAGTGCTCATTATAAACCTAGGGCTGAAAGTAATTCAAATTTGGAACTATGGTTTTGGTAGCAGAGCATACATACATTTCGAACTGGCCAAGTGGACACCTAGAAATAACACATAATAAAGAAAAACAGGCCTTCGTCAAAACTCGTCATTTTGATGTAATATTGATAAATTTAATCGATAAATAGCTGTAATATATTTTATACACGTTGCATTAATCTATTGTTTTGTTGTTAGTTAAATACTTATTTTTTGTAACCCTTTTATTGTCTCGCAGTATATGTGTAAAGTAGAGTATTCACCTCGGTAATAAAGCTTGTCTTTATCTTGGGCGCTTGAATCCCACGCTTCACTCAGGACTCTAGGTACATAACTCCTTCGCTTCGCTCAGGAGTTAAGTTTTTAACACCCTCGCTCCGCTCGGGAGTTAACTCTCTAGAGTCCTTCGTACGCTTTGGATTAAATATGACGCCCGCTATATAAGACAGGGCTTTAGTACCTCGGTGCATAAACTACTATTGTTAGTAATTTTACAAGAAAGTACTTATTAGTTAATAGGTAATACTTACTAATATGTAATTTAATATAACTTTACACATCTACGGCTTTACAAAGTTAAAAAGGTCAACAAAAATTAAAGCGAGTCTTTTTCCCTAGGTGCATAAAGTGCTCATTATAAACCTAGGGCTGAAAGTAATTTAAATTTGGAACTATATGGTTTTGATAGATTAGGTACGTAACTCTTGCGCTTCGTTCAGGAGTTAAGTTTTTAACCGCTGCGCTCGGGAGTTAACTCTCTAGAGTCCTTCGTACGCTTTGGATTCGATACGACTATAAGACAGGGTTTTAGGACCTCGGTGCATAAACTACCATAATAGTAGGTACTTTACTTACCTACATTTCCAAACCTACATAAATAATACCTAGTAAATACTTAAAAAGTCAAAATCTACCTACGCTATACCTATACCGAACTAAAAAATTGCTGTACCGTTTAAAAAAAAACGTTTTAGAAGAAAGGGCTTCTCAGTTTATTAAAAATACGTGCCCTTGCCCCTACGTGACATCAAAACCTGTACGTTTTCAATTAAAATTCAATTTACATTGATTTGCATTGAATCGTTATTATTTTGTATTAATTATTTTTGTTTTTTGAACTATTGTTTCGTGAACGTCATTAAAATTGCTCATTTAGGTATATATATAAACATTTTATTTTTATTTCCATAATTAACATCTTAAAAGTAGATCTTACACCATCTAGTTGTTGCTAAGAGAAACTCTTGCGTACTAGTTAGTACCACTACTCGATACAGATGTCGCTAATAGAGCATTTTCGCCAAAATAGCCACCATCATGGACGGTAACGGTTAAGTTGGGATATTCCGTGCATTTACGTTGCAATTAACTAACACTTTAGAAGTGTAGAGTTAATATTAGATAGTTTCTAATTTTGTACTTTGACTTTGCTAAGCAAAAACTTTGTCTTAAGACAATTGTTGGTATTTAAAAAGCGATCTTCGCAACTATCCAAAGTTTTTGCTTAGTAAAGTCGAAGTTTTTTCAAATTTAGAATGTAGACCAATCAAAAAGAAAGACCTAAACTTTGCTTCTCCGTTATGACTAGTAAGTTCGTTTTATTTCATTCGAATATTACAAAATGAATTTCGACTATAAATTCCAATTCAAAGTTTATGCTTAGTTTTTGCTGAGCGCAGTCTGAGCAAAGTCAAAGTACGGCCTATATATTTCAGCCTAAGAGATCTCTAAATAAAAAAATATTTAAAAAAATAAAAAACCCGACTGCAGTTTTAACAGAAAAGTGAAAAACAAGATACTTCTAGTAGCTTTAGGAATGGTGGATGCAGTCGGGTGGGACTCCAAATAACATAAAGATAGTATGCCTAATTATATAACACTAAGTATTTGGTTTATTAAACTTATTCACCTTTTATTTGGAGTCCCACCCGACTGCATCCACCATTCCTAAAGCTACTAGAAGCATCTTGTTTTTCACTTTTCTGTTAAAACTGCAGTCGGGTTTTTTATTTTTTTAAATATTTTTTTATTTATCGCTTTTTAGTTTTTAGAGATCAGATTTAATTACACCAGAAGAAATTCATTAATTCTAGAGGTATTATACTCCAGTAGCGAGGACGTGCATTGCTTGTTTTTGCTTACTCAGGGTGATAAGTACAAGAGCTGGCGGTTTCCTATCCAGCGCGGGAACGCCGCCAGCATCTTGGGCGCAATGCCTCGGGTTGTTGTTGCTGACAACTTTTTTTAGCTTTCTAATTTTAGGCTATTACTTAGGTATTTTTTTCTTTGAAAAACAAAGTGGTTATATAATGTTCACAGACTAGTAAGAAGATACTAAAGTATTTTATGTCATCTCTGCCAATTCCTTCAAACTCGGCGTCAAATGCAAATCCATAGATGAGATATTTATATACGAGTGAAATCGAAAAGTTTTTAATTAACGTTCCGTTGTTCTTGCGAAAATTACCTGCGTAATCATAAATGTAGTAGCAACATAACTGTCGAGGATTAACTATTAGAATGACTATTAGAATACATTATTCACACGCGGATTGTTTTCGCATGCGAATATTAAATTATTGTGCGAAAATTCAAAAATCCCAATCCAGAGGTAGTGCTTAGCCATAAAATGAAGTAAGTAAAAATAATATATTATGAACGTCATTAAAGACAAGACAACCGAGCCGAAGGCAAGTGACATATTAATGAAGACAACCTACTTAAACGACTTCCGATAATTTTATAATTAATTATTTTAAAACTTAATTGTAAAACTTTACAAGCAATACTTTTCAAATGTAAATTTACGAAAGAATAAAACATATCGTTTGAGTGAACAATGTTACGCGTTTTCTCTATTTTTTATGGTCTTTACAAATCTTGGTTAATAGCGTTTTACATAATTATTTTTATTTATTTATTATTTTAATGTACCCTATGTCACTCACGCGGTCATGACGAATCTAACGACGTATCGTTTATCTAAATCGGCATAGCCGTTTAGGCCCTACGACGGCTCAAAAAAAGGTCACATACATACATACATACATACATACATACATACACTCACGGCGAAAACATAACACTTCCTTTGGCAGTCGTGTAAAAAAGTACATCATAAAATTAAAACCAGAAAAGCGAGAATAAAAGTCTTGCCAATTTTTCCTTTTATAATATATTTCTTTTAAAATAAGAGGTAGGCATACAATGAAAAAAAAATGCATTATGTCAAACATTTGTTAAATTTTTCACTCAATTAATATTATTTGTTATAGGTATAATTCTCAAAACATATTAAAACACCTTTTCAAAAATGGTATCTTTTGCCATCAAAATGCCATGAGAGTAGTAGGCACTTACAGAGATTTAATTTAAATGGAATTTCCATAATTGCTTTTTCCATAATTAAATATTTTGAGTAAGTTTTAAACCCACGTTATGTCGCATTGTAAAAGCAGCTTTTAATTATTTCTTTATACTCATTCACAGGTTTCAACTAAGTTTCCACATAGTTTTAGAATAGTTTACTGGAGTCCACGCGGTTTTTTTTCTTACAGAATTAGGCCTCTGTGGCCCGATTCTGTAAAAACGACAAGCAGGCGGGATGCATGAACATTGCAGAAGTCGATTTGTTGCATGAGTAAAAATAATAGCTATTCTATAATTTCTTTAAATACTGATTGGTTAATTAACGAGGGGAGCTCTTTAAATATAATTAATAGTAGCCCTTAATTTTGAAGGCTACTTAACTAATTAAGTAGTAATTAAGTAAAAATAACATTTACAGAATACGAATTAACGTACATCTCCTGCAAGTCGCCTGCAGTCTGCCGGCATTCCGCATGCTATGTCCTTACCGAATCGAGGCCCAGGTATGTCTTCCAATTAGTTCTAAATCCTTCTTCTTGAGAAGACAACTCCTTAACCATTAGGGATTTTCCTCATGAGAAGCTATTCGAACCCGCAACCTACTGCGTCGCAGTCGAGGATTCGCCCGACGCGCCACAGGTAACCCACATAGCAACTTCAAGTGACTTTATAAACATGATCTAGAAACCGACGAACTAAAACTATAAAACCCATAACAAACATAAGAAATTATTTGCCAAAAAACATAGAAATAAACGCAAGTTAAGAAATAATGTAAGAATCGAAACCAAAATTGTTTTTTGACTCCCAAAGCTGTTGAGTTTAGGCCATCTTTTAGGACATATTTTCTCAAACCTATTCCCCAAATCATGATGAATTCTTTCCAGTTTATGTTGGTTATGTCGAAGTTGAACAAAAGCTGGTCCCTTTTTGATAAGTTCTTGTAAAGTTTGTCCGTGTTGTTGTCGACAAAGGTCCACTCTTTCAGGCAGAAGTAAGAAAGAGACACTGTCATTTTCTGCACTTTTTTGCTTAGTTTCACGAATCTGAAATATGGAGATAAATTAACAATAAGTAAGTACCTGTTTTTGATATATTTTTAAAGTGTTTCCTACACTAGGATGCATCCGTGGCCAAACTGGAAAAAGGCGTTGGGACGGATCCCCAGAGATGCAGGTTCAAGACCTGTCGGGTGCGAAATTTTTGGAAAGCACTTCTTTAAGTACAATAAGTACCTAAGTATTTTAAACTAATAAATACATATCTATTAAAAGCGCATCCCATCAAAACATAAATGTAAAACAAGAGATAATTAAACACTTTATTTATCGCGTTTAATCGCGTTTTATTCATGATTTGAAACGAACAGAGCTTTCTCCAACTTTACAGTTGGCTTTTTCAAGGTTGACCAAGAGATAATTATCTACACTAATAGGTATTATAAAGCAGAAGAGTTTGTCTCTTTGTTTGCACGCGCTTATCTCGTTCTTTTTGTCTTTTTGTGTTTATAGACCATTTATCGGGGAAGGTTATAGGCAACGAACTCCAACATTTAAGGAAGTAGCAATCCTTTGAAAAAATGTTCCACGCAAACGGTGGTTGCGGGGCCTAGAACGATGATTCGACCGCCAGTCTGTCACTAAAGATCGTCCGCCATTGGTCGATCCAAAGGTCGATCATACGTAATACTGTACGGAACATGTCAGTGTGTGCATCTGCTGCTGTGTCAACGTGGAACATGTTTTTTTTTAATTTAATAGGGAAGTTAGATCTCCATTCTATGTATTCCTCGTAGGTTGTAGGCTATATAACATCACGCTACCACCAACAGGAGCGGAGCATCCATGAAAAATATGGTCGTTGACTTTAACGACAAAGCAAGTCAGAAATAAATGGGTGACAAGTTCAGCTCAACATAAATATTTGCTAACAACTTAAAATATCGTTGTCTACTTATGACTTAGGTTAAATAAGAATTAAAGCCTTAGGTAAGTTTAGACTAAGTTAATACAGATGCAAAAATCACAAAGGGGGAAACTCAGACGATGCCGCCGCCCGCCGCCTTTCAAATTCAAATTCAAAGTCAAAGTTTCAAACTAAATGTGTTGTATTTGTTGATCAAATAAAGTACTAGTAGTTCGCCCCGAACTGAGACCTCACGACCCCCTAGTTCCCCAACCCCCTACCGATCCGGCTCATTTTCAAACTCATAAATTCCATTGACCTAAACTACGCGCATACCAAAATTCATGAAGATCGGAGCTACGATACTCAAGTTATCGTCGAACAAACATACAAAGATACAAAGTTACAAGATACAAGCGCCAAGCCCGTCTACACTGGACCTCAGTCGCTTCGCTTGTTCGGTCAATTATCTATCTATCTACTTACATCCTGTCCTTCCTCAACAAGAAACAGCCGAAGTCCAAGAAATATGCCGGTATTAAGTGTAGGAAGATGGATAGTATGTGGAACAGTCGCAAGTTGCTGGTCTCCATAGCATAGGAGTAGTACACTGACTTAGGAGACGCTATCCGTGGACAGTCGTATCTGATGACGCGGGATATCAGTTCTGGAAATCATTCACAAACAATTATTATTCAAACATAATTTCTTCTATGGTTTTCGCGATTTTGCATAATAAAACACTTTATTAACCGGGTTTAATCGCGTTTTGTTCATGATTTTTAAACGAACCATGCTTTCGCCGACTTTACTGTTGGCTTTTTCAAGGTCAACAATGGTAGTTTATGCACCGAGGTGCTAAAGCCTTGTCTTATATAGCGGGCGTCATATTGAATCCAAAGCGTACGAAGGACTCTAGAGAGTTAACTCCCGAGCGGAGCGAGGATGTTAAAAACGTAACTCTTGAGCGAAGCGAAGGAGTTGTGTACCTAGAGTCCTGAGTGAAGCGTGGGATTCAAGCGCCCAAGATAAAGACAGGCTTTATTACCGAGGTGAATACTTTACTTTACACATCTCTATATAAGACAGGGCTTTAGTACCTCGGTGCATAAACTACTATTAGAACTCAACAAAAACAAATTATAGTTAGGTGTACCGTCTTCGCGGTAATTTAAAAAACACGCGCCGTATCCGGCGCCACCAATCAAATCTCGCAGACACTAAGGCGCCTGGTCAACTCGAGGCGGGGCCAATCAGAATTCGTCTATTTTGACGTAAAGCGCTCGCATTGGTTAAAACCGAGAGCCTACCGTCACTGTGAATGACACCTACCTACAATCTTAAAAAGATCGGCGGTTTTCCTCAGAACTCAGAACTAGGGGATAGAGGTACATTAATCAAATTTTAAAGGCATTCCTAAAACCCAAGATATGGATTATTCAACTAATTTACGTGATCTAAAGCCACGATGTTAGTATTTTCGTTTATTTTCCGCTAGATTAATATATTTTGTATATTAAAGTTTCACAGTTCTGAGCTTCAAACCTAAAAAAATGGCGGCTCAATCTTTCCTAACTTAGGAGAATAGTGTAGTGCTCCTAACTGTGAAACTTTAACTAACTTTTAATTCAGCGGAAATAAAACGAAAATAGTAAATACTAACACAGTGGCTTTAGATCACGTAAACCTATTGAATAATCCATATTTCTTCTTTTAGGAATAAAAAATTTCTTATTAAATTACAATAGTATACTCATGCAAAATTACAGCTTCTTAGTAGGTACTAACCGTTTCTGAGGAAAGCCGCGGACGGACGGACGGACATGACAAAACTATAAAGGAGGTTTCTAGTAAACTACGAAACCCTGATAAAAACATGGTAAATACCACGTTATTTAATAATATTTGTAGTGTAAAACAACCAATGTTTGTTTTAAATTGTGTATATAATTTGTAACGGGTATGCCCTTTTAATCCGAAAGGGGGTTGTTCTAGACGTCTGGGCGAACAATTATTTTGTTCTACGACGTTTAAAAATTCAAACTTTTTTTTGAAAATTTTGAGATTTTGTTTTACTGAAAAAACAGCTGCTTTTGAAAATAAAGGTACTTAACTGAAGTTTTGACTGTAAATCATCAAACTAAATAAAAGGACAACATAAGGTCAATGACCTCTAACTCTGAGAAACAGCTGATTTCGTAAATTTGTTTTTATTGCTCAATGCATATTTACTAGAAATATTTTTAAAGGAAAAATTCATCTTCAAAAATTCACTTGCGGCGAGATTTGAACTCGCGTCCCTGGATCAATATTCCAGTGCCTATACCGCTCGGCCACGCAAAAATGTGTGGAAAAAAGCCATTTTGAACGGTCTTCTTAGCGTTTATAAGTAAGGGGGATACTCACAAACCTTCAGCTTTATAATATTAAGTAGGATAGGATTTACATAATTGACCGGGTCGCGTTTTTTCCTTTTATGTGGGTTTACCTACGGAAATCTAGAAATGTACTCACTCCAAGTGACAGGGTTCCTAGCTACAGTAGTTACATTGTATATTGGTGTCTCGTTCCCGCCCTTCCTCTGAGTACACGATGTTTCCCTGCCGACAACTGAAAATATAAAAATAAAAAATCGATCAAGTGTGATTCGTACTCGCGAGGATTTCTTTTTTAATGGGTGCGTTTTATGTTAGTAAGCTACAGTCTTCTGACTTGTAACCGCGCCCATACGACTCAGAGGACTAGGTAATTGGCGGCAGATAAGTTTGTGGCTACTTGTTCATATTTCTATGGGGACATCCCTGTATTTTTCCCTTTACTTGTAGGTAGGTTCTGTAAAATCTTGCTTTTTAATTATTCGTGATGATAGGTCAATAAGAATTACCATAATTATCTGTTATAAACTTATAACCATAGAAATAGTACAACAGAGTAATAGAAAGCTTACTTCGTCAAAAAAAAAACGGTCCGGCTTGATGTTAGAGAGAACAACTACAAAAAAGGAGGAGGTTTTCAATTCGTCTGTATGTACCTACTACAATATGGACCCAGCCTGTAAAACTAGCCGACTTCAGATAACAAAATAGATAAATTGGTGGCAGAGTTTTGGCGGGAGTGCGTTGAGAAGATGTGTTGCTAAATTTTCATTTTTGTGAAACTTAGTTCAAATGTATGTAAATTGTTTAATTTCGGGGGCACATTAATCAATTTAGTTTCGTGAAGATGTACAAGTGAAAACAAAAGTGAAAATCGGTGCAAAACATGGACTTTAGCTTAGTGTTCTCTCCAAAGCTCCGTGAACAAACATTGTAAAAATGGCCCCCTTTTTACAATGATTCCCTCGACTTGACTTTAACTATGACGACTTGACTGTTTTGTTCGATGCAAATATCCTGCAAATACTGATAATACTTGACACTGGCAAATGTCCGAAAGGAAAAGCCATTTTAAAGAAAAAAAAGAAGAAGAAATTGGTGGCACTGTAGAGGTAGTCCTTTTTGCAAGACCGTTTTTAAAATTTTAAATTATTTTTGCACTTTTTTTTAAGTCGGTTTTTTTAATTATTAAATTATTTTGTTCACTTTAGCGTTCGTCGGTTAGTTAGATAAGGACAGACTGGAACCAACTGGGTTCAACAGGACAAAAACTATCTTAACCCTAAACAACATGATTGAAATTGATATTTCATAATTTGTCAAGTGCACAGTATTTTAAGAGCGAAAACGACGATGTGACATGTCTCTCATTATAATATTATACTTATTTATTTCTTATCGGTTGTGAACCGATTATGGCCATTTGAAAATTAGCCAGTGTCAAGTATTATTAATATATTATGCAAGTTATTTGCATCGAAACAGTCAAGTCGTCATAGTTAAAGTCAAGTCTAGAGAATCATTTGTAAACACGCCGGCCATTTACAAAGATTGTTCACGGAGCTTTGGAGACAACGCTAAAGTCCATGTTTTGCACCGATTTTCATTTTCATTCCACTTGTACACGTTCACGAAACTAAATCGATTAATATAACCAAGAAATTCAACAATTCGCACGCATTTGAACTAGGTTTCACTAAAATGAAAATTTAGCAACACATCTCCTCAACGCGTTCCCGCCGAAACTCCCAATTAGTCCTAATATTATACTTACCAATGACAGTGTTAGTGACGTAGTCGCAAGGAATAAGTCCAACTTTGACTTGATGATCGTTCAGTACTACGTGAAGCACACCCAGACCGACTCCTAGCAGAATCTGAAACGATAATAAAATGATACACAATAATTACAATATACCGAGCTTCGCTAACTGTACAGTTAGCTTTTTCAAGGTTGATTAGTTTTCAGGTTTCGAAACTGAAAAAATTCGCTAATTATTTGACGCGGAAAACGGACGTCGGAATCGTGGCAGACCCCGAAAACGGAGGCGTGACGATCTCGATGCATCCCACGGAGATTGGCCAAATCTAGCCCAGGACCGGACAGCTTGGAAGGATGTTAGGGAGACCTTTGCCCAGCAGTGGGACAAAATAGGGTAATAAAAAAAAAAAATTGACGCATGAGGTCGGTAAGTTTATAAATTAGCGAAAATGTGGTCGTAAAATTATACAATTTATATCTCGTTTAGAATCCTACGTTCTTGTTATTTTACGGTGACATTTTTTTAAAACACAACATGAAAATGCGGATTGTTTTTTTGATTTTTTACAATACAACCTCAGCTACTTCTTCTTTATTTAGTTTTAATATTATGTGTTATGTACTACTGTAACATAAATAAATAATAATCATAACAAAACAAATGAGAACAACACACAGAATGAACACGCGAATACAATCATCTAAGAAATTGCAAAGAAACTTTAGTTCCGAATAATTATAAGAGATGGCGCTAGTGAGGTGAATGCAGTTTTCTGGATCGCGGTATCGTTGCGTCGAGCACTCTGCTTAAGTAGTCTGCTAAGATTTTGTTTTGTATCGAATCAATTAGATCGATCAGATCGAATCCACTACTGGCTTTGGTACTGCGTATATGTTGTGTACGGTTCCCTGGACCTTCCTATACGTAGTACCTGTAGCCTGCATTCGTTGCCTTCTCGTAGAGCGTACGGTTTCCCGGACATCTACGAAAAGCTCGTAGCCACCCCTACGACCCCTGTAACCCCTCTACGACAATAAACCCCTTCGTCCCTCAACCGTAGTTTCTCTACCTCCTCCCCCCTCACCGGAAACCCCCCTCGCTACACTGGCAGCCCAACGTCGTCGGTCCCGTACCCACGCACGGAGCCCGGAGACAAAACAACAACAAGAGTCGTCGGAGGAGCCACCGGTAGAGCCAGCCCAGAGTCGACGGTAGAGCCGAAGTAGAGTCAACAGTTGAGTTGACGTAGTATCGACGGTAGAGCCAACCTAGAGTCGACGGTAGAGTCAAAGTAGAGTTGATGGGAGAGTCAAAGTAGAGTTGACGGGAGAGTCAAAGTAGAGTTGACGGAAGAGTCAAAGTAGAGTTGACGGGAGAGTCATAGTATAGTCAAATTAGTGACATTCATGACCAACGTAATGATGACGTCAAGCAGCTGCTACATACACGAGATAGTAGGATTGATCACAAAAGCCGGAGAATTTGTAACTAACCGCGCCACTGATGCAGATGATGCGCGCGACGACAAGGGTGTAAATTTTAACTCCGCAGTACACACCAAAATTGCTTCCTACTCATCGGAGTCTGCAAGTGCCTCCGCAATAAGGATATCGAGGTTCTGGAGTAGTTTCGTGCAGGGGGAGCGGGAGGAGATTCCCATGCACCCAGTCAGTACAGAGACGAGGACGCCTAAATCGGCGGCCACAGCAACGCCTGCGACGATACGAAAGCCCTTACCAACAGCAAACAGGGTCGTGTGCCACACCTGTAGAGCTCGGGAGGGTAATCCGCAGCAATCGCGACTGTCGACGGCACGGCGACGATCCACGAGAATTGTAGATAAACCCAATTCCACGAAGACACAACCGTCTTCATTCATGAGACCAAGCACATTGCGAACCATGCCCTCCTTTTTTACTGTCCTGTTCGTCGGGACGCCTTCACGGACAGAGGGGGAGTATGTAACATAAATAAATAATAATCATAACAAAACAAATGAGAACAACACACAGAATGAACACGCGAATACAATCATCTAAGAAATTGCAAAGAAACTTTAGTTCCGAATAATTATAAGAGATGGCGCTAGTGAGGTGAATGCAGTTTTCTGGATCGCGGTATCGTTGCGTCGAGCACTCTGCTTAAGTAGTCTGCTAAGATTTTGTTTTGTATCGAATCGAATCGATCGTATTGTATCGAATCCACTACTGGCTTTGGTACTGCGTATATGTTGTGTACGGTTCCCTGGACCTTCCTATACGTAGTGCCTGAAGCCTGCATTCGTTGCCTTCTCGTAGAGCGTACGGTTTCCCGGACATCTACGAGAAGCTCGTAGCCACCCCTACGACCCCTGTAACCCCTCTACGACAATAAACTCCCTTCGTCCCTCAATCGTAGTTTCTCTACCTCCTCCCCCCTCACCGGTAACCCCCCTCGCTACACTACTAAGTTAATTCTTTTAATTTACCCCTGAAGCGCTGTAAGCTGAATTTCGGTCGAGCCATCCCGGTGTAGGTTCGGAGTATGAAGCCACTACTGAAATGTGAAAAAAAAACTTTTAATATTTCTTTTTGTTTTTATTGCTCAAATATCCGTGATTCCTGTGTAGCTCAGTGGTTAGAGCAGTCGCCTGGTTAGCGAAAGGACGCAGGTTCGAATCCTGTCATGGGGATTTTTTGGAAATATATTTCCTAGCTATATTTCTAAAAAAACTTAAACAAAAATTTATAGGCCTCTGTGGCGCGTCGGCCAAATTATTAATTTAAAAATAAATATTTGTTTCTCGTCTAGGTGTTTCCTATGTAGGTATCTCTATGTTACAGTTAAAACCAGTTTTTAAATAGTTTACCCTACTTGATTGATAATATGTTGCCACACATTGACAGTTCTTGAAATTCTGACAGATTTTAAACACGTTTAACAGCTTAAACATGTTTAGGAACCGATATGCAAGCCGGTCTTAATTTAGTAGATCAAAATTTGAATGCTTTTAAATTTGGTAGGGTTCGAACTTATTCGACAGATATCTTTTATCAGTGGAATGAAAAATCAGGCCTAAGTCGAAGCTCGGCCAGGTGACGGTCTAATATAAAATAAACCATCCCTTAGAATATTGTCTCGTACCCATAGTAAGTATTATAATACGCACCTAGTTACTAAGTTAGTGGCCATGAAGCGTCTTAGATAACTATAGAAGAATCAAAAACTCAATTTTGAACATAATATTACAACAAAACACTTTATTTATCCGGTTGAACCGCGTTTTTATTTACCTTGAAACCTTGTCAACCTTGAAAAAGCCAACTGTAAAGTTGGCGAAAGCTCGGTTCGTTTAAAACCATAAATAAAAACGCGATTCAACCGGATAAATAAAATGTTTTATTATGCAAAATCGCGAAAACCATAGAAGAAATTATATTACAACAAACTTAAATTTTTAATAAAATGTGGGTAGAAATAGAAAATACAAGGTAAGTGGGTTTACAGACACTATCAGATGGTGGTATGTGCTTCATCCTGTGCGTCAAAAAATACCTATGTATTTTTTAATACATTAAGAATGATTTATATTAGACAGTCACTTGGCCGAGCTTCGTTGTCCATTGCTCGGCGAGCAGTCGATCGGTCTGTTGTAACCGAGTGGCGGCCGAGCAATGACAACGAAGCTCGGGCCGGTCGGCCGAGTGACGGTCTAAAATAAATCATCTGTTAGTCGTACCTACGCCAGGTCTGACGATAGCAACAGGCAGGCCCTCGCTCATTCGTCTCACGGCGTCCTCGCTGACTGCCTTGCAGAAAGTGTACGTATTTGGCCAGTTCTTTATTAACCTGGAGAAAATAATGTAAATAAAAACCACATTTTACGGCCGGCAGACGTCCCCGTAGCGCGTCGGCCGAAGGTCCAACTGCGATGCAGAAGTTTGCGGGTTTATATCTGATCTGGGTGTCTTTCTATGTATAATATTGAAAAGAAAAATAAATATAAATATTAAATCCGTTGTCTAGCCACCGTAACACAAGCTTAGTAGCTTACCATGGGGCTAGATGGCGCTGTGTGTTGTTCACAGAATTTTTCGATTTCTTTCAATTACCTACCTAATAGCAAATTTGGAAAGATGTTCAGCTTTGATAATAACTTGACTGCAATAACGTTTTATCTTACCCAGGAGTGAGAGCATCCAGACGTTCCTCATCCAGCTCGTCCACCAGGTGTATCAGTGTCTCCGGCGAGACATCCATCGGGTAGAACTGTTCCAACACCTCCTGACCCTCACGCGGGCTGGTGGCGTGGCTGTATGCTGTCGATACGTGGATCAATGACCTGGAAATCAGACCAGCAATATATAGACTACTAGCTGCGCCCCGCAGTTTTACCCGCGTAAGTCCCGTTCCCGCTGGAATATCGAAATAAAAAGTAGCTTATTTGTTAATCCCGGTATCCAACTACCTATATTCCAAGTTTCATCGCAATCGGTTCAGTAGTTTTTGCGTTATTGAGTAACAAACATCCAAACATTTGAACATCACTTTCACATTTATAATATTAGTAGGATATCCTCTTGCTGATCTCAACCTCGTCATCCTCATGATGTTCCCAGTTGCATTCCTTTCAGGAGGGACATAAAACAGCAGGGAAGTCTAGTCGATATAATCGGTATCAGACGGAATTACTGTGAATCTTGTAGTGACACTTTGAGGTAAATAAGGATATTATAATTAAGAGGAGGGTCAGTACCCGTATCTATACAGTGGATGTCTGACTACAGTGGAAAATGACAGGCACTATGCAGAACATTGGTGCTTTGACGTAACGTGGTTATTACCGGTGATTACCTTTAGCAGCAATGTTCTGCATAGTGCCTGTCATTTTCCACTCTGTTGTCAGACGTCTTCTAGATAGATAATATGAGTGCTGATAAGGTCCATTTTTGACCATCAATTATTCAGGATAAAAATATGAGAAGGTCGTAGCAGAGTGGCTAGGTTGGTCTTCTATCGAATACGTTAATTTGGGAAGTAGGTATATTACGATTCTGATCTGCACAATCCCTTTAGTTCATTTTCGTAACTGTTTTTTGTAACTAGCTATGAAAGAAGATTTTTCTTCACTGATTCGTAACTAGTTCATATCTTACCATCCACCGGCAGTAAGGGCATAGCGTCGAAATAGGATGCGCAGTGACAACCCAGCTTATCCAACCGTGTCGTCGCGGCGCAGTGGAATATCACTTCCAGCTGGAAATAATGGTGAGGTATACCTACTTGAGTCGTTCAGCAGCTCGCGCCAGCAGCAAAATCTCCCTCGTGCCGCGCACGTTGATGTACGTTGCAGAACGCAGCGGTTCATCGAACCGTGTCGTCGCTGCGCAGTGGAATATCACTTCCACCTGGAATACGCAGCATAGACTGTCTTTAGCAGTTGGTCATTATTATTATTTTATTGTACGAGTAGATGGTGTAGATGGTTATGGTGGTATAAGAGCGGTGTTGGTCTAGTGGTAGATACCCCGACTTTTATTCCGAAGGTCGTGGTTTCGAATCCCGGCTTACCGCGCACCAATGTCTTTTTCCTTGCGGAAATGTTATGTGCGCTTATAACATCGCTCATACGGTGAAGGAAAACATCTTGAGGAAACCCATGGCGTAGTTAGCTCAAGACGTATTGACCAGTTCTTTCCTCTGGGCATGACTGACTAAGCTGGGTAGAGCTGGGCAAGCCTACTCCACCTAAAAACGACCCGGGAAAACAGCGCCATAAAATAGCATGGATTAAAAAGTTGCTTGCGCTGTATAAATCATCTAAATTTAGATGAATAGGCCAATTATTATTATTATTAGATGGTGTAAAAAGTTTTAACTAGTAGCAGCTTCAGGCTGAGACTGTGCCCATTCAGGCAGCGAGAGCATGACTTCTTTTTCTTTCTTGTGTATCTGTCACTATGTTTACTTTGTCTGGTGGATAATTTCCTTACAATTTGTATTGCAAATGCTTGAGTTTTAGTATGTTCTAGCTGGTCGTACCTGCAGGGATGTGTTTGTTGGACACCTCCACACACGCTCACTTGCTTTGTCCACACATATAAACGGACCGAATTACAGACAGACTGACTCTGTATTTTATATGTATGTTAGTCTGTAAGGTATAAATTTACAATTTGAATTATTATCAAATGTTTTATACATTATTATATTAGTATCTCAGTTCCTGCAATACAAGCTTGTACTTAGTGTAGAGCCGGTTTCTAATGTAATTTGATAAATATTTGGTAAGATTCATATTAATAAATAAATTCATTCATTCATTCAATCTGTCAAATGGACAGACGAGTGCAAGCACAGGGCAGACGCTGTGTCCGCGCTGGATAAATCCGTATTAATGTAAGCTTCACTAACCTCATCAGCCAGCATCTTCCAGTCCAGTTCCGATAGCCCTAGCCTGATCTCTGAAACGTCACCTTCGACACATACGAGACGAGATGAGAACTCCGGCTGACTCTTGTGCAGGGATGAGAACAAAGGGTCTTCGAGCATCTCTCCGAGTCGATCTTCGATGGGTTTACCCTTCTTTGATCGCATCAGAAGGTACATCTTCGTTATTTTGCATGATCTGGGGATTTTAAAAGGGTAGGTGTTAGGAGAAATAGCATAGGAAATACTTTTTGACACGTTCTTGAATAGCTGTGGTACTTGTCATTGTTGCGTACCTACTACTTATTAAATGAACGTGATAAATCCCTTAGCAAAAACTCCTAAACTTTTTATTCCCTACATCGCAGTAACAATACTTCGAATTAATAAAGCGTCGGAGTACAAAGATATCGATGAAATTTCGAAAGAAACAAAATTCGATTGTATGTTGTCGCAGCGAAATTTTAATAGGTATCCCCCCGTGGCTGGTGTAAAAGATTCAATCAATCAATTCGTTAAGGAAAAGAAGGGTTTCAAAATAAAATAATTTGGTGAGCAATAAAGAGAAAATGGTAAAGATCTAATAAGAATCTTGATAATTATAAAAAGAACAGAGGGGCTCCTAAAAAGATACAGTAAATGGCTCACTAATCGACTTTTATTTATCTGCATGGTACTACATTGATGGCGCTCTCCTGGAACCACCTCTTCGTTATAAATAAGCACCTCACTTGAAAACTTCAAGCTTTTAAAGGTTTGTAGGTCCAATAAAGTACTCACAAAGTCTACTGTTCAAACAACTACTTACTCGTTTTGTGTAATTGAAATAGACGCCTTCTAAAGATGTCTGGAGATTTTTATCTAACCAGACCTCTTGGTTAACCTTGGTTTTAGCATACCTAAACATACCTACCTAAACAGTTTTTCAATGAGATGTTTGCCTAGGAAGCCAGTTCCACCTGTGATGAAGACTGTGGTGTTACAGTAGAACTTCTGTATGTCTGAGTCTCCATGCTTGAGCGCTTCGTTCATGGCCTTCTGTCGCGACAGGCCTGCTATTTCGATCTCTAATGCTGGATCCATGGTGATGATCTGCTGGAAAATAGTTGGTAGAGTGAGTGCCAGATAAGTCTGCACGTGGTCAAAACTAATGCACCAACTACCAAGTAAACTGCGGTGAACAGATATATAAGCATGGAAGTATTCCTCACGCTTCAAAATGACACCACGTAAAATAAAAGAAAGAAGAAAGAAATAAAATACGTTTATTCAGGCAGGCACACGACTTACACAGAAGGTACAATAAACACATTAAATATATACACAACATAAAAAAAAAATAGGCCGCGATGATTAAAAAGTGTGCCGTGACACGAATCTGTCACTTCGATTGTACTCGGATCGGGTCAATCAAAGAACCAATCACGTTAGAGAACAGCGTATTGCCGCCGGGCCGTCCACGTTGTCAACACACAATTGGTTGATATAAACAAAGGTCCAATTGCTTAGCTAGTAGCGTGGTGTATAGTTTGTGTAAGTATGCATACTTCGTATTTAAATGAATAAAATAAATAAATAATTTCTGTAACCAACACACAGCGCCATCTAGTCCCATGGTAAGCTGCTAGCTTGTGTTACGGTGACTGGACAACGAATACACTACTTATATTTATTTTTATTTTGTAAATACATACATATTAAACATAGAAATACACCCAGACCTGATACAAATATTTATTTTTAAGCATAAACATTTGCACCTAGCGGGAATCGAACCCGCTACCTTCTGCATTGCAGCCAAGCGTTCGCCCGACGCGCCACAGAGGTCGTATTTGAGTAACTTTTGGCGCTATTATTTGAGGTGAGTTAGTGTGGAAAGGCTTCTTCCATGCTTATATCCGTTCATTGGTAAACTGTGCTTGATGTTAGACAGTGATGCCCCCAGCCGTGTGCACATTTATCTAGCACGAACTCTAATATTGTTTAAAATCGGGATATTTATCTTTTTTTTAATAACAGAGCTTGTTTTTGTCCCATAATTGCAACTGGCTTGTTCATGATAATTATAATTTCCATTACTGGCGAAATAGTTGCAATTATCCGAAATGAAGAAATAAAAAAAAACATGGTATATTTGTCTGTTTTCAAACTGTTTTTAGTAATAACAACTAACATAGTTTTAAATCGAATAATTGGTAGTAATTTTTGTATTCTTCAGTTTACTCTCGCACAAACACACACGTGTGATTTCTTCTATGGTTTTCGCGATTTGCATAATAAAACACTATATTTATCGGGTTTAATCGCGTTTTATTCATAATTTTTAAACGAACCGAGCTTTCGCCAACTTTACAGTTGGCTTTTTCAAGGTTGACTGAGATGTAATTTGTGTATTTTAACATTCTAAAAAGTTACTGTAATCTACCGCCTCATAATTATTTGTAACAAAACGTTCCAGTGTACGCAGACTATAGAGTTATTGTAATAGTTTTGAATTTAAATTATAATTATAATAATTATAAGTGTTTTATTAAACATCAGTATAAATAATAATATTATCATTTCAGCATCGAAGAAAAATCAATTGTATTGCACATTATATTTATTTTTAAATAAACACAACAGAACTTACCGAATGGTATCGTTTTACAACATTTACTGCGGCCGAAGTATTTAATTGTTAAGTTAAAGAAACGCAAAGTAACTTCTAGCATTCGAAAGCAGACTATAAACTTATTGTCGACCGACTGCGACGTGTCGGTCTATTATTTAAGATTGACTTGTGTAAGGGGCCGTAGTAGGCCAGAACTGATGTTTCTAGGGTGAATTATTACAAAAGTTATTTGAAATATAAGTTTTTGAAACCATATTTATTAAAGTCGAGGATATTTACTAACACGTGAATGTCGTAAAAACACGATTCCTGAAAATTTTCTCGATAGAAAAAAGTTCTAAACTTCCCTCTTAATTGTACAAATTAGTGATATTACTCAGTCAATCTTGTACGAAAACTAATAAAACTTTGTATAAGAACTGAACTTAGCTCAATACAGGCACTTGAAACTAGCAATTGTTTGATTTTACGCACTAAAATTTTGCATAGTCGCATCTTACGTCCTTCACTTACACATCTGAAATTCGCTAGCTTTATACCTGTCACGCTCTAAGGGTTATATAGGCCTCTATAGTTCAGTTAGTAGGTAGGTATATACATACACGATTTTACCTTCTACATTAAAGTGAATTTTCACAAACATGCTTGGTATTTTGGGCATATTGTGACAACCTTCTTCGAGTTATATCGAACTTGCTGTACTAGTCGAGCAGCGGCCGGCAATAGTTGTATGGAAATCCATATCTGTCGTGTTTAGCGGCCAAATAAATAACTATGTAAAATCATATTTGTCGTGTAATTTATTTAAAAATGGAACGATCTTCTACTCCGCAAAATGGCGACCTAAGAGGTAATTTAACACAGGTTTAATTTAAATTTCAAACTGGTTTGCACATAAAAAGCTGCATGTTAAGTCAAAAAAAACTTAAATTTTAAGAATTGTTCAATTGTACCTACTACTGATTATGTAGAGTTTGTTTGTTTGAACAAACTTATCTTCGGAATAAATTGAAATTCCAAATTGAAAGATTATTTTCAAGTTTCAAGTTTCTTTATTTCATAAAATATCATGTGTACAATATGGTGTTACAAATAGGACTATGTTCAAACATGATGCCAATTTGAGCATAGCAAAAGTATAAAATTATAAACATGCGTTTTTTACACGACTGCCAAAGGAAGTGTTATGTTTTTGTTGCCGTGAGTGTATGTATGTATGTATGTATGTATGTGACCTATTTTTGTGCCGTCGTAGGGCCTAAACGGCTGGGCCGATTTAGATAAACGATACGTCGTTAGATTCGTCATGACCGTGAGAGTGACATAGGGTACATTAAAATAATAAATAAATAAAAATAAAGATTTAAAACGCTATAAAGCAAGATTTGTCTTGACCATAAAACCGAGCAAAGACAACGGAACGTTACTTAAAAACTTTTCGATTTGACTTTGACGCAGAGTTTCAACTTTTGAAGGAATTTGAATGTTTAATTTGTCAGTTTGTCAGAGATAACATAAATAACAATTACTATTGAGTTTTGGCGCGAATGCGTTGAGGAGATGTGTTGCTAAATTTTCATTTTTGTGAAACTTAGTTCAAATGCGTGTAAATTGTTTAATTTCGGGGGCATATTAATCAATTTAGTTTCGTGATGGTGTACAAGTGAAAATAAAAGTGAAAATCGGTGCAAAACATGGACTTTAGCTTAGTGTTTTCTCCAAAGCTCCGTGAACAAACATTGTAAAAAATGGCCCCCTTTTTACAATGATTCCCTCGACTTGACTTTAACTATGACGACTTGACTGTTTCGTTCGATGAAAATAACCTGCAAATATTGATAATACTTGACACTGGCAAATGTCCGAAAGGAAAAGCCATTTTAAAGAAGAAGAACAACAATTACTATGTTTACAATAAGTAATTAACAAAAAATTTGAAATGTCGCGCTATGGATAATGGATAGCAAGGCTAATCCGCTAGGACAAGAAACCGCCAGCCTTTGTATCACCAGTCGCGACGAAGTTTTCGGATTTGGTAATTATATTTTAAGATGAATACCTGCCTACTTCATAGCCATCTCAGCAAAACTCAAAAAGAATAGCTATTATAATATTGAAGGCTTTTAGATAGCCTATCTTTAACCGATTTCGAGTCCTCGCTACTGGAGTATACACATCCAGAGTTAATGAGTTTCTCTGGTGTAATTGTATCTAATCTCTAATAACTAAAAAGCGTTAAATAAAAAAAATATTAAAAAAAAATAAAAAACCCGACTGCCGTTTAAACTGAAAAGTAAAAAACAAGACGATACCTAAAGGTAAAGAAACCTTAAAAATCGTTCGACGCATCTAGGAGCCTTAAAAAATTGTGGATGCTGTCGGGTGGGACTCCTTTTAAAGGAAAAGTATAATGACACCAAATTGTGTTGAAGTCCCACCCGAGTCCATCCACAATTTTTTAAGGCTCCTAGATGCGTCGAACGATTTTTAAGGTTTCTTTACCTTTAGGTATCGTCTTGTTTTTTACTTTTCAGTTTTAACGGCAGTCGGGTTTTTTATTTTTTTTTAATATTTTTTTTATTTAACGCTTTTTTTTAATGAATATGAATTTAGTTCGGAACGTGGAGCGGCTCTTTATTGGTATACATGTATTTATCTTATCTCAACTGAAATTGATTGTTATTGTTAGTCAATTAAAACATTTTTAGTAAGTTAAATTATACGATTCGTCAAACAATGATACATTCAAATAATAATAAATTAGTAAAATTATGTGAATGTCAAGTGTTAAAAAAAAAATATTAAAAAAAATAAAAAACCCGACTGCTGTTTTAACAGAAAAGTGAAAAACAAGATGCTTCTAGTAGCTTTAGGAATGGTGGATGCAGTCGGGCGGGACTCCAAATAACATAAAGATAGTATACCTAATTATATAACACTAAGTATTTGGTGTTATTAAACTTATTCACCTTTTATTTGGAGTCCCACCCGACTGCATCCACCATTCCTAAAGCTACTAGAAGCATCTTGTTTTTCACTTTTCTGTTAAAACAGCAGTCGGGTTTTTTATTTATTTTAATATTTTTTTATTTATCGCTTTTTAGTTTTTAGAGATCAGATTTAATTACACCAGAAGAAATTTATTAATTCTAGATGCATACACTCCAGTAGCGAGGACGTGCATTGCTTGTTTTTGCTTACTCAGGGTGATAAGTACAAGAGCTGGCGGTTTCCTATCCAGCGCGGGAACGCCGCCAGCATCTTGGGCGCAATGCCTCGGGTTGTTGTTGCTGACAACTTATTTTAGCTTTCTAATTTTAGATTATTACTTAGGTATTGTTTTCTTTGAAAAACAAAGTGCTTATTTAAGTCCACAGACTAGTAAGAAGATACTTAAGTATTTTATGTCATGTCATCTCTGCCAATTCCTTCAAACTCGGCGTCAAAGTCAAATCCATAGATGAGATATTTTTACGAGTCAAATCGAAAAGTTTTTAATTAACGTTCCGTTGTTCTTGCGAAAATTACCTGCGTAATCATAATGTCATGTAGTAGCAACATAACTTTCGAAGTTAACCATTAGAATTACTATTAGAATACATTATTTACACGCGGATTGTTTTCGCATGCGAATATTGAATTTCTTTGCGAGAATTCAAAAATCCCAATCCAGAGGTAGTGCTAAGCCATAAATTGAAGTAAATAAAAAGAATATACAAGATGTAACGGGTAAGCCCTTTTAATCCGAAAGGGGGTTGTTCTAGACGTTTAGGCGAACAACTTTAGTTCTACGACTTTTGAAAATTCGAAGTACTTTTCGAAAAAATTATTTGTAAAGTTTACTTGAAAATCAGCTGTTTCTTAGAGTTCGAGGTCATTGACCTTATGTTGTTCTTTCATTTCGTTTGGTCTACTACAATCAAACCTTTAATTACCTTTATTTTCAAAAACAGCTGTTTTTCCAGTGAAACATAATCTCAAAATTTTCAAAAAAAAAGTTCGAATTTCCAAAATTCGTAGAACAAAAGGTGTTCGCCTAGACGTCTAGAACAACCCCCTTTTGGATTAAAAGGGCTTACCTGTTACATCTTGTATAAACGTCATTAAAGACAAGACAACCGAGCCGAAGGCAAGTGACATATTAATGAAGACAACCTACTTAAACGACTTCCGATAATTTTGTAATTAATTATTATAAAACTTAATTGTAAAACTTTACAAGCAATACTTTTCAAATGTAAATTTACGAAAGAATAAAACATATCGTTTGAGTGAACAATGTTACGCGTTTTCTCTGTTTTTTATGGTCTTTACAAATCTTGGTTAATAGCGTTTTACATCATTTTTTTATTTATTTATTATTTTAATGTACCCTATGTCACTCTCACGGTCATGACGAATCTAACGACGTATCGTTTATCTCAATCGGCCCAGCCGTTTAGGCCCTACGACGGCACAAAAATAGGTCACATACATACGTGATGGGTAAAAATGACGGTTAAATCGATTTTAACAAAATTCGGTACAGGGATAGTTTAGTGGTTGAAATAAGATATAGGGTACTTTGAATAATCATACGGGTTGAGCAACGCTTGGTATGACATACGTGATGAAATTTGCGCGTACAAACAAACAATCAAACAAACTCTTCAGCTTTATAATATTAGTAAAGATTACACAAACATGACTAACTAATTGAAAAAATGAAAAATGAAAATGAAAAATAGTTTATTTCTTTAACTCAGTAAATACATAAAAACATTAAGGTTAAGGTTCTATTAAGTGTACAAAGACACTTGTATCAGAAGTATATTCCGCTCGTCCATACAACAATAAACATTTAGAAATAAAAACTAAAAATCAACTTTACTATAAATGAGATACAGTTACTTACATAATACATGAATAATAAAACGTTGTATGTAATAAAAATAATAAAAAAATTGTGGCACAACGATCGGTCGATCGCAAAATTTATGATCAAATACGTCAATTTTTCATAAATTTGTAATTTGACGCCATTACGGGTAGTAAACTAACTTGTAAGCATCATTTAATTACTGAGAACATGTTGTTTTTATTGTTTCAATTGTTTGTGTACATATGTGGTAGGTACGGTCAGGTTCACAAGTGGTTACCCACTGAGAAACACTGTTTAATTCGCAAAACTATATAATAAGTCCAACAAAAGAAACATGCGTGTTCGATTCACGCTGGGTGCAAATATTTATGTTTTAAAAATAAATATTTGTAATAGTGTAGTATATCCGTTGTCTAGTACCCATAGTACAAGTCTAGTGCTTAGTTTGGGGCTAGATTGCGCTGTGTGCAATGTAGTGCAATATTTATTTATTTATCTGGTATGGTGCCCATCTTGTATATGTTTATATTTATAAAAAGAAATGCATAATATGTAGTATATCCGTTGTCTAGTACCCATAGTACAAGCCTAGTGCTTAGTTTGGGGTAGATTGCGCTGTGTGTAATGTTGTGCAATATTTATTTGAGATAGTCCATAATAAATGCTTTCCAATATTTTTCAACCAACAGGACTTGAACCTACAACCTTGCGAAACCGTTTTAACGCGTTTCCAAACAAATTGTGAAGAAAACAAGTGAAACTAAAAAAAACAGCTGCTTTTGAAAATAAAGGTAATTAAAGTTTCGATTGTAATAGAGTAGACCAAACTTAATAAAAGGACAACATAAGGTCAATGACCTCGAACTCTGAGAAACAGCTGATTTTCAAGTAAACTTTACACTTAAAATTTTCGAAAAGTACTTCGAATTTACAAAAGTCGTAGAACAAAAGTTATTCATCTAGACGTCTAGAACAACCCCCTTTCGGCTTAAAAGGGCATAACTATTATACCTTGTTTTTAAACCAAATTTTAAACCTTATGGTGAGGAACCGCACTTTTTAATCCGACTGTACATACATATTTTCAAGCAACAGTTTTTGCTTCTATCTTCCTGTAGCTGATGTAGTAGATAAAAAACTAAAGCAAGATGAGTAAAAAACCTCGGAAGTTCTGAGGTTTTTTTCAGAACCTTGATTTTTGTACACACAATAGAGACAATAGACTTCTAAGTAAATACGTTTTCAAAATTACTAGGAGTTCGCCCCGAACTGAGACCTCACGACCCCTATCTTCCCAACCCCCCTACCGATCCGGCTCATCTTCGAACTCATACATTTTATTGACCTAAGCGCATACCAAAATTCATGAAGATTGGAGCTACGATACTCAAGTTATCGTCGAACAAACATAAAAAGATACAAGCGCCAGGCCCGTCTACACTGGTCCTCACTGGCTTCGCTCGTTCGGTCAATTATTTAAATAAATTAAAAAAGTAGAGTTAGGAGTAAAGTCGTCCCCCTCGAAATTGGAACCACGGACCACTTGTACCTTAGAGTATACGTAAGCAAGCTATAGAGCGCGCCTATGAGTATTTGCTTATTGCGCAAAGTGTAAACAGATGCTCCATACACACAGATATTCAAATGTTGAGGTTGAGTAGTGATCCGCGAATCATTTTTACTCGCACTGAACATTTCACCATAATAAAATTATTACTAGAATAAATTCTAACGAGAGAAACAGTCAATTCCCGTAACCCTAGATGACTGATGACAAAATCGTCTTTGTCATTTTTGACTGTTCATACCGGTGCTTACAGTTCATACTCGCATACCTGTGGATCGATTCTGTAAAAACATAGCATACGATAAGCAGGCGGGATGCATGAGCATCGCAGAAGTCGATTTGTTGCAGGAGTAAAAATAATAGCTATTCTACAATTTCTTTAAATACTGATTGGCTAATTAACAAGGGGAGCTCTTTAAATATTTAAGTAGCCCTTAATTTTGAAGGCTACTTAACTAATTAAATAGTAATTAAGTAAAATAACATTTACAGAATACGAATTAACGCACATCTTTTGCACGTCGCCTGCAGTTCGCAGGCATTCCGCATGCTATGTTTTTACAGAATCGCCCACTGCGCTCTATAGCTTGCTTATGTATACTCAAAGACTTGTACTTTTAAATTTGATAGTAGTGAACTGGGCCCCAAAAGTAGTTTAGACAATGGGACGAGTTGACTACATATTGCACGCCCGACTGCAATGCAGAAGGCTTCGGGTTTGATTCCCGCCGGGTGCAAATATATATGTATTAATCAATTTAGTTTCGTGAAGGTGTACAAGTGGAATGAAAGTGAAAATCGGTGCAAAACATTGACTTAGTGTTGTCTCCAAGGCTCCGTGAAGATTGTTTGTAAATGGCCGCCGTGTTTACAAATGATTCCCTAGACTTGACTTTAACTATGACGACTTGACTGTTTCGATGCAAATAACTTGCATAATATATTAAAATACATGACACTGGCTAATTTCCTAATGGCCATAATCGGTTCACAACCGATAAGAAATAATAATGAAACCTTTACATATGCTTTAAAATAAATATTTGTATTTTGTATATCTTGTATACATTATAATATGTATTTACAAAAAAAAAAGTACTATATCCGTTGTCTAGTACCCAATAGTACAAGCCTAGTGCATATTCCGAGGCTAGATTACGCTTGAAAAAAAATATTAAAGTACGGATAATAACCTCTGACATGAAACTTTAATTGTCAAAAAGTATAAGTACCTACTTCCTTACTATGTATCAATTTATATACTTCCTTACTACTACTATGTATCAATTTCCTTACATACTTAGTAGTATGTATCTAATTTTATTGCTTTAAATTGTTTTGATCAAATTAATATAATTTACAACAATGACTGCCGGGATCCTATAATGAAGAAATATTACTTATAACTTTTTTTTTTTTATTAATTTTTTTTTATTTTAAACCAAAAAAAAAAATGTTAAGAATAACATTAACACACCCATAAAACCTAGAGGGGTTTACCTTGGGTGTCCATTCCTCATAAGTAAATAATAGACTTGTTACATAATTCATATTGTTATACACACATAAAACACACAATACCTCGAGCAGCAAAAAGAAAAAACACAATAATTATACTATAAACAACATACCCACCCCAACTAATATTGAATATTAGCTTTCCATATTCTTTGTCAAAAATAAAAACATACAAGTGAAAGTTTGTATTACTTCGATACGTTAATTCGTTTCCGATTTATAGTTAGAAGTAAACGTGCGGTGCGGAATCGTACTAGGGTGTGACGTCATCGCAACAATAATAGTTTTTGTAACTAGTTAAGTCCCGCGGTTACACTCGTGTTAATCGCGTTCCCTTGGGAATATCAGGATCAAAAATAGCCTATGTTACTCCTCGATAATGTAGCTTTCTATTTAATTGGTGAAAGCATGTTTGAAATCGGTTTAGTAGTTTCGGAGATTACCCCGATATACATACTTACATCTGTAGATACTTACAACCCACAGCACCTACTAGATGGCGTTACTAGTATGAAATCCTGAATCGCGATATCAACTTTCTTTCTGAGATAAACTCATATACAACTGCCGACGAGACATCGTCGGCCCGCGGCACTACCGGGCAAAACCATCCGCCCGGTGGAAGATCTTCCCTTTGGAGGTATACACCACCTCATACCTCCAAACATACATCCAACGTTACCTCTTTATAATGTTAGTCTAGATAAGATATATCCTAAGTACTAGTACTTATTATAAATATACAAGGTGTAACGGGTAAGTCCTTTTAATCCGAATGGGAGTTGTTCTAGACGTCTAGGCGAACAACTTTTGTTCTACGACTTTTGGAAATTCGAAGTACTTTTCGAAAAATTTAGGTGTAAAGTTTACTTGAAAATCAGCTGTTTCTAAAAGTTTGAGGTCATTGACCTTATGTTGTCCTTTTAATTAGTTTGATGGTTTACAATCAAAACTTCAATTTTCGTTATTTTCAAAAGCAGCTGTTTTTTCAGTGAAACATAATCTCAAAATTTTCAAAAAACAAGTTTGAATTTTCAAAAGTCGTAGAACAAAAGTTGTTCGCCTAGACGTCTAGAACAACCCCCTTTCGGATTAAAAGGACTTACCCGTTACAAATTGTATATCCATAAATATCAACCGATTGCGATGAAACTTGGAATATAAGTAGTTTGATACCGGGAATAACACATAGGCTACATTTCATCCCGATATTCGCGCGGGAATGTGACTTACGCGGGTAAACCCGCGGGGCGCAGTAAGTATATTACTTATATATTTTAGTAAACTATACAAACATGAATAATTTAAAAAAAAATGCCATTTAACTGAAAATAAATACATAAGAGTGATAATAGTGTATAATGTTAATGAGTAATACTCCTACGAGACTTACGTGAGTGAAACCGCGGGATGCAGCTAGTTACATATGAAATTAATTCCTAGAAATTTTTCATTTTATTTGATCAAGCACAAAAATATTACAAAAACATCACATTTAAAAATGAAATATTAAACTAAAAAAGAAATACAATTTAAAAAACCAAAATAAAAACTAAAACTAAAATAATCCATCCCCAAGCGTCCCCGCCGCAAAACTGCCCAAAATGCTAGCAGCATTTCCGCGCTGAACCGCAATGGACAATCGTTGCAGCAGGAACGCTCCGGAACGGACATCAAGCCCCCTCCCCCTCAACCGGCACCCAATCTCCCTCACAAAGGCCAAGCCCTCATGCCCCCAACTCCCCGACGTCTCCACGGCCACGGGAACAAAAATATAATTTTGGGACAAAGGAGCATATTTGACATGCTTAGCCCCCGCCGCCGCCTCCCCCGCCGCACCCGCAACCCTCATAGTATGAGGTAAATGACTCAACGCATACGTGTTGACGCAGGTCGCGTCCCAAATGAGACATTTACCCCTACGCCAAGGGACAAGCGTCAAGCCGTCCGGTCGCTTGCCATCCGTACGGCTAAGACCGGGGGGTTCGAGAACGCACGGAACGTTGGCCGATACCAAAGCCCGGCGAATAAGCTCATTGAGAGCGTGGTGCCGCGGGAACCTACCGAGACAACGAACGCAACTCAATGCATGGTGACCACTAGCATCCACCATGGAACCGCAGATGCATGTATGAGGCTCACAAACTCTGCATCCCAAGCGGAGAGCCACAGCCACCCGCAAAGAGTCACCATCCAGGTGCGTTCCCAAATTAGGTGACGGCAAAGCGTGCAGCCACGCCCCAGACTCTGGCCTAGACACACTCCTCAGCCTCGCCAAGTCCGCTCCCTGGGCAGTCTCCAGTAGCTGCCTCAACACTCTCTCCGCCCCCACCTCATCCCATAACCGCTGCGCACACGGCAACGAAGGAAGGTCCGAGCCCGGGTTGAGAGCCCGCCAAGCCTTAACAGCATCCTCCACATAAGGAATACAAATCTGGTCGCCATTCAAATCCAACAAACTAGCCACCAGACCCACAACCCCATGAGAGGACGCCAAAAACGCTGGAAGGCCAACATCCCGGGCTCGCCTGATTCCTAAACCCCCCAAACGAATTGGAAGAGACGCCTGATTCCACTGAGACTCATCCAAGGAAATATTCAAAATTTCCTCTACAGAAAACTTGAGAGTCTCATCAAAATCAGCTACCTCGTCCAAATGGAGCCACACGGGAGCCGTCCGAAGGAGATAAGTAATCTTCGGGACAGCGAAGCAAAACCTCAGAAGCGACAACGCCACATGTGGGGACACATCTCTTAAACGGTTACAAGCCACCCGAAGCAAATCCCTTCGATCACTTAGCGCACGCTGAATGCCATCCGGAAAAATGGGGGAACCCAACAAATAAAAAGACTGGGCCGACAAACACCTTAGACCCGGAAGAATGCTACCAAAACGAGAGAAAGAAGACGAGGAGCCGGACCCACAGGAGAAAAATTCACATTTAGATGAATTAACCGCTAATCCTAATTCGGCTAAACGCGGGATTAAAACATCCAAATCCTCCCTCACCTGCTCCGGCCCCCCGCCAATGGTTCCATCGTCCAGATACCACACGTTAAGAGGGGATCTTACCTCAGTGATAACACGCTGGATGCCTAAACTAAAGACTAACGGCCCCAGCGGATCCCCCTGCTGAGCCCCCACCTGCGACGGAATCAAATGTTCGTTATAAAATAAATGAGACGGCCTACGGTAAACTTGGTGAAGAAAAGCGTAAAGGGATGGTGTGTTCTCTCTTACTTCACGAAGCAATACGTCTCTTTCCAGAGTATTAAAGGCATTTTTAATGTCTAACTTCACGATTACAGCGCTATCCGAAGAGGTCACAAAGGATCGTGTGGCGTGAATAGCCGCCTCGCAACCGAGCTGGGTTCCAAAACCCACCTGATGCGGCCGCAAATAGGCTGCCATCTCCTCCCTGACCGAAACGCATGCCACCTTGGCCGCTAGTCTCCGAAGTGTACTACCCACCGCAATTGGGCGCAGACCTCCGTCCCTCTTCTTAAGCGCACAAAGAGAAGCTCCGTAAATAAAGGGACAAATATCCGAGTTGACCCGCCCACCAAGGATGAAATTGACCAAGCCAGTAAGGCTACCTAATAGGCGGATCCCATTGTCACCGGCTGCTCCAGAAGTGAGCTCCTTTAAATGAGCCGGTCGAAGGCCATCCAAACCTGCCGCTGAACCAGAGTTAAAAGTGCTCAAGGCCCGGAACACCAGATCCTGCTCAACAACCAGAGGAGAAATAGAGTCATCCGGTGGATCCGGGAAAACCAGGGCACGGGATGGAGGTGGGTGCTTCGACTGGAGAGACGCTAGAGTCTCCGAGAAATAAACTTATTTTTTAAAGATAGACCAATGCTGGCTTAGGAATTATTTTTCTAAGTTTAACAATGCCTTTTCACATGCAATTTTCATTTGTGACTTGTCAGTCACGTCAGTCAGTCAGTTCGTGACGTCTGTCCGTAAGTAATCTGCAACCATAACGATTCGTATTTTGATATTATATAAACCCATCATTACCTAATTAATTGATTACATTATTGCATTGTAGGAACATATTAAATTAAAATCATCCACATACTTAGTAACATAAGTGATATATATATTTCACTTTTAAGGATTGTATTTTCCCATAAACTCGTTTGATTAAACACGAAACACGTCGCATAATTAATATTGTATATTATAACTACGATTTAAATATAATAAATAGATGATCTTATAAATGATCTTAAAAAGGTTCTATTTTTACCTTTTTAACCCAAAAAAGTGCATTTTATTTTTTAACTGCCAATATTGTTCTAAGACGATTTTACTTCGTAGGTACTAATGTGTAAGGTAAGTAACTTTTTTATTTTTTGTTTATTATATATAATTTTATAAATTTATTTAAGTACTTATTTACAAAAGTACCTAAGTCTAAATAAACATAAAACATTCCATATCTTAGTGACTTGTTTCGGAGTTATGGGTACTCAATATTTGGAGTAAGAAAAGCATAATTATAGGTACCTAACTTACCTACTTATCCTTATTAATATTATAAATGCGAAAGTTACTGTGTCTATATGTCTGTTGTAACGTTTCCACGCTCAAACCGCTGAACTGATTTTGATGATAGATTAGACATTGGAGAAGGATACAGAAACCTGATATTCTTATATTATGGTAAAACATGTCTTTAATTTTAAGAAAAATGTGCACAAAAAATTGCCAAGTCTCAAGGAATTAGTTCGGAGTAAAAAACAATGGCGTCACAACTAACAAACCACCTATTTTTATACGTGAATCAAAAATATTTCACATTATTAAGGCACTCAAAAAACAGGCATACGAATAAGCTATTGTTCGTCAAAAGCGTTTTTTTTTATCTTTTAAGATACATAATTTACTCACAGCCGAAGTGGAAACTTTGCCCATTCTAAATCTGTGAGAAAAATTAACATCGCTCTTACGGTGAAGGAAGACATCGTGAGGAAACCCACGGCTTAAAGTCACGCACAAAGGCCCAATATTAGGGCTAATTGCGGAAACACACGGTTAAAACTTTAACTTTAACTTTAGGCAGAAACATTTCAATTAAAATGTTTTAAAATATAGGTATTTTTTGAATTGTGGCGATAATAAAATAATTTATTTTAATGTATTTGTTGTTTCTAAAGATCTGACGTATCCGGTTTTTCCGATTTCCATGGTCACGGGCAGATACTGTTAAGGAAAAAACCGGTCAAGTGAGAGTTGAAGTCGCGCGAACATGGTTCTGTACCGACGCCTACCCACGATGCCCCCCATAGTAAAAAATCAAGCTTGTCCAAAAAAGTCCACTTAAATATTAAAATTATTCAATTTATTATTTTTTGTTACGCTGTAACGGAAATATTTAGGTACATAATCTGTGGAAATTTTCACTGCCTAACCATCAAAGCTCATTGAGTAACAGCTTGATGACAGGCTGACAGTGGAGTCTTAGTGAAAGGGTCCCGTTTTACCCTCTGGGTACGGAACCCTTTTAAAAACTTGACACTGGCATTTAGACTGAAATATAATAAAATAAATATTTCCATAAAGTCCCGCTAGCACCTGGCCGATTTTTGTTCTTTCAATATTTCCGACGACGATACGAAGTGCGCCGGGTCAATTAGTTCAAATTTGTAGTTTATGTACTGGGGTACTAAAGCCCTGTCTTATATAGCGGGCGTCATATTGAATCCTCAGCGTACGAAGGATTCTGGAGAGTTAACCCCGAGCGCGAGGGTGTTAAAAACTTAACTCCTGAGCGAAGCGCAGGAGTTAAGTTTTGAGGTCTTGAGTGAAGCGTGGGATTCAAGCGCCCAAGATAAAGACAGGCTTTATTACCGAGGTGAATACTCTTCTTTACACATCTACTGCGAGACAATAAAGAGGCTACAAAAATAAGCATTTAAATAACAACAAAACAATAGAGTAATGCAACGTGTATAAAATATATTACAGCTTTTTATTAATTTAATTTATCAATGTTAGGTACATCAAAATGACGAAACCAAGCATCAGCCTTAGCCGATAAAAAACAAGTTGGGATTTTTATTTAAAACTTATTGCCTTAGGTACTCTTCCGTCAAAATAAAAATAGAAGGAAAAAACCCCAGTTTATATTTTTTTTATGTTATACCACCTATGACTAGGTGGCCAGTTCGAAATGGCCGTATACTACCAGAACCTTCAATACTCGCAGTTCCAAATTTAAATTACTTTATGCCCTAGGATTATAATGAGCACTTTACGCACCTAGAGAATAATGACTCGCTTTACGATGACCTTTTTGGTCAAATAAAGTAACTTTGTAGAGCCGTAGATGTGTAAATAAAATGAAACTATTACTTAGATGTTACTTAACTGTTCTGTCATTTAAGTCTTACTGTTTTCGTACTTAGATTAACTAGGAGTTCGTCCCGAACTGAGACCTCACGACCCCCTATCTCCTCAACCCCCCTACCGATCCGGCCCATCTTCAAACTCATAAATTCTATTGAACTACGCGCATACCAAAATTCATAAAGATCGGAGCTACGATACTCAAGTTATTGTCGAACAAACATACAAAGATACAAGCGCCAGGCCCGTCTACACTGGACCTCACTCGCTTCGCTTGTTCGGTCAATTAAGTCTAAAGTGTAACTGTTTAATGTCCCAAATAAAATAAAATAAAAATAGATAATACGTTACTTTGTCCGCTTACCTTGAATGACAGAATTACAATGACAATGCACTTACACGGAAGAATACACTTTGTTGAAATATAAATAAATAAAAATTATGAGGATGGACACTTATTTGACTAACTAAAATGTCTTAACTATGCCTCAGAACTGTTAGATTTGGGTACTCGAAAACGGTTCAGCAATTCACTTTTTAAATTACGATTTCCGTCTATCATTTTGGTGATTAAAAACCATGATTCCGAGTAAACCTGATTAAACATGATTCCGAGTAAACCTGATTAAACCCGTATTTAATAGAAATGGTGGTTCAGCATTTATATAAATAAAATAATAAATATTGCACGACATTACACACAGCGCAATCTAGCATCAAACTAAGCATTAGGCTTGTACTATGGATACTAGACAACGGATATACTACATATTATACTTTTTTTTGTAAATACATACATATTATACATACTTAGAAAGATGTAAATTTGTTGGTAATTTTGCAAGTATAATCAGCTCTAAGGAAACATTGCAGGTCCAAAAATGACTGAACCGTTCTTGACTAAAAACTAGCAATGCTAAGGTATTGTTGAGACGTTTTAGATAAATAGAATACGTACCCTGAACAGGGAGACTATAAACACGCGCACTATCGCGCACTCTCGCGCAAACTTTGAATTTGCTTTGAATCTTTAGCTTATCTGACATGAAAGGTATATTGCTGTTTTAAATGGACACTAGCAGCGCCAGCGGTTTCACTCGCACAAGTCCAAATCCTGACCATCAAATTTTTTTAGTCATGGGGGATTTTTGATTGGTGGGGTATTTCTCCCACCCTCCATACAGAAATTACAGTTTTTCTTGATTCAATATGTTGGTTCTCCTCTACAGGACGTATTTCTAATCCGATTTTGATGAAACTTCGTATACATTCTATGAGCATATGGTTTTTTTTTGTCGTGGGGGATTTTTGATGAGTGGGGTATTTCTCCCACAAAAAGAGTATTTGAATACTTGTGTTTTAAATACATATTTAAAGGTTTATAACTGTTCGCAGAACTACTAGTATTATATTAATGAGTGGAATGGCATATATGTACATGTAAACGGTGCTTTAGTCGATTTATTTCACCTGAGTGAGATCACCCAGGTGATATAGGGGGAATAAACCGTAAGTGGAATGGCTTATAGGTATACATGTTAAACGGTGCTTTAGTCAACTTATTTCACCCAAGTGAGATTACCTGGGTGAAATGATTCCAAGGTGATATAAAGACACTAACGTGTCGAATTCTATCACCTAACACCTTTCACCTGGGTGATAGAATTCATCATCAGAATTCTTATCACCCAGGTGATATAGGGGGAATAAACCGTAAGTGGAATGGCTTATAGGTACATGTAAACGGTGTGTGTTGACAAGTAAGTATAGAGGTCGACGTAATGCGATGCTATGTGTACCATTACAATAAGTACCTACTCGCGTTTATGCAAACGTGATAGGTAATAATAACTCCCTACGAATACAGTAGGTGTAACCCGGATTTGAATATTACCCGCTGCCTTATTACGTACTAGCTGCGCCCCGCGGTTTCACCCGTGTAAGTCCCGTTCCCGCGTGAATATCGGGATAAAAAGTAGCCTATGTGTTAATCCAGGTCCCCAGCTACCTATATTCAAAGTTTCATCGCAATCGATTCAGTAGTTTTTGTGTGAAAGAGTAACAACCTCACATACATGCATACATACTTACATACAAACTTTCGCGTTTATAATATTAGTAAGATAAGATCTAGCAATAGTAAAATTGAGCCAAATTCGCTTCAAAATCGTAAACTCGTATTTTGTATCAACAAAAACCGAGCCACTTAGAGTAGGGAATAATAGGTAATTAACTACTCTAAGCCGAGCCATAATTCTTTTATATGGCTATATTCAGTTGGACATTAGCCAGTGTCAAGTATTATTAATATTTGCAAGTTGTTTGCATCGAAACAGTCAAGTCGTCATAGTTTTAAAGTCAAGTCGAGGGAATCATTGTAAAACGGCGGCCATTTACAATAATTGTTCACGGAGCTTTGGAGACAACGCTAAAGCCCATGTTTTGCACCGATTTCTACTTTCATTACACTTGTACACCTTCACGAAACTAAATTGATTAATATGCCTCCGAAATTAAACAATTTACACACATTTGAACTAGGTTTCACAAAAATGAAAATTTAGCAACACATCTCTAAACCGCGTTCCCGCTAAAACTCCGCTTCAAAATCGCGAATTCATATTTTGTATCAACAAAAATCGATCCATTAAAATTTACTGCCAGTACTGCCTCTATAGAACGAGATGTCAAATTTTAATGAGCAATAACATAAAAAAACGTGTCATTATTATATCATGACACGTGATTCCTGTGTAGCTCAGTGGTTAGAGCAGTCGCCTGATTAGCGAAATGACGCAGGTTCGAATCCTGTCATGGTGATTTTTTGGAAATATATTTCCTTGCTGAAAATATTTCGGAGTTTAAAATGCCTTGAGCAATAAAAACAAAAATAAATATTAGATTGGAGTGAAAGCGCATCTCATGTTGGGTATGTTTACTGTAAAGTGAACTACCTAAGTCGGTCAATAAGCTGCAAAGCTTGACCGGCAGATGGCACTGAAACCAAGCCTTAGTTTTAGTTTAAGTGAACAATTAGCAAGGAGAGATATGGCCGAAAAATTATATCATGACACGTGATTCCTGTGTAGCTCAGTGGTTAGAGCAGTCAGTCGCCTGGTTAGCGAAAGGACGCAGGTTCGAATCCTGTCATGGGGATTTTCCGGAAATATATTTCTTGCTAAAAATATTTCCAAATAACATAAAAGGTTATCCGGATATTATTATACATGAAATTTTAGTACTACTTATTTAATTGTCAGACCCGGGTTTGACTTTTTCACTTTGATCAAAAACTTGATCAATTCTCACGTTGTTCTACACATTCAAGATAATCACTATTGTTCTACAACTTTTGGAAATATGAATTAGTTGTGTTAGTTGTTGTAATTTTTGAGTTTGAGAAATCAAAATTTTCTTTTCTTGAATTTGAAAAGCAATTTTTTTGTGTCATTGTCCTTAAATTGGCATTTTATTAGGCTTATCTAGCTAATAAACTTCTGAAAATCAAACACGATTGGAACCAAATAGGAACTCAAAATTTCATATTTTCTGTAATAGTGTGAGTTTTACTTTTAGTTTCCTTGCCTCGACGCCACGTTTCGATCATTTTAACTAATAGGAGGGGGGATTCACAGTTTTCTGGAGACCAAGATCATTGTAACATGATCGAAACGTCGAGGTAAGAAACTATAATCTACCCAACTTACGTCAAATACTTATATAATGTCGTATAATGGTGGAATGTGACAAAACTGGTTAAGGATAATTCATGCTAGACCGTGCCGGGTCCGAGCTTCATTATCTGTTGCTCGTCCGCCACACGGTTGCACAGACCGATTGACTGCTCGCCAAGCAATGGATAACGAAGCTCGGACCCGGCATAGTCTTAGTATAAATCATCGTTTAACCTTATGCCCGCTCCAGACTCTCCATGAGGCCCCTTTTAGAGACTCTATAGAGTTACTACGTCTACCATAGAGTTTGGCGACACTCTCGATTTATTCAGTCGCCCGCTACGTCTACTACAAAATCGACGTGACTCACGTGACTATGTCAGTCACTTATTATCGCCAAGCAAGATACTCAACTAAGGGACCGTCTCTATGAGCGTTACGCTGCTTTTTCACCAGAGATGTGCTACGCTACGATGCTGTGGATGCGTTTGATATCCACCAATCAGATTCATTTGTCCACATAGCGTAGATTCCACATCTTCGCAGCATAGCTGCATAGCAAATCTCTGGTGGAAAAGCAGCCTTAGAATCGCGGCGATATTATCGTCGAGCCACTTATTTCTATACAATCTCTACGAACGCGGCGGTGCGTTGTATAGAAATAATATAATACTTATCGACGCGACTCTAACGCTCTTGGAGACGGTTCCTAAGGCGCGCTATACCACCTAAAGTACGACTTGGCATTACACTAAGGTTTTTGGCAGCTGGCGACAACTATAGAAGTCTGCAAGCAAGTGAGCGAGCGCTAGAGTGTGGTTGGTAGTCTCGCCTAGCCCCTTTGCGTCCTTTGACTCGCGCCTGTAAAACTGACACGAAACGGAGCGACAGCGAGCCGAGGCAAGGCGAGAGGGCGCGAGCGTAACCTCACTCTCGCACTCGTGTCTCCTCGTGTAGGCTCGTGGAGAGTCTGGAGCGGGCATTAGTGATTATTGAAACTAGTCTTAGGACAGGATATTTATACCGATGATATGTATGCACCTGTGTTGAGTTACTCCTGTGGGAATTTATCAGGTTACTGACCACTATCCTCTACATTTAAATATATGTTTTATTTTTGATACATATAAAAAATAAGTAATTAGGTAAGTAAAGCGTAAGAAACGGAGTGGAGACTCCTGGCACAGGTTTTTATATACCTAAAAAGGAGTCTCCAATTTCCTCAATTATTTAAAAGTTGCTTTAAATTATGTTTATGGTGGTATGAAGATATTTTAAACATCTATGGCTCTACAAAGTTAGGTACTTCATTTAACCAAAAAGGTCAACGTAAAGTGAGTCTTTATTCCCTAGGTGCATAAAGTGCTCATTATAAACCTAGGCATAAGATAATTTAAATTTGGAACTAAGGTTCTGGTAGAATATCTACGGCAATTCTATTCGAACTGGCCCCCTCTAGACATAACACATTTAAAAAAAACTGGGCTTATTCTTTCTATTTTTATTTCGATGGAAAGGTAAGGCAAAAAGTTTTAGTTAATTATACAGCCCCAATTTTTTTTTCCTCGTTTTGATGTTTGACGTTAGGTTTCGTCATTTTGACGTAACATTCATAATTAATTTAATTATTAACAGCTGATCCCTTAGTATGAGTTTTGATAGTTTATCGTCTCGGTGAAACTGGCAGTTTACTTCCATACATTATTTTAGTTCATAATTGTTACCGCTAGGGGCGCTGATGGAAAATGTATGAAGTAAACTGCCAGTTTCATCGAGACGATAAACTATCAAACTCATACTAAGGGCTCTGTAAATAAAATATTTCATACTCGCATTAATCTATTGTTTTATTGTTAATGAAATGGTTCTTTTTGTTCCCTTTTTATTGTCTACATCTGCTAAGGTGAATACTGAGGTCTTATTCACCTCGGTAATAAAGCCTGTCTTTATCTTGGGCGCTCGAATCCCACGCTTCACTCAGGACTCTAGGTACATAACTCTTTCGCTTCGCTCAGGAGTTAAGTTTGTAACACCCTCGCTGCGCTCGGGAGTTAACTCTCTAGAGTCCTTCGCACCTAGGCTTTGGATTCAATATGACGCCCGCTATACAAGATCTAACAGGCATGCCCATTTAAGCCGAAAGGGGGTTGTTCTAGACATCTAGGCAAACAACTTTTGTTCTACGACTTTTGAAAATCCCCTTTCGGCTTAAAAGGGCTTACCCGTTACACCTTGTACAAGACAGGACTTTAGTACGTCGGTGCATAAACTACTATAAAAGGGCGCGCCGAATTATGAGGTATGGATGGATTTTTTAATTTATTTACGCGAACTAAAGCCATAGTATTTTCGTTTTATTCATGTTAAAGTTTCACTGTTAAAAGTGATCAAATATTTTAAAATAAGGCGCGTTCCACTAAACTTGTAATGATGAATGAAGCAAGAAATTCATATTAGGATTTCGCTCATAATATTATTCTTGTTTTTTTTTTTCATTTATTTATCAAACAAAAATTTATACTTATAGAAATGCTTTCCAAAAATTTCGCACCCGACAGGACTTGAACCTGCAACTCTGGGGATCCGTAAAAAAAACGTAAACAATAAGAAATGCAATCCTTAATTTCGACTTGATTGAACATGCATCCGTGGCCAAATTGGCGTTAGAGTTAGGACGGATAGTCATCCAAGTGTAGGAATCACTTTAAAATATATAAAAAACAAACAAAAAATTATTACAAATATTACAAGCGGGACCGGGGCTTAAGCGAGTAAAACCGCGGTGCGCAGCTAGTTTTATACATTTCGATTGTTTCAGCAATCATAATGGATCCAGCCATAAAGCTAGAGCAGTCCCTGTTACGTCAAACTGAAGTTATAAACAGCGCCATCTCGCGGGGAACATCCGAGATACAGCGGTTTTATGAGAGTCGTGTCGTGTTGATCACGGGGGCTTCAGGGTTCTGCGGGAAACACCTAGTGGAGAAATTGTTGAGGTGATTGAAGCATAATTTTGTCGATAAGTATACGATTTTATACTAACATGGTTATTTTCACTACTAAAATTACTTATTAACATGTTTAGGCCGGCTTGCATAACGGTTCCTAAACAAACATGTTTTTAAAAGTGTTTAAAATCTGTCAGAATTTCAAGAACTGTCAATGTGTGGCAGGCAACATATTATCAATCGTCCATATAATGAAATAGAGTCCAATGTTCGATTTCCCATAAATTATTTTAAAATTGATTTAGTTAAATATTATATTTTTAAATGGTTTTATGCAAGTCGCCCTTAATAATTTATTCGCGGAGCTCGTTATTTCCAGCTTGTTCACGAGACTGGAGAATGCGGGTAGGTGATGACAGTTAGAGGCGTTCATATCGGACTACCTGCTTCCTGACACGAGTTGAACGTCTGGTTATCGGTCCCTACTATTGTCACTAACTTCATTATTTACTCGGTCCTGCATTCGACAGACCACACTCACGGTATCTATTCGCAAACTTTATAAAGTGTCCTTCGTGGGTTTGCATAATTTAACTACCGGATTCCAGGTAATCGACAATTGAAACCCGTCTTCGCTGTTGAAATTACTATACTTAGTAATTTTAATGGTTGCACGTACCATACGTGGTGTGTAATGGCGTTGCGTCGAAAGTACCTGCGGCTTGTGAAACTCAACCCAATGGTTTGGTCCAGCATCTACGAATAAATTATTAAACATGGTAAACAGCCCGGTAATAAGTAATTTTAGTAATTTTGTCGATGTTTTCGCGATTTTGCATAATAAAACACCCTACCTTTTACATATCTTGACTTCAGTGGCCCGATTCTGTAAAAACATAGCATGCGACAAGCAGGCGGAATGCATGAGCATTGCAGAAGTCGATTTGTTGCAGAAAGTAAAAATAATAGCTATTCTATAATGTCCTTTAATACTGATTGGCTGAAGAACTTAGGGAGCTATTTAATTAATTAGGTAGCCCTTAATTTTTAAGGCTACTTAACTAATTAAGTAGTAATAAAACACTTTATTTATCCGGTTTTATCGCGTTTTTATTCATTGTTCTAAACGAACCGAGCTTTCGCCAACTTTACAGTTGGCTTTTTCAAGATTGGTTTAATAAAACACTTTATTTATCCGGTTTTATCGCGTTTTTATTCATTATTTGACCCGAGCTTTCGCCAACTTTACAGTTGGCTTTTTCAAGGTTGACTGAGATGTAATTTGTCTATTTTTAACATTCTAAAAAGTTACAGTAAACTACCGCCTCATAATTATTTGCAATTAAAACGTTCCAGTGTACGCAGACTATAGAGTTATTGTAATAGTTTTCAATTTAAATTATAATTATTTTTATCCCTAACTAGCTCAAAAAACTACCATGGCTTCGGAACGCGCCCTCACATGAGAAGAAGCCACGAAGAAACTCATGGGGGTTCTCTTTTGCTCAGAAATTTAAAAACAATTTTTAACGCGATAAAACCGGATAAATAAAGTGTTTTATTATGCAAAATCGCGAAAACCATAGAAGAAATTATAATTGGTTTAATTAAGTAGTAATTAAGTAAAATAACATTTTCAGAATACGAAATAACGTACATTTCCTGCACGTCGCCTGCGTTTCGCCGGCATTCCGCATGCTATGTCCTTCCCGAATCGAGCCCCTGGTCCATCCAGAGGTTGCCTGGAAGAGATCGCTTTAAGCGATAAGGCCGGCCATTGCGCCACTTATTTTTAAGTTGTGTTTGTTTTCTTTGTACGTATTTGTATTTGGTTTGTGGGTATAATAAAGAATTTATTCATTCATTCATTCAATATTAACACAATATTTACCGGGTGCCATTATTTAAAACCCGGTAAATATTGTGTTTTATTGTGTTTGTAGTACTTACGCAGTTTCACCCGCATACGTCCCGATCTCGTGGGAATATCGGGATAAAAAGTAGCTGGGGTTATTCCTGTTTTCCAGCTGTCTACGTACCGAGTTTCATCGTAATTGGTTTAGTCGATTTTGAGTGAAGGAGTAACAATAACAGGTACTAAATATAAACTTTTTAAAGTAGAATTTAAGATTGGAACTTATAGTTACATTATTTTCGCGAGTCTCCGCTTTATAATTATTTTCATACCTCGTCGTTTCGACTACGTTACAATAGTTTTGGTCGCGTGGAGACTGGACCTGCAGCTGCTGCTCACTGACACAAACTCGCCACGGTCTCGACATGCCAAAAATCAGGTTTACCTCCGCCTATACAAGGTGTAACGGGTATGCCCTTTTAAGCCGAAAGGAGGTTGTTCTAGACGTCTAGGCGAACAACTTTTGTTCTACGACTTTTGAAAATTCGAAGTACTTTTCGAAAATTTTTGGTGTAAAGTTTACTTGAAAATCAGCTGTTTCTGAGAGTTCGAGGTCATTGACCTTATGTTGTCCTTTTATTTAGTTTGATGGTTTACAATCAAAACTTTAATTACCTTTATTTTCCAAAGCAGCTGTTTTTTCAGTGAAACATAATCTCAAAATTTTCAAAATAAGTTTTAATTTTCAAAAGTCGTAAAATAAATGGTGTTCGCCTAGACGTCTAGAACAACCCCCTTTCGGATTAAAAGGGCCTACCTGTTACAAATTGTAGATGTTTCACATCAAAATTCAGCCTCGCGGGGAGGTTTGAACTCAGGTCCTTGGGTCACTACACGCGGGTGTAACCGTGGCACACAGCTAGGTGTTATTTCACTATTTGGTTTTTGGTTTCAGGTCATGTAAAGTACAAAAGATATATTTATTGTTGCGATCAAAAAAAGGAAAGAGTAGTAAAGAAAGATTGAATAACATATTGAGGGATCCGGTGAGTTTAATCTTAAGTATATTACCTAAGCTAGCTGCGCCCTCGGTTTTACCCGCGTTAAGGATATATCTCAAGTTTCATCGCAATCAATTCAGTAGTTATTGCGTGATAGAGCAACAAAGTCACATGCATACAATTTCGCTCTTCGCTCCTTTATTTTTTATCGGTTGTGAACCGATTATGGCCATTAGGAAATTAGCCAGTGTCAAATATTATTAATATAGCAAGTTATTTGCATCGAAACAGTCAAGTTGTCACAGTTAAAGTCAAGTCTAGGGAATCATTTGTAAACACGGCGGCCATTTACAGAGATTGTTTACGGAGCTTTGGAGACAACACTAAGTCCATGTTTTGCACCGATTTTCACTTTCATTCTAATTGTACACCTTCACGAAACTAAATTGATGAATATGCTCCCGAAATTAAACAATTTGCACGCATTTGAACTAGGTTTTACAAAAATGAAAATTTAGCACCACATCTCCTCGACGCGTTCCCACCAAAACTCCCTCTTCGCTCCTTGGATTCGGTTCCTTGTATTTGATATTTTTTTTCTTTGGAAAGAAGTGTCAAATTCGTAGACTTCAATTATAAAATGACGTATAGAACAGCTAAAGGGAGTTTTGGCGGGAACGCGTTGAGAAGATGTGTTGCTAAATTTACATTTTTGTGAAACCTAGTTTAAATGCGTGCAAATTATTTAATTTCGGGGGCATATTAATCAATTTAGTTTCGTTAAGTTGTGCAAATGCAATGAAAGTGAAAATCGGTGCAAAACATGGATTAACGTTGTCTCCAAAGCTCCGTGGACAATCTTTGTAAATTGCCGCCGTGTTTACAAATGATTCCAGCTCTAGACTTGACTTTAACTATGACGACTTGACTGTTTCGATGCAAACAACTTGCATAATTCCAAATGGCCATTATAATCGGTTCACAACCGATAAGAAATAATAATAATAACAGCTAAAGAAGTTATATTACCAGAACTAGAATGCTCATGTCGAACTAAAAAGTGTTCCGCTACGTTGAGCATGTTGACAACATGCTTCAATGTATTTGAATGTAGCGTTATATGGACAGCATGCTCAAAGTAGCTTAACACTTAGTTCTATTCGAGCATTATTCTAGTAATATTATCTTCTTTGAAAACAACACAAGTTTAAGAAACCGAGAGACGTAGGTAGCAATCTAATGATTTCTTGTTCATCTTTGTAGGTTTTTGATTCACTTCGGAAAAGTCACGTGAATTTTGAAAATCGTCTCGTGGTTGTCGATGGTGATATTTGTTCGGAGCGTCTTGGAATCAACGATGAAGACTGGAAGACCATCACTGATGATGTAAGGCTTCTATACAATATTAGAACCATTATAGAAATCCTTACAGGACACTGTCAGCTGAACAGACACCTAACAAAGATAAGGCAATGGATGACCCCGTTTGTCCCAGCTGTCTGGAAGAAGAGGAAACTAGCTATCATCTGGTAGCGGAGTGCCCCGCATACCCTAAAGCCAGGAGAGAAATAATGAACTCAGATACCCTATCTGAAAGTGACCTGAGTGACATTACAATAGGACAGTTATTAAAACTCTGCAAAGTAACAGGTAGATTTAGTGGGTCGCCATCACCGTGAGTTACCAGTTAACTCAAATCCTACAAGGGTCTTGGGAACTGGGTGAAATGGTCCCAACATGAGAGGACCGATCACCCGTCTGGTGCTTGCGCTGGCGTCCCTACTAGAAATCTTAATAATATTATAAAAGCTAAAGTTTGTTTGTATGTACGTAGGTGGCTTTGTTACTCTATCACGCAGAAACTACTGAACCGATTGCGATGACACGTAGAATATACATAGCTGGTGACCTGGAATAACACATAGGCTACTTTTTATCCCGATATTTCCGCTGGAACCTCTGGAGGGGACGTTAACTCCTCTAGTAAAGCCCTCTTGCCCTGCTGTGGGTCAATTTAACGGTCTAATTATTAATATTTATACTACTAAGAGTTCGTACGCGCCCTGAGATGACATTGTCGACATGGTGTGCTTGTATTATAGGTTTCGGTGATATTCCACGTCGCGGCAACGATAAGGTTCGACGAACACATCAAGACAGCTGTAGACACCAACGTGGGGGGGACGAGGGGGGTCCTACAACTGGCCAGGGAGTGTGCGCAGTTGAGGTACTAAGCATCAAAAGTGAAGATCTCCAAGAGCTCTATTACCTACTTATGCTAAGAAAGTAGTGCTTTAGTATTAATAGTGTCCGAGATATCATTTAGCGTGTAAACGAAACATTGCGATCTGTTTTTCTGACTGTACTTTAAGAAAATTGCGGCATTCGATTGCTACGGAATGCGGCTTCGATATGTTCTGCTTGGAAGGAAGTCACTGTAAAACCGATGACGATGTTAAAAGACGCGACGTTTAAGCTTCATCGATGAAACAATGCTCACTGTAGTAAAACTTCCACGTTCTAAGAATCACCGTAAAAGGAACCATTCAAACGAACACGAATATGTGGAAGTAGCAATCCTTCGAAAAAATGTTCCACCCAAACGGTGGTTGCGGCGCCTAGAACGGTGATTCGACCGTCAGTCAGTCACTATAGATCGTCCTCCATAGTCGATCCAAAGGTCGATCATAAGTAATACTGTACGGAACATAATAAATGTATGCATCTGCTGCTGTGTGCCGTGGAACACGTTTTTTTTTCGAATTCAATGAAAATCTCCATTCGATTTATTCCTCTTAAACCGTCGGGCTAATAGCTTAGAATTAAATTCCGGGACCAATGGCTTACCTATTGCTGTTTTGTCATACAACATTATTGGTAACAATATTTATCAAGAATTTTCTGCCAACAGCTGTGTAGTATACGTGTCAACAGCGTATTGCCACGCAGTGCGGAGTAGGATCAGTTCAGAAGTGTTGGACCAGTTCTACGAGAGCCCTGCAGACCCTGAGGGTCTCGTGCAGATGGTGGCTCAGAAACTGATAGCTGATGATAAGGGATTCACAAAAACGTGAGTTCTTGTTCAACTAAATTTTAAAGGTTAGACTTACTCATAAAGTTATATTAAACAACTAATCCTTAAGGCGTCATCCGTTACAGATAATTCGGATTATAGTTGTTCGACGCAAGCCTATCTAGATCTACTCTCTTACTTATAAAATATTATTTACACATGACTAAAGGCGACTTGCATGACAAAATTTAAAAACATATTTAACTAAATCAATTTTAAAATAATTTATGGGATATCGAACATTGGACTCTATTTCATTAAATGGACGATTGATAATATGTTGCCACACATTAACAGTTCTTGCAACTCTGACAGATTTTAAACACGTTTTACAGGTTAAACATGTTTAGGAACCGTTATGCAAGCTGGCCTAAGTTATGCGACGTTTGTCTCTGTCTGTCATCTTTGAAACTTCATGTGACAGTAAAAGACAAACGAGGCATAGTCTATTATGCAAAATTTAAAAAACAACCAAAAAAAAAAGAATTGATAAAAATGACCAAAATAACCTCTACATAGGTACAATGCCACCGACTAATTAATCTGTTTTATCATCTGAAGTCGGGCAGCCAAACTTAGTACAATATGGAACGAACCAGTAAAACTGCCCGACTTCAGATGATAAAACAGATTAATTAGTCGGTGGCACTGTACCTATGTAGAGGTTATTTTGGTCATTTTTATCAATTCTTTTTTTTTTGGTTGTTTTTTAAATTTTGCATAATAGACTATGCCTCGTTTGTCTTTTACTGTCACATGAAGTTTTTTAAATTATTTTTTGTTTCTTTTTGAAGTCGGTTTATTAATTTTTAAATTATTTTTTATTTTACTCTTTTTAGTATACTTACCTACCTAAAAATCAACAATATTGTTACCGTAATTTTAATTATTGAGGAGTTTGCTGATGAGAAGGTGGTTTCAGGTGCCACCTCAATCTGTACTTAGTTCTTTAGGGGTCTATTCTTTTTGGTAGAAGTCCAAAAACGAGTAATTTATTGAATTCTTGGATGCTATCCTGTCCATCATTCCGAAGATAGTCATCAGATCCTTACCAAACTTTCATGGGACCACCAAGCAGCTTCCACCTTTCCATTAAAAAAAGAACTATATCAATCGGTCAAGCCATCTTCGTGTAATCGATGAACAACTGAATTGAATATAGCGTTTTGAGGAGCATTCCCGGTCCTCACTTCGAAGATCCTCATAAAATTTTTATGGGACCATCTCGGAGCTCTCACCTTTTCATTAAAAAAATAATCATTACAATCGGTCAAGCCATCTTCGAGTAATTGATAAACAACTGGATTGATTAATGCGTTTTGAGGAGCATTTCCGTTCATCACTCCGAAGACCCTTATCAGATCCACATCAAATTTTTATGGGACCATCTTGGAGCTCCCACCTATCCATTAAAAAAAGAATCATCTTTATCGGTCAAGCCGTCTCCGAGTAATCGGTGAACATACAAAAAAAAAAAAAAAAATTATACATACAGACGAATTGATAACCTCCTCCTTTTTTTGAAGTCGGTTAAAAAACTAGATCTGTTTTCACAATTATGCCTATTGTCAATAAAAACTTATCTACCTACTGTGCTCACCCCAAACAACATGGGATGAGGGCGAAGAGGGTAGTAAATAGTTATACTGAAATATTTGTTGTTTTAGTTTAATTAAAGACTGGCCCAATACATATTGCTTCACGAAAGCAGTCGCCGAGGAGACGGTACGACGAGCTGATGGTATACCGGCGTGTGTCGTCAGACCTGCTATAGGTACATACCTAACATTGACTACTCTTCTACTTGTTTTATATTTACTACTCGAATGATAGGAATACTCTTCTTCTTCTTTAATTAATATGGCTTTTCCATTTGGACATTTGCCAGTGTTATTAATAGTTGACAATCATCACAGTACATGCTGTCATCTGCTTTTAGTGACGGGAGCTTACAAGGAGCCTACTCCTGGATGGATTGATAGAAGTTGTCTGTACGGTGCAAGTGGGGTAAGTAATTACATTAGGGCAAGGGATCTGTGCACAGGTCATGTCCCATACCATGAAGCTCTATGAGCGTGTAGTTAACTCTCGGATCCAGCAGGAATGTTCTGTATGATTTTCGTCCCGGTCAAGGTACCATGGACCATGATTTCGCCCTAAGGGTCGTTGTAGAGAAATACTGAACGAACAATACGCCTTTGCATTTCCTGTTCCTGAACTTACAAAAGGCCTTCGACTGGTTCCTCGCAAGATGGTCTATAAGTAGACGCTGCGGTCCAAAGGTGTGCCAGAAACAAATATTGAAAACATCATAGACGTGAACTGAAATCTGAAGTGATAGCTGCCATTGGTGACACTAAATCTTTCCCCAGTACAATCGGAGTCCACCAAGGATCCGTTCTAAATCTGTTCCTGTTTAGCGTAAGTAATACTGGACGCACCTCGTGGATGCTCATGTATGCTGAGGATATTGCGCTGACAGATTCGGATAAAGGACGGTTTGGAAGACGTGTATATGCGTGGGAAGTCGTTTAAGAACGGTATTTTACAATTGTATCGAAGACCAATTATTTGGCTAGCAATTCCACATATTCCCACACCTGTCTGCGTAGACGGGTGACTTCTTGTCCGAGATATTGCAAAAAATTGCAGGAATGTCGCTCACTGTGGTACGGTCACATTTAAAAAGGATTTCACGTAAGCCTGTACATTTTCTAGCTGATCCTGTCTGGTATGCTCGGTGTCGTCCACACGGCACACATGCGGCCGATTGCTCGCACGGATATAGTTCCGGTAGACTATGTCACCAACTGTATCATGGCTGCCGGGTGGAGGACTGCCTCAGACTGGCCGAAACTGAAGGAAAAACTAATCTATACCCTGGCGTGTGGAAGAAAACCTTTATATAATAGTAAGTTCATAGCTAGGTCACGTAGTGATTATATTCTCTTTGCTAGGTCTAAGGATAAGAAAATATTCAAAAAATTAAAAATAATGATTGTTTTCTTTTTCGTTAGCTCGGTTGCCAGTTTTTTTGTAATAGAGAATGAAAACATATTTCTATTACTCCTACCACAGTTTATACCTATAGTAAATGGCGCGATAGAATTAGTACACTAATTACCAGAAAGCTTAAAAAAACAGTAACGCTTGATGTTAGAGAGACCCCAGTCTGTTCTTTTTGCCGTGAGTGTATGTATGTATGTATGTGACCTAATTTTGTGCCGTCGTAGGGCCTAATTTCACTTTAGTGTTCGTCGGTTAGTTAGATAAGGACAGACTGGGACCAACAAGGTTCAACAGGACCGTTTTGATATATCAAAGCAAAAACTGCCTTCACCTTAGAGAACATGATTGAAATTAATAAGTACTTACCTATTTCAAAAGTTGTCAAGTGCACAGTCTTTTAGGAGCGAAGAAGATGTGACATGTCTCTGCAAAAATCAAGCAGAATTCTTGCAATTCTTTTTAATTGTTTTTTAGGAGATGCTTCAGACATAATGAAGAAGGAGGTTATATCCCTTATATCGCCACAGACAGCGTCCTTGATATTTTACCTGCAGACGCCATTTTATATCGTCTACCTCTTTCTGACTATATGTCTTCACTTCATACCCGGCGCTGTTCTTGATGCTGTCGCTCTAATGAAAGGACAGAAACCAAGGTAACCAATAATAAATAAAATAAATGTACTTATAATCAAGGAAAGAACCTAAATCTTTCGTACTTTCTTCACTACGTGTCATTGGCAGAATTTGTGATCACATTAAGCCATTAAACCTAAAAAAAAACTTTAGTTCTTCAACTTCTGGAAATTCGAACTTCTTTTCGTAGCCTTTAGAAACAGCTGATTTTAAGTACCTAATCTTTAGACCGCAAAATGAGTTTTGACAAGAACGCGGTGTGGAGATGTGTTGCTAATTTTTCATTTTTGTGAAACCTAGTTCAAATAAAAGTAAATTGTTTAATTTCGGAGGCATATTAATCAATTTAGTTTCGTAGGCGTACTTTCAAGTGTAATGAAAATGAAAATCGGTGTAAAACATGGACTTTAGCGTTAATTGTCTCCAAAGCTCCGTACAATCATTGTAAATGGCCGCCGTTTTACAATGATTCCCTCGACTTCACTTTAACTATGACGACTTCACTGTTTTGATGCAAACAACTTGCAAATATTAATAATACTTGACACTGGCTAATTAAATGTCCAAATGGAATATAGCCATATAAAAAAATGAAGTAGACTTAAAAACTTCAAAACCTATTTCTAATTTCCAGAAGTCGTAGAACAAAATTTGTACAATTTCGCGGTTTTTCTAGACCTCTAGAACTTGTACTCGAAACACCTATAACCTACCGTATTAAAATGTTTCATTATTTCTTCTCAGAATCCTACAAATGTACATTTTAAACTGGAAAATACAAAACTCAGTAAGTTACTTCACAACAAACGGATGGATCTTCAAAGACGACAACACTCGCTCACTCATCAACGCCATGTCGACAATTGACAGGCACATTTTCAATTTTGACATAACTGACGTTAATGTGACTGAACTGATTTCGATATGGTTCGTCGGAATGAGGAAATATATCCTGAAGGATAGACTGAAAGATACGAAATTGGCTGTGAAGAGACAGAATGATTTGAAGTTCAAAATTGTGATTGTATTTATTTCTCTCATTTCAATTGTCCCGTTAATATTCATATTTTTTTAATTAGTTTAAAAAATGGGTAGGTAGATACCTACTTATTATTGTTAGTCTGTGCCATGGAATTAGGAAGTACTACCTCTGCTGTAGTATCATCTAATTAGCATCCACCGCTACTAGTTGCTATTTACTGTCAAAAAACATATTTCGTAATAAACATTGCTGCTTTGAAGTAATCACCGGTAACAACCACGTTACGTCAAAGCAGCAATGTACTGCACTAGCCAACAGTAGCGGTGGATGCTAATTAGATGATACCACAGCTGGAAGGTTTACTGCAAAAACTTTGTCATACAAAATTGAACTCTATTTAATGTGTGTTAGTAGTAAATTTAAGATAACTTGTTCCAAATACAAAAACGGTCTCGACAGAGGACTTTATCTTCGGTTGTCCCTTTCGCACGTTTGCCAAGTCACCCTATTCAGACAAGGACGTGTAAAGTTTTATTTCCTCTCCCTAGGCTCGTTTTTACTGCCGCAGTAAACCTTTCAGTTGTACGTAGTACTTCTTACTTCCATGGTCTGTGCTAATACTTGTACCTATTTCATTTTGAGTATAATATCTGAATAAATGTTTTTTTACTAAACAAAATTATTTTCAATGTACTATACCTATGGGTAAGTTTCATCTGTCCCGGTCTATCGACTAACCCGAAAGGTCTCATCCGTTCCGGTGCTGTGTAGTAGAGGTTTTAATAGGTTTATTGGGGCCTAATTATTATGTAAGAAAAACCGTGTGGAATCTACACGACATCCACACGCTCTAGCTAGAAGATTCAAAGTTTTATCATAGTATCGACATAGCTTCTTCATATTCAGGTTACACAGGTTTTATCAAAGTTCACACTTTTAAACTGACACTATTGGAACTCATAAAAATTTACACATTTTTCCGGGCCTTAATCGCGTGATTTTAACTTTTTAATTTGCTTTACCATATACATACATCATGATGTATATTTATGTATTTCAAGATATTATTACATGTTCTATATGTACAAAAATACGAGTTTTGGCGGGAATGTGTTGCTAAATTTTCATTTTTGTGACACCTAGTTCAAATGCGTGCAAATTGTTTAATTTCGGGGGCATATTTATCAATTTAGTTTCGTGAAGGTGTACAAGTGCAATAAAAGTCAAAATCGGTGCAAAACATGGACTTAGTGTTGTCTCCAAAGCTCCGTGAACAATCTTTGTAAATGGCCGTGTTTAGACTGCCCTAGACTTGACTGTTTCGATGCAAATAACTTGCATAATATAATTAATAATACTTGACACTGGCTAATTTTCTAATGGCTATAATCGGTTCACAACCGATAAGAAATTATAAGGACATAAATACAGCAAATACGTCAAGATTTTAGCTATAGATTCTTGACATAGTTGTCACTTTAATGAAACATGGCGGCCATGACAGTCGGACGGATAGACAGCGAAATCTCAGTAATATGGTCCTGTTTTTACCCTTTGAGTACGGAACTATAAAAACAAGAAAAATAAAGACGTATAACGTGAGTTCGTTTTTAACAAAAAGGATTTCGTGTTTTGACTCAAAAAATCGTTTAATAGGACAGTGGTGATTTGATTACACAACAAATTGTTAGATTCTAAAAGCACGCTGCGTCCACGACGGAAAACAGACCGTTATATTACGCGTGCGCGTCGTGAACGGCGGTTAGCCACACGGCTCGAGTACCACTACTGATGCCGCGTCCGTCGTCTAGCTGTAGCGCGCGGGACGGCGGAGCGGGCGGCCGGAGGAGGTGCGGGGAGCAGTTACCAATGGTGAGGGAGAAGGGGCACGCGCTATATCCTCCCCCTCCAAGTCAGCAGAAACATGAGAGGCTGGCTTGGGATTTGGTTCGTTAACTCCAGGACGACCTCTCTTACGGCCGTGGATAACCACGTCGGTATCTCCAACATAAGGGGACAGAAGGCTGGCATGGTATTTACCGCGTGGTGTATTTTCTTTATCAACTACCTCGTATGTAGTCGGTGAAACTTGTTTACTAACCCGGTAGGGACCTTCCCGCCTGGGGGCAAACTTAGTACTAAAACCTTTGGCAGTTTGACTGATACGGTGAGCCTCAACTAGCACGAGGTCACCTTCGGTGTAAGTAGGGCCAGGACGGCGGTTTTGATCGGTGGCGTTTTTGCGTATGTCCTGTTGGCGCTCGACTCGCCACTTTACCTCGCGAAGTCGTTGCGCAAATGACCGAAGATAGGGAGTAATTTGGGGTACATAGTTTTCATGTTCAATAATTGCCCGCAAATCATTGGCTACACCTATCGGCGACCGAAAATCTCTTGCAAAGGTTAGAAAGGCCGCTGAGTGGCCCGTCCCGTGGTTTGGCGATGTATTCAACGCAAAACGGACCGCGGGTAACGCGTCAGGCCAACGACGGTGCTCCGGGTCCACTAGCATGGCCAACATCTGCTTCATCTCCCTGTTCTTCCGTTCAGCAGGATTACACTCGGGATGATACACAGGGGACAGATTCTGTTTAATGCCTAAAACATGCATAGTCTTCTGCATGACGGCGGATACAAATTGTGTACCGTTATCGGATATTATTCTTCTCGGAAAACCGTAGCGCAAGAAAACTTCTTCTACTAGAATTTTAGCACAGTTTTCTGCAGATGCCTCGACCAAAGGAAATAAATCCACCCATCTACTCGCAGCATCCTCCACTAAAAAGATCCATCTCTCGCCTTTATCACCTTCAGGGAGAGGACCGAAGAGGTCCATGGCGAGGACTTCAAAGCGTTGCTGGGGAACGGGGGTTTGCAGCAGTCCAGCTGGTTTTAGGTTGGTCGGCTTAAATTTCTGGCATAGCTCACATGTCTTGAGGTATTTCGCTACGTATTGTCGCATATTTGGAAAGTAAAATCGCTCCTTAATCTTTGTAAGGGTGCGTTCTAAACCAAGATGACCTGTGGTGGGTGCATCGTGTAATTCCTTCATAACTTCGTCTCGCATTGACTCGGGTACCACGAATTGCGGTTCTTCGGACTCTGCGTCTGGGTCAAAGCGGAAAAGGACACCTTGTGAAACGTAGTACCCACGATCTGACCAACGCAAAGCAGCAGCGTCATCATCTTCGAAGGCTTTAAGTATTTTCTTAACTTCAGAATCTTCGAGCTGGGCTGTTCGTAAATCTTCGGGGCTACGATGTGGTAAGTCAATCGCAACGGGCACACGTCACAGGTGGAAATTTCAGCTACATCAAACTGACACACCGGACGGCTTAAGGTATCAGCCACTACGTTCACTTTACCAGGTGTATATTCTATGTTGAGATTATACTCTTGTATTTTGAGAGCCCAGCGTGCCAGACGGCCGCTTGGAGTTTTCAAGGACAGCAGCCACTTGAGAGGCTGGTGATCAGTACCAATGCGCACCTGGGCGCCCTCGAGGTATCCTCGGAATTTATCTAGGGCCCACACCACGGCAAGCGCCTCTCTCTCTGTGGTCGAATAATTTTTCTCAGCTGCCGTTAATAACCTGCTAGCATACTCAATGGGTCTCTCTGTCTTTGGGTCGGGACCTTGCATGAGAACCGCACCCAGGGCATAAGCACTAGCATCTGTCCGTAGGGTGAAGGGTTTGGCAAAGTCAGGTTGTTGGAGTATCGGTGACGATGACAACTTCTGTTTCAGAGCCTCGTGTGCTTCCGACTCCAGCACTTCCCACTTCCAGGGTCTATTCTTTTTAGTAAGATTCGTCAACGGTTGTGCGACTTCAGAGAATTTTGGAATGAACTTCCGGAACCAGGAACAGGTTTGTAAGAAGGTCCTTAACTCCTTCAGCTGGGTAGGGGGTTTCATGTCCATGATAGCCTGCACTTTACTGGGATCTGGCTCTATGCCTTGCGTCGTTATGACGTGTCCTAGGTAGGTCACTTTTTCTCTGGCAAAAACGCACTTATCTCTATTAGCTTTCAGGTTAAATTGACGGAGGCGATCAAATACCTGTTTCAAATCGTGCAAATGAGCTTCAAACCCATCTGAAAGGACAAGAATATCATCAAGATATGTAACTATTGTCATATCCCGGTATTTTGATCCTGTAACGTCTCCAGGTTGATCGTTTTCTTGTTTTCTGCCTCTCAAACCAGAACGAAATCGATCCATTAACCTCTGAAAGGTTGCCGGCGAGTTCTTTAATCCAAATGGCATGCGCCGGAATTGGGAAGTTCCGAACGGTGAGGTAAATGCAGTTTTATGCCGGTCTTCTGGGGCGACTTCAACGTGCCAATATCCAGATTTTAGGTCGATAGTCGACATGACAGCATTTGATTTAGTAGACTGAAGTAGTTCATCGATTACCGGCAATGGGTACTTATCAGTACGAGTAACACTATTCAGTTTACGATAGTCAACGCAAAATCGGACTTCACCGTTTTTCTTGGGAACTAAGACTACGGGTGAAGCCCATTCAGACTCAGCTTCTTCTATAACATTGTCTGCTAACATTTTATCTATTTCCGAACGAATAATTTCTCTCTTGGCGGGAGTCACTCTATACGGCGGAGTAGCAATAGGTGCCGCGCTGCCAGTATCTATCCTATGTACAGCGAACGGTGTGGGTTCTCCCCCTACACCAAAAATATCACCATTGCTTTCAAGAAGTAATGCCAGCCGTTCCTTATCAACAGGTGGTAAGAGTGTGCCCTCCCCCTCGCGGAGGCCCACAGTCGAGCTAGTAACCAAGCGATCATCCTTTTCAAAACATAAAGGGAAAAAATCGGTGTTACGTAACGAATAACGATTTTTGACAAAGTCCACTACCATGCCTGCTTCCTGAATAAAATTCATACCGAGTAATGAATCCGTAGCTCCGGGTATAACTATAAACAAAGTAGTGACGACCACTCCCTGCACCTTTACAATAACAGACGCGGTCTCTACTATTTGACTACGGCGACTACCATCGGCAAACTTTAATTCGGTTTGTACGCTATTAAATACTTGTCCATTAGAACGTAAATGTTTTGTTAAACTATCACTCGCGACGGACTGTTTGGCACCGGTGTCCAACAGTGCCGTACCTACTGCACCGAACACTTCAACATTAAATATTGGTCTAACTCGCGGGTTAAAAACGTTATCAGTCACTGATTGAAAAGCCGAACTCATCTCAGAAGTTGGAACGGAACGTCGCTCCTTGCAGACCGCACAGTTGGATCTAATCACCCCGGGCGCACCGCATCCGAAACATATTATCGACGGGCGCAGCTCCGGTTGTGCCGCAACTGGTTCACTCTTCACATATTCTGCAGGGGACTTCCTGTTCTGTAGCTTTCTGCAATCATCCTTTGTGTGACCGTACAATTTACAGAACGCGCATTTGGGTCTGTTACGATTATGATTGGCGGACGGTGTCTTCTCGGTAAGAGCCGTCGAAAACAAACCAGACGATGATGATGATCCGGGTACTGATTTATATGATGTCATCGGAGTAGGTATAAACTTTCTTGTAGACGCACTGGTCTCGTCGAGCAATCCTCTGTTGCTCGGGCATGTCTTAACAGTTCTTCAAATGAATTAAATGCATCTCTTGGCACTCTCTCTCGTATCCTCTTATTAAGTAAGCCGTAGGTCATATCTAATTGAACTGGGTTTTCAGTAAGTGTATTTGGAGGTAATTGAGCGATTAGCGCTCTTATGCGGCACACAAATACATCAGTCCGCTCTTGGCCTTGTTCTCTGCTAAATATTTCTCTATATATACGATGTGGAGGTAGTCGTGGTCCAAACGTTTGCCTAAGCAAATATACTGCGTCTTGCCACGTTGCAACTGAATATTTTACGCCTTGCCACCATGTAGCGGCGAAGTCAGTGAGTAACATAGGTAGTCCTCGCAAAGCTATGTCATCACTGATACACAAACAGTCTTTATAAATTTGGATAGAGTCAATGAACGATAAAATATCGCCGGTTCCACTATATCTCGACGAACAATTTGAAAAGTTTGTACTCACAGCACTCGAAGGTGACGGTGGCGGCACGCCTTGGTTAGGCGGTAGCGACCGTATAGATTGTAAGAGCAATATCAATTGTTGATCCGTCATCACTACCGGCTGGGGTGCCGGTGCGGCAGCGCCAGCACCAGCGTTCGACATAGCGGCAGCACGAGCCGACAGCGGAGCGGTGGAGTCTGTGGACAGCGGAGCCGCAGGTACAATCAGCGGCGGAGTCGGCGCTCGCATATCCACGAAACCTCCATCCGAACGATGATGATGATGAGGAGATGGCAACGCGCCATCGCGTTGTAGACTATCGACAAAGGTCGACTCTGTTTGCGAACCCGCGGCGCGCGCGGTCTCGCTATTCGAACGTGATCGCGTAAGCACCATTTTATGTCCGTAACAAAGTCGTAGCACTAAGTAGGTAGGTAGGTAATCTCACTCAGATTGTTCAAGCACTAATAGTCACTAATAAAAATCCATACGCACTTTTGATACTAAACGGTTGACTACGGGTTGTTTTCCACTATGTTCTCAGTACACAAGTAACAGGGTTACCTACTGGTTGTCTTCCCCTATGTTCGAAAGTCGAAAAACTTTAGTCAAAACACAATGTAAGTATAGGTAAGTAGGTATTTGAGATTCACACTTTATATCACTTGAAAAACGTTTGTTGGAGTAGGTACAACACATTTAGGCACGAAACACGAAGCAATTAAGTTCGACGAATTCGGTATAAGTCACGTAGGTTATTTAGGTGAACTATTAGGTAGTCTAACACTGTAGGTAACAAAAAACACTAGGTTATTTTGACTGCGGAGCGTAACTAGGAAAGTTTTACACTGAATTAAGCACTAGATACGTATTCCTAACTGATTTTATTGTCAAACACGAAAAGTTAGGCCATTTTATCGCGAATTTTAGGTACGAAAAAGGCCCCACACGGAAGGCGCCATGTTATAACGTGAGTTCGTTTTTAACAAAAAGGATTTCGTGTTTTGACTCAAAAAATCGTTTAATAGGACAGTGGTGATTTGATTACACAACAAATTGTTAGATTTTAAAAGCACGCTGCGTCCACGACGGAAAACAGACCGTTTTATTACGCGTGCGCGTCGTGAACGGCGGTTAGCCACACGGCTCGAGTACCACTACTGATGCCGCGTCCGTCGTCTAGCTGTAGCGCGCGGGACGGCGGAGCGGGCGGCCGGAGGAGGTGCGGGGAGCAGTTACCAATGGTGAGGGAGAAGGGGCACGCGCTATAGACGTTAGTTGATTTATATTTTATTTATTTTTATCTAAATCCCATACAAATGGTTCTAATCTTTTATCTTCGGGCAGCATCGAATTCAATTCCTCTATTTCTTGCAACGTCTGTGTTAGTATGGAGTTGCATCTGAAATAAAGAAAATACTTAAATAAATAAATAGTAATAACTACTTACTAAGGCAGAACATTACAATACAAAAACCGGTCAAGTGTATGTCGGACTTGCATACGAAGAGTTCCGTACCATTTTCATAACTGTAAAAAATTATTTCTATGGTTTTCGCGATTTTACATAATAAAACACTTTATTTATCCGGTCAACCTTGAAAAAGCCAACTGTAAAGTTGGCGAAAGCTCGATTCGTTTAAATAATGAATAAAAACGCGATACAACCGGATAAATAAAGTGTTTTATTATGTAAAAAAATATTGAAGAAACCTAAGAATAATTTTTAAATACCTATTCAACGATACCCCACTCGACATGGTCAGTTCACTTTCATTTTTTTCTTTTAAACAATATGGTGCCTGGTGGTCGCCATTTTGTTTTTATTTTTATGTCACCTATCTAAGAACCATTAGAGAAGTGATACGAATCTAACGATAACTTACGAAGATACGAGCTGAGGAAGAATATTACAAACATACATACAGGGTTACAGAAAAAGTCGTGCTAGATCCGTTGAGGGCGTGGAGTACCCATCATTTCTGACTTATTTCACTATGAAACACCCTACCCTAAACTTAACCCTTTTTGAGATATTCGACTTTTAATTTTTTCATTGAAAATTGCCGATATTTAAGCTACTAAATTTATTTTTGTTTATTTTGTGTGTCTTATTATTATTATTATTGCATTTTGACATGCGTAATAAGATGCTTAAAGACGTCAATCATTAAAATAGTACATTAGTTAATTGAATAGACCGTAGCAGACAAGTGAAAGTTAAGAAATAAAAAAATAAATTAGAAAGTTTATTTTTCTCTAAGGGATATCTAAAAAAAACTATATGGCAATTGTTCGGCAGATGTTTTTTAAAATATTTACGTTTCATCAGCTATCTAACGACGTATAACAATCTAGGGATTGTATTACATTTCGTGGAAAAAAGGGACGCTCCAGTAGTAGTAGTAGTTCTAACGGTACCGCGCCTATTGTCCTTCAAGTTAAGACGCACCGTGCGAGCGAGACAAGTGACGATTTATGTAGGTGCGAATGAAAGAAAAAATGTGTAGAGACCGGTTAGGGCTGTGAATACAACAAGGGGTATTGTTTTGGTTGTCAGTCAGTCTGCTTTTGTGCTTCGTACATAGTAGATGTGACATTGTATTGCTCTTTTTCTCGACTTGGCTGTGATTCTGGACTGTTTCTTCTGATTTGTGACTACTGTGCTTGTTAACCGGACTCTGATTTGTACCTGCGATACGGAAGTGTTGAAGATGACGTCCTACACACCTGAAGAATATGCTGATATGCTTATTTGTTACGGATACTGCAATTGTGTGTCTGCGCAAGCTCGCAACGAATACATAACTCGCTACCCCGGTCGTCGAGTGCCGGATGTGGCCGTTTTTGACAGAGTTTATCGAAGACTTCGTGAAACTGGCTCTGTTTTGAGACGAAATACAGACATGGGAAGACCACGAATTGACGACGAAGAACAGGACAATGAGATAGTGCAACGCTTTCGAGCGGATCCGACTACTTCCACTAATATTGTTGCCCGTGATCTGGGACTTTCGCAATGGAGAGTGTGGTTTACCGTGCACACTGCTGGCCTATACCCATACCATTATACGCCGGTACACGTTATTGAAGAAGGAGACCCCGCGAGGAGAATGGACTTTTGCAGATTTATGCTAAATGCTGATGTGGAAGACCCAGATTTTCTAAGAAATATCTTGTGGACGGATGAGTCCAAATTTGATAAAGATGGCATAACTAACTATCACAACGCCCATTACTGGGCCCCAAAAGAACTAAGGAATCCCAATAAGAAAAGAGTGAAGGGGTCCCAACGTAGATTCAGCGTGAATGTGTGGATGGGCATTATCTCCAATCATTTGATTGGACCTTACTTTCTCCCGGATAATTTAAATGGGGAAAGCTACGAAAATTTCCTGAGAGCAGACTTGAGTGATTTGCTGGATGATCTGCCACTCAACCTGATCAGGGACATGTGGTTCCAACACGATGGCTGCCCTGCCCATTTCAGAAGAAGTGTCAGAGACTGGCTGGACACAAATTATCCAAACAAATGGATAGGACGAGGTGGGCCGTTGCCATGGCCAGCAAGAAGTCCGGACATTACCCCCATGGATTTTCATGTGTGGGGGTGCATGAAAAGTCTAGTATACAGCGAGCCGAATCCAGTTTCGTCTGTGGAAGACTTAAGACAAAGGATTGTGGATGCAGCTAACAAAATGAGGACCACTTTGACCACTGGAGTAGTGAAGACTGGTCTCCGTAGAAGAATGCGACAATGTATCAGAAATAGAGGCGGCCATGTTGAACATGAACTGTAAACAAGAAAAAGTTGTGTGAAAAGCTTTAATAAATAACATTTCATGCTTACCTATTGTTTTATTTTATTTTTTAGGGCTAAGTATAAATTTTCTTCTCCACTGTCGCCTATGAAACTAATTTTTTTTATAATGTATTTGAATAAAACACTTGATTATTATACCTCGTTAGATAGCTGATGAAACGTAGATATTTTAAAAAACATCTGCCGAACAATTGCCATATAGTTTTTTTTAGATATCCCTTAGAGAAAAATAAACTTTCTAATTTATTTTTTTATTTCTTAACTTTCACTTGTCTGCTACGGTCTATTCAATTAACTAATGTACTATTTTAATGATTGACGTCTTTAAGCATCTTATTACGCATGTCAAAATGCAATAATAATAATAATAAGACACACAAAATAAACAAAAATAAATTTAGTAGCTTAAATATCGGCAATTTTCAATGAAAAAATTAAAAGTCGAATATCTCAAAAAGGGTTAAGTTTAGGGTAGGGTGTTTCATAGTGAAATAAGTCAGAAATGATGGGTACTCCACGCCCTCAACGGATCTAGCACGACTTTTTCTGTAACCCTGTATACAAGATGTAACGGGCAAGTTCTTTTAATCCGAAAGGGGGTTGTTCTAGACGTCTAGGCGAACAACTTTTGTACTACGACTTTTGAAAATTCGAACTTTTTTTTTGAAAATTTTGAGATTATGTTTCACTTGAAAAACAGCTATTTTTGAAAATAAAGGTAATTGAAGGTTTGATTGTAGTAGACCAAGCTAAATGAAAGGACAACAGGTCCTTTCATTTAGCTTGGTCAATGACCTCGAGGTCAATGACCTCGAACTCTAAGAAACAGCTGATCTTCAAGTAAACTTTACACTTAAATTTTTCGAAAAGTACTTCGAATTTCCAAAAGTCATAGAACAAAAGTTGTTCGCCTAGACGTCTAGAACAACCCCCTTTCGGCTTAAAAGGGCTTACCCGTTACATCTTGTATACAAGACTAGCTTTTGTTCGCGGCTTCACTCGCGTTAAGATGTATTATCTTTCATCCCCTATTTTAACCGCTTGGGGGTAGAAATAATCAAAATCCTTTCTTAGCGGATGCCTCCGTCATCATAACATCTACCTGCATGCCAGATTTCAGCCCGATCCGTCTAGTGGTTTGGGCTGTGCGTTGATAGATCACTATGTCAGTCAGTCAGTCACCTTTGAGTTACATAACCCTTTCCTTGCAGCCTGGAAAAATAATCAAACAACTTCTTGGGAGTAGCTCCCCATCATTTGAAATAAGGGACGTTTTTTTTTCTCTAGCCCACACCATCGAGTATTGGTAGTATTGAGATTTTGAAAAATTTATATTCAATTTATGGTTTTATAGAAAATAAATAAGGAAATGGTGTCCTGTACCTGCTAAGTTGATGCTGTAAGTGATGTGACCGAGACAACCGCTCGGCGTGTCGCGCTGTAGCACGCTGCCTCTCCACCAGCGTGGCCAGCAGTCGGGACACTTCTCCGTCTGTCTCCTGCAGCATACAGACATAATGCTGATTAAAACTAACAAACAGTAGACCTCAAAACACTACATTTGAAAGTATCATATAACTACTTTAAAAAAACAATAACTACCAAGTAGTTGACGCCCTTAGTACTGTCACAGTTTGCCTAGTGGTTGGTGCCTCACGGCGCCCTTAGCACTGTCACAGTTTGCCTAGTGGTTGAGGCCTCGCGGCGCCCTTAGTATTGACAGTTTGCCTAGTGGTTGGTGCCTCGCGGCGCCCTTAGTACTGTCACAGTTTGCCAAGTGGTTGGTGCCTGGCGGCGCCTTTAGTACTGACACAGTTTGCCTAGTGGTTGGTGCCTCGCGGCGCCCTTAGTACTGTCACAGTTTGCCAAGTGGTTGGTGCCTCGCGGCGCCCTTAGTACTGTCACAGTTTGCCTAGTGGTTGGTGCCTCGCGGCGCACTTAGTACTGTCACAGTTTGCCTAGTGGTTGGTTGGTGCCTTGCGGCGCCCTCAGTACTGTACAGTTTTCCTAGTACTTGGCCCCAGTACCTTGACTCTGGTGGCGAGAGTGATCTCCTCTGCAGCGAGTGGATGCGCGCAGGCGGCGAGGTGTGCCTGCAGTCGCATCGTGAGCCGCACCCACGGCTTGAAGTCCAGACCTAAAGACATAATTACACAGTTGATTACACCAATACATAACAAACAGAACAAGACAATATAAAAAGTCTTGAATATGCTATCACAATTAAAAAACTAAAACAAATTGTATTGTTACAAAGGAAAAGAGGAAGGTTTGTTTGTCCTCAGGGATGGTGGAGTGACAATTTGCACAAGACGGCTGGCACAAACTGGATGAAAGAAGTCGAAATTAGAATAAAAGGAGAGGCCTACTATGTCCAGCAGTGGACTGCAACAGGCTCATGATGATGATAATGGTGAATTTGTATTAACCAAAATAATAATAAAAAATCTGTTTACCTTCCAACACTTCAGGGTCTCTGGCTCCCGGCAGACCGAGGGTCCCCCTCATGATAGGTAAAAATGTTGGTATCTCCTTCAGCCTTCTTACATTCTCATCCAACTGATTGTCGCTGGGTTGCTTCACTACCACAATATCGCGGGTTTTTCTATTCTTCTTGTTCTGTAGGCTGGCTTGTTTCCTTTGTAACAGGGACTTTTTAGCTTGATGACCCTTTGCTGAGGTTTTAGGTGAATCTGTGAACAAATGAAATAAAAATTAATTGTTTATGATACAAAAAGAAGGTGTAACTGCCAGATACAGCTGTATTTGTAGGGTTACCTCCGATAGGTCGATCAACAGTGTAAGATATGTAGGGTAGTTCTGAATCTGAACACACACTAGCTCCTGGAGAATTGTTTCCACTTGGAGTTGGTTCTCCGCTGTTTGATGGACCTGGTCACATAGTAAAGGGCATATTAAGACATTGAATTTAATTTTGTTTATTGACAAATAAAAACAGCTAGGTATTTCGTTTTTTATCAATATTTATATAAACCTGGTACCTATATAGAAATACTCACCTGGTAAGCTAGTGGCAGCAATAGTATGCCCTCTAGTGATGGGTGGAGCTCTCTGGGGCTGATTTACAGGCATGGAAGACTGATCAGACCCCATAGTTATCTAAAACGAAAAATTAACTTTAAGGCGGAATGTAACCACTTATCAAGTAGGCTCTTCCGTATTTGTCGTTGATTTTAAATGTTTTTATGTTTTTCTCCTATGAGACGGTTCTTATTTGTGATGGAATGAGGAAAAGTACTATAATTTCATTAAAAGAAAATAAAACAATGCATAATGATTTGTAAATTCGATGATATTTTGTGGATATCATTGAATACTCACTTAAAAACCTATGAGAGTTGAAAGCCTCAGTTACACCGTGATTTTAATTAACAATATTGTGATGAATTATAGCAAAGAAATCAATCACAAAACCCAACCCAGCCAGCTGCCTTGACTGATGACTGGCTGTCATTTTGTGTGACAGCTGCTTGACAATGACAAAATAGCTTTTTTTTCGTAACAGCTTCGCGCGACTTATTTATTGTTTCGCTCTGTATCATTGTTTATTTTTTGTTATTCGCGTCGTTTTTTGTATCTTGCCCACGAATTTATCTGCCCAGAGAGTACTGAACAAATACTATGTTGTCATCTAATCCTCTAAAACATTTATTTATTATATAAAAGCACATTCAACTACTTATTTAAAATATTAGATAGTTAAAACGTGTAAAACTAGTTTGATTGATATTTTTGGTCCAAACCACAAAAAACAAACTTAAAAAAAAAACGCGACACGTAGTCGATGACATCAAACTTGATTCAAACACATTTTTTTCGATCTACAACAAGTAAATCAACAAGAAACTAATATATTCCAATTTTAACAAAAAAATATGAAATAAATGTAGTGAAATTCGATAAAATGGTTGACGAAAGCACAAGGAAGACTCTGAGCAGCATTCCGTTACTCCAAACAAAGGCAGGACCGAGAGAAAAAGAACTATGGGTGAATAGATTGAAAGAAGAATATCAAGCACTAATCAAGGTAACAAGTAATTATTACAAATCCACTCGATTATTTACTTTGGGACCCTTTATTAATCTAGTTCATACACTTAACGGCTATTTGATATCATTTACTACGAAATCTACGTTTGTACTTAGCATAAATTCGATTCAAGATATTAGAGAAACTTTCTCTAAACTTTGTGAATTTTGCTACTGAGTATTCAATGCTGTAATATTAAGTAAGTAGTATAGATTATACAGAGATATAGTATTTAATTGTTATTAGTATTAAATATGTTCCTAAATAACTTTACAGTATGTACAGAACAACAAATCTGCAGACAATGACTGGTTTCGGCTGGAATCAGACAAGACAGGCACAAAGTGGTTTGGCAAATGTTGGTACATACACAACCTACTCAAATACGAGTTTGATCTAGAATTTGATGTGAGTATCTAGGTTGTACTAATTTCTTCTTTGAGTGTTCTATTTATGACACTTTGTTGAACACAAGGTCCATTTTAGTAAATAGTTATTGTGTGTGTTGTTTAATTTCGGTGGCGGGTTCAAGTCCTGCCAAAGCACATTTTTGGGAAGTATTTCTGCAAAACTTAGTAGTAGTACACAAACTTATTCTTCAGAAAAATATAAAATACACAAAAATGCTTTATATTTTTCCCATAACATATTTCTTGACAAAATGTAAATATGAAAATAGGTGTTAAAAAAATTATAAGTAGGTACTTATTTAAAAATTAACTTTGAAAAAATTTCTTTGAATTACTTTACTTTTTTCTACAAGAACACTGCTAAATTATTTTATTACCTCTTTGGCTATCAGTCGATAAAAATACAATAAGTATTTTAAAAACTATAAAGTGTCGGCAACCCTACCTGAGTGAAATCATTTTGTATTCCAAATTAAAATCATTTTTTTTTAAATTTAATTGTATGTGTTGATCACTTTAAATACATTGATTGTTCTTACAACTATGACTCTAGTGAGTGAAATTATTTTGTATTCTACAGATACCAATCACCTATCCAACGACGGCACCAGAGATAGCCCTTCCTTCACTGGATGGGAAGACAGCTAAAATGTACCGCGGAGGGAAAATATGTTTGACAGATCATTTCAAACCTCTTTGGGCGAGAAATGTTCCACGCTTTGGGATAGCACATGCCATGGCTTTGGGGGTAAGAATTAAATTATAGGAAGAAAAAAAAAATAGCTACATAGCCAACTTTTTTGTTCATTACTCGTGTTCTACTAATTGGATTTCCATGTTAAGTTTACCATGAGGTTCCTTGAATATAGAACTATCCACTATTAAATAAAACCAGATTTCAATTTAGTAGTTTTAAATTGTGTAAGGACCATACAGACAGACAGACATGAATTTTAAAATTTATATAATTTTGTTCTACTACTCTTTTTAAGTCCTCTGAAAACTTTTATTTTTATTTACTTCCAAGTACAGACTCTTGTCCTCTCTTCCTTTATTATAAGTAATATATGTAATAAATAGAATGTAATAAATAGTTTAAATTCTAAGAGTAGGTTTAATAATTATTATTAATCATTAAGAATATTGATTTGTTATTTTTATCACTATTAATCACGGTGGTTATTGTTCACTTCCGGTAAAAAGTATTACCACGCCACGTGTTAAGCAATTATCTCAGATGGCGCTAGTGATGCTTTTTCCGGTCATTAAAATTATAATTTTGAGTGTCTTTTTAATGTAAGCCAAGTTAGGCAGTTGCTGCTCGATGTTTGAACGAGACAGTTGTCTCGAGTCGTATTGAGGTTGTACCAGTTGGTTATAATAACAGATTATTTAATATATATTTTTACGAAACTGTCAAGATTCTTTTATTACATCCGAGGCCGAAGAAGGAGTCTAACAAATCAGAAGTGGGATACGTAAGTAACATTTGTCTACTTATTTTTTATTTACCACGCCACAAATTGGTTATATTAGTGTTAACTGTCGGATATTAATAATAAAACCCTGTCATGTACGAATACTAAGCCTGTAATACCAGTAAGTTGAAATCTTGTTGCTTGTTTATCTCTCTTCTCACCACGTGTTTCACATAAAGAAAAACTAGTTTTTTTTTATTTATTTCCGTACTTTCTTGGGAATAAAATATATTCTCTAGTACAAAATGATTAACGGTGCTTAAAAACAGGTTATTAAAAGAGTATTGACAGAAAAACATCTTCAATTATTCGAGAATCTTATTTTAGGTGTCAAAACTTTTTCAATATTGTCTTTTCCGAGTACTGTGTTGCTGTTTTACTTCCAGGCGATGGAGAGTGATGAAATACGTAAAGCGAAAGGTTCGCGGGAACCGATGATGGGTCATTCCAGTAGCCAAAAGGAAATAGAGGACAGTCGACGATCTCGCGGTCGTTCGGTAGTCCCAGCGCGACGTTCTCGCCGCCTGCCTAGGGTGAGCAGCGGAGGACGAAGCTGTACTCGCCAACGGTCGCGTAGCCGTGTGTCTGAGCGGGGACGCAGCGCGAGTGCCCGAGCGGGGACGCAGCGCGAGTGCCCGAGCGGGGACGCAGCGCGAGTGCCCGGCGTTCGCGCAGTGACAGTCGACGGGAGCGCAGTCCAGAGGCTCATTACCGGCGGTCGCGCAGTCGCCAGTCTCGACGGGAGCGCAGCCAGCGGGATGAACACAAGCGCGGACGTTCGCGCAGTCGCCTACACCATCAGGATCGTAGCTCAGTGGAACAGCATCAGCGCGAGCGTTCGCGCAGTCGCCCATCTCAACGGGATCGCAGCGTGGATGACCGGCGGTCACGAAGTCACCGGCTTCACAGCCCAACGGAGTCACGGTTGCGAAGCCCAGGCGGTCATCGGTCATCCAGCCGTTTACGTCATCGTAGGCACAACAAGACAGCGGCGGATCAAAACGGTAATACTGATATTTTACAATTAGTACAGGCTCTTACAGCAGTTAGTAGTAGGTCTATTAATGACAAGCTATCTTACCAAAATACCATACCTGAATTCAACCCTGCTCATAAAGAACAAACTATAGATATTTGGCTACATAAGGTAAATCAATGTGCTACCATTTATAACTGGACAAATAATCAAGTCATACATTTTGCTTTAACAAAATTGAAGGGTTATGCTCAGAAATGGTACGAAGGTTTAACTAGCGTTATGTATTCTTGGCCAGAGTGGCAGGAAAAATTAAGGTTAGCATTTCCTTGTGAGGAAAATTATGGGCAGTTGCTTACAACGATGTTAGGTAGACGTGCAAGGTTTAACGACTCCTTAGAGGAGTATTACTATGATAAAGTAGTTCTTTTGAATCGCTGTGGTATAGAAGGCAAGAGGGCTGTAGATTGTATTATTTTTGGTGTTGAGGATAGAAGCGTACGTTTAGGCGCGGAAGCTGCTCGTTTTAGTACGCCAGAACAACTTTTGCCATTTTTGAAAAATGCTCGTGTCAGTATAAACCCATCAGGCATTAGTAGTAGGAAAAATAGAACTAACGACTCAAAAACCGAAAGAAATTTTACTAATAGGGATACAAAAGAGTCTAATCCAAACCGATCGGTTCAGTGTTACAATTGTCTAGATTATGGTCATTACAAGTCACAATGCACAAAACCGGCAATGAAGTGCACCAAATGCTCTCGTTTCGGTCACTTAGCTGATAAATGCAATTCTAAAACTACTGCGACCGATAAGAACGTAGATTCGACTAAAACTGTCATGATAGTTACCGGCTCAGACTCCAGTACATCAAAGTATTACAAACAAGCAGTCATTAACGGTGTGGCCAAAGCTTGTTTTATAGATTTTGGTAGCTCCGCAACCCTTATAAAAAGTTCGGAGTCGAACGATTTAGGTATTACTTGGGAATCTGATGTTTCATTACCAACACTTAGGGGTTTCGGTAATTCCATGGTGCAGCCGTTAGGAAAGTGTTCTCTTGATATTACAATTGATAACGTTACTGCTCGTGTAGATGTCTTCATAGTACCTGATCATTTTCTATCAAATCCTTTACTGATTGGCAGATCTTTTACAGAACAGTCTCATATAGTAGTCGAGAAAGATAGTGTTTCTCTTCATATTCGTTCCAAAATTTTTAATAACAAAATAGTTTTAGTGTCTGTTGCCGATACAAAAATAGATGGGTTGACTTTGGTTGACTTTAAAACAGAACCAACTTATACTGGGGATATTTACATTAAAGGTAGCAATAGGTTCAAAATAGGGCTAGAGTACTTTCTAGTTCAGGGTCTGTTCACCGTTGTTGACGGTACAGGTGTCGCGTTACTAAAAGGCCTGTCTTCTCAACCCTTCGTCCTCAAAGGGGGCTCCTTAATAGCTAGGTGTTGTCGAGCTGATCAGTCAACCGAAGCAGCGGAAGTTGGTGAAATTCTGCGTATCGAAACATCAGAGTCAAGCGAACTCATCACTAAGGACGATATTAAAACGGATGATAGCTTAGATAATTCTACAATCGAGTCATTGATTAGTCTTCTTAACTTTCATCGAAATTGCTTTGCTTTTAATATGCGAGAACTGGGTAAAACGAGTCTAGTGGAAATGTCTATAAATGTGAAAGATAACGAACCAGTCGTGTATAGGCCTTATCGGCTGCCTGTTAGTGAACGGTGTAGGGTTCGAGAAATGGTCGAGGAATTAATTGATTGTGACATAGTTAGAATCGATGATCAGTTAGACGATTTGGCTGGGTTCGAGTATTATACCACCCTCGACTTAGCTTCTGGCTATTACCAGATTTCCATTAAGGAAGATGACCGTTACAAAACCTCTTTTGTCACGCCAGACGGTCAGTTCGAATTCAACCGGATGCCGTTTGGCTTAGCCAATGCTCCTTCTAATTTCATGCGTATGATCAATATTGTTCTTGGTAAAGCAAAAGGTGTTGCTTCAGCATACATGGATGACATTATTATTCCATCAAAGACTATTGAGCAAGGGCTGGAGAGGTTAGGTAGGGTTTTAGAGTTGCTGCGGGATGCTGGTCTAACTCTCAAACTGAGTAAGTGTTGTTTCTTCAGCAAAACCGTCGATTATTTAGGGTTCGAACTCAGTAAAGAGGGTATTAGACCAGGATCCCGTAAAGTAGAAGCCGTGCGTAACTTTCCTGAACCAAGCAATCAGCATAGTGTTAGGCAGTTTATAGGACTTTGTAGTTTTTTCCGAAGATTTGTTAGAAATTTTTCTATTATCGCAAAGCCGTTAACCTGCCTTTTGAAGAAAGATGCTAAGTGGAGTTGGGGCAGCGAGCAGACGGAATCGTTTAAGAAATTAAAAGACGAGTTACTCCGCAAACCAATTCTAGCACTATATGAACCAAAAGCACAAACAGAGCTGCACACAGATGCGTGTAAAATAGGTGTTGCCGGTATACTTATGCAAAGAAATAAGGATAATATTCTTAGACCCGTAGCATACTACAGTCGTCAGACGACCCAAGATGAACAACACATGTCTTCTTACGAACTTGAAACCTTGGCCCTTGTAGCTTCTCTACAGAAGTTCCGTGTATATTTGATAGGCATAAATTTTAAGGTGGTCACGGACTGTAACTCCCTTCGAGCAACTTTCTTGAAGAGAGATCTGATACCAAGAGTGGCTAGGTGGTGGATTGCAATGCAAGAATTTCATTTCTCAATAGAATACCGACCAGGAAAATCTATGGCTTACGTGGATGCATTAAGTAGGAATCCACCACTTAGTGACACTTCGGGTCCAGATAGAAATTTAGAAGTTGAGGTGATGGTCGTTACTGAAACCGATTGGTTGAGTACGGTCCAGCAGTCTGATTCGGAGATACAGCGAAAGATATCTATACTCCTAGATTCTAAAGCTACTGATGCCGTCGATCTCAAAGATAATTTCGTTGTGCGTAACAACAAACTATACCGTGTCACTACAGAAGGAGAAAAATGGGTTGTACCCAAGGGTGTACGTTGGCAGATTTTAAAACAGTGTCATGACGATATAGGCCATTTCGCTTTTGAGAAAACATTAGCTAAGGTCAAAGAGTCGTACTGGTTTAAAAAAATGCGCCAGTTTGTCAAAAAGTACGTAGATTCTTGCCTCGAGTGCGCGTATACAAAGTCCTCAGCAAAAAGAAAGGTTCCTTTACATCCAATCCCTAAAGTAGATTCTCCATTTGCTACAGTGCACATCGACCATGTTGGTCCATTCATTAAAAGTTCTAAGGGCAATACTCACTTGTTAGTCATCATAGACTCTTACACAAAATTCATAATGTTAAAACCGGTTAGGAGCACGAAAACTTCGATAGTAATAGAAAAGTTAAGAGAATATTTTAGCATCTTTGGTATACCTAGAAGAATTGTTTCAGACAGAGGCTCGTCTTTTACTAGTAAGAAATTCAAAGATTTTCTTAGTGAGTTATCGGTTAAACATATTTTAAATGCTGTAGCTACACCGCGAGCTAACGGTCAAGTTGAGCGATATAATCGCACACTACTAGACGCTTTGACTGCCAAGTGTATAGGACACGATGAAAGAAAATGGGATTTGTTTATACCCGATGTACAGTGGGGACTTAATAACACGCATAACAAAGGTATCGGTAGGACACCATCGGAAGTCCTATTCGGCACTTCCCTTATAGGCACCGCGGAAAGTAGAATCAAAATAGCACTAAACCAAGATGATAGCGTTAATGACGACACCTTAAATAATATTCGCGAGACGGTTAACAAATACATAACTAATTATCAGTTAAAGCAGAAAGCCCAATACGATAAAAATACTGTTGAACCGAAAGAGTATCAGGTCGACGATTTAGTTTGTATTGAAAGGGATATCCCTTCAATCGGTCAAAGCAAAAAGTTAGTGCCCAAGTACCAAGGCCCTTATCGAGTAACGGCTGTTCTTGGTAAGGATAGATACCAAGTTGAGGACACACCGATTGCTCGAAAGGGTGGCCGCAAGTACAAATCTGTAATTGCCGTAGATAAAATGAAACCGTGGTTAAACTTTAGCAGGTCTGAAGATTCGTTAGATGCAATAGATTCTAGTAGTACAGATGATGAGACAGAAAACATTGTTTGTGAGTAATTGCCCATAAGTAAAATCTATCCAATACTTCAATCTGTCAGTGCTATGTACCAGTAATTGTAAGTTAATAGTCTTTTAAGGACGGTTGTCCAGTTCCATATTTAATTGTAGTTATTGTGATTTTCGGAGGAGGAGAATTAATAGTTCTGTTGCTAAGTCATTGATGTCATTTCGTTATAAAATCAGTTGTTTGTATAAAATGTTGTAAAAAGTTGCTATTGTTAAATTAATATGAGGACAGTAGTCCAATCAAGTAGAAGGACAGTTGTCCGGTAAAGTAGAAGGACAGTTGTCTGGTTAAGTAGAGGGACAGTTGTCCGGTTAAGTAGAAGGACAGTTGTCCGGTTAAGTAGAAGGACAGTTGTCCGGTTAAGTAGAAGGACAGTTGTCCGGTTAAGTAGGACAGTTGTCCTGTTTGTCTCGTGATCGTGGAGCCGAAGTCAAACGCTATTACAGTTGGTATTCAGTGCAGTAGCGGCCTGTTGCCACAGTTGACTGGGCAGATGAACTAGTCCGATAAATTGTAATAAAAATAATATTCGGTACAGAGTTCTGAAGTCCGATTATTATTTCTGACAGAAGTAGGTGGAAACGACACGAGTCAAAATAGAAGATCTATTGATAGTTGTCATTAGGTCTTATCTGCATGGTAACGCTGATTGTGATAACATTTTATGTTAAATGTTGTTAGAATGAAAAATGTTGTTGTAAAGTTATGCCACCCGAGGACGTGTGTGTTTTAGTCGGATGGCCGAATGTAATAAATAGAATGTAATAAATAGTTTAAATTCTAAGAGTAGGTTTAATAATTATTATTAATCATTAAGAATATTGATTTGTTATTTTTATCACTATTAATCACGGTGGTTATTGTTCACTTCCGGTAAAAAGTATTACCACGCCACGTGTTAAGCAATTATCTCAGATGGCGCTAGTGATGCTTTTTCCGGTCATTAAAATTATAATTTTGAGTGTCTTTTTAATGTAAGCCAAGTTAGGCAGTTGCTGCTCGATGTTTGAACGAGACAGTTGTCTCGAGTCGTATTGAGGTTGTACCAGTTGGTTATAATAACAGATTATTTAATATATATTTTTACGAAACTGTCAAGATTCTTTTATTACATCCGAGGCCGAAGAAGGAGTCTAACATATAGAAAAGAAAGTTGCTTCCCTCTGTCTGTCTGTTTGTATGATGCCTAGATCTTTAAAACTACGCAACGGATTTTGATGTGGTTTTCTTTAGTAGATAGTGTGATTTAATAGGAAGATTTATATGTATAACACATCCCTAAATATCCGCGGGATTGGGACTAACATGGAAAAATTAGTAACATATATATTTCTTCTACAGTTGGGGCCGTGGCTAGCCGTTGAAATACCAGATTTAATAGAAAAGGGAGTTATTACGTATCAAGAAAAAGCGGAAGATACAAAATAAATATTATAATAAAAATACAGATAATTTCTTTTCAATTCACAACCGTGCAGCGGGTACTTTTCTACATTAAAATTAATAACTTTTGTTCTATGACTTATGGAAATTCGTACTAGTTTTCAAAAATGTCGAGTTTAAAGTTTACTCATAAAACAGCTTTTTTTTAAATGTAACAAAAAGTCAAAGTTTTCAAAAGAGAAGTGTGAATTTTCAAAATCCGTGGGACAAAAGTTTGTTAGGCTTGTGAGTTCGACCCACACCTATATTAGTTTACTGGTCTAGGGGCCTAATTCTGTAAGTAAAAAAACTGCTGTGGACTCCAGTCAACTTTTCTTAAACTATGTGGAAACTTGGTATTATACGACCTGTAAATATAAAGAAGATATGTTAAAACTTGAACCTTTTGGTGAACTGTGTGTGTGTGTGTTTTCTTACAGAATTAGGCCCCTGAACAGGTATACAAGGTTAAACGGGTAAGCCCTTTTAATTCGAAAGGGGGTTGTTCTAGATGTCTAGGCGAACAACTTTTGTTCTACGACTTTTGGAAATTCGAAACACTTTTCGAAAAATATTGGTGTAAAGTTTTCTTGAAAATCAGCTGTTTCTCAGAGTTAGAGGTCATTGACCTTATGTTGTCCTTTTATTTAGTTTGATGATTTACAGTCAAAACTTCAGTTAAGTACCTTTATTTTTAAAAGCCGCTGTTTTTTCAGTAAAACAAAATTTTCAAATAAAGTTTGAATTTTCAAACGTCGTAGAACAAAATTGTTCGCCCAGACGTCTAGAACGACCCCCTTTCGGATTAAAAGGGCATACCCGTTACAAATTGTATACACAATTAAACAAACATTGGTTGTTTTACACTACAAATGTTATTAAATAACGTGGTATTTACCATGTTTTATCAGGGTTTCGTAGTTTACTAGAAACCTCCTTTATAGTTTTGTCATGTTCGTCCGTCCGTCCGCGGCTTTCCTCAGAAACGGTTAGTACCTACTAAGAAGCTGTAATTTTGCATGAGTATACTATTGTAATTTAAGTGGAGCTCGATATTTCGCCAATGATTTCAACTGGCTTGTTGTCTCGAACAAGCCAGTTCAAATTACTGGCGAAATATCTTGCTCCGTTTAAAAAAATAAAACTTTATTTCAATATTCTTTACACACAAAATATTATAAGTGAATAGGACAATTAAAAGTAGTAGTTATTTACCTGACAAAGTAATTGTAATTTACATTGTAAATACCCCGTTATTTAATAATGATTATTAATGTAGGTATTCTATGACTAAATCGTTTGAACATCGCTTCAGCATCCTTAAGCAATTAATTGTTGCAAAAATTACTAACACTTCCAAAGCTTTAAAAAACTGCAAAATTAAAAAAAAATGTGTAACAGTTTTTGAGATTTGACTTTAACTATGCTGATGCGATTTTGAGACTATTCAGTTAGATTTAGAATTACGAGCCTCTGCTTCGAAAACAGCATCGTGTTAAAAGTGATTTTTCTTTGTATTAATTTAAAAATAATGTTTTGACACATAAATGTGTAAAAATACATACTTTTATATTATATCATAATTTTTTTATAGATTGTTTTATTTCATGCCATTTTTACGGCCCAGTTTGATAATAATATATTTTTCAAATCTTGTAACTGTATTGGGTAAGAAATTCAGATAAAACTAAATAAATTCATATTTTGGTACGTTTTCCAGTAGACCTGTGGCTCGATTCTGTAAAAACATAGCATGCGGAATGCCGGCGAACTGCAGGCGACGTGCAGAAGATGTGCTTTAATTCGTATTCTGTAAATGTTAATTACTACTTAATTAGTTAAGTAGCCCTCAAAATTAAGGGCTACTTAATTATTTAAAGAGCTCCTCTTGTTAATCAGCCAATCAGTATTTAAAGAAATTATAGAATAGCTATTATTTTTACTCCTGCAACAAATCGACTTCTGCAATGCTCATGCATACCGCCTGCTTGTCGCATGCTGTTTTAGAGAATCGACCCACAGTACAGTCACTAAGGAAGACGGATCGGATCTTGTTCCACTGCCGTCTTCATTATTCTAGATCAGCGTACTACAGCTTAGATCATAATATCACCACTTACCATTAGGTAGGTAAGCAAGATAGTGATCCAAAGCTTATCCATGGTCTTTTGTGTGTAAAAAAACTATTTATACCATAGACCGTGGACCGGGTCCGAGTTTCGTTGTCCATTGCTCGGCGAGCAGTCGATCGGTCTGTTCCAACCGAGTGGCGGCCGAGCAATGGACAACGAAGCTCGGACCTGGCCCGCGACGTGACCGTCTCATATAAATCATCCCTTAGACTGTATTACATATGTCTCAGCAGTGTTTTTTTTTTGTTTTCAGAATAAGTAGAATGGAAACAGCCATGTATATTTGGCTGATTGCAGCCGTTCTAGTGTATTTTGTGGCCGCAGTTCCAATTGCAATGGTAGATTATACATACTTTACCTAATCTTACTTCTTACTATTATAAACGCCAAAGTTTGTATGTATGTTTACATGTGACTTTGTTACTCTTTCACGCAAAAACTAATAAAACCGATTACGATGAAACTTGGAATATAAGTAGCTAAGGACCTGGATTAACACATAGGCTACTTTTTATCCCGATATTCCCGCGGGAACGGGACTTACGCGGGTGAAACCGCGGGGCGCAGCTAGTATTATTTAAACGCGAAAGTTTGTATGTATGTTGGTAGGTATGTATGAATGTGACTTTGTTACTCTATCACGCAAAAACTACTGAACCGATTGCGATAAGATTTGGAATATAGGTAGCTGGAGACTTGGAACAACACAGGCTATTTTTATCCTGATATTCCCGCGGGAACGGGACTTACACGGGTGATACCTCGGGGCGCAGCTAGTATTAAATATTTATTAATATATACCTTCTTACATATATATATTTTTTTAATTTTTAAGATATAAGTAGGCATATTCACGTTTAAGGCGAAATTACATTACATTAGAAACATTCCGAATCAACGCCCATCCTGCACCATGATAGCTTTACTTTGCTTTACTCATTATAAGTAGTGGTCGACTCATGGTCGATTAAATGTACCGACCTAAGTCGACGGCAATGAGTAGTTCTTTTAAACTTCATTGAGTACTAGCTGCGCCCCGCGGTTTCACCCGCGTAAGTCCCGTTCCCGCGGGAATATCGGGATAAAAAGTAGCCTATGTGTTATCCAGGTCCCCAGCTACCTATATTCCAAGTTTCATCGCAATCGGTTCAGTAGTTTTTGTGTGAAAGAGTAACAACCCCACATACATACATACATACAAACTTTCGCGTTTATAATACTTACTTATTAGTAAGATATGTACCTACTCGTATTATTATATTGCGTCTTTCTATGTGAAATAAGTAGTATGAAAATTGCTTATACTTAGTGCGGAAGCGGATTTTCCCATCGACTCTGACACTCGCTGACAGACGGATACCGTGGGGTTTAGTGGGTAAACCTCTAGCCGCCCACCATCTTAGGTCAGTCAGAGGGACCCCCTCCACACCAGCCCCCAGGTTATCTATCTAGTAGACGTCTGACAACTGTGGAAAACGACGGCACTATGCAGTACATTGCTGCTTTGACGTAACGTGGTTATCACCGGTAATTATCTCAAAGCAGCAAAGTACTGCATAGTGCCTGTTATTCTCCACTGTTGTCAGACATCCACTGGAAAGATAAAAGGGGGCAGGCCGCTTTCTCCCGGGAGTGGCCTGATCTAGGAAGGAAGGGGAAAGTTTCATTTAAAATCAAATCCACCTTTTACAATTTAATTATAAAAATAAATCATAATAATTGTATGAATATTAACGTAAATAACATGAAGTACGATATAACTTCAGTTACACTTAATAAGAACTAAATTTTGTTAAATTTTCAGGATGACGTAAGTGTCTGTTTAGAATTATTTATGAATTAAATTATTTAATTTATTAATTTAAAATTACCATGACGTTTCGGCAAACGGATACACTTGCCATGGTCCCGAGAAGACCACTTAAAGGGTTCGGGGAGGACGTAAAGGAAGACGACTAAATAAATGTCCTTTCAAAAGGACATTAATTATTTATTGACCCAAATATTAATATATAATTTTTTAAATAAATATATTATATTCATTGAAAACACGTTTATTTTATACAATAGAAACCGATTTTCCCACGTTTTTAAACTCTCACTTTTCTTGTTTGTCTGTTTGTTTTTTAAGACTCCACACTAACCGGCGCGGGATCGCTACACCTCGACACCTTATTTCAAAATTGCCTGCGGGAAAAATATATTTCATTCGTCTTACATAACTGTCCCCGAAACAAATACCTACCTACATTTTGTAAAAAAAAAAAAAGAAATCATTTGAAGACTACCTTTGAAATTGAAAATGACTCATACAAATGTTGGAATAAATGCGAAACCGTCCCAGTCATACTCCATATTGCTTTATTTTATACTAAAATATATTATTATTGTAAATTTTCAGACTCCTACTGATGTACGTAATTTTAAAATTTCAAATGTTAATTTGCAAAGGTTTTCATTTTATATTATGTAACTGTTAATTTATTTATACTTGTGGTAGGTAAACCCATGAAACTTCTGTAAATTTTCAGGGGAATGATACTGTAAGTATCACCTATTTAGATTGTAATACGATTAAAACCCAGATAAATTTACCGACCTTTATAAAGAACGCAGAACGAAGTCACCACTACACTTATATAAAAATAATAAATACGATACACGTCTCATATAAAAATAATAAACACGATCAATCTCAAAAAAACATTTTGAATATCTAGCTTATATAACGTCATTTTTGGACGTCGGTTAAAAAAGGCGAAATTGACGCATTTAGCCTACATATTTAAATAAGTTTCATTTTCTTACCTAAACGATAATATAGCTGTTAATTTTCAGACTCCTACCGCTGTAAGTAAATATCAGAATTTGTAATGTTGATTTGCGAAGGCTATTTCGATCATTTTGTAACTGATAAGTTCTTAACCCGTGGTATTTCTGTAAATTTTCAGGGGAATGATACTGTAAGTATTATCTATGTTAGGTATAGGTACATTTTAAAACGGTGTAACCCAGCCAAAGGGATTGACTGGCCTTTGTAAAGAACGCATTAGGTTCCGCTACTACACATACAAAAAGAATGAACATGATCGGATCTCAAATAAAATATTGTAATAACACAAATAAGCGATAACCTCGTCTTTTTTCATAAATCGATTAAAAATATGAAATCGCTTTCATTAAAACAAGCGGTTTTTTGCTAAAACAATATTTAATAATATACCTGTTAATTTTGTTAAACCATACCTAACTAATATACCTGTTAATTTTCAGTCTCCTGCCCCTGTAAGTTAATGTTAATGATAATTTATAAAGTAATTTGCGAAGACTTTTTTTTTATTACCTGCGTAAGTTACGCTCCCGCGGAAATTTTGAGATGTTGATCCCGGAAAGATTCTTCTTAGAGAAGGAGATAGCCTATCCTCCTCTTAAGTCCCATCTATCATCTATCTCTTTACTAAAGTTTATGAAAATAGATTCAGCAGTTTATCGTAAAAGCGTAACAGACAGACAGAGTTACTTTCGTATTTATAATATTAGGAAGGATTAGGCAGTAAAATAATGATATATCTGTAAATTTTTAGGGGAATGATACTGTGAGTGTCACTTATTCAAATTTATATTTTGTTTATTCACGCTCTATTTGGGTAATGTCAATACATGAGGGAATGGGCAATACACACCATTAATGCCTAAGTTTTTTTTTACATAAATAAATAATGTCCTTTTAACAAAACATTCACGCACACAAAATACATTCTCGACCCACCCCGTAATAGCCCTAAATTTTAGATAACATAACATGTGAGCACCGTATGTAAATGAGGTAAAACTCCTTTATTTATTATAATCTCATTGCACTTAAAGTATTACTACAAAATCTCTTCGTCTATTTAAGTTATTAAACAAAATAAAATCAATAAAAAAGGTCATCCTCCAAGGCACTTCGACCCAAAGTCCCAAGCAAACTGGCGGCGTTCCCCCTCTGAATCGCGAGGCTTATACGCTGGGACAAGAAACCCCCAGCCCTGCGGTCCCCAGAAACCTCGCAAAGACGGGATGACAACCCCCTAACAAAAGACTTTGCACAGGGACCCCACGAGCCAATGAGGTTATTTTAGTTTGCAACTAAAAATCATCAAAGTTGTAAAAATAAAAGATAGTCATTAAAGATTTTTCTAATGGGAAGGTGGTTCCAAAATTGTAAATTGTAAAATCTGTAAATTGTTACATTTACACTTTATATATGTCTTATTTTCTTACTAAAACCATTATAAACCTGTTAATTTTCACAATCCTGACGCTGTAAGTGTCACTAATTATACCCAGATGAAGCGACCGAACTATAAATACTAACATTGACAATGTTAAGATGTTAAAATGCTAAAATACTAAGAAGTTTTCACCGTAATTTATACTATGTTACTGTTAATTTCTTAATCGTCATATTTCTGTTAATTTTCAGGGGAATGATACTGTGAGTATAAACTTTTAAATTTTGAAACGTTAGGTATTTTTTTTTTGAATAAATGAATAATGTCCTTTTAAAAAGACACCTTTTGCAATACAATCTGGGGCTCGATTCAGTAAGGACATAGCATGCGACATGCCGGCGGAATGCAGGCGACGTGCAGGAGATGTACGTTAATTCGTATTCTGTAAATGTTATTTTATTTTATTACTACTTAATTAGTTAAGTAAACTTCCATTTCTAATGAGGTGGTCTCAAGTGCTCAATTTCAAATTCAATTTGTATATTGTTAATACTAAAATCAGTAAATTGTCACATTTTATATTTAAGTCTAATTTCTTCACTAAAACCATTACAAATAATAAACCCGTAAATTTTCAGACCCCTGCCGCTGTAAGTGTCACTAAATAATACAATTTATAATGTTTATTTCTGAAAACTTTTTTGCTATATTTTATATGATGTAACTGTAATTTTTTTTATATTTATCGTAAACCCATGTTATTTCTATACATTTTCAGGGTAATGATACTGTAAGTATCACCTATAGAAACTTTAAAACGATACAATCCATACAAAGGGACCGACCTTTCTAAAGAAGGCAATGGGTGTTGCTATCACACGCTTTTCCTGGATAATGTCTATTTTTCCTTTGTATTTTTTAAGTTTAATGTATATTATTATGAACAAAAATATTAAAACTAAGATAAAAATATACTTACTTACATAAAATTAAACTGATAAAAGACTAAACTATACCAAAAGCAAAATAAAAAGCAACATATAAATGATACAGTAAGTTATATTTTCTAATTAAAACCCTGATATACCTTCAAACAATTTTCAGGCTTCTGCCGCTGTGAGTATCACTAATTTTACCTATTCATTTCTTTTTACTTGTAGTACACTCATGATATTTCTATTTTTTTTTTAGGGGAATGATACTGTAAGTATTAAAATTATTTAGATTATTTAACATATTTAAATTTTATAACTATTTTACCCAGCTTAAGGGCCTTTACTGACCTTTATAAAGAACGCAGTGCACGCGCGGATATCTTATATACAAGATGTAACAGGTAAGCCCTTTTAATCCGAAAGGGGGTTGTTCTAGACGTCTAGACGAACACCTTTTGTTCTAAGACTTTTGAAAATTCGAACTTTTTTTTTGAAAATTTTGAGATTATGTTTCACTGGAAAACAGCTGTTTTTGAAAATAAAGGTAATTGAAGGTTTGATTGTAGTAGACCAAACTAAATGAAAGAACAACATAAGGTCAATGACCTCAAACTCTAAGAAACAGCTGATTTTCAAGTAAACTTTACACCTAATTTTTTCGAAAAGTACTTCGAATTTTCAAAAGTCGTAGAACAAAAGTTGTTCGCCTAAACGTCTAGAACAACCCCCTTTCGGATTAAAAGGGCTTACCTGTTACATCTTGTATATTTTATTATTATAAATTGAAAATATAAACAAAATCCTTTTCCTTTTTATTTAAGTAAGTCTTATTATATGCTTAAACTAAACCATGATTTATTTTACCTGTTAATTTTCAGACTCCTGCCGCTGTACGTGTCACTTTTTTGAACTAGATAAATTTATTTATTTTCGAGACACAAACAGCACTTAAAAAAGAACTTACAAAATAATAGAAACAAAAGGCCACTATTAGTAGATGCATGTATCTAATAATAACACTATTATAACAAAACATAAAGCAAGCGATAGCAATATTTAATATTCATTGTACTTGTAGTAAAACATTGAATGTTTCGTAAATTTTCAGGGAAATGATACTGCAAGTATTACCTATTTTAGTTTTAAAACTATTCAACCCATCCTAAGGGCTTTTACTGACCTTTATAAAGAACGCAATAGGGTATATCTTCGAAATTGAAAATGTAAAAAAAAAACAAATGATTACTTTTCCGCTTTATATTTAAGTAGGCAAGTCTTATTTTCATACTAAAACAATGATTTACCTGTTAATTTTCAGACTCCTGCCGCTGTACGTGTCACCTTTTTGACCTAGATAAAACAACCGATAGCAATATTTAATATTCATTGTACTTGTAATAAAACATTGTTTTTTTTTTGGAAATTCTTAGGGAAATGATACTGTAAGTATCACCTATTTTAATTTTATAACTATTTAACCCAGTCTAAGGGCCTTTACTGACCTTTATAAAGAACTCAATGGGATATCTTCGAAATTAAAAATTAAAAAAAAAAACAAATTATAACTTTTCCGCTTTATATTTTCATACTAAAACTATGTTTTCCTGTTAATTTTCAGTCTCCTGCCGCTGTAAGTGTTACTTATTTCACTCGGATTCAGACTTATAGTAAAAACAAAAAAAATAATTAAGTTCATGCTTACCTAATTTTAATCAGTAACGGTAAATTCGCAGTAGTAAAAAAATCACAATTTTTAAACTATTTTTAAGCTTAGCATAAACTTATAATAATATGCTGCAAGACACAACTAGTGCATCTTCATAACGCTAGTTTTCAGCTTCCCCTCTCTCACATTTTAATATAATTGTGATTGTTAATTTTTATTATAGGAATTTCTTTTAAAAGCATGTTATTTTTGTCAATTTTCAGGAAAATGATACTGTACGTATCATCTATTTAAATTTTAAAACTTTTTAACCCAGATAAAGCGCCCAATTTTTATGTCGCTACTACACTTTCTCTAAGTACCTAATGAGGTAGTTCCGTAGGTATATTTCCAACAGCCGCCCCGGCTGCCAGACCACTGTGGCCATAGGGAACTCATTAATGCAAAATATTCCCCCCTCCATCTAATCATCATAAGTCATCATAAGTCTAGGGTGTGCACCTACACACCCTAGACGTAACAGACAGTCCGCTATGCAGAGCCTGCATGGATGCAGAGGAGACGGCCGCACACATTCTTCTGGAATGTCCTGCATTGGCGGAAATTAGACTCGGAATTGTTGGTGACGTATAAAACCTCCCACAAGTTTCCAAGAAGCCACATCTTGTGGCAAAATATATGGTAGACCTGGGCTGGTTCTCCCACTAATGTAATGAACCATCACGCAACAAAAAGGACAAAAAAATCTAAAAAAAAATGTCGAAAAATACGCATTTTTGTCACATTATCGTTATAATATTATTTTAGTAAATCTTTTATCTTAATTAATTAAAGCCATGATTAATCTATACTATAGTTAATTTTCAGACTCCTGCCGTAAGTGTAACCTAGTTTAATTTCAAAACTTTTTAACCCAGAAAAAGCCAACGATAATAATAATTTTATTATTTAAAGATAATTTTCTTATTCACTTAGCTTACTTACTAAGTATTCCTGTAAATTTTCAGGGAAATAACACTTACCTAAGATTTAAAACGATTTAACTCAGATAAAAGGACTTACCATTATAAAGAACGCAATGGGTGCCGCTACTACCCGCTCTAAAAATACATATTAGGTGCAGTGGCACCGGATATAATAGACAGTCATAATATAATCATATAATAAAAATAACAATATAATTCAACTTCTTAATTTTCAGCCTGGAGATGTAAGTAATTTTCTAATAAATCTAGTATTAATAAAGGGGGTGGGGATGGAGGGATGTGTGTGATAATTTTGTTGAATAATTTCTTCGGGAAGCTCAGGGAAGCTCATTGGTCTAGCTGCAACTGCCGATCTTGATTCGTGCGGGTTAAGCATCGCTTGGCGCGGTCATTACTTGGATGGGGGTAAAAAACACTCTTTTGAGTTCATCCATGCTTCGGAAGGAAGTTGGTCCCGGTTGTTATCTCTGATAGCAGATAGCCTTAGGGCGACCTGACAACTCTAACACTAGGTGAGACACACCACTATACGGTTGTTATCTATGATAGCAGTCGTTAGGTCAAGTTAGAGGGCTTAGGGCGACCTGACAACTCTAACAATAGGTGAGACACAGTACTATACGGTTGTTATCTCTGATAGCAGTCGTTAGGTCAAGTTAGAGGCCTTAGGGCGACCTGACAACTCTAACACTAGGTGAGACACACCACTATACGGTTGTTATCTATGATAGCAGTCGTTAGGTCAAGTTAGAGGGCTTAGGGCGACCTGGCAACTCTAACAATAGGTGAGACACAGTACTATACGGTTGTTGTCTCTGATAGCAGTCGTTAGGTCAAGTTAGAGGCCTTAGGGCGACCTGACAACTGTAACACTAGGTGAGACACACCACTATACGGTTGTTAGTGCGGAACCTTCGGTTTGCAACTCCGGCTCGTACTTGACCATTTTTTCTTATAATTAAATGCTTTTTATTATTATATTATACAGGCTGAACAAATCTGGGTAAGTTTTGAAAAAGAAAACGTAAAAAAGTCAAATGGTGTACCTACCTTCGATACCTACCTGTATTCGACTGCCTCTATCGGCTGCTTGCGGGTTCGATTCCCGCCAGGAACAAAATAAATTTCTGCTGACCATAAATGTATGTTTCTGGTTCTGGGTGTATTCTATTAGTATTATTTGCAGTACCTCTATCCATTGTCTAGTACTCATAGTACAAGTCTAGTGCTTAGTTTGGGGCTAGATAGCTATGAGTGTACCTACGCCTAAATTACGCGAGTGAAACCGCGGGTCTCTGCTATAAGGTATTGACTAAGGTCTAGCGGGGTAATCTAGACTTCTTGAAATTTCGACTATTCTTAATACATTGTGTAGAAATTTATAAAAGAGTGCCATCTTTGTAGAAATTTATGAAGTTGCCGACTGCGCTATTCGGTAATATATGGCACTTTTTAAAATAAAGTAAAATGCAGAAGTTATTAAGAATAGTCGAAATTTCTCGAAGCCGAGATTTCCGCGCTGGACTCTATATTAGATTTTCACTCGATTTTGTTGTCATTTCAGATATCTGTAAGTTTTTTTTTTTTTCAATTAACAAAAACATATCAAATAAATTAAAAACTAAAGCCTCGTCTCTTCTATGCGGTTGACCACCACTCGATAAAATAAAAAATACGTTAATGGGCCCTACCATGATGTCTTATAAGTCGTCGCGTTGTCGTTCACCTAAAAAAATTAATAAAAACACACCAAATAATAAAAAAAAAGACAAACAAACTTATAAAAATATATTTTTTTTATATTAAAAGGATATTTTTTATTGTCTGTGGTTTTTTTTTATTGTCTGTGGTTTTTAAATTTAGTCGGGGTATTTTTTATTTAAAAATTTCATTATTTTTCTGAACGGCAAAAGGACGACATAAGCAACGACAAACGAGCGTGGTAGCGCGGATCATTCGACGGTGTTATCTTTTATGGGGCAAATTTCCATTTTCCGAGATTGGAAAAATCAGCCTTAACTAAGTAGGTAAAAACCTACGATTATTACCGGGGAAAAAGTTTTCATGAAAGTAGGTATTACTTAGTTAATTAATACTAGTACCTACCTAATAGTTGTGTAAAAAGTAATCCGCGCTACCATGATCGTTTCTCGGTGCTTTGTCGTTGTTTTGTCGTCATTTTGTCGTTCAACAAAATAAAGTAGATTTGAAATAAAAAATACCCCGACTACTTTTAAAAACCACAGATAATTGAAAAAAACTTTTTGTTTTTTAAAGTTGGTTTTTCGTTTTCTTTTTATTAGGTACTTGATGTGTTTTAATAGTAGTTTATGCACCGAGGTACTAAAGTCCTGTCTTATATAGCGGGCGTCATATTGAATCCAAAGCGTACGAAGGACTCTAGAGAGTTAACTCCCGAGCGCAGCGAGGGTGTTAAAAACTTAACTCCTGAGCAAAGCGAAGGAGTTATGTACATAAAGTCCTGAGTGAAGCGTGGGATTCAAGCGCCCGAGATAAAGACAGGCTTTAGCACCGAGGTGAATACTCTACTTTACACATCTATTGCGAGACAATAAAAGGGCTACAAAAATAAGCATTTAACTAACAACAAAAAATACATTAATACAACGCATATGAAATAGACAGCTCTATATTAAATATTTCGTAATTTGTTTTTATTTCTCAAGGCATATTTACTAGAGTTTTTGAAGATAAACTTTTCCTTTAAAATATTTCTAGCTCTTAAATAAATTTAACAATGTTACATCAAAATGACGAAACCACACATCAGCCTTAGCTGATAAAAAAAAAAGTTAGGGCTTTATACTAAACAAAACTTTTTGCTTTACCCTTCCGTCCGTGAAAATAGAAAAAATTAGCCCAGTTTTTATTTTTTTTTATGTGTTATGTCTAGGTGGCCAGTTCGAAATGGCCGTATGCTACCAGATCCATAGTTTCAAATTTAAATTACTTTATGCCCTAGGTGCAATAAAGATTCGGGGAGTCTTGGCGGGAACTCGTTGAGGAGATGTGGTGCTAAATTTTCATTTTTGTGAAACCTAGTTCATATGCGTGCAAATTGTTTAATTTCGGGGGCATATTAATCAATTTAGTTTCGTGAAGGTGTACAAGTGGAATGAAAGTGAAAATCGGTGCAAAACATTAACTTAGTGTTGTCTCCAAGGCTCCGTGAAGATTATTTGTAAATGGCCGCCGTGTTTACAAATGATTCCCTAGACTTGACTTTAACTATGACGACTTGACTGTTTCGATGCAAATAACTTGCATAATATATTAGAATACATGACACTGGCTAATTTCCTAATGGCCATAATCGGTTCACAACCGATAAGAAATAAATAAAGATTCGCTTTACGTTGACCTTTTTGGTCAAATAAAGTAACTTTGTAGAGCAGTGGGTGTGTAAAAATTTTTTTAGCTGAACGATAACACGCTGTCTTCGCGACGACTTATAAGACATCATGGTGGGCGGATTATCCTTTTTAGTCCATTATTTAAATATCAAAGAAATAGTCCTTTGTTATTGGTTAGACATACTTTTATTTACCTACTATTTTTCGCAGCTCAAGGTATGTATACTTTATTTTTAATTAAAGACAGTTCTTTCAATAAGAGAAAAAATGTCAAATACAAGGACACAAAAGCTTGGCGGGAACTCGTTGAGGAGATGTGGTGCTAAAATTTCATTTTTGTGAAACCTAGTTCATATGCGTGCAAATTGTTTAATTTCGGGGGCATATTAATCAATTTAGTTTCGTGAAGGTGTACAAGTGGATTGAAAGTGAAAATCGGTGCAATACATTGACTTAGTGTTGTCTCCAAGGCTCCGTGAAGATTGTTTGTAAATGGCCGCCGTGTTTACAAATGATTCCCTAGACTTGACTTTAACTATGACGACTTGACTGTTTCGATGCAAATAACTTGCATAATATAGTAAAATATATGACACTGGCTAATTTCCTAATAGCCATAATCGGTTCACAACCGATAAGAAATAAAAAAAAAAAAAAAAGGACAAAACGTCAGATTAAAATCAGAAATTAAAAACGTTACGTTCTATTTTATAAAACTTTTATTTTTTAATTTATCAGTGCTTAAAGAAAGAATATACTTACAAACAGTCAGTACTAATAATGGACGTAGATTAAAAAAACAGCCTTGAAAATTCTTGTCAAAAGTTGATCTAAGTTTGTTACTCCTTCACGCAAAAACTACTGAATCGATTGCGATGAAACTTGGTATGCAGATAGCTACTTTCCTGGATCAGGACTTACGCGAGGCGTAGCTATAGCACCCAATTAATATTATTTTCAAATCGTTTTATTTATAGGCTGGTGATGTAAGTGATTTTTCTAATTTAAGAATTGTTTTTTTTTTAATTTAAAATTGATTTTTTATTATTAAAATTCTGTAAAGTAATAGGTAGATTTAGTGGGTCGCCATCACCGTGAGTTATCACTTAACTCAAACCCTAATGGGTGTTGGGGAACTGGGTGAAATGGTCCCAACATGAGTGGACCGACCACCAATCAGTGGGTCGATTCTGTAAAAACTTAGCATGCGCCAAGCAGTCGGTATGCATGAGCATTGCAGAAGTCGATTTGTTGCAGGAGTAAAAATAATAGCTATTCTTTAATTTCTTTAAATACTGATTGGCTGATTAACAAGGGGAGCTCTTTAAATAATTAAGTAGCCCTTAATTTTGAAGGCTACTTAACTAATTAAGTAGTCATTAAGTAAAATAACATTTACAGAATACGAATTAACGCACATCTTCTGCACGTCGCGCCTGCAGTCGCCGGCATTCCGCATATATACGTAGAAAGTTATTTATATAAACGATAAATACTAAATATTTTTTTTTATTATCATATTTTAGACAATGGTAAGTATTTTCAAGAAAAGCTGTAAATTTATTTGTTTAAGTATTACTACGTATTTGGTCTGTATTTATCTCATTCAACGTCAGAAAAGAGACCGGCTCCAGTGGTTAATCCAGAGACATGTTACATCGTCGTCTTCGCTCCTAGAAGACTGTGCACTTGACAACTTTTGAAATATCAATTTCAATCATATTATCTAAGGTTAAGGTAGTTTTTGCTTTGATATATCAAAACGGTCCTGTTGAACCCAGTTGGATCCAGTCTGTCCTTATCTAACAAACCGACGAACACTAAAGTGAAAAAAGGCCCGACTGGGGTCTCCCTAACATCAAACGGGCCCGGTTTTTGAAAATTACAGTAAATTTCTCCCATATTATGGAGTGACAGACGATCGAACACACTATACTCTAACGTTAAATTGTGTAGGTACCGACTATTAATTAATCTGTGGCCGAAAGAACTGAACTAATATTACTGATGCGGCGGCGCGGGCGGTGCGGTGCGGTCGTCTTTTACTGCTATTACATTATTTTGAAGATATTTGTCCCAAAAGGCAATGCCGCGGCAGGCTTAGGTGGTAACTGACACGCTCAGATTCTAGCACTAGTGCAAGCTTACCACTTTATCTGATAGCTAGTGGTAAAGTGGCATGAAGCAATTTTCGCTAAGTGCCATTTTACTCTTTTCATAACATATGGTACGACCTGATTATACCCTTGTAATCCTTTTTTATTGGTTTCTTCTACGTCGTACATATCGCTTCACTGTTCGCTGCCACAGCGATTTAGCTCCAATTACGTTTTGTTTAATTATTATTTAATAATGATCTATTTGTTATCTTAAAACAGCCTGAGGTTTGTAAAATTGTTTTATAATTAAAAGTGAAAAATGTTTTAAGTTAATTTTGTAGCTGTCTCTTTCGCACGAATTTGCGACGAGATTACTTAAAAACACAATTGTTGAAAAAAAAAGTAGAAAAAATTCAAACTTATCACGCGGAGAGTGCGCATTACATTTTAAAATGAAACTATAACTTGCAAATGTACTGCAATCAAAATTTTATGGACTCAAACATAAATCAAAAACATTTTTCCTGAGAAAATGTCATATAAAGATGTTATGTTATTTTATGTTCAAATGTTATTTGAAAAACGAACCTCGAATTAGTGAATTGGAGAAAAATGATACTCTGTTTAATTTTGTTTCGAGCATTTTACTTTCTAAGTTCAGCGGGACAATCCGTGCTACCATGCTCGTTTGTCGTTGCTATGTCGTCCTTTTGTCGTTCAAAAAAAGTAGTAAATTAGAAATAAAAAATACCCTGACTACTTTTAAAAACCACAGTTTAAGAAAATCTTTTTTTTTTCTGAAGTTTGTTTTTTTGTTTTTTAATTATTTGATGTGTTATTAATTTTTTTTATCTTAACGACAAGGCAACGACTTCGCGGTGACTTATAAGACATCATGGTAGGGCCCAATGTCGATTTTTCGACTATTCTTAATAACTTGTGTAGAAATTTATGAAACAGTGCCATCTATGTAGAAATTTACGAAATTGCTTTTGCGCAATTCGGTCATAGATGGCACTTCTTAAAATAAAGTAGGTAATATAAAGTAAAGCAGAAGTTATTAAGAATAGTCGAAATTTCCCGAAGTCGAGATTGCCCCAGTGGACCTTACTAAATCTAATAATGTAATTTTCGGGCCATTTCTTTTAGAATGTAGTAAGTATCTAAACAGATAATTTTTATTGTACTATATACTAGTAACACCTGCGGTTTCATCCGCGTGGAAATTTCGAAATAAAATAACATTTTGGTTAACCCAGGTTTCCAGCAGTATAAATACCTAAACCGAGTTTTATCGCAATCTTTTCACCGATTTTTGCGTAAACCTGCAACTAACAAACAAACATACTTAGTAAAAAGGTATATATAATTCAAAAACACTGTGTGTTAAATCTATGGTACCTAAATCCCGCGGGATTTTAGGGAAAAACATTAGCCTATGTGTTATTCCAGATTACCAGCTACCTATACTTTTTCAAGTTTTATCGAATAGACTTCGAAACTACTAGACTGATTTCAAAACTACTTTCACTAATAAAAAGCTACATTATCGAGGAGTAACATAGGCTAATTTTGATCCCGATATTCCCATGGGATCGAGACTTACGCAGGTGAAACCGTGAGAAGCATAAGTTATGAAAGATTTAACACATTACAAACAGTAACATAGTACATACACTAACATAACATAGTAGATTCACTAACATAACATAGTTCATACTAATACCTAACGTAAATAACTATTTGCATTAATTTTAATAATATTTATCAAGAATTTACATTTTGAAGGTCACTGTGAGTATCTTACTTTAATTAAATTATAAATCCTACTGTAGGAGAGCTGATTAAGGTATGATTTATATTAGACCGGCACGAGCGCGGGCCGGGTCCGAACTTCGTTGTCCATTGCTCGGCGAGCAGTAGATCGGTCTGTTGCAACTGAGTGGCGGCCGAGCATTGGACACCGAAGCTCGGACCCGGCCGCCGCTCGTGACTGTCTAATATAAATCATCAATAGTTGGTACAGGCAGCATAAAAAGTATTAGCGTCAAGATGGCGGTACCAAATCTCCAATTATTAAAACTTTGTATTATCAGACAGTCAGAATCAAAAGTCGATGACTACATTCAGAATCGCTATAAGTACCTACATCTTAATATACCGAAATTGCTTAACGTAACAAGCGCCAAAATAGAATGAACTTCACTTATGTTCAAAATTTTCTGAACACTGAGTACAATGTCAAAGATCTCTGAGCACCTTATTGTATGAGCGTCAAGATGGCGGGACCAGGGTTTTTCTTAAATATCTTTTAAACCAAAAAGGTACTAATATTTGCAACTGAGGTACCAAATAGTACCAATATGGTACTAAATCTGTACATAAGTTATTTTTAGCTCCGAGTTGCTTTTTTCAGTGGGCCCGCCATCTTGACGTCAAGATGGCGGGACCAGGGTTTTTTTGAAATATCTTATATATAAAATAATATAATATATAATATATAAATATCTAGAGAGTTTTAACTGAGGTAATAGTACCAATTTGGTACTAAATCTGACAATATAAAGTTTTAATAATAAAGAGTTGGTCCCGCCATCTTGACGCTAATCATATTGTCCAAAAATTGAGAATCAACAAAATTTGAAAAATAAAAAAATGTCTTACTTTAATGTTAAGACATTTTTGCTAATGCTTCACAAAAGGTACTGAATCAATTATTGGTTTTATAGCAAATGCTTGTTTCGGCCGACCATGATGATAATAACAAAGGTTACTTATTAAGGTGTATGGCCTTATTAAATTAGAATACTTGAGATTTCTTCTTCTAACAGTTTTATTGGTAATCCATCGAGACAAAAAACAGCCAGTCACACATTAAAAAAAATGGAGGGAGCTTGATACAATACCACCAGTGTTGCCATAGTACCTAAAGTTAAATGTTTCTATTTTAACACAATCCTAATATTACTGGCTATAGTAATATTAATCACGCCAAAAAAGTGGCATACAAAAAATAGTATTTTTACGGTACCTGTACTCTATACTCTATACTGAATGGTCATACATGGTGTTTATGTGTTTCTATTTTTAACTTTTATTAGTTTTAAATTACATTCAATATCATGTCAATTTGATAAAATTATTTAATTCTAGGACCGTTACGTAAGTAATTTGTTCGTAAGCTTGTATGTGCAGGGTGTTGGAGTTTATTAAACAGAATAAAAAAACCGCCTTTCAGCTAAAATGGTCGTCCTCGAAACACCTTGTATATTATATTTATTTATACTTAACTCAATAGACAAAATAAAATTCTAATATTGTATTTATATTGTTAACATAGTTTAATATTAATAATAGTTACTTATATATTAAATTACAAATTATATTTAAGTTAATATTAAGTTAAGTTAATATTTAAGTTTAAGTTAATATTTTTCTTTGTTTCATGTTTCTATTTTGCCACGACTTCAACGGTAAGTTTAATTTTTCTGACAGACTATTAAACACTACTTACCTACTCGTAAACTAATAAATAATAAACTCATAAACACCTACTCAAAAATATTTGGACGCCTGTAGGCAGAATTTCTATCTATCTATCAGTTAAAGTAGGTAAGTGAAACCACGGGAGCGGCTAGTATTTACATTATGAGATACATTATTTACATTATGAGATACATTATTTACATTATGAGATACATTATTTACATTATGAGATAACCACTAAAACACAATATTTACCGGGTTTTTCTCGCGTTTTATTTAATAGCGACATTATTACTAAAGACCGAGCTTTCGCTAACTTTACAGTAAACTTTGTCAACATTGAAAAACTAGCGTACAGTTGGCGAAAGCTCGATACCTTTTTTTGTAATAATGCCGTTATTAAATAAAACGCGGGTAAAAGCCGGTAAATATTGCGATTAATTATGCAAAATCGCGAAAACCTTAGACAAAATTATAACTGATAAATCTGAAAATTTTTAGATAAAGGGCGTGAGTATTTTTTATGAATTTCTCAAGTTTTAGTCGAGTAAATAGCACATTTACGTGAAGCGCTTGAAGTTCACTATAGGGTTTATGAATAAGTGCGTGGTCTTAAAACGTCGCTTTGTGATTGTTGAACCTTTAACACTTTAGAGTATACATAAGCAAGCTATAGAGCGCTGGTATGCGAGTATGAACTGTAAGCACCGGTATGAACAGTCTAAAATGACAAAAACGATGTCATCAGTCACCTAGGGTTACTGGAATTGACTGTTTCTCTGATTAGAATTTATTATAGTAATAATTATGGTGAAATGTTCAGTGTCGCGGTGTAAAAATGATTCGCGGATCACTATTCAACCTCAACATTTAAATATCTATGTATAGAGCATCTGCTTACACTTTGCGCAGTAGGCAAATACCCATAGGCGCGTTCTATAGTTTCCTTATACAATTTGTAACGGGTAAGTCCTAGATTTAATCCGAAAGGAGGTTGTTCTAGACGTCTAGGCGAACAACTTTTGTTCTACGACTTTTGAAAATTCAAACTTATTTTTTAAAATTTTTGAGATAATGTTTCACTGAAAAAACAGCTGATTTTAAAAAAATAAAAATAATTGAAGTTTTGATTGTAAACCATCAAACTAAAAAGTCACCACCTGCACGCACCTGTCAAAAAGGACAACATAAGGTCAATGACCTCGAACTCTCAGAAACAGCTGATTTTCAAGTAAACTTTACACCTAAATTTTTCGAAAAGTACTTCGAATTTCCAAAAGTCGTAGAACAAAAGTTGTTTGCCTAGACGTCTAGAACAACCCCCTTTCGGATTAAAAGGACTTACCCGTTACACCTTGTATATATACTCTAAGTTTAACACAATTCCTAATTGTGTTGCTTAATAAAACGCGAGTAAAATAATGGATCACAAGTTGCTTGCGCTGTATAAATCATCTAAAATTAGATAAAAAGTTGTTTGCGCTGTATAAATCATCTAAAATTAGATGAAAAGGCCATTATTATTATTAACTGTGTTGCTACTAAGTACCTACTTTTACTATTATTTTCAAAACTAAGTATTTTATACGTTACTTTCAGAACCCAGTAAGTTTTACTTATTTTATAATTACTTATATTTTTTTGAAATAAATTTTGTGATCTTCCATTCAGATCAAATTTTAGAAATATTTATAGAAATAGCAAGGAATTATTTTCAAAAAATCCCCATGACAGGATTCGAACCTGCGAAACAAAAAACAGATTACTTACCTACATTTGTTAAAAATTAAAAAGCCGAATTTTTTTTATAAAATAAAATGTAGGTTTAGATCAATTTAAAAAAAAAACAGGGTGTTTACGAGTCTCGTGAACTAGCTTAGAAAGCTAGAAAGTTCTAGTTTCTAGCTAGAAACTAGACTTTCGAAATATCGAGCTCTATTAAAAAAAAAACAAATTTAAACACTGTAAATAGTTAGACAATTATTTAATAATATTGTTAGTTCAGTCAGTTAATAGTGAAAACAACGATTTATGTTCAAAATTTTATAAACTTAAGATTTAATATACTAATTAATTACTTATTTTTTATGACAAACACATAGGTACATAGTTATAATACATAGGAACTCAATTCAAACAAATTGTATATACTTAAATACTTATTTATAAATTATCATTTTAGGAAGTGGTAAGTAAAAAAATTATATCTTTTTGAGAAATATTGGTAATAAAATAACTAAGTACCTATCCTAAAAGTCTAGTCATTGAATAATCCTTTTTCAAACTCATGTGTGTGTCTAATTTATTTTTCAGAAAACTGTAAGTGTACCTAAATACAGGGCTCTACCATGATGTCTCATAACATAAGTCGTCGCGTTGTCGTTCTGCTGAAAAAGAAAATTAAAAAAAGAAAGAGAAAAATAAACTTAAAAAAAAAAGTTTTTTTAAATTCTCTGTGGTTTTTAAAAGTAGTCGGGGTATTTTTTATTTAAAACTTACTTTATTTTTTTGAACGACAAAAGGACGACAAAGCAACGACAAACGAGTATGGTAGCACGGACAATTTTAAATATCGTAGGAAGCGCTTGAAAGGGAAGACAATAAGTACATTTTAATACCAAAACTAATTTTCAAATTTACTTTTACAGATAGTTGTGAGTGTTTCAATATAATACTTTTTATTTTACAAATATAGCACGCACCGCTTCGTACCGTCAAATTATGTACCTACTAACTACTTATTATGTATTCTGTGGCCGAAAGTCACGAAATATAATAATATAATAATAGTTGCACACTAAGAAGTTATATTAAATGTCACCGGAAGATAACGATCCGCAAATTTATAAACTTCCTAGGAAATTTACAAACTTTCGTAAGATTCTAAAAGAGATATCAATTGTGTTATTTTACGCCCAAATTTTCACAAATTTAACAATTTGCGACGTCCCGTGGTAAATTTATAAACGAACGGACATCCATTCGTGAGATTCTAAACGGTTCGACCAATCACAGAAGAGTTTTTAATTACTTACTAGAATATAATATGGTTATAGTAATATAACTTTTTTGGTCGCACATTATTATTATATTAGAATATTTAATGTCACTAGTGCGGCGCTGCGGTTTGAACGTCTGTTATTATTTTGGCTATATTACTATTCAAGCAATAGGTTTTTTTTTTAATTCAAATATCCTGTATAACTTCAATTATTTACAGGTACCTGTAAGTAAACTATTAGTATCTTTAGATAGTATAGAACAAATCCTGTCTGTTTGTGTGTATGCTTAGATTTTTAAAACTACGCAACGGATTATGATGCGGTTTTTTTTAGTACAAAGTGTAGTTCAATAGGAAGGTTTAAATGTAGAATATCAGGAACACATCCTGATATTCCCGCGGAATCGAGACTTACGCGGGTCAAACCGCGGGACGCAGGTAGTTTTACATTTTTTTTTAAATTTATACGTAATAGGCTAACATTTGACCTCATCTCACTGATGGGAAGCGTGGATGAGGTCGACGATAAAGCATGCTTACCTAGAAGGTACCTAATCACTCTAGATTTGAAGATTCCAAGGTTATAGCTTTGGGGAAACAAAAAATTATAAAATTTATACTCGTAATTATAAAAAACAAGATTTCGCAGAAAAAATATCAAATTATATTTTTTATAGATTTTGGTTTTTCATTTGAAATATATTTTTGGTTTAAAACTTTCAGTTGAAGGTAAAATTAATTGATTTTGACACAGATAAATAAAAAGATTACATGAAGATGTTAAGTATTTACATAATAAATTATTTTATTATTCTTAGGTTGGGGTATGTTTGCACAATATTTTTCTTTTCAAACTGATTAGGTTTGGCTGGATTCCATTTGAGTTTTCTTAAAATTTCAATTAAGAAGAGACTGACGAATCCTTTCAGCATTTTTCGCTCTCCTTAGTTTCGGAAATGGCCCGAAAGACCGGTCTATATGACTCTTTTCAATTCGCCTTGCTCATGGAGAAAGTTCCGTCTCCGAATTGTTCGGAGTGCGGAAAGTCGAAGACGCTACTCACATTATGATGGAATGTGTTCGAAACGAAGATCAGCCATTTTCTATGTTACATAATTTTAATTACAATATGCATTTGGTTGGAGGGGAAACAGGCGCTCTGGCGTGTCCTCTTTTAGAGGAAACTATAGCGCTTTATAAACTTGTTTTTGTAGGGTTGAATAGACGATAAGGTGTAGTGATGTCCTAACAGAGCGACATAACCGTTTGTTCGGTAAAGCCCTTTATGTATTAGATTAAAAACATATCGACGCTTAAAAGGTAATAGGGGCTAAGCGACAAAAACCAAATTGTTCAGGAGAGCAGTTTAAAGTTTTAAATTTCAGAAAAATGGCCATAACTTTTAAATTAATTGTCATATCTGTAAGATGGAAACAGTTTTGAAATCTAGAGAAAGACAAGCATTAATTGGCATTTTCTTTTATTTGATTAACCATTGTATTACATGGTTTGATGGCGCTTAAATCAAATGGTCTTGATTTTCATTTGAGGTAATACGGCATAAGTTACATCTACCCAGAAAAAATCAAAGAGTACAGAAGCCTTAGTATCATTTGATATCCACATACGATAAGGTAACAGGGCATAAGTCACATGACTGTAGAGTAGCTTAAATGGGTAAAGAAGGATACGAGACTATTCGCATTATTATGCCACAGGGTAATAAAGGACAAACTACAGTGCTTAGCAAAAACATTTTAAGGAAGTTAGACATTAACGACACTGTAAGTGGCTTAATTAATAAGGTAATGTGGTACATCCGCACATCAAAATTTCTATACCAAGAGGAAAAGAAGGATATCTTACATACGACATTATCAGGGCATATGGTAATGTGGGTTAAACGTTAAGTCTTAAAAACACTAGACTCACAAGCAACATTATTCTTCCTTAAAATTACACCTAACCCAGATACACCTACTGTCCTATATAGCGCCGCCGACACTCCCTGCGTACTTGGAAAAATCCAAGGATGGAGAAGCAGGTGTTATAGGTGTTACCTAATTATTAAAGTTAGTTAATAAAAACAAAAGTACGTTTTTACTAATATTTAAAAAAAAAGTACCTAAAGACACGGATACCGGCTTAAGAAATGCCGCGGGTACCGGCTTTAGAATGCCGTGGGAGACGTAGGACTCGTCTGAGGGACAAACACTAGAAGATTGGCAGCAGTGTCTTCCGGCGTATTACATCGCATCATTTACTGCGCTCGCCAACCCGCCTGCCAAGCGTGGCGAGTACTGGCAACCCCCTTCATAATTATGCAGACAAAAAACAGGCTCTGAGTCCCCGGCGGACTCGCTATTCCTGACTACGGTAGTGGCCACGGTAAAGGCTGGACTAGGGGTGCTAACAATCTCCGGCAGACGCCGCGCTATCACCCCCAACCGAGACCACTAGCCCTGGCAACACACAACATCCGCATTTTGAGGGAAGGCGAAAAGATAGATGAGCTGGAAAAAGAAATGAGTAGGTTAAAATGAAACATTTTAGGTTTATCGAAAGTCCGGCGAGAGGGAGGGGATACGATAATCTTAAAGTCCGGCAACCTGCTCTTCTACCGGGAAGGAGACCTAAAATCCCAAAATGGGATAGGGTTTCTCGTTGACAAATCCCTCGTTGGCAACATTATTACCATCGAAAGTGTGTCGAGCAGGGTCGCATACTTAACACTTCGAATATCCATGTTGAGTTGAGTTGAGAAGTTGAGACCATGTATGAGGACATGATGATAGGGTTACCATATCGTTAAAACTCACTTCACTGTTGTTATGGGGGATTTCAAACTCAAACCTGGGTAAGAGAAGCGATGATGAGTTGACAGTAGGGCAATTTGGTTATGAGCAGCGCAACCATACGGACACAGGCTGGCCCATTTTCTGGAGAAGGTGGGACTCTTTATGATGAATTCGTTCTTCCAGAAGCCGCCTCACAGGAAATGGACCTGGATGAGTCCCGATGGTTCCACGAAAAATGAGATTGACTTCATCATGACCAACAAGAAACGGATAATTATTCAATGATTTATCTGTGATCCACAGAGTGAAAACCAGCAGCACATTGAATATGAACGTTAGACTTGAACGGTCTCGGTTGATGAAGTCCACGCTCCGTCCTACTTGTGCCCATATCCAAAAGCTTTCAACTTGAGCTTTCCAACCGCTTCGACTGCCTAGCTGATGTTGCATTGGTGAACGATATAAATAGCAAGTTTGTAGAAACTGTCCCTACGGCGGGGTCTAAGTACTTTAAGACCCGCCGTACAAATAGGCCTCAGAAACTCTCTGATCACACCCTTAACCTCATGGCTGAGCGGAGATCACTGCGACTGCAGTCTCCCGATGATGTGGACTCACATAGGCGGCTCAATAGACGAATTTGGAAATCCTTGCGTCACGATTTTGGTTTCTTAATGCCTTGCGTATTAAGGATACGATCGAGTGGAACAAGGGCTCGAAAGTGTTCGCAAGGGATATGTCTATTGGGCTAAGCCAGATGACGAAGCTGAAGAAAGATGACGGCAGCGTAGCCTCCACTAAAGCCGAAGTGTTGAGGGAAAATGTCGTTTTACGGTGGTTCACCCAAGCACAGATCTTTTGATCTATATGGGTGGCTACAGTCTAAAACACCTTAATAATTGAAAATTATACGAAGGTTCGACTCTCAATTAGGGTGTGTTATGTTCAATTTTTGTTGTGTGTAAATAAATAAACAAAATAAATAAAAAAATCGAAAGGTTCTATGGATAGCTATACGATTCGTTCGCTAAACCTGCTAGCAGTTTAGCTAGAGACCCGCGAGTCAAAATGACCCGACACTACACCGCGGATATCCCGGACATTAGTCTGTACGAGATTAGAATAAAAACAGATAAAAACAGAGCTTCTGAATGGAGCGCGTGGATCACAGGAACTTAAAGTCCTGCAGAAACTCTTCAATGCCGTCTTGCTTGATGGTACAACGCCAGAAGAATGGAACAAAAGCGTGGTGGTTTTGTTATTTAAGAAAGGTGACAACACCTTATTAAAGAACTAAATACCCATCTGGCTTTTGAGCCATGTTTATAAGTTGTTTTCAAGGGTCATCGCGAGTCGTCTTGAGCGCAGGCTTGATGACGTCCAGCCGCCCGAACAAGCCGGGTTCCGAAAAGGCTACAGTGTCATAGACCATATCCATACGCTTCGGTAAGTTATACAGAGGACCGAAGAGTATAACTTGCCACTTTGCTTAGCGTTTGTGGACTATGAGAAGCCTTTGATTCGATCGAGACATGGGCTGTGCTCGAATCTCTCCAGCGATGCCTAATTGACTATTGACACATCGAAGTATTGAAGTGCTTGTATAAAAACGCCATCATGCCAATCCGAGTACAGGAACAGACTTCGAAGGCTATTCCCGTAAAGAGACGCGTCAGACAAGGAGATGTCATATCTCCGAAACTGTTTACGGCCGCTCTGGAAGACGCCTTCAAGCTCATAGACTGGAAAGGACTTGGCATCAACATTAACGGCGAATACATCACTTGTCTTCGGTTTGCCGACGATATCGTAGTCATGGCAAAGACGATGGAAGAGCTCGGCAATATGCTAGAAGGCCTTAATCGAGTCTCCTAAAGGGTAGACCTTAGGATGAACATGGACAAGACGAAAGTCATGTGAAATGACCATGTTGCTGGACCTATCTAGCTGGACAAGAAAGAGGAAGACGAGAAAGAGGTCATTAGTCGAATCTAACTCGGATGGGCAGCGTTCGGGAAACTTCCAACATCTTTTCGTCCAAAATAATTCAGTGCCCGAAGACAAAGGTCTTCAATTTGTGTGTGTTACCAGTGATGACATACGGATCTGAGACGTGGTGTTTCACCATAGATAGGCCTTATGTACAGGCTCAAAGTCGTTCAACGTGCAATGGAGAGGGCTATGCTTGGTATTTCTCTACGGGATCGAATCAGAATTGAAGAGATACGTGGAGAAACAAGGGTCACCGACATAGTCCAACAGATTAGCTGGCTGAAGTGGCAATGGGTAGGTAAAATAGCGCGGAGAACGGATGGCCGATGGGGCTGAAAAGTTCTCGAGTGGAGACCACGGACCGGAACACGAAGCGTAGGACGTCCACCGACGCGATGGACGAATGACCTGGTTAAGACCGCGAGCCAGTGGTGGATGCAGGTTGCATTCAACCGCCTTGGTTGAAAATCGATAGGGGAGGCCTATGTTCAACAGTGGATGTCCTACAGGTGATATGATGATGATGATGACCTAAAGACAATTATAAAAAGTAGTTACAGAATTACAAAAATAAAGTTTTAGAAATAACATAATGTACCTACTTAGGCGTATCTTCTTAAAAGGTACTTCAGAAAAGGAGTGGACACGCATGCATGTTTGCGTAATTACCAATTAGCGAATGATCATTTCGAGGTAGTATAGCAATAGCGACAGTGTTGTATTATAATAGTAATTGGTAGTAGGATATAACCGACACTTCAATATTAAATTATATTTTAGTAATAGTGGATAAACGTCGACGGTGTTGTAACGTTGCAAGTGGTAGTAAGGTATAAGTGACAGGTCATACTAAATTCAATTTTGGTAGTTATGTATAAGCGGCAACTACATTGTAAACTTATGAATGGTAGTAAGGTATAACCGATGCTTAATACTTTTGATGACAAAGGTAAAGAGGTATAAGTTCTAACTTTTCAAACACGTGTTTATGGTAGCGAAACATAAGCACCCCGAATCTCTACATCGGTAAAAAGTAAAGAGACATTACCGACTACAAGTCAAAAATAGTGCTATTTTTACGATGGTACAAGCACCTTTATAGTAAAAAAGGCCTAAAATACGGTCGGTAATACCAAAATGACATTTAAAAGTGCTTGGATTCAAGCGACAAAAAGATCAACGTAGAGCTACGGGAGTGAGCGCATTCGATAGAGCGGAAAATTTCAAGTAAGACTGCATTTAAAAGTCGTTTTGGACCAAAGTGTCGCTTATCCCCTATTACCTTTTAAGCGTCGATATACAAGATGTAACCGGTAAGCCCTTTTAAGCCGAAAGGCGATTGTTCTAGACGTCTAGGCGAACAACTTTTGTTCTACAACTTTTGAAAATTCGAAGTTTTTTTTTAAAAAAAAAGGTTATGTTTTACTGAAAAAACAGCTGCTTTTGAAAATAAAGGTAATTGAAGGTTTGATTGTAGTAGACCAAACTTAATGAAAGGACAACATAAGGTCAATGACCTCGAACTCTAAGAAACAGCTGATCTTCAAGTAAACTTTACACTTAAAATTTTCGAAAAGTACTTCGAATTTCCAAAAGTCTTAGAACAAAAGTTGTTCGCCTAGATGCCTAGAACAACACCCTTTCAGCTTAAAAGGGCTTACCCGTTACATCTTGTATATGACTCACCCTGTATAAATAAAATTGTGATCTTTATCCTTACTAATACTATAAAAGCGGTGTCGGTCTAGTGGTAGATACTCCGACTTTCATTCCGAAGGTCGTGGTTTCGAATCCCGGCCGCGCACTAATGTATTTTTCCTTAAGAAAAAAACATGTGCGTTATTAACATATTATCACTCTTACGGCGAAGGAAAACATCGTGAGGAAACCCACGGCTTAAAATTATGGCCTAACTGTGAAAGCACGCGGTTAAAACTTTTAACTTTAATTTTTTATTTTGTATAAGTACTTACAACCAATATACAATAATAATATATTGGTTAATATAATAATAATATACAAGATGTAACGGGTAAGCCCTTTTAATCCGAAAGGGGGTTGTTCTAGACGTTTAGGCGAACAACTTTTGTTCTACGACTTTTGAAAATTCGAAGTACTTTTCGAAAAATTTAGGTGTAAAGTTTACTTGAAAATCAGCTGTTTCTTAGAGTTCGAGGTCATTGACCTTATGTTGTTCTTTCATTTAGTTTGGTCTACTACAATCAAACCTTCAATTACCTTTATTTTCAAAAACAGCTGTTTTTCCAGTAAAACATAATCTCAAAATTTTCAAAAAAAAAGTTCGAATTTTCAAAAGTTGTAGAACAAAAGGTGTTCGCCTAGACGTCTGGAACAACCACCTTTCGGATTAAAAGGGCTTACCTGTTACATCTTGTATAATATCCTTTAATTAAGCTTTTTTTACTTTTTCTTTTTCATAACAACCTAAATAAAAGGGGAAAGTAAGTCTTGAATTTTTGTAATTATTATTTTGATGGTTTAAGAATATCAAAGCATACCGTATAAAATGTTACAGAAAATGTTTGGTATCCGCTCGCTATTGTATACAGTTCCTATATAGGAATTCTACAGATTTCCTAAATAGCGATCGAAAATGTAATACGTGTGGATGGTTAAATAACTTCGACTATATCCCCGCAAAGTCACCGCAAAGACATTGTAATCTGGAGAGTGTGGTCAATGTGGTGTGTAGATATCCACTAAGAATGGATTTTTTGGTTAACCCCGTGGGATAGGGACTTACGGGTGTAAAACAGCGGGACTCTGCTAATTTTTCCCACGTTTTTATACTGTCTCTTTTCTTGTTTGTTTGTTTGTTTGTCGGTCCGGGCGGAATCTTGCAACTTCAATTTGAGACACTTCCCGACTAGCTAGCGGGCTGAAACTTTTTAATGTAGTAACTAGAAAAATGTCTAAAAGGTTTTATGTCATTATACTTCTTTGAAATAATTTCTTCTATGGTTTTCGCGATTTTGCATAATAAAACACTTTATTTATCTGGTTGAATCGCGTTTTTATTCATGGTTTTAAACGAACCGAGCTTTCGCCAACTTTACAGCTAACTTTTTCAAGGTTGATTGAGATGTAATGTCTATTTATCCAACTGTAAAGTTGGCGAAAGCTCGGTTCGTTTAAAACCATGAATAAAAACGCGATTCAACCGGATAAATAAAGTGTTTTATTATCCTTCTTTAATTTATTTTAATAGGTAAATTCCATTTTAAATAATAAAAATAATTACCTACGATTCATACTTAGTTTAACTTTATTTGTTTCGTTGCAGGAATACGTAAGTTTCATTTTTGGTTGATTGATTAACACTTTATTGTACCAAAAAACACAAATTATAACAAATTTACACATGAGGTAGATCTTAAATCTAAAGTGGTACAATGGGCGGCCTTATCGCCTATGGGCTATCTTTTCCAGGCAACCAATGAATGGAAAAGACTTAAGGAAGGAGATGGGTGACGTGTTTTTCGTTGGATTTATATGTCTTCTTACAACCGAATACCGATTCTCTTAGAGTATACATAAGCAAGCTATAGAGCGCTGGTATGCGAGTATGAACTGTAAGCACCGGTATGAACAGTCAAAAATGACAAAGACGATGTCATCAGCCACCGGGGTTACTTACACTTTCATGATATTAAATTGATTAATATGCCCCCGAAATTAAACAATTTACACGAACTAATTTTCACAAAAATGAAAATTTAGCAACACATCTCCTCAACGCATTCCCGCCAAAACTCCAGCTTTAGAAATATTTTTAATGGAAAAGTTCATCTTCAAAAATTCACTTGCGGCGAGATTTGAACTCGCGTCCCTGGATCAATACTCCAGTGCCTTAACCGCTCGGCCACGCAAGTTCCCATCTCGAGCAGCGAATTTAAGAATATGAATGTTTCCCTGTCTACTATTTTTCGACTATGGCTCGATTGAGACGCCATCTACAGGATCACTTTCCAGTGATTTACCTGCGCCAATAATTAACTTTACAGTTAACGCTTTGGCCAAGAGATGTCACTCTTTTTCCTACTTAATATTTCGTAAATTTGTTTTTATTGCTCAAGGCATATTTACTAGAAATATTAGCCAGCTTTAGACTTAAAATTTCCGAATTTTAAAAAGTTGTAGAACAAAAGTTGTTCGCCTACACGTCTAGAACAACCCCCTTTCGGCTTAAATGGGTGTTCTCGTTACCGTTTTGAATAATATTCTTGTGAATGGGTCTATATTGTTTTGTTTTGTATTCGCAGCAATTAGTTGTAAGTACCATATATTTTTTGACATCAAAATATTGTATTTCGTAGTTGAATATAAAAGTATTGTATTTCCATTTTGAAAAAATTAAGAAAAATCATCAATATAATAGGCATGGTTGTACCCAAGTTATTTAAAACAATACTTTTAGATATCCTATCTCCATTTTTTACAAATAGTAGTGTGTCTCAACTAGTGTTAGAGTTGTCAGGTCGCCCTAGGGCCTCTAACTTGACCTAACGACTGCTATCAGAGATAACAACCGTATAGTACTGTGTCTCACCTATTGTTAGAGTTGTCAGGTCGCCCTAAGGCCTCTAACTTGACCTAACGACTGCTATCAGAGATAACAACCGTATAGTACTGTGTCTCACCTATTGTTAGAGTTGTCAGGTCGCCCTAAGGCCTCTAACTTGACCTAACGACTGCTATCAGAGATAACAACCATACAGTGGTGTATCTCACCTATTGTTAGAGTTGTCAGGACACCCTACGGCCTCTAACTTGACCTAAACACTGCTATCAGAGATAACAACCATACAGTGGTGTATCTCACCTATTGTTAGAGTTGTCAGGACACCCTACGGCCTCTAACTTGACCTAACGACTGCTATCAGAGATAACAACCGTATAGTGGTGTGTCTCACCTAGTGTTAGAGTTGTCAGGTCGTCCTAAGGCCTCTAACTTGACCTAACGACTGCTATCAGAGATAACAACCGGGACCAACTGCTTAACATTAGTAAGCTTAAGAAAATGATTTTATACACAAACTATGTCGGTTAGGTACCCAAGTATTGACCGCGCCAGCCGTGAGCTACAAAACAACGACAATATGACTATAAAATAACAAGAAATGAAGGCCCACAATATTTATGGTAAAATCCTGTAAATTGAAATTATGTGTTTCGCTTTCCAGACTGAGGTAATCTACATTTATTATATTTTTTAAAACACTTTATTTATCGGGTTGAATCGCGTTTTTATTCATGGTTTCAACCCCTTGAAAAAGCCAACTATAAAGTTATCGAAAGCTCAGTTCGTTTAAAACCATGAATAAAAACGCGATTCAACCCGATAAATAAAGTGTTTTATTATGCTAAATCGCGAAAACCGTAGAAGACTACTGAACCGATTTGAAAAATATTTAACTTATAGGAAGTTACAATATTCAGGAGTAACATAGGCTACTTTTGATCTCGATATTCCGACGGGATCGGGACTTACCGCATTAACCGCATTACGCAGCTATAGTCTGTTATATACTACGTACTCATGGGAATATCGATATGAAAAGAAACGTATGTATTATTTCCGGTATCCAGCTAGCTATATTCTAAGTTTTATCGCAATCGGTTCAGTAGTTTTTGCGTGAAAGAGTATCAAAGTCACATAAGTTCAAACTTCGCGTTTATAATATTAGTAAGATTTTGCATCACGTCCCGCGTTTACCCGCGTAAGTCCCGATCCCGGGAGAATATCGGGATCAAAAGTAGCCTATGTTACTCCTAGATAATGTAGCTTTCCATTGTTTAATTTTTTTTTTAAATCGGTTCAGTCGATCGGAAAGCGACAGCTTTTTAGCCCGCTAGTAATAACAATAAAATCATTGTGATGTTTAATTTAAAAATCATTGTTTTTTTAGGAATGGGTAAATATAATGCCTTTAATATTAACATAAGTAGGGTTTTTTTTAGCATTCTGGCCTCTTTTCTCTCCACTAAGGGTTTAGCTGATTTAGATATAGTTTAGTTTATAATTAGTTTAATTTCATATAAGTAGTTTTTATTTTAGTTTTAATATTTTTTCATCTATAATTTTAAGTTTGTTTAATAAGCTGCTATTTAAATAAATACGATTATAATAATATAGAAAAAACGTTTTAAAATACATTTAATTTTGTTTCAAAATTCAATCCTCCATTCGAGACTGACAGAAGTAAACCTAGGCATCGAATTTTGAACCAAAACAAGTTTTTTTTAATACAAGACTTAGTTTAAATTTTTTCCTGAAGTTTAAGAAGCACTTAAACTTTGGTGTTTATTAAAGATTTTTTGTTTACTCCACAGAAAACAGTAAGTATTTTTTTGTTTTCATTAAGAAAACTAATAAAACTCATATCCATAGCAGTGTTCAGCTAAAAGGGAGTAAGTTGCGTTTAAATGTTAAACGCAACTTACTCCAGTGGCCCGATCCTGTAAAAACATAGCATGCGACAAGCAGGCGGGATGCATGAGCATTGCGTAAGTCGATTTGTTGCATGAGTAAAAATAAAAGCTATTCTATAATTTCCTTTAATACTGATTGGCTGAGAAACAAGGGGAGCTATTTAAATAATTAAGTAGCCTTTAAATTTGAAGGCTGCTTAAATAATTAAGTAGTAATTAAATAAAATAACATTCACAGAATACGAAATAACATACATCTCCTGCACGTCGCCTGCATTCCGCCGGCATTCCGCATGCTTTATCCTTACCGAATCTGGGAGCTGTGTTATAAAATTTACAAAAAATTAACTCTAAAATAAATATTTCTCTTTACAGTATTATGTAAGTAAAAAGAAAAATAAATTGATATTTTTTAAAGTTAACTGGACTAAACTTCTCCGGCCAAATATAGGAACGCAACTCAAAAATTAAATTCTACTTAGATAATTAAGCAACTCTCAAACTCTAAAACTCCAGTGCTAATTTGAAATTAAGTGCTGCTTAATTATTTCAATTATTATTTATGTGCGCTATTAACATCGCTCTTACGATGAAAAAACATCGTGAGAAAACCCACGGCTTAAAATCACGCACAAAGGCCCAATAGTAGGGCTAATTGCGGAAACACACAGTTAAAACTTTAACTTTTAACTTTATTCAAGTAAGGACCTACTTACTTCTTAAAAAGTTTTTGTATTCGGTCGACTGTTGTTTTTTTACGGTGAATGAAAAATTACTAAAGACCCCATTGCAGAGTCATTCGAGAACACTTCATAAATATCTAAATACTTATATCGCGTATTCACAATGGACGCGGAATATAAATTAATGCATTTTTAAGCTTTGTATTTAAAATACAAAATAAAATGTCGTCTTTCGTAACGAATGGGAAGAAAATTTCGTTTTTTTTTTTTAAATAATTAACTCTCTTATGTTTTAATTTTATTATTTTTAGACGAGAGTAAGTATCTTCCTATCTATATCTTTTATCTGTGCTCTATACTATTAGTCGCAAAAGGTGTTCATACTGAAAAGAAACAACATTGAGTTAATTTGAATTTGACATAAGATTTTTGGTGGTCTGGCAAACAATAGCGGCAAGCAGATAATTCATTTAATTCACCATAAAATTATACACTGCATAATATTGGCATGTCAATTTACAAAATCATAATAATAAGGAGGTAAGTTATTCTTCGTCTCGCTCCATCTTGTTCATTTTAAAATCAATCCATCTTAGTCTGTTTCGTCCATTTCTGTTCATCTGTCATTCGACAGAGTATTATTAAATTTACTAGCTGCGCCCCGCGGTTTCACCCGCGCAAGTCGTGATCCCGCGTTGTTCGAACACCTACCTACCGCAATGCAATAATCCACACTTAAACGGTCGCCCATTGAAGTACTGTTGAAGCCAGGCGCTACCGCGCCTGGCATCATCAGTACTTCCCTGGTCGTCCGTTTAAGTGTGGATTTTTGCACTGCGGTAGGTAGGTGAAGTAAGTTAAAGTTTGTATTTCGTCAGTAAGTGACGATGATGATGATGCCACTCTACATCACTTATCCTACCCCTGTGTCGATTTTCATTCATTGAATGGTTATCACCCGCGTAAGTCCCGATCCTGCGGGATTTTCGGGATCAAAAGTATCCTATGTTACTCTCCATCATTTAAACTATCCCTATGCAAATTTTCATCCAAATCGGTCGAGCCGTTTGGCCGTGAAGAGGGAACAAACAAACAAACAAACAAACAAACAAACAAACAGATTTTCGGATTTATAATATTAGTAGGAAGTAGGATTATCGTCAGATTTTACAAGTTTATTTAGTGTAATTCTGTTGTTTTTAAGTACGCCATAAACATATTTTTAAACTACAAAATGTATTATAATTTTAGCCAGGAACAGTGAGTAATTTACTTAATATTAAAGTTTATTCAGGGTTTTGCAAAAAATATTTATCTTCTTACGTTACAGTTACGTACTTACTCCCTTATTTATAAAATGTTATTTACACATGATTCAGTTATGTGACGTTTGTCTCTGTCTGTCAACTTTGAAACTTCATGTGACAGTAAAAGACAAACGATGCATAGTTATGTAGCGCATTAATTAGCGTTTATACTTAAATAAGGGGGTTACTAACTAGCTGCTGGAAAAGCTTCAAGTGCCAATTCGTGCATTTGAACTAGTTCAAATTCTACAGATTTTCAGACAAATATTCAAATACCTAGAGACAAATAGACTACAAGAAAATAAAATTAAGAATATTTAATTGCTTTTGTATATAGTATTTCGTATTAGTTCAATAAAAATATTGGGAAATTAATTTTAATTACTTACAATTATTTCAGATTGTAAGTAAAGTTCCATTACTTATTAACTTTCTAATTTATAATAATTATGTAAATTTTAAATTAATTTAAAATTGTACAGGACAATTTTTTTTCTTTTCTTTGTTTTGAATCGCTCGTCTCATGTCATCCTATTTTCGTTTGACGTCGGAATGTTTTTATAATAATGTGAATCATCAGACCACAACAAGTGATTTCAATTCTTAACCCCTCGACTCGAGAATCGGTAGAAAGCGAAGGATTTGAATTGCTCGACATGGGACGAATGATTAAAAAATGGGACTTCTAAATTTAAAGTTAGCAAAAAAATAGGAACATCGTGAGATTACCCGGATCGTGAGAGCCCGAGCTCTGCCAAACAGAAAATAGTTTGTTGTCGGCGCAGTCGGTAAGTCATCATTGACCACACGAACGGCACTTAAATTTGGCAACATTTTTACGACCTGAAACGAACCCTCATTGGGACCAAGCATTTTACCCGCCACCGCGCATAGAGAGCCGGGCTATTATGTGTTCATTTTTTTATAAGTAGGCATGCATTTTAAATAAAATATTTTAAATTTTATAGCCAGGGGTAAGAAACTTTTTAATTTTAGCGACCTCTAAGGCACATGGACGAATACCCAGCTGCAACGCAGCAGGCTGCGGGTTCGATTCCTGCTGTTAAAAGTATTTTATATATATTTTATTGCCTATTTATTTTTATCCTTTTTTGTACTGTTTTGTTAACGATTATGGTAGTTTCTGTATACCTGTATACACTTCTGTATACACTTGCGTGCCAAGGGTTTACTCAATCAGTGAAGATTGAGTACATCTTATCTTATCTTACTAATATTATAAACGCGAAAGTTTGTATGTAAGTATGTATGTATGTATGTGAGGTTGTTACTCTTTCACACAAAAACTACTGAACCGATTGCGATGAAACTTGGAATATAGGTAGCTGGGGACCTGGATTAACACAGAGGCTACTTTTTATCCCGATATTCCCGCGGGAACGGGACTTACGCGGGTGAAACCGCGGGGCGCAGTATATTTTAAAGCTGAAAGTTTGTAAGTATGTGTGTATGTGTGTTTGTTACTCAATCATGTAAAAACTACTGAACCGATTGCGATGAAACTTAGAATATAGGTAGCTGGATACTTGGAATAGCACATAAGCTACCTTTATCCCGATAATCCCGCTGAAACGGAACTTACGCGCGTGAAACCGCGGAACGCAACTAGTATCTAATAATTAGAGGCTTACGTGCACTCTGGTGAACATTGACGAGTTTGACGAATGACGTCTCTAAGGGATGATTCGATTTAAATTTATATTCATTGTATAATATGTATGTATTTACAAAAGAAAAATAAATATGAGTAGGTACTATATCCGTTGTCTAGTCACCGTAACACAAGCTTAGCAGCTTACCACGGGGCTAGATGGCGCTGTGTGTTGGTCACAGGATTTATTTATTTATTAAAAAAAAAATTTGACCGTCAGTCGGCCGAGCTTCGTTGTCCATTGCTCGGCGAGCAGTCGATCGGTCTGTTCCAACCGAGTGGCGGCCGAGCAATGGACAACGAAGCTCGGACCCGGCACGGTCGGGAAACGGTCTAATATAAATCATACCTAAGTGGGTAATGATGAAAACCAGATTTTTCATATTATTTTGTAAGGGAACTTAAGGGAAAGGAAGGGAAAGGAACGTAAGGGAAAAATTTCGAACGTTTAAAGTTAAACTAGTTCTAACATAACTATTAATGTTAGAACTAGCAATTAACTCTAGCACATTAAAATAAGTTTATCCTTCAATGTTCAATGTTATTTTATATTTTCCAGTGTTTGTGCATCACAAGAGGTCCACTCACGAAGTTTAAACTGATTGGTAACTTACATTTCCCATACATCAAGGTAATTTACCCTATTCTCAGTAGTTTTTCACTCGTTGCACACGTCTAGTTGTAAAATCTAAGAGTATTTAACTCCCTCTTCCACTCGTGGGTGCAATGCTGCGCATTATTGCTATCGATACACGGTATCGATATTGCAAAATGCTTACTGTTCTAACCTTGATTTGTTTATGACAGAGTGAATAGCGACTCTAGTGAGGTAAACACAGGAACAAATTTACCGATTTTGATGAAATTTTCAATCCTTAACCGTAACTTCTTTACTGTAAAATACCGCACGCAATGAACTCGAATATACAAGGTGTAACGGGTAAGCCCCTTTAATCCGAAAGGGGGTTGTTCTAGACGTCTAGGCGAACAACTTTTGTTCTACGACTTTTGGAAATTCGAAGGACTTTTCGAAAAATGTTGGTGTAAAGTTTACTTACTTAGGTACCCGACAACTACGCTGTACTCTGAAAATAAAGTACTAACCGTCAGACAAACCTATGTATTAAGAACCATATTAAGGAAACACAAACACATACCATTCGACAAAGACAACCTCTCTAAATATAGTGGTAGATCTAACCAGATATGTAAAATTGAACGACATCGTACTGTACATGCTAGGAAACAATTCTTCATCATGGGCTCTATACTATATAATAAAATAAATAAGATTCATAATATATATACTTTAAATCTATTTGAATCCAAAAATAAAATTAAAGATTGGTTGCTTTCTCTATCATATGATGAAACTGAGAACCTACTAACTATCATATCGTAGTAAGTAATGGGTAATCAGGGTGGGTAGGGGACGTCTGTCGATTTGTGGCTGGATCCCAACTCTCATGAGGATGGTGTACTCCAGCCTTAAAGTTAAAGATACGCACACACACGCATACACCCTCACATACACACACACATACACACACACATACTCTCCCACACACACTCACACACGCGTAAAGATAAAGTTGCCTCATGTATACTATTAAAGGTACTTCTCATAAATGAATAAGGATAATAATAATAATATTTTTTTGGAAAATAAAAAACTGATTAAAATGAATATGATTAAAATTAAAATTAATATAATGTGATAATGTAAAAATAATTTTTAAATAATTAAATCTATTTAATCTTATAAGATAGATTCTTTTTTATCATTATAAGTACTTTCAGATCTTGGAGCCTTATGTCATTTTGTGAAGAGCGCTGATTCCTATGATACAGGGTTACCCCTAGTTTAGGAATCAGAGGTCTAATTCAGTTCTGTAATATAGCTCAGATTTCTGTACCTTGTATAATCCGTTTTTGAATAAATTACTTACTTACTTACTTGAAAATCAGCTGTTTCTGAGAGTTCGAGGTCATTGACCTTATGTTGTCCTTTTATTTAGTTTGATGGTCTACAGTCAAAACAACAGTTTTTTGAGTGAAACATAATCTAAAAAAAAATTTAATTTTCAAAAGTCGTAGAAAAAGTTGTTCGCCTAAACGTCTAGAACAACCCCCTTTCGGATTAAAAGGGCTTACCCGTTACAGATTGTATATAGAAGGAGCAATCCTTTGAAAAAATGTTCCACGCAAACGGTGGTTGCGGGGCCTAGAACGATGATTGCGGGGCGTAGAATGATGATTCGACCGCCAGTCTGTCACTAAAGATCGTCCGCCATCGGTCGATCCAAAGGTCGATCATACGTAATACTGTACGGAACATGTCAGTCTGGTGTGTGCATCTGCTGCTGTGGCACCGTGGAACATGGTTTTTTCGAATTTAATAGGGAAGTTAGATCTCCATTCTATTTATTCCTCGTAAACCGCACGACTAACATAGAACTGGCCTAAGTATTGTGACACAAAACCAAAGACCATTAAACCAGTTGACGCTCAAAGTATTCATCCCTCACGAAAATTGTAAGTCTTTTTGATAGCACTCTCGTAGAACGGAAGAAATATACATATCGCATCGGCTGACTGCTATGTAAAGTCTATCAAATATTTTTATCTGGTCTAGGTGTGTTTTTATATACATATAATTATTTATGTACAAAAAAAAGTATAATTTGTAGTAAGTATATCCGTTGTCTAGAACCTATAGACAAGCTTAGTGCTTAGTGAGGCTAGATTTCGCTGTGTGTAATGTAGGGCAATATTTATTTATAACGCGGTATTTATTAAGACGCGGTATGAGCAGTCAATTGGCTTTATTGTCTTTGCTCGTAACAAACTGGAACTGCTAAATGTTTTGTTCACAGGTGACGCCTCCGCAATCAGTAACTATTGCAACTGAGCCACCGTCGACGATATGTCCTCCATGCGACTGTAAAGACTGTTTTACCACGCCTGCTTTTGATTATTAATAGTTAAATACAAATTAAAACTCTTATTTAATTAAAACGTATTTTTATTTTTTTTATTTATTGACATAGATTACTCAGTTATTCGTCGAAATCGCTTTTAACCAACTTCCAAACGGGACGACATATCTCTTCTTTTTCTTTAAAATTGTTTTTTTCTATTCGGATATTTGCCAGTGTCAAGTACTTATTATCAATATTTGCAGGTTATTTGCATCGAACGAAACAGTCAAGTCGTCATAGTAAAAGTCAAGTCGAGGGAATCATTTGTAAACACGGCGGCCATTTACAAAGATTGTTCACGGAGCTTTGGAGACAATACGAAGTCCATGTTTTGCTCCGTTTTTCACTTTCATTCCACTTGTACACTTTCACGAAACTAAATTAATTAATATACACCAGAAATTAAACAATTTGCATGCATTTGAACTAGGTTTCACAAAAATGAAAAATGTAGCACCACATCTCCTAAACGCGTTCCCGCCAAAACTCTACAATCAGTAGCATTCGTTCAACGAATCAAGGCGATATACAGCATGTTCCGACGATGACCATTTATAAGCCGAAAGTGGGTTGTTCTAGACGTCTAGGTGAACAACTTTTGTTCTACAACTTTAGAAAATTCGAAGTAGTTTTAGAAAATTTTGAGTTTTAAGTTTATTTAAAAATCAGCTGTTTCTCAGTATTAGAGGTCATTGACATTATTTTGTTCTTTTATTCAGTTTGGACAAGTACAATGAAAACTTTAATTACCTTTATTAAAAAAAAAACAGCTATTTTTAACCGACTTCAAAAAAAGGAGGAGGTTCTCAATTCGTCGCGTATGTATTTTTTTTTCTCAGTGAATTATTCGAATTATCTTTCGAAATAACGTAAGATTTTCTTAAAGTTGTAGATCGAAAGTTGTTCGTCTTTCGGCTTAAATGGTCATCGTCGGAAAATGCTGTACAACTTCTTTGCACCCACCATTTAGTTCATCTAACTAAGCCCACCTCCTTTTTCCATAGCAAGTCATCAATCAATACAAGATGTAACAGGTAAGCCCTTTTAATCCGAAAGGGGGTTGTTCTAGACGTTTAGGCGAACAACTTTTGTTCTACGACTTTTGAAAATTCGAAGTACTTTTCGAAAAATTTAGGTGTAAAGTTTACTTGAAAATCAGCTGTTTCTTAGAGTTTGAGGTTATTGACCTTATGTTGTTCTTTCATTTAGTTTGGTCTACTACAATCAAACCTTCAATTACCTTTATTTTCAAAAACAGCTGTTTTTCCAGTGAAACATAATCTCAAAATTTTCAAAAAAAAAGTTCGAATTTTCAAAAGTCGTAGAACAAAAGGTGTTCGCCTAGACGTCTAGAACAACCCCCTTTCGGATTAAAAGGGCTTACCTGTTACATCTTGTATAAATCTTTTTGGTTAAACCTATATTTTCCTAATAGTACTTCAAAAATGTCACACATGATTTTAATAATTTACGAAATGTCACTTTGTTGTTGTTCAAATGAATTTTTACAAAGATTTTTTATATATCCATTTAAGTTTTTTAATTATTTATTTACCTATAACCAGGACAGTAGGCAACCGAAACTTAAACGTTATCAAAAGCGGTCAAGCCGCTGTGAATCCTTGTTCGATCGGCATCGATCTCTTTACGATTTTGAACAATACATCTGAGTCTGATTATTTTGTGGAGCTATTACCCGATGAATGCTGTATCGATACTGATGAAACTCTCGATTGTGATAGTTTAAAGATTATAGGAGAATGTGTGGAAGTATTGCCAAAAGGTAGATAACAATTAAAAAATCATTTTTACTATCTTTGCCTCGTGTCTTCACCCGCGTGAATTTCAGGAAAAAAGTAGCCTATGTGTTATTCTAGATCTCCAGTTACCTATATTCCAAGCATCGATTCCAAGTTTACTCTAAGCTGTACAAGATGTAACGGGTAAGTCCTTTTAATCCGAAAGGGGGTTGTTCTAGACGTCTAGGCGAACAACTTTTGTTCTATGACTTTTGGAAATTTTGGAAAACCACTTCTTACTGCTTGTGTAAACCACCAGATTTGGGTAAACCACCAGAAAAAAATGGAAAAACCACTTCTTACTGCTTGGGTAAACCACCAGATTTGATATTAATGGAGCACTTGAAACCACCTACTCATCAAAAAACTTTAATTGTTAAAGTAACTATTATTCTTAAATTCTGTTTACAGGACAATCAAAATCACTACACCTAATAGTGCCAACAGTGAATCCGTTGGAAAGGAAGGGATTCTGCACTATCCATGTTGACTCAAGCCCTGTTGATAGAAAAAACAACGTTATGCGAGACACAATAAAGATTAAATTCGATACTACAATCAGAAATAATGATAATTTGAAAACTATCACACCGTGTACACACATTGATGAGGATCCTTTAGCTGAATGCAAGCCAGTGAACTGTGAATCTTATTATAACGGTTTAAAAAACTATTTCGATAAGCAGAAAAAGAGATGTGTAAGCACTAGAGTTTGTGTTGACGATGAGAGGTACGACGATAAAGACAATGATTGCGTAAAAAGTGACGCCATCACAGAGACTGATCTGAATTTTCTAAGGTCTTTACTCGTACATGGAAGGCCACATAAAGACGTACTCATTATAAAAACATACAAAAATAATTCTCCGAAGAAAAACAATTGTAGTAAAGTTAATGATGAAAAACGAGATGAAGATTCTGATGAAAATGATGACGGAACTAAGAAAAAGTGTGAACCTAAAACACCTACTAAATTAATAGTAAAATGTAACGATACCTCTGTAGAATCAAAGTGTATGAGAAAATGTAGTACTTTTATTGGTAAAGCATGGAAGAAAATTGCACAGAATTTTTGTAAAACTGTATCTATATTAAAGAATAATAAATATACAATTTTAGTTCTAGTCTTGATTGTACTTTTACAATGTATGATGCTTACTGCAATTGTATACTACATGAAATGTTGTAAGGATTGTGGTAAAAAGAAAAAAGTTAAATGCAAATTCTTTAACTATAGACAAGATGCATCTATAACTACACCTCTTATAGGTACTAGTAATATAGATACAGAAACAACAGAGTTTAACTACGTCAGTGAATCTTCTCATATAGATAACAAGATTAAATGCTACGAAGCCTGTCAGAAACAACCAAATGACGCCAAAATAAGCATGTCTGACGATATATTGACAAAATATCTAAATAGACGAGATTGGAATACAAAAATAAACTCCGAAACAGTGCAGAATATGAAACAAAATAATTTAAAGTCAGATTCAAAAGGAGATTTTAAAGAAATGAACGAATTCAAAGGCGATAGGAAGGACACTGAAAAATTAGACGTTGAAACAAAAAGAGAAAGGAAAGAAAATGAAAAGCAAGCTAGAATGAGAGAACAAGATGTGGAATCGTGTAGATCAGAAAGAGAAATACAATGCCACGACTACAATATGAATATAGATCACAGCAAATGCATGAAGAAAACTGTTTCTTTGTCAACAGAGAAAGGGGCGCAAGCGTGTTTCTCAAACGATTCTGTTGATGATTTCCTTTCAGAAAAAGGCATATATATATTTGGTGAGAATTTTTCTAAGTATTCTGTGAACACCTCGTCTCCAGCAAGGTCCTCATATACAGAAACGTCAAGTAAGACTTCGAAAAACAATATTTTAAAGCATTTAAAATCGTTTTTATCACGAAAATCGAAGACGGCCGTCAAGTCTGAGCCTGGAAAAACATCTAGTCGAGATAAGCTGGAATTACTTCACATGTCGAAAGCATCGCTGCAGAGCTCCAGCGACTCAAACATCAAGAAGTTGACAAGCAGTAAGTTTTTTAAGGAGTCTAGAAGTACTTTTTAGTAATCATTGCCTTAGTTTTAAAAGAATAAAATTTGTTTTTGATTTGACTAATTGTTTTTATTAAGCTGGATACTCAAAATCGAGCTATAGCAGTATTGATGCTCGAATTTGAACATTACATTAGACTCCTTTTCACGAAAAAACTCCCGTAGTAATAAACAGAACTACAGTTGGTTCATCAAGATATCCTTTCTATGCATTTCTTTTAGCTACCTATATCATTTTGATTTAAACACGAATTTCATTATTTCATTTCAAAAATAGCTAAATCTTCTATTAAAAAAAAATACACTTTGAGAACGCGACTTGCAGCCGCGTCTAGGGGACTTCTTTTGTGAAAAAAAAGAACCATCTCAATCGGTCAAGCCACAATCGAGTAATCGGTGAACAACATTAAAAAAAACATACGCGTCCAATTGAGAACCTCCTCCTTTTTTTAAGTCGGTCAAAAAGGAGTCTACAAGCGAATGCTCGCAGTGAAGGGTCACCTTTAAGGAATAAAAACAGTATATTAAAAAGAAAATATGTTTATTTGTCACTTAAAATTAAAATACAAACTTATTTTAATATACAATTATTTTAATTATTTTATACTGAGCAAAATCCATTACATATAAAGTATCACAATAATTATATTTTATTTGTATTAATTTGCTAAAGTCTATAACCAAGAACGTTATCCGTGTAAAGTTATCGTTGTGTGAGTTCAAAAACGGTTCAGCAATTGTTGATGATATTGAATAAAAAAAAACGCTCACTACAAAAGCTTTTGGTGCAATTTCTAAATTTATACGACATTTTTTAATGGATGGAAATAATGTTTTCGGTTTTCGTTTTTAATCCCTTTGTTTTTATTTTCAACTTTGTTGTAATATTGCATTTTTGCAACAATAGTACATTGTTAGACAAGGGCTGAATGTCACACATTTCACCTGAGATATTTCCAGCGCTTGAACGAAGTGAAAGCTCCAATAGTCCGAGGGTGAAATGCGTGGCATTCACCCGAGCTAAAGACTCAATATTTCATTTCGTCTTTGAAGAAATTAACATACAACTCGCACATTTCATAAAATAGGTTACAAATACATTAAGAATAAGTTAAAATTAGAACAATTTGTAAGACTCAAATTCAATTTTACTAGATTTAAAAAAAAAAAAAGTATTATACACTTGCTGTCAACCTTAGAACATCTTTGAGAAACTTATCTATTGGCTAAAGTAGAATCGAGTTGGTCACGGCCGACGTGCATCTAGGCGGTCATGCCGACACGAGAAAAAGAAAAGTAGGAAGCAATCATGGCATTATAGCAAATGGCAGAATAGAAGAGTAATAAATAATTCAATGATCATAGCCAATAGAAAAAAAAATGGTTTGTTAGAAGGGTTTCGTAGTTTTAATTTTAGACTATATTTAAGTTTTGGTTCCTTATATTTGACATTCACCCGGCTATCTTAAAAATTAAACTTCCCGAACAGGAGAGATGAAAAGAAATATAATACCAATTATATGGAATCATTCAAAAAATTTGTATTAAAATGTCATAATATTTGCTAACAAATACCTTCAGTAGTATTTATACTTACAATTTTAAAGCCAGATAACTTTCCAACAAAACAGATCAACAACGAAAATCAGTATCGAAATCGAACTAAAAAACCTAACCTAAAATATTAAATACAAACTTTAAAACTACCCAAGCAAACCTTAAAAGTAACAAACTTAGAACTGTGCAGAAGAAATAATGTACATATTTCAGTTTATTATGTTTCTTTATGCCTTGTGGCACAGTTTCTACAGGATCTTTAAGTAAATACAGTCTAATCCCTCTGATATAATTATAGAAATAATCAGACCAATTTAAGGCTTCTAAATCGAAATCAAATATGTGTTTGTCGGCGTCGCAAAGTTCTTTGAAAAGATTCTGGACATTGTTGTTGTGGAATTTCCACTCTCTCGTCGCGAAATACGCCATCACGTCGGAGAATTTCGTTATTTTTCTGTAAGCTTTTCTTAGCCTGGAATTGGAGGAGAAAATATTAATAACAATATGTTTTATGAATGAATGAATAAATTCTTTATTGTACACGCCATATAAAATTACAAGATAAATAAATAGAATCAAATACAGCTTAAATTTAGGTGGCACAATGGGCGGCCTTATCGCTGAAAGCGAACTCTTCCAGGCAACTTTTATATCTTACTATTATTTTATCTTACTTTTTAATTCTTACTTATTATTATAAACGCGGAAGTTAGTATGTATGTATGTGACTTTGTTAATCTTTCACGCAAAAACTAATGAACCAATTGCAATGAAACTTAGAATTTAGGTCGCTAAATACCGGGAACAACACATAGGCTACTTTTTATCCCGATAATCCCGCGGGAACGGGACTTACGCGGGTGTAACCGCGGGGCGCAGCTAGTTGATATTATAAACACGGAAGTTTGTATGTGTATGCATGTGACTTTGTTACTCTTTCACACAAAAATTACTGAACCGATTTCAATGTTAATTGGAATATAGGTAACTGGAGACCTGGAATAATACTTAGGCTACTTGTCGAATTTTTTTGTGACCAAGGTCTTTAAAATAAGCTATTGTTTTTTTAATTTCAGACTATAATCTGACGTTTCGAACCTTGTCTTTGACATTCTTTCCACAGAAACAAATGTCAAATCGTAATTTTCAATTAAAAAATAAAGTATAGGTTAATTTCTTCTATGGTTTTCGCGATTTTGCATAATAAAACACTTCATTTATCCGGTTTTATCGCGTTTTTATTCATTATTTGACCCGAGCTTTCGCCAACTTTACAGTTGGCTTTTTCAAGGTTGACTGAGATGTAATTTGTCTATTTTTAACATTTTAAAAAGTTACAGTAAACTACCGCCTCATAATTATTTGCAATAAAAACGTTCCAGTGTACGCAGACTATAGAGTTATAGGGTCAAATAATGAATAAAAACGCGATAAAACCGGATAAATAAAGTGTTTTATTAAAGTATGGGTTACTTACATAGGTTTCTTTCCAATAAGTATAGAAATTCCGTCGACAATATAAGCCGGTATCCAATGAAGGAAGAAGCAGTAGAGCGTATAGATAAACCTGGACGGAGTCGGGTGAAACAAGTAGTAGTACACGGCTTGGACCGTCGGCACGTCTAGACCGTACACTTCGTTGTATTTCATGAACTTTTCTGTGGAAAAAGAAAAAAAATCAATTAAAACTTAAGGCGAGGTCTCGTTGGAATTTCAGGAATCGACTTTTGTTAGATCCAATGGTAAGTAATGGTCTATCCAGCTACATAAGTATATTCCAAGTTTCATTGCAATCGATTTAGTAGTTTTTGTTTTAAAGAGAAAGGTCATACATCTTACTAATATTATAAACGCGAAAGTTTGTATGTATGAATGTGAGTTTGTTACTCTTTCACGCAAAAAACTAGTGAACCGATTGCGATGAAACTTGGAATATAGGTAGCTGGATACCGGGAATAACACATAGGCTACTTTTTACTTTTTATTCTGATAATCCCGCGGGAACGGGATTTACGCGGATGAAACCGCGGGGCGCAGCTAGTACTTAGGTACATACATACAAACTTTCGCGTTTATAATATTATATAAATTTGGTATATAGATAGCTTAAGACTTCGATTAACATATAGGCTACTTTTTCCCGACTTGATATCCGGATAAAAATAAAAAGTGCGTAATTTCGTTATTTTTTAACTATCGTCATCGACCGTCATCGATCGTCATCGATCGTCATCATCACTTACTGACATACAAATTTTGCCTAACTTCACCTACCTACCGCAATGCAAAAATCCACACTTAAACGGAAGACCATGGAAGTACTGATGATGCCAGCCGCGGTAGCACCTGGCTTCAACTGTACTTCAATGGGCGACCGCTTCAATGGGCGACCGACTTCAATGGGCGATCAATGAAACCGCAGGGCGAAGCTAGTCATGAGTAAAACGCGATTAAACCCGGTAAATAAAGTGTTTTATTATCGCGAAAACCATAGAAGAAATTATGTCAACCAAATGTTTCTGCATTTGGCCATATGAATTCTTAAGGTCTTTCGTAACTTACCCCAAGTCAGCGGTCTTTGTTCGGAAGAAACGTAGTTATAGACAGGAGGCGGCAGGTCGGGTGGTGGGGCATCTTCATGGTTCCCAGGGTATTCCTTGGCGGTCTTCCAGGCGGTCGCGATGCAGGCGTTCACCACCATGTCTCCTGGGACCAAGTCAGCGATCACCTTAGGGTTGCAGTTTAGCACGTGGAGGAGACCCACTGCCGCTCCCACTACCACCTGGAAACGTTATCAAAAATATCTATTAAATCTTATATTCTTTTTAGTCTATACTTATCTTATGTTACTAATATTTTAAGCTGCAAGTTTGTGAGAATGTGTGTATGTGTGATTGTTACTCGATCACATGAAAACCGATGAACGGATTCCTTTGAAACTCGGTAATGTAGATAGCTGGAGACCTAGAATAACACATAGCACTGTTTATCCCGATATTCCCGCGGGATCGGGACTTACGTGGGTGAAACCGCGGGGCGCAGCTAGTCTCTAATAATATAAAAGCGAACGTTTGTATGTATGAATGTATGTCTGTGAGTTTGTTACTCTTTCACGCAAAAACTACTAAACCGATTGCGATGAAACTTGAAATATATGTAGCTGGATATCGGATGACACGCGGGGCGCAGCTAGTAATTCTAAATGTGCGAGACAGTAGTGGGCGGATAGAGGATGAATCCCAAACATTCCAAACTGAATGAAAGAACAAAATAAGGTCAATGACCTCTAACTCTAAGAAACAGCTGATTTTCAAGTAAACTTTAAACTTAAAATTTTGGAAAGTTACTTCGAATTAACAAAAGTTGTTCGCCTAGACGTCTAGAACAACACACTTTCGCCTTAAGGACGCGACTGATGTGAATCGAGCTGAAATCCCTTCCGATTGAATATTTTTCTTCATAACCGGTGTCAAATACATTTTTAAACAATATTTTATGTTATTGTACATGATACAAGAAGTGCCCCCTTCATTTCAAAAACAATAAAAAATAACTTTAAATACCACTATTATACAGGCAAAGTTAGGTACCCCTGTTTTACGAAATAAAACAATTTTTCTTCTAAATCCTTAACCACTATATTTTCTCATAGGCATCGTAATATTAGAAAATACAATACCTAGAACCTCCTCATCGCATTTAAAAAAATATCATTTTAATCATCGTTAATGATTGATTTTACGAGAAATTATAGATTTTTTTCATGCAATTCCATCTCGCTCATTTCTATGCAATCGGACAAGGACCGATAATTATCATCTATCGCCGTCTTAAGGGGCCGTAGTAGGCCAGAACTGATGTTTCTAGGGTGAATTACTACAAAAGTTATTTGAAATAAAAGCTTTTGAAACCATATTTATTAAAGTCGAGGATATTTACTAACACGTGAGTGTCGTGAAAACAAGATTCCTGAAAATTTTCACGATTGAAAAAAAATCCAAACTTCCCTCTAAATTGTGAAAATAAGTGATATTACTCAGTCAATATTGGACGAAAACTAATAAAACTTTGTATAAGAACTGAACTTAGCTCAATACAGGCAGTGAATGTTTTTTCAAGATTAACGTTTAGTTATCTTGAAACTAGTAATCGTTAAATTTTGCATAGTCGCATCTTACGTCTTTCACTTACACATCTGAAATTCGCTTGCTTTATCCCTGTCACGCTATTAGGGTTATATAGGCCCTTAAATGGTCATAGTCGGAAAACGCTGTATTAACTTACCCCTGTGGGTCCATAGACATTATCAATCCACCCAGTCACCGGCTCGCGAGCAGTGGCAATCACTGAAAAAGAAAAATAAAGTGATTAAAAAATGTATAGGTACCAGCTGACCCGGCGCCACTTCGTTACGCCAGCATCTTTCTTTGCTTCTTGTCCATTCAAAGGTTGCCTGGAAGAGATCGCTTTAATCGATAAGGCCGCCCATTGGTACCACCTAATTTAATGTTGTTCATATTTCTTTTTTATTATTGTAATGATTTAATTGTGGTATGTTGCAATAAAGTATTAATCAATCAATGAATCATAAATAAATAATCGTCTCAGGCGGGAATCGAATCCGCAACCTTATGCTTCGCAGGGTGAACTTATTATTTAAACATGACTAATTTATGTGACGTTTGTCTCTGTCTGTCAACTTTAAAACTTCATGTGACAGTAAAAGACAAACGACGCATAGTTATGCAGCGCATTAATTAGCATTTATAAGTAGTGGGGTTATTTACTATGTATTTAATGAAAGTTCGTACATAAGTCTTAATCGGAGGTAGTAGTTAAAAAGTACCAATAAACCTGCCCCCCTGCCGCGTAATTCCTGTTGAGTTCAACTCGACGTCGATTTGAGAATACGATGCTGTCGATAACGGGGTTGGAAAAAGCTACAAGTATACAACCGGGGAAACTATTCGGTAAAACAATCTATCGGTCAATCGTCTTCGGCGAAACGTTTTTCGATGGATAGTGTTTCGAAGTAGCGTAGGGAACCCATCTCATGTTGGGTATGTTTACTGTAAAGTGAACCACCTGACCCACTCAATAAAAAACTGCAAAGCTTGACCGGTAGATGGCGCTGAAACCAAGCCTTAGTTGGTAAACAATTAGCAAGGAGAGATATGGCCGAAAAATTATAACATGTCACGAGATTCCTGTGTAGCTCAGTGGTTAGAGCAGTCGCCTGGTTAGCGAAAGGACGCAAGTTTGAATCCTTTCATGGGGATTTTTTGGAAATATATTTCCTTTCTAAAAAAAATTCTATTTCTTATTTCTAAGTATATAAATAAATTGTCAATGTTAAAGCCATAGACAATTTCTGCTCGCTCCTTGCGCTGTAGCTTTTTACAACCCCGTTATCGAAAGCATCATTCCCAAATCGACGTCGTCAAGTTGAACTCGACGGGAGTTACGCGGTAGGTGGGCTGGTTTGTCTTGGTACCCCTATTCGTTATTTTAAAGTTGGCGGGTAAAACCGCAGGGCGGAGCTGTTAACTATTAATAATAATAGGTTGGTACGTCTTAAGATATTAATAGAACTGTTCACTGATTGCTAATAACAAATGGCAAGGTTAATAAAACTATTATAACGACGTCAATCAATGCTTATAGAGCTGATTGGATACCGGATATGCGTGGCTTAGAAATAGATTGTGATAAAAAACTAAAAGAACAATTATTATCTTATCAACGTTTTAGACGCGGTCTAATGAAGCCTTTGTGTGACGTATTTCGACAGTTGTAAAACAGGATAAAGACCAATAAGATTTAACTGCACAGTTTTAATTAACTGTAAAGTCGAATCGTCCAGTTAAATCGTACGCAGGCAAAGCAAAGAACTGTGAAGTTCGAAATGCCATTAGATTAAACTTTACAGTTAAAACTGCGCAGTGAAATCGAAGGATCTGTAGCCTGCTTAAGAGTGTGTGTTCTACCACAGAAGTTATATTACTTGAACTAGAATGTTCACGTAGAACTAGAAAGTGTTCCGCAACATTGAGCATGCTGTCCCTTTCTAATATAATAACACTTTTTTTTAAATATAAATATTGTACGACACACAGCGCTATCTAGCCCCAAACTAAGCACTAGGCTTGTTCTATGGGTACTAGACAACAGCCAGAACCAGAAACAAACATTTATGGTTAGCAGAAATATTTGTTCCCGGCGAGAATCGCACCCGCAACCTTCTGCGTTGCAGTCCGGGCTTCGCCCGCCGCGCCTCAGAGGCCGTCAATTAGAAAGAGACAATACATTGTAACGCTACATTGTAACATACAATGTAGCGTTCTGTCGGACAACGCAGCATTGTCGCGTAGGTACTGTCCTTCTCTAATATTGGTATTAGAAAAGGACAGCTTGCTCAATGTAACGGAAACGTTTTTAGTTCTACGTGAACATTCTAGTTCAAGTAATATAACTTCTTTGGTTTGTACTGAAGCAAGCAAGCGTGAAGTTTCTAGTGGTGGAGCGGAGTGCAGTTGATTGGCAAATCACACTATTTCCCCTGACGCGGAGTGAAGATTTCGAGTATTGTCATTGGATAATTCACACCACTTACGGTCAAATCGTAACCGAAAGCCGTCACATAAAATAATTGTTGCGTTTCTTATTGTGTCTGGGATGGCTTGTCATGTAGACGCGTACTCCAAACTGTACACGTCCTGTTTTGACCTCTGTTTATTTCGTGTTCTCCCTGTATCCCATCCCATTATAAATTTTTAACCCACATTCTACGTAAAAAATGTATTTTACGGACTTATCAACATCAGCCTGTTGCAGTCCACTGCTGGACATAGGCCTCTCCAATTGCACGCCACCTAGATCTATTTCCGGCTTCTCGCATCCAGTTTGTGCCAGCCGTTCTTGCGCAAATCGTCGCTCCAACGTGCCTGAGGACGTCCTACACTATACCGTTTTCCGAGACAGACTTATACAGTTTAATTCAATGAGTCTATTAAAGTTATAGAGACGCCATTGCAGAACAAATCATCATTGAAAAGCGGCATAAACTATGCTAAACAACAAAACTATTGTTATCTCTTTCCAAAACATAAGACTCAATGCTACTTTCATTTCGTAAGAAAGAGATGTCATAATTTTATTACTAAAGCGATCGTGACGTGAGCTGGGATGGACTTCTTTGGCTAGTTAGCTTTTAGCTTAGATTTGTGTTGCCAAGAAATTTGCCCTATTACGTATCTAGAAGTTTTTACATATCTCTGGTTTAATTCATCTATTTTACCATGATATAAAATGGCGTTCACCAGAGGCCAGACCAAAGATACTCACCAATTGAAGGTCGGAACAGTGCAACGGGTAGGCCCTTCGAGTACTGCTGGACAATATTTTCGCCAACTGCTTTTGTATATGCGTAAGTATTCGGGAAGTCACCAAGTAATCTGAGAAAAAAACATACAAATGCAATTATTACGTACAACTTATTCTTCTTCTTTTCGTATAGTGGTGCGGATCACCTAGTATAAGAGTTGTCAGTAACCAGATTATCTATACAGTGGATGTACGACAACGGTTGAAAAGACAGGCACTATGCAGCATAGTGCTGCTTTGCTACCTCAAAGCAGCAATGTACTACATAGTGCTTGTCATTTACCACTGTTGCCCGACATCCACTGGAAAGACAATACGGGTGCAGGTCGCCCTAAGGCCTCCAACTTGACGTACCTAACGACTGCTATCACAGATAACAAATCGGCACCAACGGCTGAACGTGCCTTCCGAAGCACGGAGGAGTTTGGGAAAATTTAATGGCACCCAAATTTTCGGTCACCCATACAAGTAATGACCGCACCAAGCGTTGCTTAACCCGCACAACTGTTCAAAATCGGCAGAACTGCTCCCAACGGCCGAATTCCAACAAATTCGGAAAAGGAAAATGTGTTCCGAGCCTGTGAATTACTCCTTTGATCTTTTTTGAGTATAATAGACAACTTTTGATCTTCGGTTACAGATGGAAGTTCTCTGCCTATTCTAGAATCATGTCGGCATTCGGCCCAACTTATTTTTGCTGGGGAATGGCTAAATTATCATCTCAGCCAATGTCGTCGCTCCACCGAGTAGGTGCATGGTCTTCCAACACTCTTTCGCACCCATCATGGTCACTGCTCAAGGATTTTAACTTCCCAACGGTTACCAGTTCTTCAAGCTATATACCCTGCCCATTGCTATTTCAGTTTGCTGATTTTGAGAGGCCAATTTTTGTCTTTCGACACCAGCAAGATACAACAACAAAAGACAGGATGACCGATAAGTGAGAAGAATATATCTTCTTCATCTTTTCAAGTAGCGGTGTCTCACTTAGTGTTAGAGTGGGTTCAGGGTCTAGGGTACTGCGATCAGAGAACAACCAGGAACAGCTGCTAAACGGGCTAAAGAAGATACCTTCTGCTTATATCTCTGTGGAAGATACCAAATGCTTGCTTACCCGTTAGTGATGTTGTTGATGACCTTCTCATCCATGGTCTCCACCAGGTCTATCAGTTTGTCACCAGGAAGGGGACTTTCGTAGAACTTTTCACCGATTTCTTGCTGAGGGCAGTTGCTGTAACAAAAGTATATAATAAAAAAACCGGCCAAGTGCGGGTGGGACTCGCGCACGGAGGGTTCCGTACATAAAGAACGGCAAAAAAATAAGTTTGTTGTATGGATACCTCCCCTTAATTATCTGTTAATTTTTGTTTTTATTTATATTTTGTTATAGCGGCAAGAGAAATACATCATCTGTGAAAATTTCAACTGTCTAGCTATCACGGTTCATGAGATACAGTCTGGTGACAGACGGACGGACAGCGAAGTCTAAGTAACAGGGTCCCGTTTTACCCTTTAGATACGGAACCCTAAAAACAAGGCTTAATTAGCTAAAGCTCCCCTAAGACACAGAAACAACCGGGTGCCAAGATGTGTCCAAGCATATTTTATATAATGCAGTGTTTGACCCCGCTATTAAAATTTGTTTATCCTTCATGGGAGGAAGTACCTACTTATTATCATATTGTTCTATCTAGGTACTGAGAATTGAGAATGGACAAGTCAATATAAATTTTATGTCTTGCAAACATAGAGATAAAACTAGTAGTTCTGCGATCAGTAGACCTTGCGAGCATAAAACCAAGAATGAACGAAAGTAACCAAAAAATGCTGGCTTGACTTGACGTCTCGTAATAAGCAATATGTGTGTAAAGGACGATTTCGGTTACAACAGACCGATCGACTGCTCGCCGAGCAATGGACAACGAAGGTCGGACCCCGCATTGCCGGGTGACGGTCTAGTATAAAACTATTCTTATATGGTCTCACTACCAGGAATGCCGAAGATTGCCCCCTAAAGGGGGATGCAACAGGCAACATCGTGAGCTATACTATAACTAGTAGTTCGCCCGAACTGAGACCTCACGACCCCCTATCTCCCCAACCGATCCGGCTCATCTTCGAACTCATAAATTCTATTGACCTAAACTACGTGCATACCAAAATTCATGAAGATCGGAGCTACGATACTCAAGTTAATGTCGGACAAAGATACAAGTGCCAGGCCCGTCTACACTGGACCTCACTCGCTTCGCTCGTTCGTTCAATGATAATGACTGTAGTATTTATTTTATGTCTACATTTTACAATCTATTTAATAGATTGACAATGTGGTTACGACAACAAATCATAGTTAAATAGCTGGTTATAAGGAAAACGTCAGTTTGTATGTGTTCAAATCGAGTAGGTAACTAGGTGAGGCCATCGGTACGGTTGGCCACATAGTTCAGTACCTACCTTAGAAATAGTACTACAGAGTAACTAGAAAGCTTATTTCGTCAAAAAAACGGTCCGGCTTGATGTTAAAGAGATCCCAGTCTGTCCTTTTTTCACTTTAGTGTTCGTCGGTTAGTTAGATAAGGACAGACTGGGACCAACTGGTTTCAACAGGACCGTTTTGATAAATCAGAGCAAAAACTACCTTAACCTTAGAGAACATGATTGAAATTGATATTTCAAAATTTGTCAAGTGCACAGTCTTCTAGGAGCAAAGAGGACGATGTGACATGTCTCTAGCCAAATCAAAGTACAAAAGCCAGAAGGTAAGACATCGGCCAATCAACTTACCTATAAGCAGTAGAAATATGTACCAAAGCCCGCAACTTCGAACACGAGCGTGCTAAGTTGCACATCTCCCTTGTACCTCGGACGTTGATCTCCACTGCTGTTTTCAAGGGCTCGTCGAAACGCACTGTTGCTGCTCCGTGGAAGATTATTTCCACCTGTAAAAGAAAAACAATATTTAAAAGCTGGATTCAGCTGTATCCCTTGCTTAAAGCGAGATCCCGTAGTAATTTAGAAACCATTTTCTTATCGGAAGCCTAAATCATATAAAGAACATACACGGATAAGTAAATTTTAAAGAAATGCTTTCCAAAATGGCAGATGGATGCGATCCTTAATTTAGGCTCGATGGCCCTAACTGCATCTTTGGGGCCGGACCCCCAACTCCTTAACCATTTTTCAAGTATTGTACTAATTTTACCCGGGTCTTATTCGCCAGGCCCCTGAGAGGGATCGAACTTCCGAGAGGGATCGAACAGACACCGGGCTTCCGAGAAGGATCGAACAGACACCGGGCTCGCAAGAGGGATCGAACAGACACCAGGCTCCCGAGAGAACTGGTAAAACTGAAAAGGTATAGTGTTGATAAATAAAAGCCATTTCATACTATAGTGACCGTGACCTTACCTCGTTGGTGACCTTGATTCTGTCCTCCGGGCTGATCCCGAGGTCAAGTTGTCCAATATCGCCCTCCACAATACGAATCTTCTCCATGAAGTTTGGTTGTTCTTTCCTGAGTCTGTCGTATAGCTGAAACAAATGGGTCGACTTAAGATATTCCGCGCCACCATGATCGTTTGTCGTTGCTTTGTCGTCCTTTTGTCGCTCAAAATTAAGTAAATTTTAAATAAAAAATACCTCGACTATTTTTGAAAAGAACAGATTATTTTTTTTTAGCTGAACTACAATTCGGTGACTTTGCGACTACTTATTATAAGACACCATGGTATGTTTGTAAATATGTTTGGATTATGTTTGTAAATAATATCTCAACATAATTAGGTACAGCGATATGTCTCAAAAATATTACATGTTACTTTTACGCTAAAAAAATAATAATTATTAGCAAAATGACAAAGCATTCGAATAATTTAATAAAAAGATATTACCAAAGTTTCAAAAGATATAGGAATTATGGATAAAAAAATATGGCAAAAAGACAAAACATTTTGAAATAATTTAATCAAAATATATTACCAAAGTGACAAAAAATATTGGATAACACATATTGGCAAAGAGACAAAAGATTATAGAACTATTGGATAAAAATATATTATCAAAGTGACAACGCATTGGAATAATTTAATAAAAAGATTTTACCAAAGTGACAAAAGATATTGGAATATTGGATAAAAAATATACTTATTGGAAAAGTAACAAAGCATTGGAATAATTTAATAAAAAGATTGTACCCAAGTAAAAAAATATATTGGAATATTCGATAAAAAGATATTGGGAAAGTGAAAAAGATCGTCAAAATCTTACCACATCGTCAAACTGTTCTTGCAGCCGTTTGCTGATCTCTTTGTTTTTCTTAGGTCGTGCTAGGAGATACAGCTTCTTTAGATCCGGACAAGATCTGTAACAAAGAAAAATATTCAACTTTAATAATACCGTACGGACATTATTACCTACGGCGCCATCTAGCGTTAAAACTGTAGAATCGGTCAAATAAAGTGTTCGCTTGACAGCTTTAGTAACTCACTGGTGAGTTTAGGCGTAAACGCGTTGAGGAGATGTGTTGCTAAATTTTCATATTTGTGAAATAAGTGAAAATCATTGTAAGTCATTGTAAAGAGCCACCATTTACAATGACTTTCTTGATTTGACTTTTACTACGACTGGACTGTTTTAATGCAAATTGCAAGTAACTTTAAAACATTAATAATACTTGACACTGGCTAGTTTCCAAATGGCCATAAACGGTTTACAACCGACAAGAAATACAAAAAATCTCATTGGTAACTCGCAAAGGTAACTAATAATAATTAATTACATACTAATCATTTACTAATATAACTATACTACAAAGAGGAAGCCATAGGCTACTTCTGGTTTTTATAGTCTCATGGTTATTGTCTCATGGTTATGACTACGGTAGAAGAACGTCTGAGTATATTATTCCTCGTCTTATTGATAAACTACCTTCGGATCTAAAGGCTGGTTTGTCAAGTAAGAACATAAAATATAGACTTAAAGCACACTTTTTTAGTTGCCTTCGTAACACATAATTAAATTATAATATTACTTGCATAAGATAAATAATAGTAGTTTATGCACCGAGGTACTAAAGTCCTGTCTTATATAGCGGGCGTCATATTGAATCCAAAGCGTACGAAGGACTCTAGAGGGTTAACTCCCGAGCGCAGCGAGGGTGTTAAAAACTTAACTCCTGAGCGAAGCGAAGGAGTTATGTACCTAGAGTCCTGAGTGAAGCGTGGGATTCAAGCGCCCAAGATAAAGACAGACTTTAGTACCGAGGTGAATACTCTACTTTACACATCTACTGCGAGACAATAAAAGGGCTACAAAAATAAGTATTTAACTAACAACAAAAAAATAGAATAATGCAACGTATATGAAATATATTGACAGCTTTATATTAATTAAATTTAACAATGTTACATCAAAATGACGAAACCACACATCGGCCTTAGCTGATGAAAAAAAAAAGTTGGGGCTTTATACTAACCAAAACTTTTTGCTTTACCCTTCCGTCCATGAAAATAGAAAAAATTTGCCCAGTTTTTATTTTTTTATGTGTTATGTCTAGGTGGCCAGTTCGAAATGGCCGTATGCTACCAGAACCTTAGTTCCAAATTTAAATTACTTTATGCCCTAGGTGCATAATGTGCACTTTATGCACCTACGGAATAAAGAGTCGCTTTACGTTGACCTTTTTGGTCAAATAAAGTAACTTTGTAGAGCAGTAGGTGTGTAAATATTTATTATTATGTCTATGCTATATTGACAGATCGATGTAAATATGCCTAGTTAATTAAAAACCTTAGTGGTTTATAATACTAGGTTAAGTATTGAATGTTTTTTTTTAGTTTTGAAATTGGTAATAAAAGAAAAAAAAAATATATAAATAATTTGTTCAGGGCAGAGGTTGGCCATCGCCATCCAGCGGATAATACCGCTAGTGTGATTGGCTATTTTACGTCGGGTACGATCCTTGGTGGGTTTTTGACTGTTAATAACTGTTTTATTTTGACAAATTGACTTCAACTTAATAAGAGAGAAGAAATAATAGTAAGAAAATAAGAATCCAAAAATGTTTTTGAATAGCAAAACAATATTCGCAATTAGTGGTTTTTCCGTAAAAAAATAACAGGCGTTAAATATATGACAAAAATCAATCAACTAGGTATGTTGAAAACTTCATATTTTAATTTTCAGTATGTGTCGTGCTGTGTGCAGTGTGTAAAGAGCGGCATTTGCATGCGGCAGGAAATTGGATATTTATGTTAGTATCAAAATACAATGGTTTGGGAAGGGCACCTATATTATAAGCTTTAGCCTAGAGATCTAGAAGAATCCCCGTTCGGCTTAAATTACCACCAAAGATAAGTAGGGACTACATCCACCCTCGACTAAACAAGTTAATATAACTTAGCTCCACATAATCAAGCCAGTTGTACATACAAACATGAGCGTCCACCGCGAACTATGCCAGCTAAGTTCACTAGTTTGAAAAGCTAGCGAGCTAACTAACTTAGCTGGCAGTGGACGTTTGGCTGTAAAATCTTAGTTTAGTTTAACCACAGTACATAGAGGGAGTAATACGGAAACTGTCGACGCGTATATATGTTTGTGTGGCCGTTTCCAACCATTTGTAGGTACTTTCTATACTGCTGTGCCCTAGGCCCCCAGCCTTTCTACATACTGTGGTTTAAGTTATGTCATCTATATATTATAGCCAAAGAAGTATAAGTAAGCATTAGATAAACAAATTTCAAAATGATTAGTCTTAGCTTCGGGTGACAAAAGGGCTGGCAGCTACTTTAGCCAACGAATTGGTATAGCAATTCAAAGAGGCAATGCAGCCAGTCTTCTGAGTACGTTACGTAGGGACCCATTTTTGGATTTTTAATTTAAATTAATTTTATTTAAATATAAGTATGATGGTGTACCAACTTAAAAAATATTGTTAAATAAAAGCCTTATATATAACACTAGAATCACGAAATAGAAGTTATAATACTATAAGTAGATTGCTCACAAAGAAAACTAAGACAAACTTGAGGTAATTTTAATCTAAAATTAACAAAACCTTAGTTTTAGTTATAAATAAATTTATAATTATTAATTTAGTTTAGTTGGCGGCTGAACATCGATTTGGAACGGTAAAACCCGACAAAACTAGTCGGTAAGTACAAAACATAAAGAATGGAAAACTAAGTACTTACATCCTTATTTCATAATTATATTATGCTTTCATCACTTACCTATTATCGGAAATAACAAGTCTATGGAAAATAACTTATTGCGTCAAGTTATAAATTACTACCTAGGTACTCGTTACAAAATAAACGATGAACTGTTTTTGTAATTTACAGAGAAAAGGATATAATTATTTCTCGTTACAAAGGTTGGTAGTCGAGTGTTTCATCGCTGGATAAAAACATTAGAGCATAATCTTACTAATATTATTAACGCCAAAGTTTGTATGCATGTAAGTATGAATGTATGTGAGGTTGTTACTCTTTCACGCAAAACTACTGAACATATTGCGATAAAACTTGGAATATAGGTAGCTGGGGACCTGGATTAACACATAGGCTACTTTTTATCCCGATATCCCCGCGGGAACGGGATTTGGCGGGTGAAACCGCGGGGTGCAGCTAGTATTATAAACGCCAAAGTTTGTATGCATGTAAGTATGTATGTATGTATGTGAGTTTGTTACTCTTTTACGCAAAAACTACTGAACCGATTGCAATGAAACTTGGAATATAGGTAGCTGGGGACCTGGAATAACACATAGGCAACATTTTATCCCGATATTTCCGCAGGACCGGGACTTATGCTGGTGAAACCGCGGGGCGCAGCTAGTACAGTCAGAAAAGGACTGAGGGTACCAAGTGCATATTTTACAGTTTTATGTTTTTCAATAATGGTTCAGTAATTGTTGATAATTGTGCTTGATGTCACTAAAGCGTCCTAACTGTTAGTAATTCATGAAGATTAACCAAAAAATACTAAACCGCTTTTGAGAAAATTAAAACTTTAAAATATGCACATGTGGGTCGATTCTGTAAAAACATAGCATGCGACAAGCAGGCGGTACGCATGAGCATTGCAGAAGTCGATTTGTTGCAGGAGTAAAAATAATAGCTATTCTATAATTTCTTTAAATACTGATTGGCTGAGGAACAAGGGGAGCTCTTTAAATAATTAAGTAGCCCTGAATTTTGAAGGCTACTTAACTAATTAAATAGTAATTAAGTAAAATAACATTTTCAGAATACGAATTAAAGCACATCTTCTGCACGTCGCCTGCAGTTCGCAGGCATTCCGCATGCTATGTTTTTACAGAATCGAGCCACTTTGTACCCTAAGTCCTTTGCTGACCGTACCTAAGTACTACAAAGATAATGTCCTGGCATTCCGGATGATATGTTTTTACAGAATCGAGCCACTGTGTACCCTAAGTCCTTTGCTGACCGTACCTAAGTACTCTAAAACGCAAGGGAATGTCAAGTAGGTACCAAACACAGCTACAGCTGTTTACTATTCACAACGCATCTGATATATAACATGTTAATCGTATTACTGATTTTGTATAACTTACCACTATATTTGCAACGAATCACGTATTGGATTATCCATTGATTTGCATATTATAGGTTGAAGTTGGGTGTATCCCTATGTATAATATGTATGTATTTACAAGAGAAAAATAATTATAAGTAGTATATCCGTTATCTAGTCAAGTCACCGTAACACAAGCATAGCAACTTACCATAAGGCTAGATGGCGCTGTGTGTTGGTCACAGAATTTATTTATTTATTTATTTAAGTAGACGGTTTCGGTCTAGTGGTTTTATTCTGAGGGTTCGTGGGAATTCAAATTTTAAAAGGCGATTGTGTTAATAAATTATAGACAGATATCGAAACTATATAAAATAAAAAAAAGATTGAAGGTCAAAGACCTTGTTCACAACAAAAACAGCTGATTTACGAGTACATACATACGTACAAACATAACCTTAAAATATCAATATTCTATCTATACTTATAATAAAGGAAGAGAGGACAAAAAGTCTGTACTTGAAAGTAAATTTTAAAAAAGAAGTGGTCTATGGGACCTAGGATAACTAGTAGAACAAACATATATAATTTTTAAAATGCATGTCTGTCTGTCTATTTCTCTGTTTCTCTATCTGTTCCTTATACAATTAAAAACTACTTATCCGATTGAAATCTGGTTTTCAATATTGGATAGTTCTATTTTCTAAGAAGGTCGTAGTTTACTTTGCATCGAAATCCAATTAGTATAACCCGAGTAATGAACGAAAAAGTGCAACCGCTGCAGAACCGCTCGGCCGCCCGCGCCCGTGATAACGCGTTTCCATAGCCCCGTGATACTGGTCTTGTTGACCGAACGAGCGAAGCGAGTGAGGTCCAGTGTAGACGGGCCTTGTATCTTTGTATGTTTGTTCGACGATAACTTGAGTATCGTAGCTCCGACCTTCATGAATTTTGGTATGCGCGTAGTTTAGGTCAGTAGAATTTACGAAGATGAGCCGGATCGGTAGGGGGGTTGGAGAGATAGGGGGTCGTGAGTTCTCAGTTCGAGGCGAACTCCTAGTAATAGGCTAGTTAAAACAATCTGACAGTATAATAGAAAGATTACAGCAATGTTTAGGCTAGGTATGCCGAACGCATAACACGTCGCAGCCGCTCGGTTGAGCAATACTTACACAAGGTTCGGACGTGGATCACATTGCTGATTAGTGTACCTTCTGCTTTATGTTAGATACTGTGATGGTTAAGTTCTCATAGAGATGTGAGATTACATTTAGAAATCTTCTTATCCTATCCTACTACTGTTATAAAGCTGAAAGTTTGTGAGTATGTGTATATATACGTGTTAATGTATGTTTGTTACTCAATCACGCAAAAACTACTGAATCGATTGCGATGAAACTTGTAATATAGGTAGCTGGATACCGGGAATAACACATAACACACACGCTTTTTATCCCGATATTCCTGAGGGAACGGGACTTACGCGGGTGAAACCGCGAAGTGCAGCTAGTAAGTAATAAACTGGAATGTCTAAACTGACTTAAATTAACTGAATAGATTAAAATTCATTAAATATTCGTTGTTATTTTATGTCAGTGCGCAAACCTCACTTCTTAAGGGCATAGCATGCGGAATGCCGGCGAAATGCAGGCGACGTGAAGGAGTTGTACGTTATTTCGTATTCTGTAAATGTTATTTTACTTAATTATTTAAATAGCCTTCAAATTTAAGGGCTCCTTAATTATTTAAATAGCTCCCCTTGTCTCTCAGCCAATCTTTCTCTAATCTCTATTTCTAAAAAAAATTAAACTCTTTACACAATACTATTGTTATTGAGTTTGTTTGTTTGTGAGAGAGACCTTCGGAACTTCGCTTTCCGGATCACGGAACCTAGAGGTGCTAAACTGCAGACCACACAGGTACCGAGCGCGCTGGCCTATTATTCGGGGGTTGAAAATCGATAGCCCTGACATACAATAAAAAATCGTTTGCCTGTCTTTTTCCGTGGGTTTCGTAAAAATCACGACTGAGAAAGACTACCGAACGAATTAATTAATTAAATTAAATTAATAAAAAGTAGCCTATGTGTTATTCCCGGTATCCAGCTACCTATATTCCTAGTTTCATTGCAATCGGTTCAGTAGTTTTTGCGTGAAAGAGTAACCAAATCACTTACACACATCCACATAGTACACACCTAAGATTAGAATCTTATCTACTGACATTATAAATGCGAAAGCTTATGTTTGCAGGGATGTATAATATGTTACTCTTTCACGCTCAAACTACTAAACCGATTGCAATAAAACTTAAATTATAGGTAGCTGGTGACCTGTTGGTCGATTCTGTAAAAACACAGCATGCGACAAGCAGGCGGTATGCATGAGCATTGCAGAAGTCGATTTGTTGCAGGAGTAAAAATGATAGCTATTCTATAATTTCTTTAAATACTGATTGACTGATTAACAAGGGGAGCTGTTTAAATAATTAAGTAGCTCTTAATTTTTAAGGCTACTTAACTAATTAAGTAGTAAATAAGTAAAATAACAATTACAGAATACGAATTAACGCACATCTTCTACACGTCGCCTGCAGTTCGCCGGCATTCCGCATGCTATGATTTTACAGAATCGAGCCATTGGAATAACATATAGCCTACTTTTTATCCCGATATTATCGCCGGAACGGGATTTACGCGGGTAAAACCGAAGGGCGCAGCTAGTGAAGTATAAAACAAAAATATTTTTTCAATTCGGACCAATGGCTCGATTCGGTAAGGACATAGCATGCGGAATGCGACGTGCAGGAGATGTACGTTAATTCGTATTCTGTAAATGTTATTTTATTTAATTACATAAGTAACCTTCAAATTTAAGGGCTACTTAATTATTTAAATAGCTCTCCTTGTTACTCAGCCAGTCAGTATTTAAAGAAGTTATAGAATAGCTATTATTTTTACTCCTGCAACAAATCTACTTATGCAATGCTCCTGCATCCCGCCTGCTTGTCGCATTCTATGTTTTTACAGAATCGGGCCACAGTAGTTTCTGAGATTAGCGCGTTCAAACAAACAAACAATGAAACAAACAAACTCGTAAGCTTTATAATATTAAATATAAATTGGAATAATAATATTATGTTGTTTCAAATTCCAGTACGTAAATTCTTGGGTATTTTTTGGTAACTTATTGGCTGACGCAGGCAGAATAATTAAGTTTGATGTTAGGAGGTTGTTGGAGTTTTGGCTTTTCCCTATCTATTGAATAGGTTTTTTTTGAAGCCTTTGACCTGCGAACTGATTATATAATTCTATCCCTTCGAGACCAAGATCATTGTAACATGATCGAAACGTCGAGGTAAGAAAATAAAAATAGTACGCGATTAAGACCCGGTAAAATGTAAATATGTTAACAAATCGTGTGAATTTAAAAAGTTTATATAATTCTGTTGCTAACAAACAACGATGAGAGCGGTGTTGGTCAAGTGGTAGATATCCCGACTATCATTCCGAAGGTCGTAGTTTCAAATCCCGGCCGCGCACCATTGTCTTTTTCTTTAAGAAAAATTGTATATGCGCTAATGACATCGCTCTTACGGTGAAGAAAAACATCGTGAGGAAACCCACGGGCTTAAATCACGCACAAAGGCCCAATAGTAGGGCTAATTGCGGAAACACACAGTTAAAACTTTAACTTTTAACTTTAACAAACAACGTTTCATATTGTTACCCGTTGTTTGTGTAAAAAAACCAACAGAATTTTAAAATTTTCTGTGGTTTGTAAAAGTATATTTTTAAGGAGTATATTTTTTATTTAAAATTTACTTTTTTTTAGCGACAAATTGACGACAAAGCTACGACAAACGGTCATGGTAGCGCGGAATATTTCAATAACAACTTTTTGTCGTAGGTACGTATATTGGCTGAAAAAATTAACAATATATATTATAAATACACAGATCCTATTTAAAGATATTGTTTGTGGAATTTTACTTGTTTTTGTTTAACTTGTAATTTTTACTTATTAACAATATTGTTTTACCTATACAGGGTTATTGGAAGTTAGTTAGCATGATTGTCTTTCACTCTATTTTGTAACCTTTTTTTTTATTTTGTATCGGATACCTGCTGTGGTATCGTCTAATTAGCGTCCACCGCTACAAGTTGCTATTTACTGTCAAAAAATTGCATTGCTACTTTGAAGTACTTAAGTTTCACCGGTAACAACCACGTTACGTCAAAGCAGCAATGTACTGCAAGTTAGCCACTAGTAGCGGTGGATGCTAATTAGATGATACCACAGCTGGATTAAAAAAATTTGCGCTATGTCTTGTAATCTTCAAAAGGTGTTTTTTTATTATAAGTATTTGTTTGATGGTTCAACCGACCTATTTGTTTCCAGGTACATTTAAATTTTTGTTTTGATTTCAGGTCGGTATCTACGACATTATCTTAAAAAATAAAAAATTATCTTAATATATAATAAAAAATAATAAAATAAGTTGAACAAATAGGCGGCCGTACCGCTTAAAGCAATTTCTTCCAGGCAGCCTTGGTAGCTGGATACCGAGAATAACACATAAGCTTTTATCCCGATATTCCCGCGGGAACGGGACTTACGCGCGCGGTTGAAACCGTGTCCGTTCGATAAATTAGCTGTTTTTTTATAAATAATTTGACATAACCTAAAATTTCATAGTTTCACAACTAAAAATAGCCGTTTTTAAGTACAGAAATCTTCAATAGGTAATAAATAATATGTTGTTGTACAATAATAACAGGTCTTAACTGAATTATAATAACAGAGAGCAGTTACAAGTAACTGAATTCAATATAATAATTTCCTGTAACCCTGTATACTCTAGGTTACGTACCCAATAATTATTATCGTGTGATTTACTCCTTTTGGATTTACTGTTTACCTATATAATTAATATCTTACGATCGTATACCTACCTACGTCATTTAAAGACGTAAGTACGTATATGCCTACCTAAGTACAGTGTTAGATCAAAGCTAAAAATAAAATCATGATAAAAAATTATGACCGTTCAACCATTATTAACTTTCAAAGCAAAGAGGAGGTTCTCATTTTTTTACTCCTGAGGAACTTTCCTATAACCAAACTGAGAGACCGTCTCCACGAGCGTTAGAATCGCGGCAAAAATGGGCCCTACCATGATGTCTTATAAGTTGTCGTATATCGTTGCTATGTCGTCCTTTTGTCGTTCAAAAAAATAAAGTAAATTTTAAATAAAAAATACCCCGACTACTTTTAAAAACCACAGACAATTTTTATTTAAGTATGATATTCTTTTTTTTTAATTAATTGATGTGTTTTTAATTTTTTTTTAGCTGAACGAAAACGCGACGACTTTGCGACTAAGACATCATGGTAGGGTCCAATATCGCCGAGTTTTTGGCGGGAACGCGGTGAGGAGATGTGTTGTTGAATTTTACAAGTGTATTGAAAGTGAAACCAGTAAAAACATGGACTTTAGCGTTGTCTCCAAAACTCCGTTTTACCGTTTTACAATGATTCCCTCGACTTGACTTTGACTATGATGACTTGACTGTTTCGATGCAAATAACTTGAAAATATGCAAATATATTAATAATACTTGACACTGGCAAATGTCAAAATGGAAAAGCCATATTATAAAAGAAGAAAAAAAAGATAATATCGTCGCGATACTAACGCTCGTGGAGAGGGTCCCCAAGGTATAAAAATAAATTAAACGCCTTCATTGTGGCATTGTGGTTAACCTAATGACGTAGGTAAAAAACTTGAACTATACTATACTACCATCGTCCCGTAGTTTCATCCGCGTAAGTCCTGATCCCGTAGGAATATCGGGATCAAATGTAGCTTATATTACTACCCGATAATGTAGCTTTCTATTGACGAATGAATTATTGAAATCGGTCCAGTTGTTTCGGAGCCTTTGCATTACAAACAAACAAATAATTTTTTCTCTTTTTAATATTAGTATAGAGATATGGTTAAGTTTAAAAGTAGGTATAAATAGGTATAATTAGAACTTACAGCAAGTGTAATGGAGTTTTTTAGTACTTACTTGAAGCGGTTTTACCGTGTTTGCGTAGATAATTGGCGCAAACAAATGGTTGTTTTAGAATTTGTAGGGGTTTTTTGTAATCAAAATCTCATGTCAACATGTTATTATTACAATTGATTGCAGAATTTGCACTCAAAACGTAATTATACCTAATTTGCAATTTAGCTTACATATTGACTCTTAAATGTATGGAAATCCGATAATAAAGAAAAAATAAACTGTTGAGATCGCAGTTTAGTTGGAATTAAAATGTTATTTTAATTTTTGTTTTTAGTATATTGTATTTTTTTACGAACACAACAAATAAAGAATTACTAATCGAAATCGGTTCAGCCGTTCAGGCGCCCCGAACTGAGACCTCACGACCCCCTATCTCGCTAACCCCCCTACTGATCCGGCTCATCTTCGAACTCATAAATTTTATTGGTCTAAACTACGCGCATACCAAAATTCATGAAGATCGGAGCTACGATACTCAAGTTATCGTCGAACAAACATACAAAGAGACAAAGATACAAGCGCCAGGCCCGTCTACACTGGACCTCACTCGCTTCGCTCGTTCGGTTACCTCTTAAATACTCATTGTACGTGAATGAAGCCTATCCTGAGGGGCTTATCGCATTACATCGACTATTTGATTTCAGCCAAATCACCGCCTTTCATAAACGCGTTGTTGCGTGAATCTATCTGTCAATCTGCCAATCAAAAATGGCCACCATTATGTCGTGTCATGGTCGCATCGCGTCGCTAGTGTCGCGTTTTTAACCGATTTCCAAAAATGAGTTGATGTAAGGTTTATGTTGGTAGGTAACCAAAAGAGTTTAGGTATCAATTCGAATATACTTAAAGAAATGCTTCCATCCGACAGGACTTTAAAATATATCAATTCGGATGTTTGTTTATTCTTGTGTTTGTTATTAGTCATCTTCACCGACTGACTTTTACTTAAAACATATAAATCGATCGCACTGTAGCTAAATCATTCAGATACGTACCTAGATAGGGATAAATTTCCATTTTAAAATCGCTTTTTTATTTTATCGTTTTTAGTGCGCTTTCGGCTGCTACTAAAATCATCAAAATTATAACCACAACTTAAATCATAGAGGTATTTTCTGATGAGAATATGGGTTTAATAATTTGTCCTTATAGTAGCCGATTCTATACTTATCTTAACTATTTACATTGTCGTTATCTTTAATCATAAAGGATTTCTTTAGCGGCCGATTCTATATATGTCTTTGGTTTTTATATTGTCGTTTTCCTAGAACAACGGGCAAGGCCGATCGGTGGTTGGTATCTAACAGCCGCCAAAACGCGTAAAAATTTAAGAAACTCCACTAGTAACTCACCTGAGTAATTTCTCCACAATCAGCTTCCCCAGAAACCCAGTCCCTCCAGTGAGTAGCACGGTGGAGTTTGCAAACATCTTCTGTATCTGAGACTCTCCGATGGGCTCCGTGTGAGGCTGTACTTTGGGGTCTGATACGTCGGTCGTGTCCATTTTCTCGACCTTAGGGTCCACGATTGTGGTAGATAAGTCTACCATTGTGACAGCTGGGGACAAACAAATAGAGTCTTGAAACCATACTCAAATTTCCGGTTTTAATCGCGTTGCTTGCATTCTGTCAACGACCTACGTTTCGAAATCTTTCCGTACCGGGGGTAGCAGGGAGATATATTACATGACATTATATTACACGACATTACACACAGCACTATCTAGCCCCAAACTAAGCACTAAGCTTGTAGGTACTATAGATTACTAGACACTATATACTACTAGACAACGGATATACTACACATTATACTTTTTTTTTGTAAATACATACATATGATATAAATAATAATATATGACAATAAAGTGTCGTCAATTAAGTATGTATGTTAAGTAAGTATTTAAAAAATCCTTTATTGTTTCCAAATTGTGCTTGTGTGTGCAAAATTGAAAGTAGCTAGCTTTAAGTTACATTCTAATGGTTATGATGAACTATTCCCAAAGTTTCAGCCCGCTACCTAGTCGGGAAGTGCCTCAAATTGAAGTTGCAAGATTCCTTCCGGACCGACAAACAATCAAACAAGAAAAGTGAGGGTATAAGAACGTGGAAAAAATATATAATTAAGTTGCCCACGTAAATAATGATCCCGCAACAATTAAGAGATCAAAAGTAGCCTAAATCCTTCTTTAATGTCCCATCTGTCTAGATAAAAATTAATCAACATCATTTCAAACGGTTTAAGCTTAGGCGTTAAATTTGGTAGAGAATTACCTTACGAGTATCCTAAAATGCAATAAATCACTATTTTTTTACCCGACTGCGCGACGCAAAGGAGGGTAATGTGTTTATCGGTCTATGTATGTATGTATGGATGTTTCTATGTGGCGTTCTAGAGGCCAAACACGTGGACCGATTTTGATGATTCTTACGTCAATCGATTCGTCTTAATCTGGCGAGTGTGACTAAAGATATGACAGTAATCCAAAGTAACTTATGTCACCACCAGACGCCATATTGTCAAAATTAAAAAATCCAAAATCGTCAAAGTATGTCAAGATGGGTATCGTTGAATAGGTTTTTAAAAATAAATATTAAGTTTCTTTCACCATTTTTCATTTTAAAGAACCGTTTAGGAAATATAACGGTTTAAAGTTAATTTACAATTAGGTATTCTTGCTTTTTGTTACTAACGAACAAGTTTTTATTTTTGTTACGTAGTTACGCTTGGAACTATCAAAGTATAAGCCGTGATGGTACAGGTGACAGAAATTTATTGAAATAAACTAAAAAAATATTTACATAAATTGTACCTACCAACTGAATAAAAGCCTAATAACATTTAGGTACTAAAAAAGTTAAAAGAATAATAATAAATTTAAACAATAAATAACTAAACCCTTATTGAAATAGAATCTTACTAATATTATAAACGCGAAAGTTTGTATGTAAGTATGTATGTATGTATGTATGTGAGGTTGTTACTCTTTCACGCAAAAACTACTGAACCGATTGCGATGAAATTTGGAATATAGGTAGCTGGGGGACCTGGATTAACACATAGGCTACTTATTATTCCCGCGGGAACGGAACTTACGCGGGTGAGACCGCGAGGCGCAGCTAGTACATTATAACCCCGTAATTAAATGAATAGATTACGAGACTTACCTATCATCAATAAATGAAAATAACTAAAAAGCGTAAAATAAAAAAATAATTTATAAAAAACAAAAAACCCGACTGCGTAAAAAACTCGATTAAAAAATACGCATAGAAACAACAAAAAACTAAAAAGAAAAAAACAAGCCCAGTAATTTGAAATTACGCTAAGTAATAATAATGGGTCCCGACTGTGAGTAATTTTTTACTCATTCATTTTACCAATCTAATTTTTCCAATGGGTCCCGACTGTGAGTAATTTTTTACTCATTTATTATGTGTTCTGTGTGTATCGATTACAAAACTATTATTACTTAGCGTAATTTCAAATTACTGGGCTTGTTTTTTTCTTTTTAGTTTTTTGTTGTTTCTATGCGTATTTTTTAACAAGCTTTACGTTGACCTTTTTGGTCAAATAAAGTAACTTTACACACCTACTGCTCTACAAAGTTACTTTATTTGACCAAAAAGGTTAACGTAAAGCGACTCTTTATTCCCTAGGTGCATAAAGTGCTCATTATGCACCTAGGGCATAAAGTAATTTAAATTTGGAACTAAGATTCTGGTAGCATACGGCCATTTCGAACTGGCCACCTAAACATTAACACATAAAAAAAAAAAATACTGGGCTATTTTTTTCTATTTTCATGGACGGAAGGGTAAAGCAAAAAGTTTTGGTTAGTATAATGATTAATTTCCTATGTCCCCCATGTGGGGCAGAGGGCGTCCACATTGCACCGCCATCGCGTTCTATTTTGAGCCACACGCTTTATCTCGCTCCAAGTTTTGCCGATGCTTGTCGCTTCCGCTACCACCGTTCGCCGCCAGGTTTGTTTGGGTCGTCCACGTTTCCTTTTACCTTGAGGGTTCCAGTCTAGCGCTTGTCTAGGGATGTGGTTGGGACCTCTACGTAGGGTGTGGCCGATCCAGCTCCATTTTCGGCGTTTGATTTAAGGTCGATAGGGATTTCATTACAGCGTCTCAACAGATCTTCGTTGGTAATTTTATCCGGCCAGTAAATTTGTAGTATATGGCGCAGGCAACGGTTCACAACCACTTGGATATCTCGCGTAATGTCATTTGTTACCTTCCAAGTCTCACACCCGTATAGCAGGACGGATAAAACGTTTGACCGAAATATTTTGAGCTTAACTCTTCGCGTCAATTTCCGTGACTGCCATACTGGTCTTAGCCGGGCAAAGGTTGCTCTCGCTTTGGCTATCCTCGAAATGATGTCCTCTTCGGTTCCTCCAGTTTCTCCAGTTTCTGCCCTAGGTGCATAAAGTGCTCATTATGCACCTAGGGCATAAAGTAATTTAAATTTGGAACTAAGATTCTGGTAGCATACGGCCATTTCGAACTGGCCACCTAAACATTAACACATAAAAAAAAAAAATACTGGGCTATTTTTTTCTATTTTCATGGACGGAAGGGTAAAGCAAAAAGTTTTGGTTAGTATAAAGCCCCAACTTTTTTTTTCATCAGCTAAGGCCGATGTGTGGTTTCGTCATTTTGATGTAACATTGTTAAATTTCATTAATATAGAGCTGTCAATATATTTCATATACGTTGCATTAATCTATTTTTATGTTGTTAGTTAAATGCTTATTTTTGTAGCCCTTTTATTGTCTCGCAGTAGATGTGTAAAGTAAAGTATTCACCTCGGTACTAAAGTCTGTCTTTATCTTGGGCGCTTGAATCCCACGCTTCACTCAGGACTCTAGGTAACCTAGGCCTAAATCTACCTAAATCACCTAAATCTAGGTGGGTAGGTCTAGGTAGGTCTAGGTAAGTTTTTAACACCCTCGCTGCGCTCGGGAGTTAACCCTCTAGAGTCCTTCGTACGCTTTGGATTCAATATGACGCCCGCTATATAAGACAGGACTTTAGTACCTCGGTGCATAAACTACTATTGTAGAGCAGTAGGTGTGTAAATTCTTATTTTGTTGCCTCTTTTAGTAACCTACGTATACAGAAACGCTACTAAAAATTGAGTTCTACTTACCTACATTGAAGGAGCTCTCAAACTCAAAATGTCTAATGCTAAATGTAATTTTAGAAGCAGCTCAATTATTAAGTAGGTATAGACTTTAAATTTTCAGTAGCGTTTCTTTGCTCGGCTATTAGATAAGGTGCATTGGGGAACCCCCAACTGCAACGCAGAAGGTTGCGAGTTCAATTTCCGTCGGCTACAAGTACTTATTTATGCTTATAGTTGATTCTGGTTTTTGTTGTATTCTACAGTGGCCATATTGTGATGTGATGAAAAATGACTAAATTACAATTATTGTTATGTTTAACCTTAGGATTAAAATTTTAATTTGGTAGGTAACTGTTGTTTAACCATAATATTGCATACTCGAAAACTGGAAATGTTATACTATTTTAAGACCTTTAATGTACACACTTATGACACTAAAATATTATTATCCTTATTCTTCTACACTAAGCCGGCAATTATCCCTGTCTGCACTATTGCAGCTGTTCTACTTTTCTAGTTAATAGATAACTGTTATATCTCTATGCCAAAATAAAGGCAGTATTAACAACTATATTTATCCCAAATCACAGCCAATAATAATTCGGACTAGCTATTTATAACACTCAAGGTCTAATAAATTCTAGAATGGCCTACCTAGTACCCAATTAGCCTATCTTACTACATACCTCTATCTAAACAAATAGCACTCTATGAACCGTTATATATGAGGTTAAATGATCTGTGAAATTAAATTTAATAATTATTTGACACTGGCAAAATGCATATGCGTGAGAAGTTCTAATTTTAAGAATAAAAAAATTGAGGTCATTTCCCCGCCTTGGCATATTTGTTAAATAAATGCACAATTATTATGCGTGAATATAGACAAGCAAAATGGGATTGATGTCAGTATGTATCGAGCCATAGGTACATAATAGTATGGTGGCCAAATCTTACTAACATTTTAAACGCGAAAGTTTGTAGGTATGTATGTATGTGACTTTGTTATTCTTTCACGCAAAAACTACTATTGCGAGGAAATTTGGAATGTAGGTACCTAGTTGGAGACAAAAAATAATTTACATAGGCTACTTTTTATCCCGAAATTACGCGGGTGAAACCGCGGGGCGGAGCTAGTAATAATGACTAAAATACAGGTACAATGTACGTGAAACCTAATAAAAAAAACGGAGTTTCTTGTGGACTTGATGTTGAACACGAAACCGTAAGTACGATCTAGGTGATTCAATGAATAAAAAAATTGATCGAGGTCAATACCCCGCCGCGTAGGTATTTGCTGAGCTGTCAAAATTATTTATGACGGATTGTAATTAGGTACTCGAATCAAACCGTTAAATTTAATTGAGGCATAGTAACAAAAACGAACATGGCCATCTCCAATTTATTTAATTTTATTGTTGGCGAAATTAAAAAAAAAATTTGGACGTCAATGTAAAGGAGTTTTGGCGGGAACGCGTTGAGATGAGTTGTCAAATTTTCATTTTTGTGAAACCTAGTTCAAATGCGTGTAAATTGTTTAATTTCAGGAGCATTTTAATGAATTTAGTTTCGTGAAAGTGTACAAGTGTAATAAAAATGAAAATCGGTAAAAAACATGGACTTTAGCGCTGTCTCCAAAGCTCGCGTTAACTCATTGTAAATGACCGCCGCTTTAATATGATTCCTTCGACTTGACTTTTAACTGTGACGACTTGACAGTTTCGATGCAAATAGTTGCATATTGGCAGTCAAGTCTAGGGAATCATTTGTAAACACGGCGGCCATTTACAAAGATTTTTCACGGTGCTTTGGAGACAACACTAAGTCCATGTTTTGCACTGATTTTCACTTTCATTCCACTTCTACACCTTCACGAAACTAAATTGATTAATATGCCCACGAAATTAAACAAATTGCACGCATTTAAACTAGGTTTCACAAAAATGAAAATTTAGCATCACATCTCCTCAACGAGTTCCCGTCAAAACTCCTGCAAATAACTTGCAAAATGTTTATAATACTTGACACTGGCTAGTTTCCAAATGGCCATAATCGGTTTACAATCGATAAGAAATAATTATAAAGCAACAGTTAGCCAGTAACTGAACATACATGAACAAATAGCCCTAATAATTAAGATTAAAAAACTTTTTCGAGGTCAATACCCCGCCATAGGTAAGTATTTGCTAGAATGTCCGTAAGGTATCCAAATATGTAATGTCGGATTGTAATTACTCAGACAAACAGTCGTTTTTTCTATTTACATAATATTATTTACGGAACTAATTAGATTTCGTGTTATTTTATATATTTCCTTTTAGATGTATTTGTTTAGGTTATTTATAAAACACTTTGTTTTAACAATCTAAAAAGTCACTGTAAACTTCCGCCTAATAATTATTTGTGACCAAACGTTCCAGGTACCTATACGCAGACTATAGAGTTATTGTAATTGATTTGAATTTAAATTATAATTATTACTAGCTACGCCCCGCGGTTTCACCCGCGTAAGTCCCGTCCCGGGAATATCGGGATAAAAAGTAGCCTATGTGTTAATCCAGGTCCCCAACTACCTATATTCCAAGTTTCATCGCAATCGGTTCAGTAGTTTTTGTGTGAAAGAGTAACAACCTCACATACATACATACTTACATACAAACTTTCGCGTTTATAATATTAGTAAGATTATCCCTAGTTAGCTATCAAATGTTTTATTAAGCAAAATCACAAAAACCATAGAAGAAATTAGGTTACAAACTTATGTTAATTTATATTATGTGGGTAACTTAAATTTTAATACGTAATACTGATCAAAAGAAGTTTTGAATCCCAGCAAGTTGAAAATCATTATAATCATAATAATTTATTAGTTAAAGAATATTCGCCTAACTATACAACATTCGAATTTTATTCCGACTTTTTTAAGGTGTGTGAGTAAGTTCCCTAATAATTTGACTTTGAAACTGATAAAGCTCGGCCTTTAGCCGAGTTTTTAATTTCTTCACTGTCGAGCGATCATTAACCTTCTAGTCTTCTAAATGAAAACTGTCTAAATTCTCCGCGCATTGAAGCCTTTTATTAAATTAAATACATATTTTTCCCTATGTGTGGGTAAGACAAGATATAATATAAGATGATATACTTTCAATTTTATTTCTAGTAGATGGCGCTGAAACAAAGCCTCAGTTGTAAACAAATTGTCCGTTGTCTAGTCACCGTAACACAAGCTTAGCAGCTTACAACGGGGCTAGATGGCGCTGTGTGTAGATCACGGGGTTTATTTTATTTTATTTATTTAAATTAGCAGGGAGAATATGTTCATTAATTACACTATGTCACGTGATTCCGTAAAGCTTAGTGGTTAGAGCACTCGCATGGATAGTAAAGGGCACAGGTTCGAATCCTGTCATGGGAAAATTTTGAAAATATTTCTAAGTTTAAATTTAAATATGCCTTGAGCAATAAAACACAAGAAATATTCCGCGCTACCATGCTCGTTTGTCGTTGCTATGTCGTCCTTTTGTCGTTCAAAAAAATAAAGTAAATTTTAAATAAAAAATACCCCGATTACTTTTAAAAACACAGATATTTAAAAAATATTTTATTTCTTTTTGAAGTTTTTTTTTTAATTATTTGATTTGTTTTTAATTTTTTTTTTTAGCTGAACTACAACTCAACGACTTCGCCACGACTTATAAGACATCATGGTAGGGCCAATTATCTTAGAGGTTTCAAATAAAACCCTATTTATTAATCTTTCGTTACATTTTCGGTCGCCAAATCCGTTTTGCGTGACTAAAACCGCGGGGCGCTGCTAGTTACGTATAAACAAATACAACCTTTTAAATTAAGGTTACGAATTCTTAAGAACCAGTAACCCTGTACGATTGAATTTTGTTTTCATTATTTACTTCTTAACTTTTACTGTTAGATAATATTTTAACTAAGGTTAAATCTTAATCAAGGCTTGCGAAATTTATACGATGTTGACACAAATACATAGCTAAATAAATATATACTTAATATTAAATAATATACATACATAATATTATGTACTAAACTAATGATCCGCTCTGGCTTTGTATGTCCAACATACCTACTACGAGAAATCTTACTAATATTATAAACGTGAAAGTTTGTATGTAAGTAGGTATCTATGTATGTGAGGTTGTTACTCTTTCACGCAAAAACTACTGAACCGATTGCGATGAAACTTGGCATATAGGTAGTTGGGGACCTAGATTAACACATAGGCTACTTATAATCCCGAAATTCCCGCGGGAACGGGACTTACGCGGGTGAAACTGCGGGGCGCAGCTAGTAATATTTTAAAGTTGAAAATTTATTTAGGTAAAGGTTTAACGAGGATGGCCACTTAAGCCGAAAGGGGGTTGTTCAAGACGTCTAGACAAACAACTTTTGTTCTATGACTTTTGGAAATTCGAACTTTTTTGAAAACTTTGAAGTTATGTTTTTGGTAAGTACTTAACTGATAAGACAGCTATTTTTGAAAGTAAAAACAATTAAAGTTATAATTGTAGTAGACCAAACTAAATGAAAGGAGAATTAAAGATCAATGACCTGTAACTCCAAGAAACAGCTAATTTCCAATAAAAAATTTAAATTTTTTTTCGAAATCTACTTCGAATTTTAAAAGTTGTGGAGCAAAAGTTGTTCACTTTGACGTCTAAGAACTACACTCTTTCGGCTTAAATGGTCATTCTTGTTACACTTTGTACCTATATCAAAATCGGTTCAGCGGTTTACATAACGGAAAGATAGACAGACAGTAGAGTTACTTTCGTTACATCCGGCTTAGGTGGAGTAGGCTTGCTCATCGACGTATTCAAAGTGATCAATACATCCAAATAAATAAATAAAAAGTTGACTTTGACTTTGACCAGCACCTATACCACCCTCCCAGCCTAGTCAGCCATGCCCAGAGGAAAGAACTGGTCAACACGTCTGGAGCTAACTAAGCCGTGGGTTTCCTCACGATGTTTTCCTTCACCGTTAGAGCGATGTTACTAACACTTACAAAACTTTTTCACAAGGAAAAAAACATTGTTAAGGTCAGTCAGAACTCGAAATCAAGACCTTTAGATTGAAAGTCAGGGTATCTACCACTAGACCAACACCGCTCTAAAACAATTACCTACCACCAAACCGAAATTATAATACTAAATCTATAAACCGGATTGTTCTTTTAGTTAAATTTTACGGCCATCCGGAACCAAATCGTTTTGACAAAGTTAAATTAAGACCATTATGTCAACTCATAGTTTTTAGGGTTCCGTTACTACAGAGGAGAAAACGAAACCCGAAACGGAAAATTACTATGAAATGTTAATACTTAATTTTTAGTAGGTAGTATGTTTAGTAGGTAATTTTTAGTAAGTAGTACCTACTTACATACATCTTTATAATATACTAGCTGTGCCCGCGGATTCACCCCCGTAAGATTTATCGAAATCGGTCCAGCCGTTCATGCGTGATGCCGTGACCAATGGAAAAAGGGATTCATTTTTATATATTAAAGATTAAATAATAATATTATTTATTCGAAAATTATCTATCTAAAAATACTTACACAATAAATAAATACTACAAAGATAAATGAACAATATAAATAATCTAAAGTGAATGACCATTGAGTCCAAAAGTGCCCATCACACTGGCGGCATTACCCCGATATATATCAAAACTCAATATCCAATGATATTGCAATTGCAAACAAAATTATTCAAATAGAAACTAAAAATTGCAATTGGACTGCAATCAAAACTTTTTTGACTTAAATTTTCCGGGCAACCATTATCGTTTCTCGTTATTTTATTGTCTTTTTGTATCTCAAAAAAAACTTTAAAAAAACGCTCGTTTAATATTTTTTTAAATTGGATTATAGTTTTTTAAGGTATTTGATGTGTTTTTAATTTTTTTTTTAGCTGAACGATATAGCGGCAACTTAACGACGATTTAAGACATTTCATGGTAGGGCAGAATGTATGGAAAACGGTATTCTTCAAAGAAAAAATGTAATTTGACTGGGTCAATCAACAAGTTTGCTTGCAACAAAATGCTTGTTGATTGCTCCTGTTCAAATTATAGAGATCTGTATCATTTATGACGATTGTAATTTAACACTGATCACAAACAAGAAAAACCCCCTAAGTTTCTTGTGCTTTCGTCTCATAGGAGGGCGCGTTCCGAAACCACACTAAAATCATAATTATAAATTGACGTATGGAATTGATTAAGTATTTCTGGCAGTCGCCCGGTTAGCGAAAGGACGCAGTTTCGAATATTGTCATGGGGATATTTGGAAGTATATTTCCTTGGTAAAAATATTTCTAAGTTTACAATGCCTTGAGCAATAAAAACAAAAAGAAATATAAGTTTTTCTATATACATTGTAAACAAAATAAAATATTTGACTATAGATAAGGGAAAACAATTTAATAATTTACGGAAACCACGGCGCGCGCGCCCGACTCGAATTTAACCAGTTTTTTTAACTAAACTAAACACCTAAGTAACTTGTTTAGCCAATGCTTGTTGGTTTAGAATACATATTAGCATTAACTGGTACGTATATATGTGCAAATATTTAGTTTAATATATTAGATTCTAGTATTGAAAGTATCAAAAAACTCTCTTGTAGCTCCATCTATTGTTAATCAGCTTATACATTAATATAGTTACAATGTAGGTAGGTTAGGTACCTATATAGAAATAAAAAGTTAGTCTGTTCTAAACTACTCAAGCGTTTTTTATTAGGTTATGGGCCCAGTGTCCATTTTAATTAAAAAGTAAAGTTTTCCGTTACGTTTTCGAAATAAAAATACGCGGAAAAGTGACTTTCAGTGAAATCCTATCTAAATTTATGTGCGTGAACTGTTTTGGACTAGTTTTTGTTTAGATTTATAAACTTGGAAGTGAACCACGTTTATTGAACAATGGCCGGCAGTTACATTGTGAACGTTCCCAAACTTAAAGGTCGTGAAAATTATGATGAGTGGGCGTTTGCCGCCGAACATTTTCTCGTGCTAGAAGGAGTAGACATAAACATGAAGCCAGAAGTCGCGGACGCTGATCTCGCTGATGATTCCCAAGCCGAAGCGAAGAAAAAGGCTAAAGCAAAATTAATCATGACGATTGATTCATCGCTTTATGTTCACATCAAGAACGAGAAAACTGTCGAGGGTGTGTGGAAGCGTCTAAAAACACTCTTTGATGATTCTGGATTCAAAAGGAAAATCAGTTTATTGCGACATTTGATCTCCATACGACTAGAAGATTGCGAATCTATGACTATCTACGTAACTCAGATAGTGGATACAGCGCATAAATTACGAGGAACGGGATTTCAGATTACTGAAGAATGGATTGGTTGTCTACTGTTGGCGGGGCTAACGGAAAAATTTTCGCCCATGATAATGGCGATTGAACATTCGGGAATGGCGGTCAGTACAGATTTCATCAAATCAAAATTGCTGGATATGAGCGCAGAAATTGGCAACACCGAGAGCGACAGTGCGTTTTTATCTAAAGGTTGGCAGCAGCGAAAAAAACATGGTGGTAATGTTGGTACTACCACAGATACGTCAAAAAGAACGCCATCAAAACCTGTCAAGAAAATACGGTGTTATCGGTGTCAGCGTGTCGGACACTATAAAAACCAATGTGATTTTAATAGTAAAGACAGAGAAAGTGCAGTATTTAACGCATTTTTCTTAAATTCGGCATACAAAAAGACCGATTGGTATATTGACTCCGGCGCCAGCGCACATATGATCGCTGATAAAGAAAGTTTGTTCGATATTTCCTACAAGCCGACAATGAAACGAATTGTAGTAGCTAATGAAACAACAGTACCAGTGTTATGCTCAGGAAATACAAAGTTGACGACAGTTGTGAGAGGTTCAGAGTTCATCATAAAAGTCACGAATGTAATGTGCATTCCTAACCTCACCACGAATCTTTTATCTGTCAGTGAGTTGATAAAAAATGGGAATAAAGTTACATTCGATGGAGGAGTTTGCACCATACGCAATCGACAAAATGTTGTTGTTGGTGAAGCATATCTAGTGAATGGTGTATACAGACTTAACTTAAAGCAAGAACGTTTAATGGCTGGCTTAGCAATGCAGGAGACAAGTATGTTATGGCATAGAAGGTTGGGCCACATAAACAGCAAGGACCTCAACAATATGAAAAATGGTGCTGTGACAGGAATATCCTACCCTGGCAAGGCAGAAATTTGCAGAAACCTATGTGTCACATGCTGTGAAGGAAAACTGGCAAGACTGCCATTCTCCCACAAAGGAACTAGATGTGAGAATGTGTTGGAGGTGGTTCATGCCGATGTTTGTGGTCCCATGGAGACAGTATCATTGGGTATGTCGAGATATTTCCTACTCCTTGTAGATGATCACAGCAGAATGTCATTTGTATACTTTTTAAAATCAAAGAGCGAAGTGATGATGTATTTCAAAGAATTCAAAGTCATGATAGAAAAACAGACAGATAAATGCATCAAGGTTCTAAGAACAGACAATGGAGGAGAGTTCTGTTCAACACAAATGGAATGCTTTTTGAAGAAAGCTGGGATTGTGCATCAAAAAACGAACCCCCACACTCCGGAGCAGAATGGTATGTGTGAGCGCATGAACAGAACTGTAGTGGAGAAAGCTCGATGTCTTCTATTTGATGCAAAATTGGACAAAAGGTTTTGGGCAGAAGCTGTGCACACCTCAGTTTATTTACGTAATCGCACTTTAGCTTCAAATCTAGAAAAGACTCCGTTTGAAATATTTTTTAACAAAAAACCCGATGTGAGCCACATCCGGGTATTCGGAAGCCCAACAATGGTTCATGTTCCCAAAATAAAAAGAACAAAATGGGACAAAAAGGCAATCAAACACATACTACTTGGATATGCAGATAACACAAAAGGCTATAGGTTATATAATCCTGTAACAAAGAAAATTGTCACTAGCAGAGATGTTGTAATTATGGAGACCTGTCAGGACTCAGACATGATACAAGCAGTGGTAGAGAATAAAGAGAATGATGTTACAGAAAAGGATGAAATAGAACCAGATAAGTCAGTAGAGATGGATGAAACTCTTGTGAATGATGATAGCAGTGTGGCATTAGAAAACCAGAAAGACGAGACTTACACAGTTAGTGAAGATGAAAAGTCAGATACGTCGGAATGTTCTTCGAATTTTGAGGAGTGTATTAGCGAAGAAGAAGTTATTTCTGTAAATGTGGAAAACCATGGAAAGCGTGTGAGAAAAGCACCACAGAGGTATGGTTACAGTAATGTGTGCATGATAAATGAAGATGTGGTCGAGGAATGTCTTACCTATGAGGAGGTGATACGTGGTTCTGATCGAGAAGAGTGGTGTAAAGCAATGGACGAGGAGTTGCAGTCATTCCAAGATAACGATGCCTGGGAGATTGTGGACAAACCTAGTGATGCTTGTATAGTGCAGTGTAAATGGGTCTATAAAAAGAAGTTAAACAATGATAATACAGTGAGATATAGGGCCAGATTGGTTGCAAAAGGTTTTACACAAAAAGAAGGTATTGACTATAAAGAGACTTTTTCACCGGTTCTTAGATACTCAACATTAAAATTGTTATTTGCTATAAGTGTAAACTTAAATTTAAACATAACCCATTTGGATGTAACAACAGCTTTTTTAAATGGTGAACTAAATGAAACAGTGTATATGCAATTGCCTAAGAATCTAAAAATTGAGGATAATGTGTGTAAGGTACTGAAATTAAAAAAAGCCATTTATGGGTTAAAGCAATCTGCTAGAGCATGGTATAGAAAGGTTGATAATTGTTTACAAGAGTTAGGTTATAGAAAATCATTGTATGAACCATGTTTATTTGTGAAATTTTCTAAAAATGAGAAAACCTATGTTGCTTTATTTGTTGATGATTTTTTCATATTTTCATCATGTAATAATGAAATAAGTTACCTAAAAGCTCAGTTAAGCACTAAATTTAAGTTGAAAGATCTAGGCCAGTTAAGGCAATGTTTAGGAATGAATGTTGTAATTAAAAAGGATAAAATTTGCATTGATCAAACAAAATTTATAGAGAAACTATTGTGTAAATTTAAAATGCAAAATTGTAATGGTGTACAGACTCCTATGGAGGTCAATTTAAAACTAGAAAGAGATAAGAATGTAACAAGTACCTATCCATATCAACAATTGATAGGAAGTCTTATGTATCTCTCGGTTCTTACAAGGCCAGATATCTCATACTCTGTTAGTTACTTAAGTCAGTTTAATAACTGTCATTCAGAAACCCACTGGAAAGCTGCAAAAAGAGTTTTGAAATATCTGAGTGCTACAAAATCATATGGCTTAATGTATGTAAAGCAAAGTGATGTAACTTTAATTGGATATGTAGATGCTGATTGGGGCTCTAATATTGTAGACAGGAGATCCTTTACTGGATATTGTTTTTTGTACTCAGGTTGTGTAGTTTCACATGAATGCAGAAAGCAGCAAACAGTGGCCCTCTCCAGCACAGAAGCGGAGTATATGGCGGTCTGTGAAGCCAGTAAGGAGGCAATTTTCCTAAGGAATCTGCTTTCTGAATTAATTGTAAACACAAATTCCAACAATGAGCCAATATTGTTATACAATGATAGTCAGAGTGCCCAAAAATTAACTGATAACGGTATGTTTCATAGACGAAGTAAACATATTGATGTTAGATTCCATTTTATAAGAGAAGCCGTAGAAAGAAAACTTGTAATGTTAAATTATTTGAATACATCTCAGATGCCTGCGGATCTTCTTACTAAAAGTCTATGTAAAGTAAAACACAAGGAATTTATGCAAAAGATAGGTGTAGTGAAATTGGAATGTTTTTGATTTATTTCAATAAGTGGTAGTATTAGATTCTAGTATTGAAAGTATCAAAAAACTCTCTTGTAGCTCCATCTATTGTTAATCAGCTTATACATTAATATAGTTACAATGTAGGTAGGTTAGGTACCTATATAGAAATAAAAAGTTAGTCTGTTCTAAACTACTCAAGCGTTTTTTATTATAATATACGTTATTGTGAATACATAATGATAATACAGCCTTAAGCTATGTACTGGCTCTTATGTGCCTTGGTTAACAAGGTCAAGTTGACGGACTATACAGATGGAGGAGTGTTAATCGGCCGATCTTCTATTTTAATAACTAGCTGCCCTGCTTAATTTACAATCCGATTGAGTTTACTATTTTTTTCTTTTATAAGAACTTTATCCTCACAACAGCTAACACTACAAAAAATAATTAGCGAAATCGGACGAGCCGTTCAGGCGTGATGCTGTGACCACGCGAAATAGGTATTCATTTTTATAAATTACAGAAAAGATAATTGGCCTTTTTATCTAATTATTTTAGATGATTTAAAAAGCGTAAGTTACTTTTAATCCATGCTATTTATTGCGCTGTCGTGCCCGGGACATTGTCAGGTGCGGAGTAGTCTTGCCCCAGCACCTATACCACCTACCTAGCCTAGTCAGCCTTGCCCAGAGAAAAAATACTTATAAATATGTTTTTCCTTACGGAAAAATTACGCGTGTTAATAACATAGCTTTTACTGTGAGGGAAAACATCGTGAGAAAACCCACGGCTTAGTTAATTCCATAATATGTTGTAAATAGTTCTTCAATACCTACTTACTAATCTATATCTACACGAAGAGGAAAGATTTATTTAGTATTTTTTGTTTTTGCTCAAGGCATAAACTTAAACTTGTAAACTTTGAATTTAAACTTAAAAAAATTTGTTTGTTTGTAACAAATAGATTTAAGAAATGCTTTTATCAATAAATTTGTTATCGAGTACCTACTCCTCGAAAATAATATAAATAAGCCACTGGTTCCCTATACATTCTTTCGTTTATTTAATAAAGTGAGAGACATATAGTCTCTCACTTTATATAAAGGCGAATAAAGAATAGTCTCGTCGATCTATCGACCAACTATTAAATCTGCCGTATGTATCTTCAACATAATATCTTAATTAGTTAAGCAGTACTTATCATTACATAATAACTTGATTGAACTTTCGTTAAGTGAAACTTAATGATGATGACCTAGCTATAGATCTTGACTTTTCGAGAATCTTTGTTTCACCCATGACCCTGACCTTTTTGTATGATGTCACCATTGACTCCCTTATTTATAAAATATTATTTACACGTGACTAAGTTATGTGACGTTTGTCTCTGTCTGTCAACTTTGAAACTTCATGTGACAGTAAAAGACAAACGATGCATAGTTATGCAGCGCATTGATTGGCCTGTTTAAATAAAGGGGTGAATTACATAATTCATTTAACATACGATTCTAAAGTGAAATGGTTATTTTTACTACAAAATTATTTAATAACGGGGGGTGTCTCGTGAACAAGCTGGTTGAAATTACCAGCGAAATATCGAGCTCCGCGGATAATAATTAAACATTGTAAATAATACCCCGTTATTAAGTAATTTCAATAATTCATTCAATATCAAAAACAACTACACTTATTTTAAACTAGCTACGCCCCGCAGTTTCACCCGCGCAGGTCTCGATCCTTCATTGTTCAAACAGCTACCTACCGCAGTGCAAAAATCCACACTAAAACGGTCGACCAGGGAAGTGCTGATAATAAAAAATAGACTTTCGATTTATAATTCAGAAATAATTAGAAACAATAATTCAGGAATTTGTTCTTTATCAGCAACACTATCGATCGGTACAATAATATAGGGCGTAGGTATATTTTTTTTGCAAAAAGACAATGTTCGATTCCTGGCTAGCCTAATCAATTTTTCAAAAATCTAATAATGCCATTTTAGTTTATGTCAAAATCGGGGACCCGACTCCTTTCAGCATTTTTTGCTATCTCTTATAGTTTAGGATATCTCCCCAAAAGTCTAAAAAAAAATAGTTCAGTCGTATTTTATTAGTACGTATGTAAACCTACATGAAAACTAAGACATAAGACAAACTAAGACGTTCTATGTACAAATGGACGACGTTATCCTTAATAGCTAATTTTTCCAGACAACCTTTGGACAGGCTTAGTTACCAAACTGATTATTTACTTCATCGTTCTAAATATGTACTTAATATTCAAGTAGGACGATGGAATATTCTAAAAAGATGGTAAATATTGTTCGAGCGACTATGTACGAGTACTATGTATGTTTATTTACCACAAAGTGGGTACATAAGCTTGTCTACGTCATTGAAACGGGGCTAATTTTAGGTGCCAAGTAATGTCATAGACTAATAGGATATAAGTTGTACTACTTGAGACTACTTGAGACGAAATCTAAGCACTAATTAATTAATTAAAAAATGCTTTCATAAGTAAATTTCATTTTAAATACTAAAAACAAAAAACTAATCAATCAAATAACCCGCCCCTGATTGTTCCTGGTGCAAAGGTTGATTAATTAATTAGTTAGTGCTTATATTTCGTCATTATTCCCACGTTTTATACCCCACTTTTCTTGTTTGTTTGTCGGTCGAATAGTTCAGAACCAGATGACAATGCAACCTAAAGCCACTTTCAACTTTCAACAAGCACTTTCGAGACAAAAAACCATGCCTAATATTAGTAATTTAACACTATGGGTTTAGACAATGGATATAACGTAATAATATAGCATAATCAGCCCGTTAATTTTGATCCCACTGCTGGGCAAGGGCCCTCCTCTTAGAGGGGTTAGGCAGTAAGACGCCACGGGAGCCTACCCCGGATTGGCGAATGTCCCGTGTATTCGGACCGTGGTGAGTCCTAGGACATGTGCGGTTTTCTCACAATGTTTTCCTTCACCGTAAGAACGATTTGGTATGCGGTCGTCCAGTGGCTCAATTCTGTAAAAACATAGCATGCGACAAGCAAGGCGGTATGCATGAGCATTGCAGAAGTCGATTTGTCGCAGGAGTAAAAATAATAGCTTTTCTATAATTTCTTTAAATACTGATTGGCTGATTAACAAGGGGAGCTCTTTAAATAATTAAGTAGCCCTTAATTTTGAAGGCTACTTAACTAATTATGTAGTAATTAAGTAAAATAACATTTACAGAATACGAATTAACGCATATCTTCTGCACGTCGCCTGCAGGTTGCCGGCATTCCGCATGCTATGTTTTAACAGAATCGACCCACTGGATTCGAAATGACAACCCTAGAAATGAAAGTCAGGGTATCTAGCCCCAAACTAAGCAACTAGGCTTGTACTATGGTAGGTACTGGACAACGAACATACTACATGTTTTACTTTTTTTTTTTGTAAAAACTGACCCACATCAACCTATGCTAAAACTAGCTGTTGCCCGCGGTTTTACCCGCGTAAGCCCGGGCCAATTTACCAATAGACCAATACCACTCGAACCCGCAACCTTCTGTTGGGCATTCGTACAAAGCGCTAAAGAAGCCATCACAATGATGCATTTCTTCATGCAAATACTTCTAATTTTCGCAAATTCTGGAAGATCGACCTATCAAAACAAAGTGACATAATCGAAATGAGGAAAGTCGTTCGATATAATTTACGTAACTTTAATTTTGCATTCCGCGTCCGTATTATAGCCAAGGTTGGCTGCGCAATTAGTGATGAAACTATTTCTATTAGATAGTTTATTGATCCATCATTATAAGTGAGACTCGACCGAGTAGAGAAATGTCTAGAATGTTATGAGTGGACCCATTTTTTTATTATCTAGCTGCAAAATTTCGCAAATATATGCGATTATGCGTGATTCGATGGGCCATAAAATGAATGGATTAAGTATAAGTTTCTTGCACTGTATATCACAGTCTTACTAATATTTTAAACGCGAAAGTTTGTATGTATGTAACTTTGTTACTCTTTCACGCAAAAACTAACTGAACTGAAACTGCGCCCTGCGGTTTTACCCGCGTAAGCCCCGTCCCCGCGTGATCATCGGGAAAAGTAGCCTATGTGTCAGCCCAGGTCTCCAGCTACCTTATATTCTAAGTTTCATCGCAATCAGTTCAGTACTTTTATGCGTGAATGATTAACAAAGTCACAGACATACAACTAGCAAACTTCAGGTTTATAATATTACTAGCTGCGCCCTGTATTTTCACCCTCGTAAGTCCCGTTCCCGCTGGAATATCAGGATAAAAGCCAATGTGTTAATCCAGGTCTCCAGCTCCTATATTCCAAGTTTCATCGCAATCGGTTCAGTAGTTTTTACGTCAAAGAGTAACATAGTCACATACATACCAACGTTTATAATATAAGAAGATTAATAAGATGTTATGTAATCCAAAGAAAGCATTGCCTCTAAGGTCAACCGGTCATTGTTCGTATTTCTAACTATGTTGTAGTAATGTATTGAAACAGAACAAAATGCGGAAAAATATAATAAAAAAATATCGTTTTTTTTTTCTTTTTTTGTCGTACGAACAAACAATCCTCATTAGAATAGAATAGAAAAACATCTGTTGACAACAAACACACACATAAGTACATACAAACAATAGGACACATTTTTTACGTAGACAGATAATATATAAAAAGAAACAAAGTTCATTAAAAAGAAAGAAAAATAACATGAAAGAAATACAAGATCCAATTAATTGATTAAAATGTGACAACAATGCAATGCAATCTTTCCTCTTCATAATCTCACTTTTATAAACGCGAAAATATTGCATGTATGTGACTTTGTTACTCTTGCACGCAAAAACTACTAAACCGATTGCGACGAAACTTGGAATATAGATAGCTGGAGACCTGGAGTAACACATAGGCTACTTTATTCTCGCGGAAACGGGATTTACGTGGGTAAAACCGCGGGGCGTAGCTAGTATTAGCATAGGTTGATGTGGGTCAGTTTTTACAACAAAAAAAAGTGAAACATGTACTTAGTATGTTCGTTGTCCAGTACCTACCATAGTACAAGCCTAGTTGCTTATAGTTTGGGGCTAGATGGCGACGTGTGCAAAGTTCTGCTATATTTGTGTATATATTCTAAGACGCACATAGGCCTTAAGTAAACAATGCTTGCGAATTGATATTTGTTTGAGAAATGAATTATCTGAATACTAAGTGCCTTCTTTGGAAAATTTCCTTATTCGTAGTTTTTCTTATTTGTTAGGTAGGTATTTCAAATTATCGATTTTAAAAACGTGGACTGCCGTCAACGCTATTTCACCCGAACACAGAACCGTCATTTAAAACTTTGAGGAATACTTAAATTATTGAGCAGCTTCTAAATTCAAAATTAGTATGGCAGTTTTTGAGTTTGAGAGCTGCTTCTTTGTTCGAGTAGTTTTCAAATATGAGTAGCGTTTCTGTGTTCGGTCGTTAGGGACGTACCATTTAGACTCTACATTACAATCATATAAATATATACAACTCAAAGGTGACTGACATAGTGATCTATCATCGTACAGCCCAAACCACTGGACGGATCGGGCTGAAATTTGGCACACAGGTGTTATGAGATCCGCTAAGAAAGGATTTTGATAAATTCTACCACCAAGGGGATTAACGGGACTTATGTGGGTGAAACCACGGGACGCAGCTAGTTTCTATGATACGACCAGTATCACAAGGCTATGGAGCCCCGAACATTTGGAAGGCGTGCGTGGAGCCGAAGCTAACACGTAGAGGCCCGTTCCAATGACAATTTTACTCGCAAACAATGAAATGGACTTCAATCCGGCGATTATCCCTGTCTGCACTATAAAACGCAGCCAAGGACAACCACCGGATCGGATAGGACTATTGAGAAATCTACGGGTCACAAGAACATGGGCTATAGTGACGTGATGGTAATGGATTGGCTACTGGGATAACTATGGTGATTATGGCGTCTGCCGTAAAGAAACGTTACATTACATTGGCCTATTTATCTAATTGTAGAATATGATTTATACAGCGCAAGCAACTTTTAATCCATGCTATTTATGGCGCTGTAGTGCCCGGGACATTCTTAGGTGGAGTAGGCTTGCCCAGCACCTATACCACCCTCCAAGCCTAGTCAGCCATGCCCAGAGTAACGAACTGGTCAATACGTCTGGAGATAACTAAGCCGTGGTTTCCTCACGATGTTTTCCTTCACCGTTGAGCGATGTTATTAAGCGGCTATAGTAGCCCAGAACTGATGTTTCTAGGATGAATTACTACAAAAGTTATTTGAAACAAAAAAAATTGAAACCATATTTATTAAAGTCGATATATTTACTAAGTCATGATTGACGTGTAAACACGTAGCTTGAAAATTTTCTCAATAGGAAAAAATCTCAAACATCCCTCTAAATTGTACAAATAAGTGATATTACTCAGTTAATATTGTCCGTAAACTAATAAAACTTTGTATAAGAACTGAACTTAGCTCAATACAGATCCTGAATGATTTGATTTTCAAGATAAACGTTTAATTGTAGACGGGCCTGGCGCCTTGTATCTTTGTAACTTTGTATGTTTGTATGTATTTTCGACGATAACTTGAGTATCGTAGCTCCGATCTTCATGAATTTTGATATGCGCGTAGATTAGGTCAATAGAATTTATGAGTTCGAAGATGATCCGGATCGGTAGGGGGGTTGGGGAGATAGGGGGTCGTGAGGTCTCAGTCCGGGGCGAACTCCTAGTTATATTGAAACTAGCAATTGTTTGATTTTACGCACTAAAACTTTGCATAGTCGCATCTTACGTCCATCACTTACACATCTGAAATTCGCTAGCTTTATCCCTGTCACGCTATTAGGGTTATATATGCCCTTAACGCACATAACTTTTTCGCAAGGAAACGACATTGATGGGGGGAATGAACAAACATTATTGACCGAACGAGCGAAGCGAGTGAGGTCCTGTGTAGACAGGCCTGGCGCTTGTATCTTTGTATGTTTGTTTGACGATAACTTGAGTATCGTAGCTCCGATCTTCATGAATTTTGGTATGCGCGTAGTTTAGGTCAATAGAATTTATGAGTTCGAAGATGAGCCGGATCGGTAGGGGGGTTGTGGAGATAGGGGGTCGTAAGGTCTCGGTCTCAGTTCGGGGCGAACTCCTAGTAATACAATCGTGTTATAATTAAAATACTCAACCAACACAGCAAACTTGTGTAACGCGTGTGTGACGCATTACGTTCAATGTTAGAACAATACGTACTTATTAGGAGTCGACCCTCTACGTTGAGTATGGTCAGTATTTATTATTCTGTGACATTGATTGACCACACATAGGTATTAAGGTTATAATCGACTAGGCATCTAGTTTAACCGACTTAGGAAATAGGAAGAAGTTGTGTATTCAGTCGTATTTTAGACAACAGAAATTTACCTATTATTTCTTATCGGTTGTGAACCGATTATGGCCATTAGGAAATTAGCCAGTGTCAAGTATTATTAATATATTATGCAAGTTTTTGCATCGAAACAGTCAAGTCGTCATAGTTAAAGTCAAGTCTAGGGAATCATTTGTAAACACGGCGGCCATTTACAAAGATTGTTCACGGAGCTTTGGAGACAACACTAAGTCGATGTTTTGCACCGATTTTCACTGTCATTCCACTTGTACATCTTCACGAAACTAAATTTGACTCGCGCTAAGCTAATTTTCTTTACCTACTGTTTCACTGGCGTCAACTATTTGAAGCCGTGAAGAATCAAAGAAGGCGCATCTAAGCTACTTGTTTTATATGACACATCACATCACCGATATATAATAAATTATAGTACATAATTTACCACATTATTAAATAGGTTGTCTTTCATAGTCAGATTACAGTTATTATCTTGCTCGACGATTTATAAATGTTGAATCGTCATTTTTTATATCAGGTTTAAAAATGTACTTAGTTTATTGAATTAGAAAATAATGATGATTTGTCGAACTATAATGTGCTAGTTGCGGCCTGTAGTTTTATTTAAACCGGTTGAACCGTTTGTCCGTGAAGAGGGAACAAACAAACAGAATAACTTTCGGATTTTGTATAAACACCTAAAATGCGTTTTTAGTTGATTTCTTATCTTACTTCTTACTAATATTATTTTAATATTATAAATCCGAAAGTCTGTTTGTTTGTTTGTTTGCCCCCTCTTCACGGTCAAACGGCTCGACCGATTTGGATGAAAATTTGCATAGGGATAGTTTAAATGATGGAGAGTAACATAGGATATTCATAGGACTTTTATTCCCGAAAATCCCGCAGGATCGGGACTTACGCGGGTGATAACTATTCAATGAATGAAAATCGACACAGGGGTGGGGTAAGTGATGTAAAGTGGCATTATCATCATCGTCATTGATCGTCATTCATCGTCATCGTCACTTACTGATGAAATACTATCACTAAAGTTTCCGAAGTGTTAGTATTTATTAGATGCAGAATAACCAAAAAGAAATGAACCGTAATTGAAACAAAATTAAACTTTAAAATATGCACCTGGTCGAAATCGAAATCCAATTAGTAGAACCCGAATAATGAACGAAAAAGTGTAACCGCTCGAGAACCGCTCCCGCGCCCGTGACAACTGACAATGCGTTTTTCACTAGAAACCGCGGGGCGCAGCTAGTACTTACTAACAATGTAAGTAAGTAGGTAGATATTTTAAAATATTATTTACCCTACTTTTGTTAAATTAAGCATAGTGTATTCAGATATCAGATGTTTTCAAGTGGTCGCATTGAAATTACAATATTTTGCAGACACCCACATTCATATTCATTTATTTTTTTGTAGGTAGGTTACTTTAATTATCATGTAGGTACTTTTCACTAAAAATATTTTGATGTAAAACATCTATAGGCGGGGGTCAAACGGATTTTTGGCGTGGCGAGGCCGTGGCGAGTCCTATATTATTATTTCTTATCGGTTGTGAACCGATTATGGCCATTAGGAAATTAGCCAGTGTCAAGTATTATTAATATATTATGCAAGTTATTTGCATCGAAACAGTCAAGTCGTCATAGTTAAAGTCAAGTTTAGGGAATCATTTGTAAACACGGCGGCCATTTACAAAGAGTGTTCACGGAGCTTTGGAGACAACACTAAGTCAATGGGGAGTCCTATATGAAAACATAATATTATAAACGCGAAAGTTTGTATGTTTGTATGTATGTGAGGTTGTTACTCGTACTCTTTCACGCAACAATACTGAACCGAATGCGATGAAACTTGGAATATAGGTAGCTGGGGGCCTGGATTAACACATAGGCTACTTTTTATCCCGATATTCCCGCGGGAACGGGACTTATGCGGGTGAAACCGCGGCGCGCAGCTAGTGAAAACATATTTGTCAATGTCAAATGTTTCACACCTGTCAGGCGTCCTGTGACGTCACTAATTTTCATTTAAAAAAGGGTAGGTAGGTACAGGCACTCAATTATTATATTTTAATTTAGGTAGGTATTTCTTCTTAAAAAATGGCTTTTCCTTTCGGACATTTGCCAGTGTCAAGTATTATCAATATTTGCAAGTTATTTGCATCGAACGAAACAGTCAAGTCGTCATAGTTAAAGTCAAGTCGAGGGAATCATTGTAAAAAGGGGGCCATTTTTTACAATGTTTGTTCACGGAGCTTTGGAGAGAACACTAAGCTAAAGTACATGTTTTGCACCGGTTTTCACTTTTATTTACACTTGTACACCTTCACGAAACTAAATTGATTAATATGCCCCCGAAATTAAACATTTTACACGCATTTGAACTACGTTTCACAAAAATGAAAATTTAGAACACATCTCTTTAACGCATTCCCGCCAAAAACTCAGGTAGGTATTTTAAAAATTATAATTTATCAATGGTTTTCATTAGATGCTACATGGGTGGATACTATTTTACTTTATTTCAGTCGATTTGTTACAATTGTCTTAGTTAAAATTGAAAATAACTAAAAAAAGAAGGTAAACTAAGTATTTAAAAACAAGAAAAAATAATAAGGTTACGCAGTTAGGTACTGTAACCTTAATAAATACTAACTTACCCTCAATTTATATTTTCTCCTAACACATTAAAAAAAACTCAAGATTCAGTTTAGTTTTAGATTTAATTATTTTATTGATTTATACCTAACTGACGTTTAAAAAAATAAATAATAGGTACCTATCTTAAAACAGTACACATTTAAAAATTATTAAAAATATTATTATTTAGTTTGTTTATTTATAATTGTTTAATTATTATTAATATACAATTATAGCAATACTAATAACAATTTCATTTTCGTAGCGTGTTAACTTGTCGTGTCTTATTTACGAACGATATACAATTATAAATAAACAAAATTAATTAATTAAATTATATAGGTACCCTCAATTTATTATTTCCACTTATAAATACTTTAAAAAAAAACCACAAACTTACCAATAAAAAAACAGCAAAATAACAATAAAACTCGCACAGTAAATAACACCGAGCACCGAACCTGTTATCCGCACAGACGCACCACGACTAACTGACCACGGCGCGGGCGGTATGTTGCAATTTGTTACTCGACTGCGATCGTGAGCTATGACGTGTGTCGGTGAGTAGCTATTGATGTGACGTCATGAGGGCGAATTGTATGGGTGATGAATTGATAGTTTATGGCTGTGTTTCTCAAACTTTAGGTTCGCGTGCCCTTCTTCTTTTGTATGGGTGATGATAGTTTATGGTTGTGGTTGTGTTCCACGCAAACGATAATATTTTTTAAGGACTTAATTGACATTGTAATTTATAATTCTCTAACCAACATTTTTCACCATAGTACCTAGTATTTTATTTGACAGCTCTATTATGATTTATGACATTAAAAATTGTAATGCCTTTTATAAGTAACGTAGTATTGTACTTGATATTATTATGGAAGTTGACATTTTAATTTTTGAATGATATTTTGTTTTCATAATTAATTGCATTTCAGAAGATATTTCAATGAATTTTAAATGTTGGTACGTAATTTGATTTTGTTGACAAGGAATCACCTTCCAAAACATTTGTATGCAATTTGATTGCTAAATATGACGAGACTGTATCCTATTTCGTAACACCACTGTATGTATGTACCATATTTAATGCAAATAAACGCTATTCTATTCTATTCTCAAACTTTGGGTCGCGTGCCCTTCTTCTTTTTTATAGGTGATGATAGTTTATGGCTGTTTCTCAAACTTTGGGTCGCGTGCTCTTATTCTTTTGTATGGGTGATGATAGTTTATGGCTGTGTTTCTCAAACTTTAGGTCGCGTGACCTTCTTCTTCTTTTCGTATCAGTCGGTTCGACCTATCTAAGCTGTGCCCGCCTAATGTTCCGCCACAGCAACCGCGGCTTCGTTGGTCTCCATGAGGTCTTCCATTGTGCAGGTGGTCGGACACAATGGACCCTAAGACATATAGAAGGGTGGGTCCTGCTGTGGTATCGTGTTAATTATATGATCTACATCCGCCGCTAGTAGTTGCTAAGTTGCAGTACATTGCTGCTTTGACGTAACGTGGTTGTTACCGGTGAATACTTCAAAGCAGCAATGTAGAATTTTAACTAGTAACGGTGGATGCTAATTAGATGATACCACAGCTGGTAATTTAAGTTGGTTGGAGGTGTTTCTCAAACTTTGGGTCGTGCGCTCATAGTATAAAGAAAGATATTTTTACACTCCTAACATTAGCAGATTCCGGTCATTTATAGTGTGATTTGACGTCTCACGATGTCGATTGTATGTGATGATCAAATAAGTTATATTACTACATCTCCAATGCTCACGTAGTATTAAAAAGTTTTCCGCTACATTGAGCATGCTGTCCCTTTCTAATTATACTATTAGAAAGGGACAGCGTGTAGCGAAACACTTTTTTGTTTTATGTGAGCATTGACCTAGAGGTGCGAGTTCAAGCCTCGCCGCAAGCGAATTTTTGGAGATGATTTTTTCCTTTTAAATATTTGTGGTAGATATGCCTTGAGCAATATACAAAAATTACTGACACGACAGATGTGAAACATCGAAATTGTTGTCATAATATTTTGTTTTCACAATATCTTCTAAAGTATTAAAGCTATAATAACAAATTAAAGTTCTATTTTATTATAATTGCCATGTGTACAATATTACAAGCCTAAAATTGCGGGGTCTACGCTAGTTTCCGAGATAGCATGGCTTTTACTACAAAAATATTTGGTCTTCACTGGCCTTTACGCCCTAAATTTCGTACCAGGTTAAGGTTTGCAGGTTAAGCAGGTAACGCCAACTTGGAGTAAAAGACTTTTAGAATATTTATATTAAGGTTTTTTTGAAATAAAGGACAAAGATAATTAACGAAAGTTAAAATTATTGTAATAAATGTGACACATTTTTTTTTAATTTACCTGTAAATTTAACATTTAGCATGAATTAACTCATCTAAAGTATGGTAAGAACTATAATTTTTAAGAACCTAAAAAACAACTACAAATTACAACTACAAAAATAGCATCAACTAAATCAACATCAAAAAAAATTTAAAGTATTCATCAAAAGTATACATTTTTGCAAGAAAAGAAGTTAAATTTTAGAAAATTAAGTTTTAATTGACCGAACGAGCGAAGCGAGTGAGGTCCAGTGCAGACGGGCCTGGCGCTTGTATCTTTGTAACTTTGTATCTTTGTATGTTTGTTCGACGATAACTTGAGTATCGTAGCTCCGTTCTTCATGAATTTTAGTATGCGCATAGTTTAGGTCAATAGAATTTATGAGTTTGAAGATGAGCCCCCGAGGATCAGTAGGGAGTTGGGGAGATAGGGGGTCGTGAGGTCTCAGTTCGGGGCGAACTACTAGTTAGAAAATTATGCAATAATTGACCGAACGAGTGAAGCGAGTGAGATCCAGTGTAGACGGGACTGGCACTTTTATCTTTGTAACTTTGTATGTTTGTTCGACGATAACTTGAGTATCGTACCTTTTTTTTATTTTATTTTTTTTAGGTGGAGAAATGCGCCTTATGCACTGCCTCACCGTTCCGGGGGGAACGGTGAGGGTGTGTGGGGCTCCCTGTAGCGGTTTACCCACTAAAACTCCACCGGTTCCTCGCACGCCTTGGTGTCGGAGTCGAACGCGGGGACACGTTCGTACTCGTCCGCGCCCCGACGGCGTAGATCCGTGAACGGACCTTCTCCCACAGAGGCTATAACCCTCAATCCGCTTGAGCGGCACATGAGAACCACATGCGCCTCGCTCGGGCCGCTGCACGACGACAGACCCCCCCGAGTCTGCCGCCTACGGGACCCATTTATGGCGGAATGAGGTTGTCGCGACGACCTCGACGTCCTCCGCGACGTCTCCCTCCTAGGCTACTTACACGGGTGAATCCGTGGGGCAATAATTAACTCGTCCGGCGTCGATGTCCCACCGGGGTGACACGCTCATAAAAACTCAAAACCGCACTCGAGCGTCGATGTCCCCCCGGTGGCACATCCTACCCAGACCACTTGAAACTCTAACATATCGAAATAGAGTGGATTTTTGTTAGAACAAGTTTTGTTCATTGGCAACTCTGATATATTTTACGTCATTTGGCATTGACAGTAAAGTAACCGCCAGTTGAAAAAAAATAAATAATTGGATTTGCAAATTTTTGCTGTCAGATTTTTTCAGTTTCGCCATTTTTTTATGCCGTGCGGGTGAAAGTGATAATTAATTGTTTCAAATAGTGATAAGTGGGTGATTTTAGTGGACAACTAGTGTTAATAAGTTTATTTGGTTCAGTCTTTTGGTATGTATTGTATCAATATATCGATTTTCTTTGTAGAAACACTTTTTTACGAGTCAGAAAACCGCTCGATAAAATACGTAAAATTCGTGTTTGGTTGAGCTCTAGCGTCATGAACATAAGGGTCACAATGGAATGTAGTTTGGTAGGAATACCGGAAGTATACTTCCGGTACTTTTATTTCAACTTGAATTATTTATTATTTTCCTATGGTAGCTATATGTAAAAGTTATTTTATGGTGATCGGTAGACTGTAATGGACACTTTTTACAATAATTGACCTAGGACTAGATTACAGTCATTGTGAAACAAGCTTCGTAAAGAAAGTCGGAAGTAGAGAAAGTCGGAAGTTGGGAGAATTTTTTTACTTCAAAGTAAATAAATAATTATTTACTGCTTACTAAATCTCAAATATATTACCAAGTAACAGAAAAAACATTCATAATTACGATATTTTTTACAAAAAGAAGGTAGGTGGTCTAGTTTAGTTTTTATACGTATTTATGTAAAGTACGTCGTAATTATCTATTACCATTTCATATCTTATCAATCACATGACGTAGCTGTGACGTATGCTATAATTTTACCTAAAATTTATTGATTCTCCAAAGGTTAACTAATATTGAGTATCGTACCTCCGATCTTCGTGAATTTTGGTATGCGCTTAATTTAGGTCAATAGAATTTATGAGTTCGTTCGAGTGAGAACTAAGACCTCACAACCCCCTATCTCCCTAACCCCCCCGACCGATCTGGCTCATCTTCGAACTCATAAATTCTATTGATCTAAACTACGCGCATACCAAAATTCATGAAGATCGGAGCTACGACACTCAAGTTATCGTCGAACAAACATACAAAGATACAAGCGCCAGGCTCGTCTACACTGGACCTCATTCGCTTCGCTCGTTCGGTCAATCAATTTTGTTAAGGTGCTTTTTCTTGAAAGTAGCTACCCTAACTAGAAGTTCGCTTCGAACTGAAACCTCACGATCCCCTACCTCCCCAACCCCCTACCGATCCGGCTCATCTTCGAACTCATAAATTCTATTGATCTAAACTAGGGGTTTACCCTGAACTGAGATCTCACGACCACCTATCTCCCCAACCCACCTACCGATCCGACTTATCTTCGAACTCATTGATCGAACGAGCGAAGCGAGTGAGGTCCAGTGTAGACGGGCCTGGCGCTTGTATCTTTGTAACTTTGTATCTTTGTATGTTTGTTCGACGATAACTTGAGTATCGTAGCTCCGATCTTCATTAATTTTGGTATGCGCGTAGTTTCCGTCAATAGAATTTATGAGTTCGAAGATGAGCTGGATCGGTAGGGGGGTTGGGGAGATAGGGGTCGTGAAGTCTCAGTACGGGGCGAACTACTAGTAAATTCTATTGACCTGAACTACGCGCACACCAAAATTCAAGAAGATTGGAGCAACGATACTCAAGTTATCGTCGAACAAACATACAAAGATATAAGCGCCAGGCCCGTCTACACTGGACCTCACTCGCTTCGCTCGTTCGGTCAACTACGCGCATACCAAAAATTCATGAAGATCGGAGCTACGACACTCAAGTTATCGTCGAACAAACATACAAAGATACAAGCGCCAGGCTCGTCTACACTGGACCTCACTCGCTTCTCTCGTTCGGTCAATCAATTTTGTTAAGGTGCTTTTTCTTGAAAGTAGCTACTCTAACTAGGAGTTCACCCAAAACTGAGACCTCACGACCCCCTGTAGGGGGGTGGGGCCCTTACAGATCTAGCTCATCTTCGAACTCATAAATTCTATTGACCTGAACTACGCGCACACCAGAATTCATGAAGATCGGAGCTACAATACTCAAGTTATCGTCGAACAAACATACAAAGTTACAAAGATACATATGTACAACTCACTCGCTTCGCTCGTTCGGTCAAAAATCTGTGTGCTCTAAAACATTAACATAATACGGTTTAATGAAATATTGTCCTTTACGACATTATAAACGTTTTTGATTTGTAAAACCAATTCTATAAAATTGTAGTAAAAGCCTTTTTTAAAAAGTCTTGGATATTGAGACAAGTTGTCTTAGATATTACTTACTTCGATATAATCGTAAAATGTAGTATTAACCACATTACTAACAATTTGTGTCTTTTACGCCCTTAATTTGCAGGTTTCGATTTCGATATTGGTTTTAACGTCATAAATTAAAAAAATATTTGAACAAAAACTAAAAAAATATTGGACGTAAACGCCATTTTTTCGCGAATTTGCCCATTTCAATTATACAGATCGATAGAGCTTCAAAAACTGAACAAAACTGCATTTAAAAGTAATTTTGACCAAAATGGCTTTTACGACATTTGTTGTTTTAAGGATCGAATAGCGTGGCGATACAATCAGGTTTATAGCTGTTTACCATCAAAAGCAGGAGGGGCAAATTTAGTTTAGGGTTTATAGAACCAAACATATTATTCACTAGCTGCGCCCCGCGGTTTCACCCGCAGAAGTGTAAAACGCGTTGTCAGTTGTCACGGGCGCGAGCGGCCGAGCGTTTCTCGAGCGGCTGCATTTATTCGTTTATTACTCGGGTTCTTCTATTTGGATTTCGTTCCAAAGTATACCACGACCTTCCTCGAAAATAGAACTATCCAATATTGAAAACCAGATTTTAATCGGATAAGAAGTTTTTAATTGTATAAGGAACCGACAGAGAAACAGACAGATGTGAATATTAAAATATCATAATGTTGTTTTACTACTTTTCCTAAGTCCTCTAGACAACTTTTTTGAATTTACTACCAAGTACAGACTTTTTGTCCTCTCTTCCTTTATTATAAGTATAGATAGAAGATTATTGGGGTGGTAGTGGTAGGCATAATAAAGTTGAGAATCGATGGAACATAAGTACCTACCGAGCGACTTAAAGATCTACGCATTTATGAATAGTTTAATGAAGATGTTTGATTGAAGGTGTACGAGAAGCGAATCAGAAACAAATTTAATTGCAAACTGTGATGTCGGTGACCATTTATCGTTGATTATCTTAGATTCACCCCCGTAGGTCCCGACCCCGTTGGAATATCGGGATCAAAAGCCTATATGAATCCTCGATAATGAGGCTTTTTAATGGTGTAAGAATTTTTAAAATCGGTTCAGTAGTTTAGGAGATTACCCCCAGTATACATACATACAAATTATGTCACTCTTAAGGCGGCGATAGATGATAATTATATCGGTCCTTGTCCGATTGCATATAAATGAGCGAGATGGAATTGCATAAAAAAATCTACAATTTCTCGTAAAATCAATCATTAACGAAGATTAAAATAATAAATTTATAAAATGCGATGAAGAGGTTCTAGGTATTGTATTTTCTAATATTATGATGCCTATACGAAAATATAGCGGTTAAGGATTTAGAAGAAAAATTGATTTAATTTGTAAATCAGGGGTAACTTTGCCTGTATAATACTGGTATTTAAAGTCATTTTTTATTGTTTTTGAAATGAAGGGGACACTTCTTGTATCATGTACAATAACATAATACATTGTTTAAAGATCTATTTGATACCGGTTATGAAGAAAACTATTCAATCGGAAGGGATTTCACATGAGTCGGGTCCCTAAAATATTAGTATAGAAAGTGGGTATTCTAATAGTAACGCGAATTTTGTTCTGAATTTTCTAAAGGTTCGTGAGTACTTAATTTTCTGAACACTTTGATTTCGGAACTGATAAAGCTTGGCCATCTGAGCCGAGTTTCAAATGCTTTACTGTCAATCGCGACTATTAACCTACCTACTAGAGGTGATGTTTAAGCAAATTCCATGTTCAGCACTGTAAATAAGGTTAGGTCTATCGTAAAAATGAAATGGGCGTCGCTGCAGGTCCTAAGATGTAGTCATTTCATTTTCTTAATTATGGCTTTCTGTCAGCAATAGAGGACAATTTAGCCAGTGTCACGTACTTATAGTGTACTACCACTATTATACTGTAATCGTTTAAAATAATTTTCAATGCTTGAAGGCTGCAGAAAAAATGGCGACGATTTTTCTCCAACCCCATTGAACATTTGTTCGTAACGTGCTAATTTCGTGTTTGGCACTGGTATTTTTATTTTCACTACACTCGTTGAACTTCGCGTAACTAAATTGATAACATGCCGCCGAAATTTACATGCAATAAAACTAGGTTTTGCAAAAATAAAAATTCAGGACAACGTTCCACTAACGCGTCAAAAACAAAAGTCTAAGATGTAGTCGAAGAATGGCGCCTAAAACGTCAAAAGTGTCATTGAATTTGGAGTAGCGTTTTACATCAAGCTTCAAGTTTGTACCTACGAAACTATCGACGAGAGATTCCGATTCGTTTTCGTTTTTTTTTCCAAAGGATAAAGGCATTTGGTGACTGTCATGGTTTTTCCGATTCTTCTAAGAACTGACGTATGAACCAATTTTTATGTCATTATCATCAAGTCGGCCTCTGCGGCGAATCGGGCGAACGCCTAACCGCAATGCGGAAGATTGCGGGTTCGATTCCCGCCGGGTGCAAATATTTATGCTTAAAAAAATAAATATTTGTAGGTCTGGGTGTCTTCCTATACAAGATGTAACGGGTAAGTCCTTTTAATCCGAAAGGGGGTTGTTCTAGACGTCTAGGCGAACAACTTTTGTTTTATGATTTTTGGAAATTCGAAGTACTTTTCGAAAATTTTAAGTGTAAAATTTACTTGAAGATCAGCTGTTTCTTAGAGTTCGAGGTCATTGACCTTATGTTGTCCTTTCATTTAGTTTGGTCTACTACAATCAAACCTTCAATTACCCCTATTTTCAAAAACCGCAGTTTTTTCAGTGAAACATAATCTCAAAATTTACAAAAAAAGTTCGAATTTTCAAAAGTCGTAGAATAAAAGGTGTTTGCTTAGACGTCTAGAACAACCCCCTTTCGGATTAAAAGGACTTACCCGTTACATCTTGTAGGTATATCACATCACATGTATGTATTTACAAAAAAATAAAGTAAGTGTAATAAAATATGTAGTAGGTACCTATATCCGTTGTCTGGTACCTATAGTACAAATCTAGTGCTTAGTTTGGGGCTAGATTGCGCTGTGTGTATTGTCGTGCAATATATATTTATTTTTAACAAATTTATAGATCATTAATTTTATTATACTTTTATTAACATCGCTCTTACGGTGAAGGAAAACATCGTGAGGAAACCCACGGCTTAAAATCACGCAGAAATACGAAATAGTAGGGCTAATTGCGGAAACACAGTTAAAACTTTTTTAAATTTTATACTCGTATCATTTATGAGTGAGTAGCTGCGAACCGCGGTTTCACCCGGGCGAGTCCAAATCCCGCGTGAATATCAGGATGTGTTACACATATAAACTTTCCTCTTTAATCACTTTATCAACTAAAAAAACTGCATCAAAATCCGTGCCGTAGTTTTAAAGATCTAAGCATACATACAAACAGACAGACAACGGGAAGGAAGTTTGTTTAATGATTAGCTGCACCCCGCGATTTCACCCGCGTAAATCCCGATCCCGCGGGAATATCGGGATAAAAAGTAGCCTATGTGTTATTTAATATTATAAACGCGAAAGTTGTATGTATGTATGTATGGGAGTTTGTTACTCTTTCACGCAAAAACTACTGAACCGATTGCGATGAAACTTGGAATATAGGTAGCTGGATACCGGGAATAACACATATGCTACCTTTTATCCCGATATTCCCGCGGGAACGGGACTTACGTGGGAGGAACTGCGGAGCACAACTATACTCCCGATGTAGGTAGGTATCTATATAAAAGCAAGGCCCATCTAATTAGACGAATATTTTTTTACAATATTTTGATTATAATAATTATTTTTCACACAAATACAAAACTCGAAAAACGACAAAAAAAAAGTTTCCGGAACTTTTAAAACAAAGAATACAATTAATTTTGTTTTAATTAAATAATGACTACAAAACACTAACTTAAAATATTTTTTTTAGCTCAACCAACATGTTTTTTAACCTACTTCTAAAAGGGGAGGTTCTCTTTTCGTCGTGTATTTTTTTTTCTATTGTGTACTTAGTTATTTTTATTTGTTGGTTCATTCTATACAATCTACATTTAGTACTAGCAGCGCCCGCGGTTTCACCCACGTAAGTCCCGTTCCCGCGGGAATATCGGGATAAAAAGTAGCCTATGTGTTATTCCCGGTATCCAGCTACCTATATTACAAGTTTCATCGCAATCGGTTCAGTAGTTTTTGAGTGATTGAGTAACAAACATCTAAACATCGAATCACACACACTTTCAGATTTATAATTAGAAGGAAGTAGGATCTATACTTACTGACATAGCTAAAACGGTTTAGGGCTACTTCTCACTTGGGCTACCTACTTCTCAAAACATGAATTTTTTTTATTGGAATTAGTACTGTATTTATGTTTATTCATTGATAAACAGAATTCAACCTCATCAACCTGCACTTAATTATTCTGATTTCAGTTTATATTAAACCAGTTGCTGGCTTAGTGAGGTATAGGTATAATGTTTTTTTTAAAGTAATTGGTAAAGAATAGCCAAATTAAATTATAAAATATAAACTTTATACTTAACAAAAAAGAACAACCGACGAAAAAAAACTGAAGATCAAATTTTTTTTTCTTTTTAGTTTTTAAACCGAATTCAATAAGTAACATAATAAACTCACCTACATACAATGCCAACTGTTTTACTTGCTCCAAATATGCCGGCGCTGAGGGGAATGCTGAATGCTCTGGAGGCGGTTAGTGAGGTATACAGCGTGTTCCGACGATGACCATTTAAGCCGAAAGTGTGTTGTTCTAGACGTCTAGGCGAACAACTTTTGTTATACAACTTTTGAAAATCCGAAGTATTTTTTGAAATTTTTAAGTTTATAGTTTACTTGAAAATCAGCTGTTTCTTAAAGTTAGAGGTCATTGACCTTATTTTGTTCTTTCATTTAGTTTGAACAACTACAATCAAAACTTTGATTACCTCCATTTTTGAAAACAGCTATTTTTTCAGTGAAACTCAAAATATTAACTCAAAAATATGGAATAAAAAGTTAGATTTTAGTAGAAGTTAAATATTTTTATTTCGGATTCAGTTACAATTATAAATAATAATAAATTAATCCTGTGACGAACACACAGCGCCATCTAGCCCCGTGGTAAGCTGCTAAGCTTGTGTTACGGTGACTAGACAATGGATATACTACTTATATTTATTTTTCTTTTATAAACACACACATATTATACATAGAAATACGCCCAGACCAGATACAAATATTTATTTTAAGCATAATTATTTGCACCCAGCGGGAATCGAACCCGCAACCTTCTGTATTGCAGCCAAGCGTTCGCCCGACCCGCCACAGGTCGTCAAATATCGAATATCGAAAGTTGTTCGACTTAACTTCTAGAACAACCCCCTTTCGGTTTAAATGGTCATCGTCGGAACACGCTGTATACTCGGTCTATCTGTCAACAGAAAAATCCCTCACTGACATTGCCGTGGCACCTGTGGCCTAACTCTGTAAAAACATAGCATGCGTCAAGCAGGCGGGATGCATGAGCATTGCATAAGTCGATTTGTTGCATGAGTAAAAATAAAAGCTATTCTATAATTTCCTTTAATACTGATTGGCTGAGGAACAAGGGGTGCTATTGAAATAATTAAGTAGCTCTTAATTATGAAGGCTACTTAACTAATTAAGTAGTAATTAAGTAAAATAACATTTACAGAATACGAATTAATTAATGTACATCTCCTGCACGTCGCCGGCATTCCGCATGCTATGTCCTTACCGAATCTAGCCCCTGGTTAGACAAGGTGAAAGAGATGGTATACCTGGGAGCTAATAACAGAGACGATGGTGATTGTGGTGCAGACATAAGACGAAGAATTGGTATGGCAAAGTATGCCATGACACGGCTGCAGGGAATCTGGAAGGATAGAGGAATCAAAGTACCTAAAAACAAAGACCCATTTAGTTGATGCGCTCGTTCTTCGTATTTAAGGAGCTTTACAAACCTCTGGGTGAACAGGGTGGTGATTGCGATTCTCAGTCATGAAGGATCGACCAGTGGCTCGATTTTGTAAAAACATAGCATGCGGAACTGCAGGCGACGTGCAGAAGATGTGCGTTAATTCGTATTCTGTAAATGTTATTTTACTTAATTACTACTTAATTAGTTAAATAGCCTTTAAAATTAAGGGCTACCTAATTGTTTAAAGAGCTCCCCTTGCTAATCAGCCAATCAGTATTTAAAGAAATTATAGAATAGCTGTTATTTTGACTCCTGCAACAAATCGACTTCTGCAATACTCATGCATACCGCCTGCTTGTCGCATGCTATGTTTTTACAGAATCGACCCACAGAGAGAGTGACATACAGTGCCACCAACTTAACTGTTAGTTCCTTGTTGACTACGAAACTCTAAAAAACAAACACACAACGTACCTATAGGCTTAAGAAACTAGTGTGCAAATGTTCGTGCTATAATTTAGACCGCATCGTCATCTACAAGTATAAACCATATCCGGAAGATAGCCGTCAAACGACAGCAAACTGATTTACAAAATCATTATTGGTTAATTTGTTTACCTTCAAATTACGTGGAAAATTAAGTTGTTCATTAAATTCAAACCGCAGTTGTATACGTCAGCTGTTTTCTAGATAAATCCCACGATATTTGAGATAAATCTATTTATCAATAATTATTATTATGTATATGTATTGGCGGGAACGCGTTGAGGAGATGTGTTGCTATTCTTTTTTTGTTGTAGAACCTAGTTCAAATGCGTGTAAATTGTTTAATTTCGATTGCATATTAATCAATTTAGTTTCATGAAGGTGTACATACAAGAGTAATGAAAGTAAAAATCGGTGCAAAACAAGGACTTTAGTGTTGTCTCCAAAGCTCGCGTGAACCGTCATTGTAAGGAGCCACCACTTACAATGACTCCTTCGACTTGACTTTTGCTACGACGACGGTCAAGTCGTCATGTTTTGATGACGAGTAATAACGTTACATTCATACATACAAACAAACCTTCGCGTTTATAATTTAAGTAAGATAAGATTTTACCTAAACAGTTAAATTACGAATATTTTGCACCTCAATTAAAACTGGTGGTAGTTTAGGTGGTGAAACAATACAAACCAATATACCCATAGATAGACTGCAAAAAACATAACCCTTCCTTTTAGCTTCGCTGTAGTCGGGTAATAAAGGGGCGTTATCGTACGTAGCCTTAGACTTGTGGCAGTTAAACCCTTTGAGTATCCCTATACTCAAAAGTACAGTGGTTAAGGGACGCGACTCATGTGAAATCCCTTCCGATTGAATAGTTTTCTTCATAACCGGTATCAAATAGATCTTTAAACAATGTATTATGTTATTGTACATGATACAAGAAGTGTCTCCTTCATTTCAAAAACAATAAAAAATAACTTTAAGTACCACTATTATACAGGCAAAGTTACCACTGTTTTACAAAATAAATCATTTTTTCTTCTAAATCCTTAACCGCTGTATTTTCTTATAGGCATTGTAATATTAGGTAAATACAATACCTAGAACCTCTTCATCGCATTTTATAAAAATATTATTTTAATCTTCGTTAATGATTGATTTTACGAGAAATTGTAGATTTTTTCATGCAATTCCACCTCGCTCATTTACATGCAATCGGACAAGGACCGATAATTATCATCTATCGCCGCCTTAAAAGGGATTAATGTACCTACTACGAGGAATAAACAGAATGGAGATCTAACTTCCCTATTAAATTCGAAAAGAACATGTTCCACGGTGACACAGCAGCAGATGCACACACTGACATGTTCCGTATTACGTATGATCGACCTTTGGATCGACCAATGGCGGACGATCTTTAGTGACAGACTGGCGGTCGAATCACCGTTCTAGACCCCGCATCCACCGTTTGCGTGGAACATTTTTTCAAAGGATTGCTACTTCCGTATTTATATTCGAGTTCGTCGTTAATGTAAATTTATAATTATGATGATTATTATAAGTGTAATTAAAGTACATTACATTAATAAAAAAAATATAATGACTATTGTTATGAGCTCCTTTGGCGGTAATAAAAATGTTTGAATAAAAATCGTATGAAAAATAAAATTGTAAAGAGTGATTATTATGAACACAAATCGGTAGTAACGCAAAAAATACGATTTGAAATTTTGAAGTGAGCCAAAATGGACCCACTTTTCTTTCTTGGTGCCTTTTAGGAATTGTATACAATTAATATTAATTGTTTTATAGTTGATTCCTGATTGGATGTTTGTAGTTCTGGGTGTTTTCTATGTATAATAATGAATATGTATGTGTTTATAACAAAAAAAAACTATAGTATGTAGTATATACGTTGTCTAGTGATCGTACTAGTACATAGTGCTTAGTTTGGGGCTAGATAGCGCTGTGTGTAATATCGTGTAACATAATTTCTTCTATGATTTTCGCGATTTTGCATAATAAAACTCTTTATGTATCGGGTTAAATCGCGTTTTATTCATGGTTTTAAACGAAGGAGTAATTTGTCTATTACATCTCAGTCAACCTTGAAAAAGCCTACTGTAAAGTTGACGAAAGCTCGGTTCCTTTAAACCATGAATAAAACGCGATTCAACCCGATAAATAAAGTGTTTTAAAATAAAAATATACGCTCGAAAAACATAACCCACCTTCGTCAGTCAGGTAAAGGTAAACGACCTTCAAGTTTAGATTTTAGCGCGTGTTTCGCCCATGAGATAACCATACGCCTTGAGCTGTGATTTATACAAGGTGTTACAGGTAAGTTACTGTCAAGATCAAGTTCAAATAGCGGCGCGCCTTAATGCGATGTTCAGTTCAAATTAAATAATGGTAAAAATATACACTGTCATAAAGTTTATTATACCGGATGTTTCGACCAGCAAATATACAGGTGATGTTTTCCTACATGTGTCGTCTAGGCGAACTACTCTTGTTCTACGAATTTTGGAAATTACACTACCTACGTATTTGTAAAATTTATTGTTAGTGATACATATGGCGCCTAAAATGAAGTTCAAGTTTTATGTGTTTCTGCAACTAGCCCTACAACTGGACCTTTTGCGTGATTTTCCTCACGATGTTTTCCTTTAAATTTTAAGTGGTTTAATTTAGATTTTAAGTTGACTATCGATAATAAAAAAGGCTTTTCTTATTAGGACATTAAAGTTACCTATTTTTGATTTATTGATGATACGACTATACGACTATAGGTAGGTAACAAATTATATTTACTTTGTTTTATTTTAAATACCATTTTATGTAAATATAACCGATACAAAAAATAGAATTTAATATTTTTTCCTAGATTTGATCATCATTTAATATTTTGAGTTGGCATTTTTAATTGTATAATTTGTCATTTGTCGTTTTAATTGGTAATAATTATGCCTGCAGTAAATCTGTTTTTTATTATTGTTTATTTAATTAAAATGATGCAAGATGCTCTTTTAGGGTTCCGCATTGAACATTATTTGTTGGAATTCCGTCTACACTCAGTTGTTATACAGCAATCGTTGAGTTCCTAAATAGCGGGTTATCATTTTATAATTGACTAGCTGCGCCCCGAGGTTTCACCCGCGTAAGTCCCGTTCTCGATATTTTTGTTTAAGGCGGCGATAGATGATAAGCAACGGTCCTTGTTCTATTGCATATAAATGAGCGAGATGGAATTGCGTGAAAAATCTACAATTTCTCGTAAAATCAATAATTAACGAAGATTAAAATAATATTTTGAAAAAATGCGATGAAGGGGTTCTAGGTATTGTATTTTCTAATATTATGATGCCTATAAGAAAATATAGCGGTTAAGCATTTAGAAGAAAAATTGATTTATTTTGTAAAACAGGGGTAACTTTGCCTATATAATAGAGGTATTTAAAGTTATTTTTTATTGTTTTTGAAATGAAGGGGACACTTCTTGTATCATGTACAATAACATAATACATTGTTTAAAGATCTATTTGATACCGGTTATGAATAAAACCATTCCATCGGAAGGGATTTCACACGAGTCGCGTCCTTAATAAGAACAATAACAAACACACTAAGAAAGAATTAGCAAAATCGGTCCAGCCGTTCAGGCGTGATGACGTGACCAAGCGAATAATGGATTCATTTATATATAGGACTAGCTGCGCACCGCGGTTTCATCCGCGTAAGTCCCGTTTCCGCGTGTATATCGGGATAAAAAGTAGCCTATATGCTATTCCAAGTCGCCAGCTACATATATTCCAAGTTTCGTTGCAATCGGTTCAGTAGTTTTTGCGTGAAAGAGTAACAACCTCACATACATACATACAAACTTTCGCGTTTATAATATTAGTAAGATTACTAGCTGCGTACCGCGGTTTTACCCGCTAAGTCCCGTTCCCGCGTGTAAATCGGGATAAAATGTGTTATTCCAGGTCGCCAGCTATGTATATTTCAAGTTTCATCGCAATCGATTCAGTAATTTTTGCGTGAAATAGTAACAGAGTCTCATACAGACATACATCCATACATACATCTTATCTTACTAATATTATAAATCCGAAAGTCTGTTTGTTTGTTTGTTTATTTGTTTGTTTGTTTGTTCCCTCTTCACGGTCAAACGGCTCAACCGATTTGGATGAAAATTTGCATAGGGATATTTTAAATGATGGAGAGTAACATAGGATACTTTTGATTCCGAAAATCCCGCGGGATCGGGACTTACGGGGGTGATAACTATTTACTGGATGAAAATTTGCATAGAGATACTTTAAATGATGGAGAGTAACATAGGTTACTTTTGATCCCGAATATCCCGCTTGATACTGACATACAATCTTTACCTTACTTGACCTACCTACTGCAGTGCAAAAATCCACACTTAAACGGACGACCAGGGTAGTACTGGTGATGCCAGGCGCGGCAGCGCCTGGCTTCAACAGTACTTTAATGGGCGACCGTTTAAGTGTGGATTTTTGCATTGCGGTAGGTAGGTAGGTGTTCGAACAACGCGGGATCGTGACTTGCGCGGGTGAAACCGCGGGGCGCAGCTAGTACTTACATATATACAAATTTTCGCGTTTATAATATTAGTAAGAAGTAAGATGTACAAATTAAACTCCAGTATTTGTTTACAAACTGTCTTCATTTTTGATGTCATATCTACTGTTCAGGTCGAAAATTATCTATCTAAAAATACTTACACAAGAAATAAATACTACAAAGATAAATAAACATTATGAATAATCTAAAGTGAATGACCATTGAGTCCAAAAGTGCCCATCACTGGCGGCATTACATTACTGTTCAGCTGTGGTATCATCTAATTAGCATCCACCGCTGGTAGTTGCTAAGTTGCAGTGCATTGCTGCTTTGACGTAACGTGGTTGTTACCGGTGATTACTTCAAAGCAGCGATGTAGAATACAAAACATGCTTTTTGACAGTTAATAGCAACCAGTAGCGGTGGATGCTAATTAAATATCAACTCGTAGAAGTACAGTAGAAGTACTCGTAGAAGGTAGAAGTACAGTACAACAGCCTTTATCTCAATTTTCACCAAAATGTCAGTTGAAATAACTTGACTATCCGACATGTCATCTTTATCAATTTTGGTCAATAAAATGCGAATTCGACTTGATTCTCTTGACCTATCAGAGTTGCGACATAGGTAAGTGATGTGAGTTGCGTTCTATCGATATACCTACCTACTATCGATAAAGTCGATAAAATATATCGATACTAGGATACTAATCATCTCTGGTAATTAAAGACTGACTACTTCCCACTACCCTACTAATATTTATCTATTTATTTTATTTTATTTTTATTTGGCACAGTAACAATATACAAATTCAATTATATATTTAAATATTATAGTTAAATATAATTATTAATTTGTACATCGATTACAACTATGCACAGCATTTTTTACACAGTTATAAGCTACCTAGCTAGTATAGATTTAACATGCTTTTTCAATGTATACAAACGAACTGAGTTCTATCTATCTAAACTTATAATAAAGAAAGAGAGGACAAAAAATCTGTACTCGGAAGTAAATTAAAAAAAAGTGGTCTAGGGGACTTAGGATAAGTAGTAGAACAAAATTATATATATTTTTTTTAATTCATGTCTGTCTGTCTGTTTGGCTGTTCCTCCGTCTGTTCCTTATAAAATTAAAAACTACTAATCCGATTGAAAGCTGGTTTTTAATCTTGGATAGTTCTATTTTCGGGGAAGGTCGTGGTATACTTTGCATCGAAATCCAATTAGTAGAACCCGAGTAATGAACGAAAAAGTGCAACCGCTCGAGAACCGCTCGGCCGCCCGCGCCCGTGATAACGCGTTTTTCACTTTCGCGGAAACTGCGGGGCGCAGCTAGTACTTAAAATAAAGGAGGAGAGGACAAAAAGTTTTTACCTACTTCGAATTAAACATGGGCGCGGTCGGGATTCGAAACCACGACCTTCGGAATAAAAGTCAAGTTATCTACCACTGAACCAACCCAACACCGTTCATATAATTTGGGGTTGCAGCGAACCCTGAGAGAAAACGACTGGACCCTGTTGATTGTATTGCTTTCTAGGTCAAGATGTGACCTTTAGAAAGGTAATTTAAGGTAATTAAGTTTACCTTTTCATTTTAGTTGACCTGAACTTTGACCTCTATACTCTGTGACTCGGGCGAACACCTGTGACCTAAAAAAATTTGGGTTCAATTCCCTACGTGATATATTGTATGACTCTTTTTATGGTTCCGTAGCTAAAGGGCAACAACGGAACCCTATTACTAAGACTCCGCTGTCCGTCCGTCAGTCATCAGGCTGTATCTCATGAACCGTGATAGACAGACAGTTTAAATTTTCACAGATGATGTATTTCTGTTGCCGTATAACACTAGGAGTTCTCCCCGAACTGAGACCTCACGACCCCCTATGTCCCCAATCCCCCTTCCGGTCCGGTTCATCTTCGAACTCATAAATTATATTTACCTAATCTACGCACATACCAAAATTCATGAAGATAGGAGCTACGATACTTAAGTTATTGTCGAACAAACATACAAACATACAAAAATACAAGCGCCATGCCCGTCTACACTGGACCTCACTCGCTTCGCTCGTTCGGTCAACTAGCTGCACCCCGCGGTTTCACCCGCGTAAGTCCCGTTCCCGCGGGAATAAAGGGATACAAAGTAGCCTATGTGTTAATCCAGGTACCCAGCTACCTATATTCCTAATTTCATCGCAATCGGTTCTGTAATTTTTGCGTGAAAGAGTAACAAACTCACATACATACATACTTACATACATACAAACTTTCGCGTTTATAATATTTGTAAGATTAAATACTAAAAACAAAATTATACAAATATTTAAATAGGGCTTCTCTGAGTTTTGGCGGGAATGCGTTAAGGAGATGTGTTGCTAAATTTTCATTTTTGTGAAACTTAGTTCAAATGCGTGTAAATTGTTTAATTTCGGGGCCATATTAATCAATTTACTTTCGTGAAGGTCTACAAGTGTAATAAAAGTGAAAATTGGTGCAAAACATGGACTTTAGCTTAGTGTTGTCTCCAAAGCTCCGTGAACAAACATTGTAATAAATGACCCCTTTCTTACAATGATTATGATTCCCTCGACTTGACTTTAACTATGACGACTTGACTGTTTCGTTCAATGCAAATAACTTGCAAATATTCATTATACTTGACACTGGCAAATGTCCGAATGGAAAAGCCATTTCAAAGAAGAAGCAGAAAGGGGGCTTCTACATAATGGGCTCTACCATGATGTAAGTCGTAGGGAAGTCGTCGCGTTGTCGTTCACCAAAAAAAAAAAAACATCAACACATCGAAAAGTATAAAAAAAGAAAGTCATACTCCAAAAAAATAAAACTACTTTTTTAAATTGACTGTGGTTTTTAAAAGTAGTCGGGGCTTAAAATGTACTTTATTTTTTTTACGATAAAAGGACGATATAACAAATGATTTTTTGTGCCATATTCTGCACGATATACAGGGTTATGGGTTTCGAATCCAAAACCGTTCAGGGGGTGATTCTTCACATCAAAACGAATAAGTTTTGTTCTACGACTTTATGAAATTCAAAGTAGTTTTCGAAAATTTTAAGTGTAAAGTTTACTTGAAAATCAGCTGTTTCATAGAGTTTGAGGTCATTGACCTTAAGATGTCCTTTCTTTTAGTTTGGTCTACTACAATAAAAACTTTAATTGAATTTATTTTCAAAAACAGTCGTCTTTTTTCAGTGAGATATAACCTTAAAATTTGCAAAAAAAAAACGAATTTCCAAAAATCGTAGAACAAAAGTTATTCGTTTTGATGTGGAAAATCACCCCCTGAACGGTTTTGGATTGGAAACCCATAACCCTGTATATTAATTACGGCGAAAGGTACACGTTTAAAAACGACAAATACTTAAAAGCAAAGAAAATGCGTACCTAAGTACCTATTTGACATTTTTTTATGTACTTGGAAAAGGTTCCATCAACAAGTCATTATAGATTACTACTAGATACTACATCTTACTTCTTACTAGTCTTATCTTACTAATATTATAAACACGAAAGTTTGTATGTATGTATGTGAGGTTGTTACTCTTTCACGCAAAAACTACTGAACCGATTGCGATGAAACTTAGAATATAGGTAGCTGGGGACCTGGATTAACACATAGGCTACTTTTTATCCCGTTATTCCCGCGGAAACGGGAAACCGCGGGGCGCAGGTAGTTATATAATATATCCCGCGGTTATAATCAATCCGATCGAAATAGAAAGCAAATAACGGTCAAAACAACAACAAAAGAAGATCGATATAAAAACAAAAGATGGTGTTGCAACTTAATTCGTTTCCCTGATTAAAAAAGGTATGTAATAACTGACTGCCAAGGTACTGTAGCGCCTCGGGTATGCTTGCTGAACACGGTGTTGCATCGTTTCAGGCTATAATGCGTCAGAGAATCGCTTCTCTCATGCATCGAATCCGTGGCAGTTCCAACGGTATGCTTGGTGTTGTAGCTGGTAAGTTGGAGTCTCCTCTCTGGAAGTATTGGATAGGTATGCATAGGGTAGTTTAAGTAAAATTTTTAAGTTCAATTTCATCAGTCATTTTTCGATTGACTCTGACATTATAATCTTCTTGTTGTCTTCTTTATAAAAATTGTGACATGTGCTTAAGTTTTGACATTTAAAATATTGAAATTTTATTTAATTGACATTACATTCTACTAATTTTGACTTCAAGCAATCTATTAATTTTATATATTTCTTTTTAATTTAATTTAAATATTATTTCTATTAATTTATTTCATTTAATGTCATTTACTCAAGTATTTTAATATAAGCAAACTAAATCTAATCGTACCCATATAATATTACCTAAGGCAATTTCTCCTAATATAATTAATTAATTTTTGTTTGATTTTGGATATGGATTTTATTATGTAAGGACTATGTAATATTATCTGAAATAAATGATTATTATTATTATTATTAATAAAACGAGTTAAATTACCTTTGTACAAAATTAAAAGGTAGTTAAATCTAGTCTAGACTAGGTAGGTAGATCTAATATCTAGATTTTATATAGTCTAATATAAAATAACGACCTGTGAATTACATCAGTACATCCGCTTAAACTTCGTAGGTACCTAATAGTTAAAAATACATATTTTACCTAATTTAAATTTTTTGATTGAAAAAAATTGATTTATTATTTTTCATCGAAAAAAAAACGCACGGCGTAGAAAATCGATAAATTCATAATAATAACAAAAAATATCCTACTATTTATAATTTATAATATATTATAAATGTGAGAGTGTGTGTGTTTGAATGTTTGTTACTCGATCACGCAAAAACTACTGAACCGATTGCGATGAAAAATGGAATATAAGTAGTTGGATACCCGAAATAACACATAGGCTACATTTTATCCCGATATTCCCGCGGGAACGGGATTTACGCGGGTGAAACCGCGGGGCACAGCTAGTAGGCCATAAATATATTTAATTATGAGTTACCTATATCTAGCTTTTTAGGTACAAATATATCATAGGCGGTTTTTTATACGAATTGGGTTTGTAAGATTTTTTAAAGGTGTGAAAACAAAAAAAACCATATGGAGATATTTTGGTAAGATCATGTATTTTCCTATTTTGAGCTCGAAATAGTAAAAGATTCCAAACAAATATCAAAAAACCATTAACGAGGATATGACGTCAGATGGTTGCAGCGACCATTCATATACAACCAGATATTGCACGACCCTATATTTTACGGCATGTTGTTTCGCAGGTCGTACATTATCTGTCCACCATATTATCTATCCAGTGGACATCAGACAATAGTAGAAATTGACATGCACTTTGCATTCCATAGCTGCTTTGACTTAACGTGGTTATTACCGGCGATTATACTTTTTTGTGCCTGGGCCCAGATTCGGTAAGGACAAAGCATGCGGAATGCCGGCGGAACGCAGGCGACGACGTGCAGAAGATGTGCGTTAATTCGTTTTCTGTAAATGTTATTTTACTTAATTTCTTCGTAACTACTTAAGTAGCCTTCAAATTTAAGGGCTCTTTAATTATTTAAATAGCTCCCATTGTTTATCAGCCATTCAGTATTAAAGGTAGTTATAGAATAGCTATTATTTTTATTCCTGCAACAAATCGACTTATGCAATGCTCGTGCATTGCGCCTGCTTGTCGCATGCTATGTTTTTACGGAATCGGGCCACAGACTAGAAGCAAATATTTATTTATTTTTGGCATGAAAACCTGCATCCTGCGAGAATCGAACCCGCAATCTTCCGCATTGCAATCGGACCTTCGCTCGACGCGCCACAGAGGGCGTCAAGCATTTGAGTTAAAACGAGGTACAGAAAGAACAGCATAAAAGTTAAATTTCCAAAGAACGTAAAATTAAAAAAAATATTGGACTCAAAAACGTTAAATGTCCAAAATATTGGTTCTCAAAATGTTGAGTTCCCATAAACGAATATAGTTTTACGTACATTTTTGTACGATTTCTATACATTTTTGTATGAAATTAGTTCTAGGTAGTTAATAAAACTCCATTTACCTGTTAGGTAGTTAACTAACTAACTAGTTAATATTTTTTAGTAAAAAACAACCTTGAACTTATCAACAATGGTATGTTTTACAACACTGTACTACGTAAACTGCTATCTTACCAATATTATAAACGCGAAAGTTTGTATTTTTGTGACTTTGTTACTCTTTCACGCAAAAACTACTGAACCGATTGCGATGAAACTTGAAATATAGGTAGCTGGGGATCTGGATTAACATAAAGGCTACTTTTTATCCCGTTATTCCCGCGGGAACGGGACTTACACGGGTGAAACCGCGGGGCGCAGCTAGTAAAAACATATTACCCTAGCAGCGTCCCGCGGTTCCACGCCCGTAAGTCCCGTTCCCGCGGGAATATCGGGATAAAATGTAGCTTATGTGTTATTCCCGGTATCCCGCTAAGTTTCACTGCAATCGGTTCGGTATTTTTGCGTGAAAAAGTAACAAAGTCACATACATACAAACTTTCGCGTTTATCTATACTTAAGTGTAATAAAGGATGGGAGGACAAAAAATCTGTACTTTGACGTAAATTAAAGAAAAGTTGTCTAGGAAAAGTAGTAGAACACAAATAATACAATTTTTAAAATTCATGTCTGTTTGAAAAACTACTAATCCGATTTAAATCTGGTTGTCAATATTGGATAGTTATATTTTCGAGGAAGGTCGTGGTATACTTTACATCAAAATCCAATTAGTAGAACTCGAGCTATGAACGAAAAAGTCGGCTATGCACTATATCTATGCAGACGTAGTCGCGGGTAACAGCTAGTAATATTATATACCTAGTAAAAAAAAAAAAACATTTTAAGTATTTTTGACCGAACGAGCGAAGCGAGTGAGTGTAGACGGGCCTGGCGCTTGTATCTTTGTATGTTTGTTCGACGATAACTTGAGTATCGTAGCTCCGATCTTCTTGAATTTTGGTATGCGCGTAGTTTACGTCAATAGAATTTATGAGTTCGAAGATGCACCGGATCGGTAGGGGGGTTGTGGAGATAGGGGGTCGTGAGGTCTCAGTTCGTTTTATGTATGTATGTACCTACCATGTACTGTGGTTAAACTGTTTGGTAACTTCACGATGGAATAATAATTATGAATCGCTTAAATATGAATAATTTATGGAAAAAAAACAAGTTTTCCAATGATATTCCATAATGTTGTCCCAACGTAGAACGTAGTAACCTATGATTGATACCCTTTTAAAGGGTTCTGCAGGTCAAAAGGTAAAAACCCTTTATTGGACCTTGAAAAAAAAAAACCAGTTTAGTTCCAATAAACTTTATAAACTCACGCGATTTGTACTCATAGTAATATTTTAACCGGGTCTTATTCGCGTATTGTTACTTATAAATTCTCTTACCGCGACGTTTCGATCGTATTACAATGATCTTGGTCGCGAGGGGACTGGCAAGAGCTCGTGGCGTCGAGGTAAGAGAATTAAAAAGTAACAATACGCGAATAAGACCTGGTTAAAATATTACTAACAGTTTAGTTCCGTTCCCGACTTAGTGGATTTAGCACAAAATTTGGCTAAAGGAAGATCTGACAGCACAAAGAAATGAAAAATTAAAAACAATGAAAATTGGCTATATAATGGGCCCTACCACGATGTCTTATAAGTCGTCGCGAAGTCGTCTAGTTGTCGTTTAGCTAAAAAAATAAAAACACATTAAATAATAAAGAAAAAGAAACACAAATTTTTAAAACAAATTGTGTTTTTAAAATGTCTGTGGTTTTTCAGGGTATTTTTTTTTAATTTACTTTATTTTTTAGAAAGACAAAAGGACGACATAGCAACGACAAACGATCATTGTAGCGCGGATTATGTGTTGATACGAAACCCTCGGCGCACGAGTTCGACTCGTGCTTGACAGGTTTTTTTGGCAAGTACCTATCAGTGTAGGTATATCTACCTACGTACCCATATACCTATGCTAATAGGTAAATAAATAAATTCTGTGACTAATACACAGCGCCATCTAGCCCCATGGTAAACTACTAAGCTTGTGTTACGACTAGACAACTGATATACCTACTAATCTTGGTTTATAGCGAATTTTTAATCATATTTTCCAATAATCCATATTTTTATTTATTTATTATTTTAATTTACCCTTTGTCACTCTCACGGTCATGACGAATCTAACGATGTATCGTTTATCTAAATCGGCCCAGCCGTTTAGGCCCTACGAAGGCACAAAAATAGGTCACATACATACACTCAAGGTAAAAACATAACACTTTCTTTGGCATATTTTATTAAAGTGCTTAAGCCCGCACTGGGCGTTCATAGAACTATTTAAAAAAAAAGATATATCCACAAAAACACAGCGCACGGTCTACGTCAGACGGGATTCGAACCAACGCATCTCAATCCATTCCGGGAAATGCGACTTAGGCCTCTTAGTCTACCGACGCGGTGACAAACAAACTACGGCGATTAACAAACTAGGGTGCGATCATTGATGTAATTCAATGCCGTCAGATGGCGTTAACATGCCTAAGTTGTAGTGAATGGAAAATATATTGAAGCGATGATTCAACGTATTAGTCACCGCGTCGGTAGACTAAGAGGCCTAAGTCGCATTCTCCGGAATGGATTGAGATGCGTTGGTTCGAATCCCGTCTGACGTAGACCGTGCGCTGTGTTTTTGTGGATATATCTTTTTTTTAAAATAGTTACATTATATTTTCTTCTCTTGTCAACAACTTAGAACAAAAAGCACTCACTCTTGTCAAAACGTAAACACAATTTTAAGGTACTGACTTCTGTCCTGACTTAATGTAAATCAGCTTATTTATTTATTTATTTATTCAAAAAGGAACACCAACAGCATACAGCAGCAGCATAACAGTTGACCAGCTTCAAAGCAAACAAAGCTTCCCAGAACTTAAGTAAGTCACTTGTTCCGAACAAAATCCCAAGTCAATAAGACTAGTTAGGAGAAAAACAGGTATTAAAAGTACTTTTCCTTTTGCTTACTGTGGTACGATCACATCTCACAAAACCGGCTAGATACGTAGGGAACAAATAATATCTGAGGCTAGGGTTGCTAACACTTTCCTGTTCAGAAAGTTTAACTTTCATGGGTAGATAGCCGGGTTGAACGTGGCTTATTTCATCTCTAGGGTTAAAAGTAAACTTCAATGTTTAATTAATGCAACCATTTGACACTTCTTTCTATAGAAATATTGTGAAATACAAGGAACCAAAACGTCAGCTTATAGTCTGAAATTAAAAAAAAACGCAATATTTTTGTTTCGTTTGGCTATGATTAATACTCTTCTATTCTGCCACTCGCTATAATGCTACATCATGATTGCTTCTTACTTTTTTTTCTCTTGTCGGCATGGCCGCATAGATGCACGTCGTGATTCGATTAATTGTAGCCAATAGACAAGTTTTCTTATGTTTTGAAATTTTCTAATGTTGGCAGTAAGTGTATATTTTTTTTTTTTTAATCTATCAAAAAACTATTTTGGATTTTACAAATTGTTCTAAATTTACTTGATATTTTAACTGATTCTCAATTAACTTGTTTTTATTAAATGTACTATAGTAGTATTTTAATTTCCTCACAGTCGAAATAAAAAGTAGAGTGTTTAACTCGGGTGAACGTCACGCATTTCACCCTCGAACTTGGCTCTCTCACTTCGTTCGAGCGCCGAAAATATCTCAGGTGAAATGCTTGACCTTCAGCCCTTGTATGACTACTATTTTCCTAAAATATAGTATTTGGTGCTAAATATTAAAGTAGGTAAGCTGCTAAGCTTATATTACGGTGACTAGACAACGGATATACTACTTATATTAACTTATCTTTTGTAAATACATCCATATTATAAATAGAAATGTTATATTTTATAGTACGGTTGGCAACCCCATCTGTGGCGCCTCCGGCCGCCTGCGGCATATTGGAAATACCCAAGGAGTGCTGGTTTGACGTCGTAAGGGCTGATATGAGTGCAATGGCCTACGCGGGATGCCGAAGATCGTGCGAAGTGGTGACGTAAATGTAGAAAAACGAATCCCCATCGCTTGGACGATGATGTTGACTAAAAGTGAGAGAGTGAACTAAGAAATATAGGACTTCAAAATCTACGAAGAATTTCAAAAAGTCATATTTCTTTATTTAGTTAGATGATAATTGTAATTTATTTATTTTATTTTGTGATAGCTTATGCTTAGTGTAGGTCTGATGTCTGACATATGTAGGAACCTTTGTTAAAGTTCACCTCGACATCGAAAAATTGTGTTTCACTCGGTTGCAAAGGTTTTTTTGCATCTCGTACCTTTAAAACCTTTGCACCACTTGGGATTAAATATTTGAACCATGACCGAAGCGAGTGGTTCCTTCCTAGAATCCTTCGTTTGCTCAGGTTTCAATCCAAGTACTCGCAGCAAAAATCAACTTTGCATCCTTTTATAACAAATAACTTTATTTTTATTACATTTTATACACAATAATCTAGCATTTGACCTCATATCACCTGATGCTTACCTAGAAGGTACCTTCACTCTAGACTTGAAGACTCCAAGGTTATAGCTTTGGGGAAACAGCGAAGCAGGCAGAGAATTCCACTTTTTGGCAGTGCGCACAAGAAAGGTGGAGGCGTGACGCTTTGTTCGCAAAATTGGAACGTTTACCATCTGTGGTATCATCTTATTAACATCCACCGCTACTAGTTCCTATTTACTGTCAAAAAACATATTTCGTATTCTACATTACCGCTTTGAAGTAATTACCGGTAACAACCACGTTACGTCAAAGCAGCAATGTACTGCAACTTAGCAACTACTAGCGGTGGATGCTAATTTGATGATACCACAGCTGATGTCGATGGCGAGCAACCAAATTTAACCTGAGCAACTTTGGGTGCGTCCCATATTTTCAGTCCAACTGCTTTCAAATCATACAAATATTTATTGTCCATGGAACTTTACCCTGCAAACTCATTCAAAACTAAAGTGGTCCTCTACAGTACTTCATCTGGTTAAGGCTTAATAATCCTTTTTCTTAATATTTTAACCTGAGTAATTTTACTAAACCTTTCCGATACCTTTTTCCAAGAGCATTATCCTTAAAAGTTCTTTAACCGACTGACGTCATGCGGTTAAATAAACCCTATCTTGTACTGCTATTACGAAGCGGAAAGATTTGTTAGTAATGAAAAGGCTCCGAAACTACTGGACCGATTTCAAAAAAATTTCCACCCATAGAAAGCTACATTATCGAGGAGTAACATAGGCTACTTTTGATCCAAATATTCCCACGGGAACGGGTCTTACGTGGGTAAACCGCGCGGCACAGCTAGTGTGTCATAATTTTATTAAATTAATAAAAGTCATCCATCATATGCGTATAATAAATCTAAATCTATTATTTATGCAAATTAAAATCCTATTCAAATGACAACCATGATACATACTACCTGTTCAGAATGTCTTGTTACTATAATTGACGCATAAACTATACTAAGGTTCACTTGCGTTGCTATACTTAGCCCCGGGCTAATGAGCTAGCTTTAGAACAATACCAAAAACTATACTAAGATTCACTTGCGTTGCTATACTTAGCCCCGGGCTAATGAGCTAGCTTTAGAACAATACCAAAAACTATACTAAGGTTCACTTGCGTTGCTATACTTAGCCCCGGGCTAATGAGCTAGCTTTAGAACAATACCAAAAACTATACTAAGGTTCACTTGCGTTGCTATACTTAGCCCCGGGCTAATGAGCTAGCTTTAGAACAATACCACAGTGCTAACTTTACAAACCTTATTTCTTATCGGTTGTGAACCGATTATGTCATTTCGAAATTAGCCAGTGTCAAGTAACATTAATTTTGTTAATAGGTACTTATATAAGCAAGTTATTTCAGTCAAGTCGTCATAGTTAAAGTCGGAAAATTAAAAAGTAGGTAAAAGGAACTCGGTTGATTAAAAATAGATATTGATTAATGAGATTAGGTAATAAATTTGATTCATCAAAATACCGTCACCAAAGGGAATTCCTAAACTCTGACGCTATCTCTTTCAAAAACAAATCGAAAACGACGTAGTAATTAGGTATTTTTTGACGTAATTTATTGTTGACGTGGGAAATGGACCCATTTCGACGTCAGAACGTCTTTTTGGTCAATTATTTAGAAAAACGTACCTACCTACTGTTACGATTTGTCTTTCCTAGCAGGATTTAAGTAAATAATACTCACATAATGACTCCAATAATACCCAATGAGTCTATAAAATAATCTGTTTACTTGCAACGATAGATCATCTAAATATTAATCACTAGTACAACATTCCTTGTCAACTAAACTCAGATATTATAACCACTACATTTAACTAAACTATCGTAATCTTTATCATTGCTTGACTTTACTAAAAAACACAAATTTTCCAAACATAAACTCACGAGTGCTTTTAGGCGCCATTTTTCATCTCCCTCTTTTTTTTCTTTTCCGGCCGTCAACCTTTATTAAAAAGGTTGCCACTGTCAAAATCAATTGAAATTATGTTAATATTAATGAAACCTTTAGGAGTCTTGGCGGGAACTCGTTGAGGAGATGTGGTGCTAAATTTTCATTTTTGTGAAACCTAGTTCATATGCGTGCAAATTGTTTAATTTCGGGGGCATATTAATCAATTTAGTTTCGTGAAGGTGTACAAGTGGAATGAAAGTGAAAATCGGTGCAAAACATTGACTTAGTGTTGTCTCCAAGGCTCCGTGAAGATTGTTTGTAAATGGCCGCCGTGTTTACAAATGATTCCCTAGACTTGACTTTAACTATGACGACGTCTTGACTGTTTCGATGCAAATAACTTGCATAATATATTAATAATACTCGACACTGGCTAATTTCCTAATGGCCATAATCGGTTCACAACCGATAAGAAATAATAAATAATGAAACCTTTACACTACTTTGCACTACCCGTGAGTACCCGGAACCCGTGAGAACCTTATACGGAACCCGTCTTAAACGGGTGAACCGCTCCACAGGTTCACCCGTTTAAGACGCGAACCCGTGAAAATATCGGGATAAAAAGTAGCCTAAATTTCAATCCAGATCTCCAGCTATCTGCAAACCAAGTGGCACAGAAAACTTGCAAAACAAAATTTCTCTGTTCGGTTTAGTGAAGAAGCAACAATCATCCTGACAAAGTTTCGCGTTTTAATATTAGTAGGTAGGTGCTACCTCTGCACGTATATCTAGTAAGTACGTAAATCGTAAATTCCTATAGAAAACTAGTTTTAATTCATTCTTAATTTCATACATATTTATGAGACTTCTTTATTTTGTTTACAATGTCATATCTAAGTAGTTTTAATGGTGTAGTTCGACGGCCTCTGTGGTGCGTCGGACAAGCGCTCGACTGCGACGCAGAAAGCTGCGGGTTTGAGTCCCGTCAGGTGCAAATATTTATGCTTCTTCTTCTTCTTTAAAATGGCTTTTCCTTTTGGACATTTGCCAGTGTCAAGTATTATCAGTATTTGCAGGTTATTTGCATCGAACGAAACAGTCAAGTCGTCACAGTTAAAGTCAAGTCGAGGGAATCATTGTAAAAAGGGGGCCATTTTTACAATGTTTGTTCACGGAGCTTTGGAGACAACACTAAGACAACACAAATATTTTCCTTAAAAATAAATATTTGTATCTAGGCTGGGTGTCTTTCTATGTATAAATGTATGTATTTACAAAAGAAAAATTACATGTAAGTAGTATACATAATTATATCCGTTGTCTAGTCACCGTAACACAAGCTTAGCAGCTTACCACGGGGCTAGATGGCGCTGTGTGTTGGTCACAGAATTTATTTATTTATTACGTCTTGTTGACTACCAACCCCTAATATGTAAATGAAAAGAAAATCCATATAAAATCCATTTTTTATTAAATAACAAATAACTACATTACTAAATCTAAATAAATAATTAGTTAAAATAATAATTATATAAATTAACACAAATGAAAACAAATTAACATTATTCATTACAATAATAATTGTGCCAAATATAGGATAGTACATTATGTACCTAGATTTAATGGGTTTTTTTAATACGAGAACCGGGTGCGCGGAAAATTTAAATCAATCCAAGCTGAATTTTCGTCAGTCATTTTTACGAAAACCTCATCCTGTCCGGAGCTTTAAGAAGCATTTAAAAAAAACTGAAATTATTGAATTTTTAAATTCCACGCGCATCCGGTCAAACTAAATTGAAGTATTGTATATTTAAAAAACCAAGGGTTTTTGAAGCATATTGGCACTTAAAAGGCAACTGTAGATTCAATTCTGGCAGTAGTTTTTTTTTAATTTTCTCACTCGCTGCACACTGCGGGTACAACGTGGGAGCGGTGCAGAGAATATTTCGGTATCTGTCCCACTCATGCAGTGCTGCGCATTATTGCTATCGATAAGCTGCATCAATATTGCAACATGTTTAGACATTATACGAGTACTACGATTTTACGACGCAGCGAGTGAAAAATTGTACAAAGCGTTAGTTTGGGGCTAAATGCTCTATGTGCAAAGTACTACAATCGGTATGTACTATTATCTATTAAAAAAATTAAATGCATATACCTTTCCCATATATTGCAAAAAGAGCCAAGGGTTCCTTTTTATTACCCGACTGCGCGACGCAAAGGAGGGTAATGTGTTATCGGTCTATGTATGTATGTATGTTTCTATGTGGCGTTCTAGAGGCCAAACGCGTGGACCGATTTTGATGATTCTTACGTCAATTGATTCGTCTTAATCTGGCGAGTGTGACTAAAGACATGACAGTAATCCAAATTAACTTATGTCACCACCAGACGCCATATTGTCAAAATTGAAAAATCCAAAATCCTCAAAGTATGTCACGATGGGTATCGTTGAATAGGTATTTAAAAATCAATGTTAGGTTTCTTTTACCATTTTTCATTTTAAATAAGTTTTTACTTTTTAAGGTAGGTACAGATTACGGAAACCAAAAAATTAAAACTAAATTAATTACCATACGATTGTTTTCTTTTCAGAGTAGAATAAGGAAAACTATTTCACAGTACATAGTGAATAGACGGTGATTAAACCGACTTTGAACCATTTCGTTCGCTTCAATTGACTTTAAAGTACTTCGATCCTAGTTCAACCAACTTCGAACGACTATGTCGTTATCGAACGACAATGTTGTTATCGAACGACTATGTCGTTTTCGAACGACTATGTCGTTATGGAGCGACCATGTTGTTTTCGAACGACTATGTCGTTATGGAACGACCATGTCGTTTTCGAACGACTATGTCGTTATCGAACGACTATGTCGTTATTGAACGACTATGTCGTTATCGAATGACAATATCGTTTTCGAACGACTATATCTATATCGAACGACGGCGCTCGATAAGTTTTACCTAACTTCACAAACTTTCGAATTTAAATTAGGCACTTATTTCGAGTTTTATAAAAAAAGTAGATATCAAGATGTAACGGGTATGCCTTTTTAAGGCGAAAGGGGGTTGTTTTGGCATTCTAGGCGAACTACTTTTGTTCTACGTCTTTTGAAAATTCAAACTACTTTTCGAAAAATTTAAGTGTAAATCTTACTTGAAAATCAGCTGTTTCTCAGAGTTCGAGGTCATTGACTTTGTCAATGACCTTTCATTTAGTTTGGTCTACTACAATCAAAACTTCAATTACCTTTATTTTCAAAAGCAGCTGTTTTTTCAGTGAAACATAACATTAAAAAAAAATTTTGAATTTTAAAAAGTCGTAGAGCAAAAGTTGTTCCCCTAGATGTAGATCGTACAGTTTAAACCCAGTTGCTTATTTTTAGGCTAGATGGCGCTGTGTGCAATGATTTATAACATTAAAGTTAAAATCATTTTTATTTATGAAATTATTTATTTTTTTACCGAATACGTTTAATTAAATCTTATAATTTGTTGACAAATTCGCGTTTGTTAATTTTAGAATTTTAACCAAACTTCAGTCACTTCAAGCTACTTCTCTCTTCAAAATTGATTCTTAAACTTATAAATTGAAAATTTTGGACAAAAATGCTTCCAACCAAAATACGCATTGGAACGGTGATCCAGAGGTCGCAAGTTCGAACCGAGTCGGGAACTCAATTTTGGAAAACTTAAAAAAAAAACAATTTTTACTGGGTTTTACTCGCGTTTTTTTTAATAACGGCATATTATACAAAAGTACCGAGATTTCGCTAACTTTGACAGAGTTAGGTTTTTGAAGGTTGACTGAGATGTATCATCTATTTTTATTTTCTAAAAAGTTACTGTAAACTATCGCCTCATAACACGCGCGAGTAAAACCCGGTTAATATTGTGTTTTGTTATGCAAAATCGTGAAAACCCATTACAATTTTTTTTCCCGAAAAACTATTCTTATCTTTTCTTCCAACCCTTTCTCAAACCCAAAAATTCTTTCATACATTTAACAAACTTTAAAGTTCTTAATTTAAGGGGAATAGATACTTACCTATTTTTTCTCCATACAAACGTAGTGGACTGTTTCCTCCCTAGAGAAAGATATTAGAGCAAAAAAAATATATGACATAGAACCTATATCTATGATATTTTTCATCTCTCCTGTTCGAAAAGTGTTAATCACCGGAACCGGTGTTAAAACCGGATAAATAAAGTGTTTTATTATGCAAAATCGCGAAAACCATAGAAGAAATTAAGTGTTAATCAATCAATCAAAAGTTCAATTTTCATGGGAGATAGCCGGGTGGAAAATTGCTAATTTCATCCTTAGGGTGGAAAGTTCTTTTATTTTTTTATTTTAACACTTGGCCGTGGAATCGATGATAAAATTCTGTTACGTTATAATGCCATGATAGCATTACATTTTTTTTTCACGTTTCGGCATGCCCACCGAATATGCCAATAAAAAGAATAGTTTTTCGAAACTTTTCTCTTATTGGCAGTGGGTATGTGTATTATTGTGTATTATAGTTTTTATCTGAAATATTAACTGCTGTGGTATCATGTAATTAGCATCCACCGCTAGTAGTTGCTAAGTTGCAGTGTATTGCTGCTTTGACGTAACGTGGTTGTTACCGGTGATTACTTCAAAGCAACAATGTAGAATACTAAATATGTTTTTTGACAGTAAATAGCAACTAGTAGCGGTGGATGCTAACTAGATGATACCACAGCTGATTCCCAATATGCCTATGCTATTAAATGTGCATGCTATATTTTAATTTCCTTACATTTGAAATGAAAAGTAGAGTGTTGGGCTGGCAGTAATATCTCAAGTGAAATAGGTAACATTCAGCCCTTGGTTAACAATGAACTACTTCATATTCTAAGTTTAATTTAAATATTCTATCTAACACCTGAGGCACCTGCTGTGGCGCAATGGGCGAGCGCACGACACCGAATGTCGGGGTTGTAGGTTCAAGTCCTTCCGGGTGCAATTTTTGGAAAGAATTTCCTCAAAAACATATTAAATATTCTAATTAAAAAATGTAAACAGCCAAAACATAAGATATGAGACCTAAACATTTTATTAAATTTCTTTATCCAGGGAGGAAACAGTCGACTACATTTGTATGGAGAGCAAAGTAGGTATCATTTCCTCTTAACCAACTTTAAGCGGCTTTTAAACACTTCTCTCTTGGCGAAGCAGCTTCACTTCGTATTCCGAAGCGCGCTTCTGCTTGTGTGTACACTACATAATACTGCACTGGCCACCTTCGTTCATTGGAGGGGCGAAGCCTTGCGGGGGGGAGGCGATATCCCCCACTAACTCTGTGGGGGGTTGGCCTAGGTCTTGCATCTGGAAGGAAAAACGAGTTATATTATAGAGAGAAGTAAAAAACTGGACCCGTTTACTAAGATTCCACAGTCGGTCTGTCTATCACAAGGCTGTATCTCATGAATCGTGATAGACACACATGATTCTGTTGCTGCTTTAACAACAAATACATAACAAGCAAAATAAACATTTAAGTGAAGCTCCCATACGACAAACGTGATTTTAAAAGCTACAACGCAACGTTAACGCAATGTATTTTTACCAGTGGCGCCATCTGGCATCAATTGGGTTCAGTGTTTATTTAATGGTACGGAACTCTTCGTGAGCGAGTCCTACTCACACTTGGCCGTTTTAATCTATTTGGAGGTTTTATTCCAATTTCATCGAACGCGGTTAAAACAATGGCCCAATATGACGGCCTCTGTGGCGCGTCGGGCAAAGATCAGACTGCGATGCCGAAGGTTGCAGGGTTTGATTCCCGCCGGGTGCAAAGAATTTATGCTTAAAATAACTATTTGTATCAGGTCTGGGTGTTTTCTATGTGTGTATGTATGTATATGTAATGTAATGTAATGCAATGTAATGTAATGCAATGTAATATATATGTATTTACAAAAAAAAAGTTTAATATGTATATTCGTTGTCTAAAACCCATAGTACAAGCCTCGTGTTAATTTTGGGACTAGATAGCGAATTGTATGTCGTGTACTATTCACATACCTTCTGCATCAGCTCTAGTACAGTCTCGAACCGTTTCCTCTTCACCTCTTCAGGGTCGGATTCCTCTTCTGGTTCGAGTTCCGCACACACCTTCAACATCAAGTCGTGTTGTTTCTCGTATCTGTAACATTATAATATAAACGATTTAAAAACTAACATTCTTGGTTTCAATACAAAATATTATTTTCATCTCTCCTGTGCGGAAAGTTTAATGGGTGGAAAGTAGCACATTTCATCCCAAGGGTGGAAAATATTTTTTTTCTTAAATATAATCCGCCGTGACCAACTCTTTTGTAGCCAATTACAGTAGCGAATAGATACGTTTTTCGTCATTTCTGTAATGTAGGCAGCAAGTTTATATGTTTAGTTTTTTTTTCTTTCCTAGTACAAAAACATTGAATTCGTGTTTCAAATTGTTCTAATTTAATTACTTGATATTTCAACTGATTATCAACAAATCTAGCTGTTATTTTAATTTCCTCACAGTCATAGTGTTCAGCTAGGGTGAATGTCACGCATTTCACCCTCGAACTATTACTATTGGCGCTCTCACGGTGAAAATATGCACGATATTCAGACCTTGTCTAACAATCTACTATTGTTACCGTAAGAGTTTTTTGACGAGAAGAAATGACAACGGATATACTACATAATTATAAGTACATACATACTAGTAGTTTGCCCCGAACTGAGACCTCACGACCCAACCCCCCTACCGATCCGGCTCATCTTCGAACTCATAAATTCTATTGACCTAATCTACGCGCATACCAAAATTCATGAAGATCGGAGCTACGATACTCAAGTTATCGTCGAACAAACATACAAAGATACAAAGTTACAAAAATACAAATATACAAGCGCCAGGCCTGTCTACACTGGACCTCACTCGCTTCGCTCGTTCGGTCAATTAACTCACCGTTCATACTCTGTCTGCTCTATCTTGCCCTTGTTGTCAGCCAACCAGGTGGGGTATTTGTCTACAAGCTCCTTCAGGGAAGGATATAACACCTCCTTGGACAGAAGAGACTGCATCATGCCTTGCATGAACGGTACGAACATGTTGCTCTCCTACAAACAATGGACAACATTTTAAACAACGCCATCTAGTGTTAGTTCCTAATCTACATTTGTATACTATATCAACTCCTTCAGACGAACATGTTGCTCTCTTACAAACAATGGAAAACATTTAAAACAACGCCATCTAGTGTTAGTTCTGGATGTACATAAATACTAAAAATACTTTGATGAACAATGTTTGGCAAAAACCTTTGTTTCATCTATGATGTCGTTTACTACCCCTCGCGTTTGGGAACATCAACAGTGGTTGCTCTTACGACACAAAAACTCAAAATATCTATTTTATTTGCCTAAAAAAATGGGGGTGTAAACGCCATTTTTTGGCGAATTGGAAGATTTTAAATAAACAGATCGATAGAGATTGAAAAAATAAGTATAACTGCTTTAAAAGTCATTTTGGCCAAAATGGCGCTTACGCCCTTTAAGCCCCAAGGTATCGATATGTATATAATAGGGGTTAAAGTATGAAATTGCTGTTTTATTGCAATAGGTTCTTTGAATTGACAAATAATCTTCATGGTTTGAGGTTTTCGAATGAAACTTTTTTCAAATGGTTTCTGTGATGTTCTTTTTTTAAAAAATGTGAAACATTTGAATATCGACTTTCAATTGTTTTTGTTATTCAATTTAGACAAGAAAGATGGATACTGCGAAAATTCGAGTGATTTTTGAATACGAGTTCCGACGCGGAACTAACGCGGCAGAAACAGCCCGCAATATCAATGCTGCGTTTGGAGAGGGGTCTACTAATGAACGCACCGTGCGATTTTGGTTTAAACGCTTTCGTGATGGAAATTTCGACTTAAAGAACGAGCCACGAGGAAGACCGCCCACACAGGTGAATAACGATGAATTAAGAGAGATAGTGGAAGCCGATCCTAGTCAAACTACCCAGGAATTAGCGGCATGGTTTAACGTTACCTTACCCACTTTATTGACTTACTTGCGTCAAATCAATAAAATAAAAAAATACGAAAAATGGGTGCCTCATGGTTTGACTGATCTGCAGAAAGAAACGCGTGTTGAAACTTGTGTTGCCTTGTTGAACCGGTACAGAAATGAAGGAATATTAGATCGAATTGTAACATGTGATGAAAAGTGGATTCTTTATGATAACCGGAAAAGAAAAATGCAATGGCTGACCCCAGGTCAAATGCCACAACAGTGTCCTAAAGCAAAACTTACCAATAAAAAGGTAATGGTAACTGTTTGGTGGTCTCAGCATGGTGTTATTCACTATAGTTTTCTTCGATCTGGTCAAGCAATTACGGCAGATGTCTATTGTGCCGAACTCCGAACCATGTTGACAAAACTAGCAGTAAAACAGCCCCGACTCATGAATCGATCTTCACCATTATTGCTCCACGACAACGCGAGACCTCACACAGCACGAGAAACCATTTTGACCCTTCAGGAACTGCACTTAGAAACCATTCGTCATCCTCCGTATTCACCAGACCTTGCTCCAACGGACTACCATTTTTTTCGTGATTTGGACAATTATCTACGTGACAAGAAGTTTTCTTCCCAGGAGGCAGTACAAAATGCTTTCACACAGTTTGTGCAGTCTAGATCGTCGGAGTTCTATCGCAAAGGCATTAATAACCTTCCCATTAGATGGCAGCAATGTATAGATAATAATGGCAACTATTTTGATTAAATAAATTTGTTAAAAATTTAAAAAATAAACAATTAAGATTTTCAGTACAAATCGGCAATTTCATACTTTAACCCCTAATATCAACTCCTTAGTAGGTAACTCCGTTGAAGAACAAAATTATTTAATTTTTAAAATTCATGTATGTCTGTTTGTTTCTTATACAATTAAAAACTACTAATCTTTGGTTTCCAATACTGGATAGTTCTATTTTCGAGGAACCTCGTGGTATACTTTACATCGGAATCCAATTAGTAGAACCCGAGGAATGGACGAAAAAGTCGGCTATGTACTATTTCTACGCAGACGAAGTCGCTGGTAGGAGCTAGTTATTATAATGTCTAATGATATGACGCAAGTATCTAATTTAATTAGTCTAATAGGTGAGAGTAACACCACTTCATACAGGTGTAAGTATTTATAATTTTAATTACCAAAGCGCGAACGAACAGGGAAAAGGCCGGCCTGTTGATTGAATTGCTAATTAATTAGGGTAGTTTACAATATTGATTGATGTCTACGAGGTTAGATTTTATTCTACGGATAAAACATATTCTATCGAATAAGTTCGAACCCAACCAAAAAAGACCGTTCAAAATGGACCAGCTAAGTTCCACAGATATCAAATTTTGCACTTCAAACAACTTTTAATACCAAATAGTTTTATTTCTAAAAGAAGAAATATGGATTATTCAATAGATTTACGTGATCTAAAGCCACTGTGTTAGTATTTTTGTTTTATTTCCGCTAAATTAAAAGATATTGTGTGTTAAAGTTTCACAGTTAGGAGCGCTACACTATTCTCCTAAATTAGGAGAGATTGAGCCGCCATTTTTTTAGGTTTTGAGCTCTTAACTGTGAAACTTTATTATAAAATATCTTTTAATTTAGCGGAAAATAAACGAAAACACTAACACTGTGGCTTTAGATCACGTAAATCAGTTGAATAATCCATATCTTGTGTTTTAGGAATGCCTTTAAAATTTCTAAGCTCTAAGGAAAAACGCCGATCTTCTTAATGCGCTGCATAACTATGCATCTTTTGTCTTTTACTGTGACATGAAGTTTCAAAGTTGACAGACAGAGACAAACGTCACTTAACTTAGTCATGTGTAAAAATCTAAATATATATAACTCAAAAGGTGACTGACTGACTGACATAGTGATCTATCAACGCACAGCCCAAACCACTGGACGGATCGGGCTGAAATTTAGCATGCAGGTAGATGTTATGACGCTAAATCGTTAAATCCTTTCTTAGGCATCCGCTAAGAAAGGATTTAACGCGAGCGAAGCCGCTGGCAATATTTTTTAAGTGAGGGAATAAGTTGGGAGGCTTCAACGGAAGACCAGCGCTAGTCGAAAGGCTCGCATTATGCTGAGTTAAGACCTTTTCGCATCAAAAATGTTGCAGTTTTGCATATAGATATTGTTAGTTTCGTAGTTTGTTTTATTTTTGTAACTTTTTCGTTGCGAATAAATATTTTTTTTCTTTCTTTCTTCTTTCTTTCTTTGTAGGGAAGAATATGAAACCTTGAGTGGTACTTACTTGCGGGCCTCCCTCTCCTAAGTTGAAGTTATTGAACATATTGGCGAGGTCTGCGTCTGAGAATGGCGTCTGTAATGTCTCCGTGTTGGTGTTTAGATTCTGTAACGTCTGGGATATAGCTGCCGACACCTGGAACACGGAGAAAGATCAGTTAAAACGGAAAATACTAGTAGTTCGCCCGGAACTGAGACCTCACGACCCCCTATCTCCCCGACCCCCCTACCGATCCGGCTCATCCGGCTTCGAACTCATAAATTCTATTGACCTAAACTACGCGCATACCAAAATTCATGAAGATCGGAGCTACGATACTCAAGTTATCGTCGAACAAACATACAAAGATACAAGCGCCAGGCCCGTCTACACTGGACCTCACTCGCTTCGCTCGGCCGGTCAATTATGTTTTATCTCAATGCAATAGCGTAAAAACCGACGAAAGCACACCATAAACAACACAGTCCAAATTCTATGGCTTTAGGACGAGTGGTTTAGGCTCTGCTTCGATATATAGGTCATTTAAGCTGGCTTCATCGAGCTATTAATAATAGTTTATGCACCGAGGTACTAACGCCCTGTCTTATATAGCGGGCGTCATATTGAATCCAAAGCGTACGAAGGACTCTAGAGAGTTAACTCCGAGCGCAGCGAGGGTGTTAACTCGAAGCGAAGGAGTTGAGTTCTTAAGTTATTTAGAGACAAGAGACTAGCATCCCGAGACATTTTTTATTTAATTTACTTCCAAGTACAGACTTATAAGTGTAGAAGATTCCTTTTAAAATACTAACTTCGTCCATTTTCTCCTGCACAGCGGGGTCGTCAGTAAGGGCGGGGTCTGGCGCGGGCTCGGAACCCCCCGGCTTCAGCACGTGAGCTGCCGCCTCCGCCATCTTTGTGAATGTCTGCGCAATTTGTTCTTGTGTTATTTGCTCCTCTGGAAACAAATAATAGAACAGTGAACTACAGCAAAGTTACCGCGCAACTGCCGTCGTAATCGGCATCGAAATCCCACTGCGCAAAGGAATAACCTACGCGGTGAAACGACAGCGTCGATTTGCATGCATTTGAAGCGGGCATCGTCGAGTTGAGCTGTCATTGTTTGTTTATGGTTGAGGGGGTATTCTATGTATAATAATATGTATGTATTTACAAAAAAAAAGTATATTATGTAGTTTATCCGTTGTCTAGTACCCACAGTACAAGGCTAGTGCTTAGTTTGGGGCTAGATTGCGCTGTGTGCAATGTAGTGAAATATTTATTTATTTGAAGCCGGCACCGTCGAGTTGAGCTGTCATTGTTTGTTTATGGTTCAGGGTGTATTCTATGTATAATAATATGTATGTATTTACAAAAAAAAAAGTATATTATGTAGTATATCCGTTGTCTAGTACCCATAGTACAAGGCTAGTGCTTAGTTTGGGGCTAGATAACGCTGTGTGTAATGTCGTGTAATATTTATTTATTTATTTACCTGGTACTCCACTAAAACTACCCAGTATAGAAGCCATATTGCTCTCAAACTGTGCCGCAGCCTCCTTGATGAACTCCTCGCTCCACATATTCTGTGGGACCTCAGGGCTCGCATTGTCACCTTGTTGGGGCTCTTTCTTCGTCATATCTTGAAGGGCACCTTAGAATTTTGAGAAACAAACAGATTGAGACTGCTTTTAAGATTTCCACATTAAAAGGGTAAAAACAGGAAACGGGACTTGGTCAAACTAAGATTTCACTGTCTGTCATCAAGCTGTATCTCATTAAGGCCTCTATACAAGTTAAACTGAAAATCTATATCATTGTTTTACAATATTTTTGTTTGTAGCGTTTGTGAATGACATTGTTTCCAACATTTTGATGTAGATTTGAAACAAAAATGTCGAAAGGTGTTGAAGTTTCACAACATTTTAGACAAAAAAAAAACATTTTTGTCTAAACTGTCCTATGGCTTTGAAAAAATAACAGGTGTTTGTTTGAAACTACACTGAAATGTAGGGACCAATGTTACAAAAAAGCTACAAATGAAAATATTATTCTAAAACATTGCGTCAGAAAATAATCAACAATTTTCCATGAATTCTACAGGAATTTTCAATTTAGCTCGCGTAGGGGCTTTAAATGTGATAGCTAGGACAGTTGAAATTCTACAGATGATGTATTTTCGTTGATAACAACAAAGTTATGGATAACAACAAATACTAAAAACAATGAAATATATATTTAAAGTAGACTCCCATAATACAATTAATGTGTTTGTGATGATGGTATGGAATGGTATCCGGAGTCTGTCTTATGCCAAAAACATAATAATCAGTCTTAATCATTGATTAAGACCTCTGATTGATTAAGATCATCCAAGGTTGTTAGGTGTTTAAAAATGCTTGAAAATAAAAGGTACATGAATGAAAACACGAAACTGAGTTTAATTTTAAAATTGTTACTTCAAGGTTGCTTTTTGTAACATCAATCTGTGTAATTAAAAATTGTTTTGTTGTTTTGCAGTGTAACTAACATGTTACAGTGCTGATTTCTAGGCCATAACACTAAGCATTGTGTGAATGGAAAATTCTGTTTCCCTACGGGCTCATATTCTATAACTAAATCATCTCAACATCACTTCAGCATTGTATGCTCTTTCTTTGTAGCCATTGGCTGCCATACCAACTTCAATCTAAATGGTGTGGATTTATTTCAAAATCCAATGTCTCTGTTAAGAAGATCTATAGATTGTGGGTTTGAATAATACTGGGTGGGGCTTAATTTTTGAAATAATTCTACCTATTTTTAACAGCAATCAAGTTATGTTTAGGTAAATTTTACTGGTATTTATAATATACCAAATAAATTGAACTTAATTATGTAGGTGATCAACTATTAGCTATTCCAATATCAAAGGTCATCAAATCAGTTTTGTATCACAACTTTTGTGTATACAGACAAACACTGATAGTGTCCTAGTTTTAATATTAAAAAGATTAATACAACCGGATTTTATTTTAAACTGCACAGATAAGTTATCTAGAAAATAATCCTGACTGTTGCAGATAGAGAATATATAAAGTTCACTACAATCAAAATTTATTTTAAAAAATACTCATTCTTTTAAATGTAATAAGTAATTAGTAAATGTGTTTAATTAGAGTAAAGTTCTATAATATGTTCTCGGTTTAATATGAAATTAAGTACGCTTCATATACAATGGAAATCGAATTATTTGCATTCTTTATTTTAAGGTTAATTGTGTAACTCGATCGCAAGGCCACTATAATTTAGTAGAAAAAGTCTACTTACTGTCCAAAAGATCGTCCAATTCAGGGTCGACTTCCTTCTTCATATCGTCTTTTTTCTCTGACATTGTTAATTAATTTTATTTTTAAGTTTGTGCATAAAAATTGTAAAATCTGTAGAAAATCGTCAAAACTTTTTCACACAATGACAAATTACAATAGAATAGACGTTCTTTGACAGATCAACATCAACCAACTGTCAGTAGATTTTGACAGTGTTTCATTATAAAAATATACTATGAAGGGGCAGCCGAAAAACTTTTACCTCCGCCACTATGTTTTTATTTATTATAGAACTTTATTCCGAGTTATAAAACGTAATAAATAAATCAAATTTATCACAAACAAAAATGCAACTAAAAAAACGATGGCCACATCAACATTTATATTATTTTAACTTGCTTAGTCGATTTGGTCGCATACTACCTATTGTACACCTGCTTTACGGGTGGAAGGTTGCGAAGCTTAGCTTATTGGCTAAAAAGAATTACTTAATTATAGCATGCCATTAAATGAGCATGCTTATTTAGCGGCATGCAGGCACTACGTTTTAACGCTTCGTTAAAACGTAGTGATAAATAGGTATTCCGATTCCGGGTAAGAATCAAAGAATTTGGAATTTAAACCCTTTAACAAATAGGTTCCACTTCAGAACAATTATGTTCTAAGGGTTCCACTAAAATACTTTTAAACTAAATCAAACTATTATAATTAGGACCTCTTTAGGACTAATGAAAAAATAGTACAATAAAAAAAATATTTTTACTTCCGTGTCCTTCCGTTCGACATTTCAAATTTCTAAATAAAAAAAATGTCAAATCAGTGAACAAGCTAATTTTTCTATCATGTTTTCTTAAAAAAATCTACAAAATAAAATAAAAAAACTTTGCAAAGGTAAGAATTTATCTTTTTATGTTTTTATTTTGCATTTTCGTAAAGTTTGTGGTTAGTAACTTGGGTACTTACCACGCTGCGGCCGCACGCATAGGCAAGCGAAGCGGTTTGCTTCGCGCCTGGAGGCTGGCGAGAGCGAGGTACCTCACCTCACCTTACTAAACTATCTTGTCAGAATGCAAGCAACTAGGCGCTAGGCGCGAAGCAAGCCGCTTGCCTATTCGGCGGCTCACATATTTATTGAGTTTTCTATGCGTACAGAGAGATACTATTAATTTCTTTATTGGTAGATTTGAGCCATATTAGATTCATGATAATTTGCATTTGTACACCCGCCATTCTGATGCACACGCCTATTCGGCTGCTGCCTCCGACCAGCAGCACCCGTATCGTCTGGGATTCCTACTTCCTTACGAAAAACGCTTCATTTAATTTTTCTTTGTTAACTTTTTGTCGATATCTCTATATTGCAACGCTTTTTTAGACGTATTGTTACTGCGATGTTTGGTTCGCAGTAGTACAGGCCTATGTTATTTTTGCAGTAAAATTGTTCGCATTATACCTTACGTGACCATTAATTTGTTTCGACAGAGCGTCCCCCTCTGGCGAATTATAAATTCAAAACAGTTTATAGTGTTTAAATTTTTTTTGAAGTGAAACATTTTATTTGGTGCACCCATCGCACACAGATTTCTTGGTCGGGTGAACTAAGGGCCGCAGCACACTCTCTTTTCATTACCTATAGAAAACTTGAAACTTAAAACTAGACTAGCTGCGCCCCACGGTTTTACCCGCGGAAGTGAAAAACGCGTTATCACGGGCGGGCGCGGGCGGCCGAGCGTTTCTTGAGCGGTTGCACTTTTTCGTTCATTTGTCCGGGTTCTACTAATTGGATTTCGATGCAAAGTATACCACGACCTTCCTCGAAAATAGAAGTAGGTACATTGCTGCTTTATGGCAATTTATCGGGACTATCTAATACACTGCACTTCATAGGTATTTTTTGCGCTATTGACACACAAACTTCTAAAATTTCGTATACCTACCTATTTATATGTAAATTTAAGTATGATCAGCTTCCCCTCGCCTTCATTTTTCCTTCTCTACTTAGTAGGTACCTAGAGGTGTCATAATCTTACTAATATTATAAACGCGAAAGTTTGTATGTATGTATGTGAGGTTGTTACTCTTTCACGCAAAAACTACTGAACCGATTGCGATGAAACTTGGAATATAGGTAGCTGGGGACCTGGATTAACATAAAGGCTACTTTTTATTCCGTTATTCCCGCGGGAACGGGACTTACGCGGGTGAAACCGCGGGGCGCAGCTAGTATTTTATAACTCGCATCAAACCAGTAATTTTATAATACACTTAATATACTTACCTACATTAAAAGTACATAAAAAGTTGCTTAGAAAATTTTACTTCTTAAAAGTAAGTACTTACCTATACCTTTAATAATTATTTTCTTTGACAGAAAACAAAACACGAAAAAAACCTGAAGAAAACATTGATGTAAGACGAACTTTTTAATTTTCGGACAAATACTTTATCTCGATTCAATCCATGAAGACTGTATCGAGAACACAACGGTAAGTATTTTTCTACGTAATAAATTAACAAATGCAGAAATATTTTATACTAAAAGTTGACTTTAACGTTGATGACTCTAACTCTTAATATACAGCAATTTCTAAGTAAACTTATTACTAAAAAAAAATTGAAACTACTGCACTTAGAGATGCGAGTTTAAATCTCGCTAACTATGCCGTAGTATATTTTTTTAATTAGGTAAGTATGACCTTATTTAATTTGTTTTTTTTTAGGCAATAAGAAAGAAATAAGCTGTACATTGGCTTAATTTTAATTTATTTTGAAGAAACATGTCTCCTGCCAAAACTGCGTGAGTGTTTTTTTTTTGGAATCACTAGATCATTCTATCAATATTTTTCAAATTTCATCGCAATTGGTTCATACATGCAAACATACATGAAAACTTTCGCGTTCATAATATTAGTAACGTAAGAAGTAAGATACGTCATTCTAGTGCCCCAGCGGGCGGTGATGCGCCACCGGACAAAGACACTAAAAAGAAAGACGCGGGGAAAGAGACGAAAGATGACAGGAAGAAGAAAGCAAACTTCGTCGAACCTGAGCCTGAAGAGACGGTAGAACTGCCGAAGACTCCGTCGCAGATTGCGCAGGAGTAAGTCTTACCTATTTCAACATGACTTTAGCGTTGTCTCCAAAGCTGGCTTCGGAACGCGCCTTCCGATGAGAAGAAGCCACAAGAAACTAATGGGGGTTTAAGACCCCCTTTTTTGCACAGTCGGGTGGTAGTTTTGGTTTTACCTAATAGTCTTTGCTTTTATTAAGGCTTCGTATTCAACATTGCTGCTTTGAAGTAATCACCGGTAACAACCACGTTACGTCAAAGCAGCAATGTACTGCAAGTTAGCCACTAGTAGCGGTGGGTGCTAATTACATAATACCACAGCAAAATGGTCTAGCTAGACTCTAGAACGTTTGCTTTAGTTGGAGCCTCGCAAGGGGTTCAGTATTATTTTACGTGCGAAAGTCGTATGATCCATCAATCATTGATCGTCTGAACGATTGTCCAAAAGAGTTAATTGCAAAACAATTTTTTGTTGACAAACCCCTGCATCGATTGAACGATTTATCGATTTTTTTTTATCGATCGACTGCGAAAACTACGGAAAATACGAAATTCCAAATTACCAAGGTTATTTCGTTCCTACACAGAGAAGCGGAATACCGTTCGATGCTTCGCAAGCAGCGCTTCAAACGTCGATGGCCGGAGATCACTAAAGTAAAGATACGGACTAGGCCGTGGCAACCACCGCCGCCGCCGCAGCGGGTACCGCCTGTTGTAAGTCTCCTTCTTAATTTCTTCTATGGTTTTCGCGATTTTGCATAATAAAACATTTTATTTGTCCGGTTTAATCGCGTTTTTATTCATAGTTTTAAACGAACCGAGCTTTTGCCAACTTTACAGTTGGCTTTTTCAAGGTTGACTGAGATGTAATTTGTTACAGCTGTATCTTTTTAGAATGTTAGAATAGTCAAATTACATCTCAGTCAACCTTGAAAAAGCCAAGTGTAGTGGTAGAGTTTTCAGGTCGCCTTAAGGCAGCCTTAAGGCGACCTGAAAACTCTAGGCCGCATTGACAGGAGGCTGGCTTAACGCCTAGAGTGGAAGAAGCCTTTCCATACTAACTCACTTCAAACAATAGCGCCAAAACTTACTCAAATACGAAGTATGCATACACAAACTACACACCACGCCACTAGCTAAGCACAATTGGACCTTTGTTTATATTTCCACCAATTGTGTTGACAACGAGGACGGCGGCAATACGCTGTTCTCTAACGTGATTGGTTCTTTGAATGACCCGATCCGAGTACAACCGAAATGACAGATTCGTGGAAAGATTTATTCCCAGCAGGAATCGAACCCGCAACTTTTGACAACAACAATTTGACTCATCATCTGTAGGTAGTGGAGCTCCCCGAGATGACGGTACGTCGCTGGGTGCCCCCCTACAAGCGGCGGCGCCGCACGCGACCGCGGCGCGTGCGCATACCTCGAGACGAGATGACGCAACCGTTGCACGAGAGCTCCAAGCTAAACCGAGTGAGTGTCCGTCTGTCTCACGTCTATAGTCATCTCACTCTAACACACCTAGTGTTAGAGTGAGATGACTATACGTCGTTGGGTGCTCTTTAATGTCCCTATACGAGCTAAACTGAAAATCCCTGTCAGATTCATCGAAATTGTTAATTATTTTCCGACGCAATTTTTAGAATATTGACGTTTGTAGCGTTTGTAAATGACCCTATATTTTGATGTAGTTTTAAGACAAAAACTTCTTATTGTTTCGAAGCTTTAGGACATTTTGGAAAAAATATTTTTTTGGTCTAAAATGTCCTAATCCCATTGTCCCATTTTTATTTTAAACCCACACCCTAATGTAGGGAACAATGTCATTCACAACGCTACAAACGCAAATATTCTGAAACATTGCGTCAGAAAATAATCAACAATTTTCGATGAATCCCACAGGGATTTTCAGTTTAGCTCGTATAGGGGCCTTAATCGAGTAAGTGCTATAACAGCATCTTTAATGCTAGTTTACAGCTTATTTCAAGAAAAACATTTTTTTTTCACTGCTGTCTAAAATTTAGTATGTTTTGCTTTGGGGGGGTATTTGAGTCGAAAGGGAATTATTCTAGACGTCTAGTGAACAGCTTTTGTTCTGCGACTTTTGGAAGTTTACCTTTTTTTACATTTTGTGAGTATGTTTGTGAAATAGGTGAAGGAAATTTCATTAACCGTCTAAAAACGAGGAGGTTATCAATTCAACAATTTATGTTTCCGGATTTTTTTGTCGTTTGTTCCCGTCTAAGTTGTAAAAACAACCACTTTTTGGCATAAATTACTTACTACTCCCGAAACACACTAAATTTTGCAACTTATGTTGAAATAGAACTCATTTTCAGGTGTTGAACGCGTTGTTTTAAAAATATCAGCATTACTGCGTTACCGGAGCCTTTTCAGACTCATTCCTTAAAATAGAAAGGAAAATGAGTTCTATTAAGAGACTTTATTTCTAAACAAAGTCTCTTAAACTGTAGGATTAACTAATGTTGTCCAAAGATGCAATATTCCTTAACAAAATTGGTGCAATTCTGTTGATCATTTACCTAATCTTTACTAAAACTGAATGTCAATTTAGAAATTCTAAAATTAAGACAGGTCTAAATAATTGTATACCGGCTCCAGACTCATGCTGTTCATTTTTCTCAGTCGTGATCCCGAGAAATCCTTTATCTCGGCCAAAAATACAGACACCCAACGAAGAACAGGCGAACGCGAACGCGAGAACGAGAAGACGAGAAACTCCTCACATTTAATCTTCTTGGGTGTTCTCGGAGGTTCTCGGAGTCTGGAGTCACCTTTAGAGCTGTCAATCTGACATTTAGGTTGGCACCAAGAGAATAGGAATACTGTCTAAACTTTATTATAAGATTTATGAGGCCGAATTTAGCTAAATTTTAGGATGTAGTGACATCAGAATTGCCACCATTATCTCTTAATTATTCCTTTAGATCTGGCACAACTTCAGCCAAGTGGAGCGCAATAAAATGATGCTTCAAGGCAGCATCGGGTGTAACTCTAAACGATATTCCTCCACTCATTGCGGTTAGTTCTTATCGAAATGTGCTTAGCATTCCCTAGTACACTCCCGATAGACCACTAGCTGCGCCCTGAGGTTTTACCGGTGTAGAACAATACGTAGGTCCACACAAACATTAATATCCTACTAGCATTGTAAATCTAAAAGTTAGTTAGTAGACGAGTATATTTGTTACACCTTCACAATGAACTGCAATGAAACTTGGTATGCAGATAGCTGGAAATCTGATCTCCAGCTCACTATCTCACTATCTGTAGTGAGGTGTAGGTGAGTTATATAATATTATTTCACTAGCACTAGGCTTTTAATCACGATATTCCCATGGGACTTAGTAATATTTTAACATCTGTAATTTACCGCCGGACGTTTACGCAGACTAAAATGGACACTGTTTTATGGTAAAGGCCTCGAGACCCGCACTAAGCGTTTCGCATCGTCATTCCTAATTCGCACCGCGAGAGATAAACTATGCTGTATAAGATTCCATTAAACTTTTAGGTTCCCAAACGGGCTGCATAGCGGTCGTCTGTAGAGCTCTATTAGAGGAAAAGGAAACCTCTCAGCTGGTGAGACGTGATGTTGATGACGTCATCGCTAACGGAGATGCCTTCTACAAGAGGTGCATGGTCGCTTTAAAGTGCTATACGGGTGAGTTACAATCCTGTTATAGAGCTATATAGGTGTAGCTTCAATACAATTCCCAAACAGGCTGTCGTCTATAGAACTTATTAGGCAAAAGGATCCCTACCCCTTCTATAAGAGGTGCATGGTCGATTTGAATTTCTATAACGGTGAGTTACAATACTGTTGTAGTTCTATAAGGGAATAAAAAGGATCCGTATTATTATGCCGCGATAAGGGTGATTTACAATGATCTTATACTGCTATATGGTAAAGGTTTAATATGGTTACAGTGCTATAAAGGTAATATTCATTGTTGATATATGGCTCTAAGGATGCGTTATACTTTTAGTATAGTGAGATTAGATCATATAAAAATACTTATTCATTCATTCTTAAGAAGAGGTGAAGAAAAAAAACTATTTCTCAACAGTTGTATAAGTACATAAATAATTTATTAAAAATAAAAATGTATTTTCTAATTTCTTCTGGTAATACATTTACTTGACGTCCTTAAACGTGAAGTTGTGAGGTCCTTTGAAGTAATTAAGGGACATTTGTTCGATTCTCGGCGGCGGTCCGAACCAGTCGACTTCGAAATTTTCTATCAATCGGGCCATAAATGTCTCCATTTCTAACTCGGCTATGCGACGGCCTAGAAAATAGTACTTATTGTATTACACACTAGTGTAGACTTCACTCGCTGTTCAATTAGATCCTGTTAATCGTATAAAGGTGATCTGGTGGTTTGTTAAGAAGTTGGGAAACTATACTTTAATGACCCGTCCTGGCCTTGGCAGGGGTTTGTTTCATACTTTAAACTCCCCAAAAGAAAATATGAAAATCCATTGAGTAGTTAAATAAATTGGCCGATAAATACAGACAGGCACGTTGCGGTTTCACACTTTGACGGGCTCTCTGGTAAATACTTGTCCCCAGCGGGAATCGAACCCGCACCCTTAAGCTGAGGTACATACCTCAGCTGAAGGGTGCAACTCGAGGGTCTCCTCGACTTGCTGTAGAGGCAGTCAAAAATTGATTTTCAAAATCAAAATTCTCACATAAACACACATCCGGACACCAATTCCGAAGGGTTATATATACCATGATCTACTCCCTTTATGCGCGGAACGGTAAAAGAGCAAAATGGTAAAGCAATCGCAAGATGGTATAGGAGCAAAATTTTAAGAGAGCTTAACATCATAAGCGTATAATGGTAAAATATCACATTGGTCAAAGAGCAGAATGGTAAAAGCGCAAATCGGTTTTTTCTTATTTCTTTCTACTCTGCGTATCTGCGTATCTACAATATAACTCGATATTTAAAAACTCTTTCCACGCTGCAAAATGCACTATTGAGAATGGGCTGGTGTATCGGCTGAGAGGGCCCTCCTTCCTGATCAATAAACGTTCCAGCATATAGTAAGGGGGAGATATAGTCTCACCTACACACATCCGGACACCAAACCCGAAGGGGTTAAAGACCATGGGGCTGGTGTGTCTGTGACTGAGGGGGTCCTCCTTCCCGACCAGCCACCGCTCGGGGATGTATTCCTGGGGCGAGGGGAAGTTCTCCTCCATGAGACACATGTATTGATGGTTGAACACTACCAGCATCTAGGGGGAAATACAATTCATTATCACGACATTCTATATTAGGTATCTCTGGGAACTATGTTAAAGAAAAATGAAGAAGAACTGTTCGGCAGATCAGTAGGTACCCATATTATTTATTTGTTGATGTCTGATAATAGTAGAATATGACAGGCACTATCCAGTACACTGCTGCTTTAAAGTATTCACCGGTAATAGTCACGTTACGTCAAAGCAGCAATGTACTGCATAGTGCCTGTCTTTTCCATTGTAGTCAGACATCCACTGAATAGATAATAATGGGTACTGAATACAGCTATGAATAATGCTGTATCTGTCGCCCATTTTGGGCAAAGTATTAAGTTGAGTCTTTGGGAAAAGAAATAACCGAGCACGGTTCTTTTTAACCGACTTTAAAAAAAAGTGTTTTTTTTTGTATGTTCACCGATTACTCGTACTCCATATGAACGTGTTTCGGCTTTAAAAACTCTTCTTCAGGAACGTTTATTAGACTCTGACCGAACTGTGTGGGTGACTATAGTTTGTAACAACGCCGCTCTCTTCGCGTTGCCTAACCCTTACGATCATTTAAAGTACCCTATGTATTATTTATAACCCTATACTAACCCTGTACCAAATTTCATGCCTATCGGTTCCGCCGTTCTTGAAATATAGTGTAACTAACACGACTTTCGTTTTTATAGCTGCGTCCCGCGGGATTTACCCTCGTAAATCCCGACCCCGTAGGAATATCGGGATCAAAAGTAGCCTTATAACCTTCCTTGATAAATGGACTATCAGTTCCTGAGATTAGCGAGTTCAAACAAACAAACAAAAACTCTTCAGCTTTACAATATTAGTATAGATTAAGTATTTACTTACGTCTTTAGGTATCCTGTATCCCAAAATATCATACCCCTTGGTAGTTTTTCTGATGTTGCCAGATACGACCGGCATGATCCTCATTCCCTCTTTTATGCAGGCTTTTAGATACGAATGTTTCTCGTCCGCGGCCAATTCTTGGCGCAGCTTCGTTTGCTTGTCCTTATTCGTTGCTAGAAGGTATAAGGTTGCTAATACTGTGTTTGCTGCCTAAGAGAAGAAAAAAGGTCAGATGGAAATCCAGAAATACAAAGTCTCGAAAATAGAAGAAAAATCTACCGATCCCGATATTCCACGGTATCGGGACCTAAGCGAGTGTTTGGCAGCGTTATTATAAAGTCAATAGTACCGTGTCAACGCCTGCAAACAACATGTCCCCAGCCATAATAAGGGCGTATTCTTCATTTATCTCTAGAATTTTCTCCAGAATACCCTTCTCGTCTTCAGATTTGGATTTCTTTTTCAATTCCTGCATTGCTTGGTCTATGAAATGTTTTGCTAATCTGCAAAGTCAAAGAGACTAAGGTTTCGGTTCTTACTGTAAAGCCTAGTTTACATTACGAAACTAGTTTCGTGCATTTATAGTCAATTTCACAAAAACAGTCTTGTAGCAGTTACTGGAAGCAATTTTATTAAATAGATAAAGAGTACCACTGTGTGTAGTGTACGCTTTTTTTGTGAAAATGACTGTAAACCGCACGGCACTAGTATCGTAACGTAAATCCCGCTTAAAATATATAATTTTATTCGCGGAAAGGCGTGGCCAAGTCGCATCTTCAAGCGAAATCATATGTGTTCTGATAGCCTAACACAAAGCTTCTGCTATTCAGTACATTCCAAGTTAATCCAAAATTGGTTCAGTAGTTAAGAGCCACATCTTATACCTATATCCATTTTCATGACAGATATAGATTATATTATGTCATAAGTAAACATAATTTGTTCTAAAGTCTTTACCAGGGTGGAAACAATAGACTACGTTTGTATGGAGAAGCTATCTTTTGCCTCTAAGGCAAAAGAGGATCTTTAAACAAATGAAATTTTTGACACATCCCCCATGCCATTCCTTAAGCCTTGTCCATTAATTGGTTCCCTGGAAGATATCGCCCACTTTGCCACTTCAGTTTTAAGATATTCTTTGTTTAATTTGAATTATTTGTTTTTGGTTCAATTTTTTTGTGTAGGACTACAGAAGCTACCAAATTGCGTTCCTAGTTGAAGTTCTGAATCGCACTATCAACTTTCTTTCTAAGATCGATATCGCTTAAAGAATAGAATTATTATTCTATTTAGCCTTTAGTAACCCACTGTTGGGCAAAGACCTCCTCCAATTTCCTTCTACGTGTCACGGTCCCCAGACGTTACTGGCCACTTTTAGTCGAAGTGTCCAGAATATCGCGCCATCGTTTTTTGGGTCTCCCTCTACGAGCGAAGTTTGCTGGCTTGAGAGATCCAATACGGTTACCCTTTTTACCCATCTATCTGGATGTATTGGGCAAGCGTGGTCGGCCCATTGAATTAAAGAAAATACATTTATCTATCCGTCTATTATTATCTTGAGTTACCATAAATACTCACATCTCTTGCTTCTCATAGAGCAGCATGGCTTTCTTAAACTGTGGCGTGGAGAAATACCTCCAGAAAGACAGTTTGAAGTCTAGTTCGTTAGCCATTATGAACAAATCGTGTACGCATTGTATCAACTCGTGCGCCGGACTGTCTTTGGGTAGGTTGGGTTCTAGGCAACCTAATCTGGAACGAAATTATTGAGATTTTATTCTTCTACTTATCGTATATTAGTGTGTCTAACTTAGTGTTAGAGTCGTCAGGCCGCCATTAATGCCCGCTTTCCACTGCGAGCGAACGGTCCCATTTACGGACTCCGCTATACTCGACCATTCAAGATCTGCAGGTGCAGCTAGGCCAATGAGCTTCTCGTTTACTTAACAAATTTTCACATTTTTATCATTAGTATTGAAATGCATTTGGCTTTAGTAACATACCTGCAACCTAGCGCCACTACGCTTATGGATTCCAAAGCCCACAGGTTCATTTCTCTGTCAATTTCTGTTGTTATCATGTTCTTTTCGTTACGAAGTGATTTCATTCTGGAATGAAAAATATAGGCAGATTATTTACAATTTCACACTCGTTGCACACCGCGTCATTTACCGTAGTAAGGTTAGGGATGATTTTATATTAGACCGTCACGGGTCCGAGCTTCGTTGTCCATTGCTCAGCGAACAGTCGATCGGTCTGTTGCAACCGAGTGGCGGCCGAGCAATGGACGAAGCTCGGACCCGGCCGCCTCTCGTGACGGTCTAATATAAATCATCCTTTGAAGCGATAAGCTTGCTTGGCATTGTGTAATTCGTCTAGTTGACCGAGCGAAGCGCCTCTGCTTCTAGCTTTTAAAAATTCACTTTTGTCTGCATGTACGTTGATACTTCTTTACTTTGCTTCACCAATTTTGATGAAACTTTTAAACTTCTATGAGTAAGTATTTAAAATAGATTTTTTTGTCGTAAGGGATATTTGATTTGATTGGTGGATTATTTCTTCCACAAAAGGGGCTTTGATGTCGGTCCATCCAACAATTTTTTTTCGCAAAGCTTTCGAGACGTCTAGTATAGATGTATTAAAGGTCAATAATATCTTTATGTGGCCTTTCTTGGATGTTACCTTTTGATCATGTCGCAAGCCACTTCATTGAGCCCGGTTTGGTATAGCTTTATGATCTTCGGCTGCAGTAGCAGGGGACCAACTGCCGACCTGAACTCCTTCCAAGGTTCCTCGTGACTGGAAATAAATTATTAATTAAAATGTAACTTATTTTCTAGTGTTAGGTTCATTTCAATTCAATATGGCGAAACCAAGAAAAATGTCGATCATAATCTCTTCTATTATAAGTACAAAGTCAGGCATTTCATCATCATTACAATATTCAAATTTGATATTTGGAAAATAACATTCGAAAGTTTCCGATTAATGTTCTTTGGACTTACCATTTTCCAAACATTTTTGTGTCATAAAAGTTTCGATTGCAATCCAGTTGCTAAAGCTAATGTAATGAAATTGTGGACAATTCTAATATGGAGATGATACCCAAATATTTGTTAACTTCGATACGACTAGCTTAGTGCGTAAAAGTAAACAAACAGTACCCATATCATCTGTCCAGTGGATGTCTGACAACAGTAGAAATTGACAGGCACTAGGCAGTACATTGCTGCTTTGACGTAACGTGTTTATTACCGGTGATCACCTCAAAGCAGCATTGTACTGCATAGTGCTTGTCATTTTCCACTGTTGTCAGACGTCAACAGATAGATAATATGGGTACAGCTGTGGTATCATCTTGCTTGCAGCAAAGCATCTTGCTTGTAGCTTGCAGGGCATTACTTCAAAACAGCAATGTAGAATACGAAATATGTTTTTTGTCAGTAAATAGCAACCAGTAGCGGTGGATGCTAATTAGATGATACCATTGCTAGTTGGCTTATGTCACGTGACGCGCTAGGTAACTCGCCAGGCAACTAGCTACCCTCCAGGCGCTAAGCAAGCCTTCTGCATATGCGGCCGTAGCCTTACTGTTCTAGCTCGGTGGAAAGGCATTATGTGAATGACTCACTACATACTCTGTGATCAATCCAGTCGGCTGATTAGGTTTGATTCCTTTCTTGTGCACCTTCCTGTAGTACTCTAGACTTTGGAATCCAGGTCTTATTGGATATCTCGTATTCTCGCTTCTTAACACCTGGAATTTAAGAGAAATGTGGTCCAGTAGCAGCGGCCTCCGGTTTCACCGAGTTCCGTTCCCGCGGGATTGATTTGATTTGAAGAAGTAACAGAAATACTTCGAATTATTTACCACCGTTCACCTCCTTAGACCACCCGGGTGAACCACAGAAAGTTTGTTTTTACAGCGGCTCATCTCTGAGATAAAACATTGAAGCTTTATTGAGTCGCGCTGTTTAAACCTCATTGTTGGTTTTTATTATTATTATCCTAGTATCAATTCTCGACGACCTCTGTGGCGCGTCGGGCGAACGCTTTGCTGCAATGCAGAAGTTTGCGGGTTCGATTCCCGCTGGGTGCAAATATTTATGCTTAAAAATAAATATTGTATCTGGTTTGGGTGTATTTCTATGTATAATATGTATGTATTTACCAAATAAAAACATAAAAGTAGTATATTCGTTATCTAGACACCGTAACACAAGCTTAGCAGCTTACCATGGGGCTAGATGGCGCTGTGTGTTGGTCACAGAATTTATTTATTTTATTTTTATCAATTAATCTGTATTTAAGTGCAAAAACTTGTTTTTGATTTCTTACCTGAGCGACTGATTCTGGATCAAATAACAATATCATGGGGTCTTTGTTACCGGTTATTTTGACCGGATCTATTTTCATAATTTTACCATAACTTTTGTAAAATTGTTCTGTTAAAGCTAAGCCATTTATTTCGTAAAATTCGCCTGAAAAAGAATGTAATATAAATATAAAAATCACAGAGCAGATTGATATAGAGTAGATATGTTGGATTCAGATTTTTTTATTCTCTATGAGACAACGCTTGACAAATTGCGGTTGAGTGTGAGATTTTTATGATTCGGCCATTTTTTTGATTTTTCATGTAAGTAAATTATAGCAAAACTGCTTGCTACGGCCTATGTTGACTTTACTACTTATTAAAATCAAAAAACAGGCAAGACTATCAAACACAAAAAGAATTTTTCAAATCGGACCAGCAGTTCCTGAGATTAGCGCGTTCAAACAAACAAACTCTTCAGCTTCATAATATTAGTATACAAGATGTAACGGGTATGCCCTTTTAAGCCGAAAGGGGGTTGTTCTAGACATCTAGGCGAACAACTTCTGTTCCACGATTTTTGGAAATTCAAAGTACTTTTCGAAAATGTTAAGCGTAACGTTTACTTGAAGATCAGCTGTTCCTTAGAGTTTGAGATCATTGCCCTTATGTTGTCCTTTCATTTAGTTTGGTCTACTACAATTAAAACTTCAATTACTTACCTTTATTTTCAAAAGCAATTAGTATAGAGTATAGATAAATAAAAGAGTGTTACCTCCCGGTAGAAAATGCCTCATAGGTCCGAAGATGGGCACGGAGCTGGGCCCGGGTATCTCCGTCCATGGTTTAAGATCGTCCTTTACTGACACCTGCTCTGTGGCTGTTGTTACTGATCTGAAACATAACGGGTGTAAATCAGTAAGGATGTCATAGGGCAGTGATGGGCAAACTACGGCCCGACTGATTGACTGACTGACTTTGCTGCTGACTGCAAAGTTGACTTGCTGACTTTGTTGAGTAATGTATTCGCGGCCCGTAATAAACAATCACAATAGGCAGATAAGTGGGAATATGGAGATAAATAGTAGCCTATGGGCTTATGATATTCCAGGTCTCAAGCTATCTATACAAGATGTAACGGGTAAGCCCTTTTAAGCCGAAAGGGGGTTGTTTTAGACTTCTAGGCGAACAACTTTTGTTCTACGACTTTTGAAAATTCGAAGTACTTTTCGAAAATTTTAAGTGTAAAGTTTACTTGAAAATCAGCTGTTTCTCAGAGTTCGAGGTCATTGACCTTATTTTGTCCTTTCATTTAGTTTGGACAATCAAAACTTCAATTACCTTTATTTTCAAAAGCAGCTGTTAAGTGAAACATAACCTCAAAATTTACAAAAAAAAGTTTGACTTTTCAAAAGTCGTAGAACAAAAGTTGTTCCCCTAGATGTCTAGAACAACCCCTTTTTGGCTTAAAAGGGCTTACCCCTTTGTATATTCTAAGTTTTATCGCAAAATTATTTGTTGTGTGAAGGAGTAACAAAATTACATACAGGCACTTGATTCGCGTCTATAATATTATTAAAAATAAGATAGGCTATTAGGATATCAAATGAGATAATGGGATTCTAATACCACTTGGCCCGCCATAGACTTTCGGCATAAATATTAGCACGCGAAGGAAGTTTGCCCATCCCTGTAATAGGGGAACATTGTTCAAGAGCCTTATTTTAGAATCGCTTGTGCCGCGTAAATAAACTCTGTGAACAACACACAACGTCATCTAGCCCCATGGTAAGCTACTAAGCATATGTTACGTTATTTATTTTATTTGGAAAACATATAGTGAATAAAAACTAAGTAACAATAAATTAATTAGCTCAACACCATTTACACAATTTCATCGCAAACATTTAGTATGGATACAAATATTTTTTTAGCATAATTATGCACCCTACTGCTTTGTAATCGGGTAATTCGCCAGACGCACCGTAGAATTAGGTAGATGATTTCAATGATTCAGAAATAATAATTTTAACTCACCTGAACAAGTGTTTCTGACTTGCTCTATACCTAAACAAAGGTTTGTAAACACTAGACTTCATGTTTTCACTTTAAACAAACTTGGTTTTCTGAAAACAATTTATAAACAACATTGACACTGACCGCTTAGTGTTTTCTCTGTAAAAAACACACAAAAAAAACACAGATCAATGAAAGCAGCTGTTTGTCGCGCGTATCTTTATTTAAGTTTGTTGATTAGATAGGATTTAGAGATAAAATATTTAAAAATGTTACGGATATGTATATAGAAAATTCCACTCATACAAGGTGTAACGGGTATGCCCTTTTAATCCGAAAGGTTTTTCTAGACGTCTAGGCGAACAACTTTTGTTCTACGACTTTTGGAAAATCGAAGTACTTTTCGAAAAATTTAGGTGAAAAGTTTACTTGAAAATCGGCTGTTTCTGAGAGTTCGAGGTCATTGACCTTATGTTGTCCTTTTATTTAGTTTGATGGTTTACAATCAAAACTTCAATCACACTTATTTTCAAAAGCAGCTGTTTTTTCAGTGAAACATAATCTAAAAATTTTCAAAAAAGAAGTTTGAATTTTCAAAAGTCGTAGAACAAAAGTTGTTCGCCTAGATGTCTAGAACAACCTCTTTCGGATTAAAAGGGCTTACTCTTTACAAATTGTATAAATAAATCATGTGACCAACACACAGCGCCATCTAGCCCCGTGGTAAGCTGCTAAGTTTGTGTTACGGTGACTAGACAACGGATATACTACTTATATTAATTTTTCTTTTGTAAATACATACATATTATACATAGAATAATATTATAATAATATACGTCAATTTAGATGTTTGTTTGCATGTTTGTGTTGCAATCACACGGAAACCTACTGAACTGATTGCGATAAAACTGTACTGTACCCAGTTCTCACAATGGTCTACTTTTTCTCCCGATGCCGATGTAGGTACCGCGGGATCAAAGCTTTTGAATTATCAATTACAAACCAAAACATCAAGGCGGAATAATTGATTTTTATTAGTTAGATTTAAGTGAATACTTATTCCATTCACGTATAGGTATTTTATTTTTAAATTCTCATAAATTTTAAAACAATATACCTCTTACTTATAAACGCTAGTTAATGCGCTGTATAACTATGCATTGTATGTCTTTTGCTGGCACATGAAGTTTCAAAGTTGACAGACAGAGACAAACGTCACATAACTTAGTCATGTGTAAATACTATTTTATAAGTAAGGGAGTTATACGCGAATAAGACCAGGGAAAACATATTTATAAAAATATTAGTGCTTACAATAAGTCCTTGGTAGGAATAGGCGTCCCTAAATCAGACTTACCTATTGTACGTGTCTAAAATTAAATTACAAACAAACATACATACATTCAAGATAGGCGCGAAAAACATAACCCTTTCATTGCAGCCGTGTACCTAACAAATCACTAGATATCGATCATAACAGTGTGTTTTTACAATGAAAATGTTTAGATGTAATATCTTTTCTATAACACTTTTCTATTTCATTTTCTCCAACCGTATAAACCGCGGATTGTTCAATGTTCGCGAGCGTTTGATATCGACTGAAATACCTACGGAAACACGGTGGTACATAGAGTATAATACACTGTAGATACGACATACTTTAGGACCGTCTTAATTAATGAAAAAGGGTTTAACAATCCGTCTATACTTTTCTAATTACTAACGGCCAAATTCAGAAATGCTACTCAAACAGAAAACAGCTCCTAAATGCAAAGATCCCATACTCAATTTTTATTAAAGAGCTGCTCAATTATTTAAGTAGCCCTTGGAATTTAAGTGGAGTTTTAATATTTAGGCGTAAAAATGAATTTTAATTTATTTAGTTGATTTGAACAAATTGGTTTTTCAATTGATTGGGTGATTTTTGACCTCTGGATGGACAAGGAATTACGGAAGGTACCTATAAGAAATCATAAGTAAACATGCATGTTAATTCAAAATGCACCTAGATAAAAATACTTGAATAATTATTTAAAAAAAACTTACATTTGAATTATAATTTGTACCTACCAAACCCGTTAACATTTAAATAATACGAGTATATAATTTTTCTTATAAAACAGGATAAAAATTACACCATGTTTGAAATGTCCAATCTGTACCACAACATCTATTTCCACCGCGTCCTTGACTGGTCCAGACGAATTCCCAACAAAACAAGGAACTAGTCATCTTACATTCAAGCGTTAGAGTTCATTTTAACTTGACTTTGTTACTATATGAATCTATAAACATACCTAACCAAGGTTGAACTGTACTCTACTATTTGGTATTGTGATAAAGGACATAGATTAATCAATTGTGACCATGTACATGAGTTTTGGTGAACTTGACCATGGGACCTTGTCTATTAATTTGAAGGTATTGGGCCGCCGTCATAGGGATGATTTATATTAGACCGTCATCCGCCCGAGCTTCGTTGTCCATTTCTCGGCGAGCAGTCGATCGGTCTGTTGTAACCGAGTGGCGGCCGAGCAACAGATAACGAAGCTCGGACCCGGCACGGCCAGTAGCTGCGCCCCGCGGTTTCACCCGCGTCAGTCCCGTTCCCACGGGAATTTCGGGATAATAAGTAGCCTAGTGTTATACCCGGTATCCAGCTACCTATATTCTAAGTTTCATCGCAATCGGTTCAGTAGTTTTTGAGAGATTGAGTAACAAACAAACATACCTACACACAAACTTTCAGCTTTATAACTTTTCAGAAAACAGGCAACTTTTGCATAACTATTATCTTAGTACATTTTTCTACTATGATTCTGTAAAAAGACGGACGTTGATGATTTAATCACTTATAAAGGATGACATTGCAATAATATTGATTACACAATGACATAGTGTATAGTTATTGACTGTACCTTACATACCTACTTATAGCAAGCAAAATATCTGATAGGAATAATATTGTATTTTTGTCTTTAAACAAATAATACAACTACAGATAAACACTTGTTTTATCTTTTTAACCGACTAAAGTACATACTAACAACTGAATGACGAGATACTCAATTTAATCCCTATTATTTTTGATGTTAAACATCTATTGGTGGGGGTACATCTGATTTTTGACGTGGCAAGGCCGTGGCGTCCTATATGAAAACATAGGTATCTGTCAATGTCAAATGTTTCACATCTGTCAGGCGTCCTATTACTGAGACTTCGCTGTCTATCTGTCAACAAAACACAACGGTCAAGACAGCCAGGGGCTCGATTCGGTAAGGACATAGCATGCGGAATGCCGACGGAATGCAGGCGACGTGAAGGAGATGTACGTTAATTCGTATTCTGTAAATGTTGTTTTACTAAATTACTACTTAATTAGTTAAATAGCCTTCAAAATTAGGGGTTACTTAATTATTTCAATAGCTCGCCATATCCCTGAGCCAATCAGCATTTGAAGAAGTTATAGAATAGCTATTACTCCTGCAACAAATCGACCTCTGCACTGCAATGCTCATGCATCCCGCCTGTTTGTCGCATGCTATGTTATTAGAAAATCAGGGCCAGACGGACGGACAAGAAAGTGATTTTATAAGAATTCCTTTTTTCCTTGTGAGGCTTTTCCCTAAAGACCATGTTAAGAATATTCCCGTGACACGATTCCCAATTTTGATTCTCAATTCCCAATTTTGATTCCCATTGGAGACTGATGTTCCCAATACTTTCCAAGCAAGCGTCCATACCACTAGACCGCACGAGATTCCTCTTGCCTTCAAATTCAAATTCAAAATAATTTATTTCCTTTAGACAGCTATTCTTTATTCTTTAATGTACACACCATAGAATATACAAACATAGCTTAGGAGATTACATGTACGTAGGCGAGCTTAACCCTAACAAGAGTTTTCTTCCAGCAAACCTTGAGGCATAGAAAAGGCGATAGATGTGCAGGCAACTATACTATAATAGGTACATACATGATCATTTGGATCATTTGGATACGTCTTATATAAATATCTAATGATTTTAGTTTGACTCCCTCGCGCTCTCCGATGAGAAGAAGCCACAAGAAACTCATGGCAAATGTAGCTTTCTTAACTGTCATAATCATCATTATCTCAGCTCTATACCCCACTGCTCACATGTCCTCCCCCATACGACGCCACAAACAGCTCGCTCGAGCCACCTCCATCCAACGACTCCCCACGACCGCTACAATGTCGTCGGTTGCCACAACACCGCGTTTTGCGTTACATCGTGGTCACCACTCGAGGACTTTTACTCCCCAGCTCGCCTCATCTGTCCTTCGTGATAGGAGGGCGACACTGTTTTTTTTTAAATTGGCAAACAATACCTATTTTCTCAGTGGGGTTTCATCGGATGCAGCGATATATTGATGTATCTCATTGGACTCTTCTTCTAAAAGATAGAATAAGACTAAAATTAATTTTTCAGTTTGTTCACTTTTTGATTTTATAAAAACTTTCAGGCTCACCATCGTATTTGGCCTACCTATTGCCACTTCAGTCTGCTAATTTAGATCCATGTCGGTGGCTTTGGTTCTCCTATTGATTTCTGTATTTATTATTTCCTAATTATTGATGCATGAATTTCCAGGCAAACCCCAACTGGAACTTAACCAACTCCTGACCTCATTCTACCTTCACGACACGAAATACACGGTCAAGATGGTGGAAGTAGAGTCTGGGCTGCTAGCCAAGCATCCTGACAACATACAATCACAACCGGATCTGATGGCGTAAGTGCTTCAATCCTCATCTGTACAATGTATAAAGTAGTAGCGTTATGTGTTTATCGTCTATGTATTCTGATATAAGATAATATGTAGATTTTGCTAAGTTCTGGAGATCCATGCTATGGAGGGCAGTTTGGGTCTCCATTTCCCAATTGAAATAAAGGAAAAAAAAAACAAAATTGATAAATTAAGGGGTTTTCGTAAGTTTTGTCCATTTTCCCATGCAGTCTTATGGAGAAGCGTATAGGACAGATTTACATAATTATTGTGACCCTAGGGAAAGACCGTCAGTTTCTCATCTGGGGGCATCCCCCAACTGATTCGGGGAGGGGAGAGCATAGGTTCCTCTAAATTCACAAGTTCTTCCCAATTTCCTTCACAGTCTCATGGAGAAGCGTATAGGCCAGACCTACATGATGATCCTGACCTTAGGGGGCGAAAGACATTTTCTCATCTGGGGGCATCCCCCTACTGAAGGGGGAAATGTGAAGACGATCGCTTATATATTTGATCCGATGATGCTCGATGATTGTGGACACCCTCATAAACTGTGAGTTGTATTTTTTTACCTAGCAACAGAAATAACATCTGTGAAACTTTGAACTATCTAACTTTAAAACATTAAAAACAAAATGTTTTTAATTCGGCTTCGGCTATTTTTTATTAAATAGTCCACTTAAACTTGGTCGATTATGAGTTTTCTCTTTGTGTCTTTACGTATTTAATATATTTATTATTATGTATATTGTATATATTAAAAAGGAGTATAAAATAAAGTATACCTATCCAGTATATTCGTTGTGTAGTACCTATGTCACTCTAAGCAAGCCTACTTGCGGTTATATGGCGATGTGTGCAATGTGTTGCAATATTTGCTTATCGAAATGTATACCGATGTATCTAGTGTGGGTGGGGGTGCGTTCCTCCGCTACGCGGGCATCGCGTCGTTCGTGGTAGACTTCCTCACCAACTACGGAGACCTCGACGCCGCAAGGAAAGGCACGCCGAAGCCGCCGATCACTTTGACCAACGTCGAGGTATGTTATGTATTTCTTATTTTCAGACGTTTTAGTTCCGTATACAAGATGACAAATGCATGCCCTTTTAAGCCGAAAGGGGGTTTTTCTAGACATCTAGGCGAAAAACTTTTGTTCTACGACTTTTGATAATTTGAACTTTTTTTTTTTAAATTTTGAGGTTATAATTCACTGAAAAAACAGCTGCTTTTGGAAATAAACGTACCTAATTGTGTTTCGAGTGCTGTCGACTAAACTAAATGAATGGACAAGGTAAGGTCAATGACCTCGAACTTTGAGAAACAGCTGATTTTCAAGTAAACTTTAAACTTAAAATTTTCGAAGACTACTTCGGTGTGTAAAACCACTACTAATTTCCAAAAGTTGTAGAGCAAAAGTTGTTCGCCTAGACGTCTAGAATAACCCCCATTCGGCTTAAAAGGGCTTACCCGTTACACCTTGTATATTTGTAATTATTTCTTCAAAAGGAGGTGTCAAATCGTACTCTAGAATTGTAAAAAACGAAGTATCGGTACCGAGGTTTCAGACGGCACCAGCGCTGTGGCTGATCTACGTCATAATATCAAGAACATCCTCTCCAAATCTTATGTCCTTAGGGCCCATGGTTTTACAAGCGTAAGATGCGCTTTCACTCCAATTTAATATTTCTTGTTTTTATTGCACAAGGCATATTTAAACTTAGAAATATTAATAAAACACTTTATTTATCCGGTTTTTTCGCGTTTTTATTCATTATTTGACCCGAGCTTTCGCCAACTTTACGCAAAATCGCGAAAACCATAGAAAAAATTACTTAGAAATATTATTCGAAAGGAGAAAAAAAACAAGATATTAAATTGGGTTGAAAGCGCATCTCACGTTGAGAGTGCCTACTGTAAAGTTGAGCCAGTCAATAAGTTGCAAAACTTAACTGGTAGATGGCGCTGAAATTATGCCTCTAGTAAACAATTAGCAGGGAGAGATATGGTCTTAAATTACATGACACGTGATTCCGTGTACCGCAGTGGTTAGAGCACTCGTTTGGTTTGCGAGGGGGCACAGGATCGAAACCTGTCATATTATGCCTTGAGCAATAAAAAACAATAAATATTACTTAATGATCTTAGAGTATACATAAGCAAGCTATAGGGCGCTGGTATGCGAGTATGAACTGTAAGCACCGGTATGAACAGTCAAAAATGACAAAAACGATGTCATCAGTCACCTAGGGTTACGGGAATTGACTGTTTCTCTCGTTAGAATTTATTCTAGTAATAATTTTGGTGAACTGTTCAGTGCCGCGGTGTAAAAATGATTCGCGGATCACTATTCAACCTCAACATTTGAATATCTATGTATAGAGCATCTGCTTACACTTTGTGCAGTAGGCAAATACCCATAGGCGCGCTCTATAGTTTGCTTATGTATACTCTAAATTAAAAGTTAAAAAAGTTAAAGTTTTAACTGTGTGTTTCCGCAATTAGCCCTATAAGTATTGGTTCTTTGTGCGTGATTTTAAGCCGTGGGTTTTCCCATGATGTTTTCCTTAATCATAAACACACATAATTTTTTTCTTAACGAAAAAAAGACATATTGGTGCGCGGCCGGGATTTGAATCCACGACCTTCGGAATAAAAGTAGGGGTATCTATCACTAGACCAACACCGCTCTAAGTTAATGACTGTTTAATTTACCCCAGGTGGTTCAAAAGGAACCTCTGATCAGGGAGCCTCGATACTCGCTCGACTTCAAGGCACTGAAGCCGCATTGTCGCAGCGAGTGGGATAGTCTACACGTCAACTCGCTCATTGAGAAGAAGAGGTTTGAGGTTGAGTATAATTGTTGTGTTGACGTTTACTGAGAGATTTCGTTAGCGCGATTCAGGTTTTTGTCGCTCAGGATAGGTTTGGACCACTATCTCAATTGATGGTAAATAATAACGTTTCAACTCAGAATGACAACTTCGCGAAATGCCAACCGCTCGCATAAAGCCAACTTCTCAAAATGCCAACCTCTTGAAATACCAACTTCGCGAAATGCCAATTGCTCGCAATGCCAACTTATCATAATGACATTGATGTAACACGCTATAGTAGGCTCTGGAAAATAAGCAGGTCGATAAGGCCGCCCATTTAGTCACTTTAGTTTTTAAGTTTTTCTATGTCTAATTTGTTGTTATATTTTGTGTTTTTGGTACAATAAAGTGTTAATCAATCAATCAATCATCAATCAGGTCGTTCTGTAGCACCAGTGTTCATTATTATAATAAACTACTTAAAGACGTACCTATGTGATATGTCCATTACGAGATTCAAAAAATCTAATCAACATACCCAAATTGTGTAAAAAGGCGTACCTACTATGATACACTTTTTAAATTCACACGATTTGTTAACATATTTAAGTACATTTTACCGGGTCTTAATCGCGTACTATTTTTCATTTTTCTTACCTCGACGTTTCGATCATGTTACAATGACCTTGGTCGCGAGGGGACTGGAGCTGCGGCGGGTGTCGTCCTCTATTTATAACCGTCGTTGTTTATTGTCCGGTGGTGAGTACGTAAAGAAAATTTTAAAGAATAGTACGCGATTAAGACCCGGTAAAATGTAAATACGTACTATGATACGTCGTCATATCTTAATGAAAATAATCCATGGTCATGATTATTGATTGCTCCAGTTTAAATTGCCGATATCTGTATTATGTATGACGATTGTAATTTACCACATGATCACAAAAAAAACCCCATAAGTTTCTTGTGGCTTCTTCTTATCGAAGGGGTGCCACATTAAATTTTTTAGATTTAAAACGTATCCAAGTGATCATGTACCTTTGTATTGTACAAGCATCCTATGGATATAAATAATTTTGACTTTGACTTTTATTATCTATAGAAGAAGGAAGACGGTAGGTGTCTAAGATTCGACTAGTCTTTCGGAGTTTTGGCAGGAACGCGTTTAGGAGATGTGTTGCTAAATTTTCATTTTTATGAAACCTAGTTCAAATGCGTGTAAAGTGTTTAATTTCGGGGGCATATTTATCAATTTAATTTCGTAAATGTGTACAAGTGTAGTGAAAGTGAAAATCGGTGCAAAATATGGACTTTAACGTTGTCTCCAAAGCTCCGTGAACAATCATTGTAAATGGCCAATGATTCCCTCGACTCGACTGTTTCGATGCAAATAACTTGCAAATATTAATAATACTTGACACTGGCTAACGTCCAAATGGAAAATAGGCATTTAAAAGAAGAAGGAGAAGACCCGTCTTCCTCAGTGGCTGCACCTTCCAACTGTACTTACATGTCATAGAATAAATAATCATTAGATAGACTCGAAAAGATTTCACTCCGCGTTTCGCCTTTATGGTTCCTCTGAGCAAGTTGCTTAAGGTAAACAAATAAATCCTGTGACGAACACACATCGCCATCTAGCCCCGTGGTAAGCTGCTAAGCTTGTGTTACGGTGGCTAGACAACGGATATACTACTTATATTTATTTTTCTTTTGTAAATGCATAGGTACATATTATTTATAGAAATACGCCCAGACCACATACAAATATTTATTTTAAGCATAAATAAAGGTTTAAATAATAATATAAAGGCGTTACTATGATCAAATTTTAAATCGCACTCTTGTTTTTTTGTCGATTTAAGTATACCTACTTGGGGATGATTTATATTAGACCGTTTCCCGGCCGTGCCGGGTCCGAACTTTGTTGTCCATTGCTCGGCCGCCACTCGGTTGCAACAGACCGATCGACTGCTCGCTGAGCAATGGACAACGAAGCTCGGCCGGGTGACGGTCTAATATAAATGATCCCTTATTGTGTTGAGATGTGTTCTTAATGGAGTACGCAGTGTTATAAAAACCAGTAGCTGTAAGTATCTAAGTTAAGGGGTATATACGAGTTAAACTGAAAATTCCTGTTGGATTCATCGAAAATTGTTAATTATTTTCTACCGCAATGTTTTAAAATATTTTCGTTTGTAGCGTTTGTGAATGAAATTGTTCCCTACATTTTGGTAAAGATTTTAGATTAAAATGTCGAAAGGTGTTGAAAGTTTAACACATTTTAGGTACTAGAAAACATTTTTTTGTCTAAAATGTGCTAAGGCTTTGAAACAATAGTAAGAAGTTTTTGTCTTGAAACTACACCCAAATGTAGGGAACAATGTCATTTACAAACGCTACAAAGGAAAGTTTTCTAAAACATTGCGGTAGAAAATAATTAACAATTTTCGATGAATCCAACAGGAATTTTCAGTTTAGCTCGTATCTCTATAGAACACTACAGTATTTATTTACCTATAAATGTTTTAAAATGTTTATAGAAACATAAATTATTATTATAACTTTACAAGGCCAATATATTGCAATGTCACATTCTCAAGCATCTAAAGAAAAAAATACTTACCCTATAAATGATTATAAATAATGTTCCAGGGGCAATACCCTCTCTGTTCGCTGAGTGCAGTAAGCGTCGCAACTTCAAGGGCCACTTCAAGGAGGAAAGTCAAAGACTTCTACCAGAAAACACCTAGAGAGGTAATATTATAACATACACAGGGCAATCTAGCCCCAAACTAAGCACTAGGCTTGTACTATGGGTACTAGACAACGGATATACCTACTACAAATAATTATACTTTTTTTTTGTAAATACATACATATAAATATTTTTAGCAAGGAAATATATTTCCAAAAAATCCCCATGACAGGATTCGTACCTGCGTCCCCTCGCCAACCAGGCGAATGCTCCAACCACCGAGCCACACAGGAACCACTAAAACAATTAGCGAGGAAAGATATGGCCGAAGAGTTGTGTCATGTCGCGTGGTTCCTGTGTGGCTCGGTGGTTAGAGCAGTCGCCTGGTTGGCGAGGGGACGCAGGTTCGAATCCTGTCATGGGGATTTTTTGGAAATATATTTCCTTGCTAAAAATATTTCTATGTTTAAAATGCCTTGAGCAATAAAAACAAAAAGAAATATTAAATACATACATATTTAGAAAGACACTCAGACAAAATACAAATATTAATTTTTAAGCATAAATATTTGCACCCGGCGGGAATCGAACCCACAGCCTTTTGAATTGCAGTCGGGCGTTTGCCCAACGCGCCACAGAGGCCGACAAATTATGTAGGTACTGCTTTCTGGTCTTAACTCTAAGTATTATATGTATAAATAATTACAATCGGCTAAGTTGTATCAAATTACACCATTTAAGTGCACAGGAGTGTGTAGGTGTTCGAACAACTCGGACGAAGTCGCGGTAAGCGGCTAGTTACAGGATTTAGATGTTGCCCTCCAAAATAAAACTAGATCAGTTTACTGAACCGACTTGGATTTCGGCATCTTAAGATTGGTCCATCGTTGGGAGTTTCTGGAAGAAAAGCCAGTCATGATGATTTCTCCCCACCCAGCCTCCGCCAGTGTTGCCAATGAACCCCGAGAAAGCTCCTCCAGGACCGACTCTAGAGCAACTCATGTCTCTGCGCGGCGAAGATTTCTTCCTTTACTGCCCGAAGCAGGATGGCCACACTTACGGCAGGTATGTTACTATAGCTGGTGTTGCCAGTGAGACTGACTCTAGAGCAACTAAGGTCGTTGCGTGGCGAAGATTTCTTCCTTTACTGCCCGAAGCAGGATGGCCACACTTATGGCAGGTATGCATTGGGATAATAATATTATTATTTACTAGTGCTAGAAGTGATTGTCTCAAACGTATTTCATGATTCTTTTACGCGAAAAAGCAGCTGCAGCGCTGACAATTTTGTTCCGGCACTCAACCGGCAGCTCAAGACCTTACTTTCAATGACAGTTCAACTCGACGGCGTTAGCTTCAAATGCATGCAAATCAACGCTTTGATTTGCACCGCGCACGTTATCCTTTGCGCAGTGCGGATTTCGATGAAGATGTTGAGGTAGGATGCGCGTTTGTGTCGCGTGTCTCCAAAATTAAGTCCACCACAATTGCAATTGCTTGGATATACGAGATGTGTACCTCCAAAGGGAATATCTTCCATAGAGCAGGTGTTTTTAACCGCTAGGCCGCGACCTGACGATTTCTCGTCGGGAGGAACGCCAATAGATTCTGTGGGCGTCTACTACAGATGCTAAATGTGAAATATTTTCCAGAGACGATATGATACCGCGCCCCAAATCGGAGACCTTGTTACACAGTCCCGTTGATATCGCCGACAAGAACTTCCACTCGCAGTACACTCAAATTGACGCCGAGAAGTGGATACTTAGAGGGACGAGGCACTTTGCTTCTTACAGGTAAAAACCATCTACGGAAACATTTCGTTAGCGCGATTCGGTTCAAGTTAAAACAGTAGCTCCATGTTACTTCCACTTGTAGTTGACGCCGAGAAATGGAGTCTTAGGGGAACGAAGCACTTTGCTTCTTACTGGTGAATAAAACTTACTGGTAAACCTGAATAAAACTGAATTCACGATTCGGTATGTTAGTTGCAACAGTAGCGCCATCTAGCTTCCATTCCTTAGTACACTCAGTTGGCACCGAGAAATGGATTCTTAGAGGTACGAAGCAATATGCTTACGCACTTTGGCAGTTTCTTTTCTTTTTTGTTGGTGAATAAAATATCCGCGGAAACATTTCGTTTGCGCGATTCAGTAGGTTGGTTGCAACAGTAGCGGCATCTAGCTTTCACTCACAGTATACTTACACTCAAATTAACGCCGACAAGAAAATTTTTGAGGGACGACGTGTTTCGTTTCTTAAAGGCGAAAAGCATTTTGCTACGTTACATGTTACAACCATTTATAACTTTCCGCTTAGTCATCATCATCATCAAAGTGATGTTTCCGGTTATATCCTTCTCGGGAACCCGGGGTCCGCTTTCTTACTTTTGCTCCTCCATTACGTACGTACGGTATCCCGTGTAGTAAAGCATTGCACGCATGTCAGCCCTCTAGACGTCAAGCTAGCATTACTTGAGTATTCCCAATCTGCCGCGGCCAATTTTTTCCCCTTATATAGGTATCTAGACGTTTAAATGTACCTCTTCTAACATGGAACCGTTCCCAAGGTATCAAACCTTCAAGTCATACACCGGCTATGCTTGTTGCGTGTCGGCGCTGGGTGTAGTGAAGCGGCTTCGGGCGCGCGGCTGGTGCGAGGATACTCTGGATGAGACCTTGGATCTTGGATACAATCTGTTCAGAGTGAGTGATAGATAGGTAGCTAGTGCAGGTATCAAACCTTCAAGTAATACACCGACGTGTAATACAATCTGTTCAGATTAAGTGTGGATAGATTATGTAGAGATGGTCTACTCCCATCTTTTTCCGTAAGTGTCGTTAAAAGCGACTAAGTGATTTGTTGGGCGGGTTGTGTGTTTGTGGATGTGATTGTGTTTTTGTTTTACAACTTTTAAAAACTTATTTTAACAGACAGACTAAGTTGCAAGGATTATTGCTTCAGTTCCACTATGGTTCTATACAAGATGTAACGGGTAAGCCCTTTTAAGCCGAAAGGGGGTTTTGAACTTCTAGACGAACAACTTTTGTTTTACGACTTTTGAAAATTCGAAGAACTTATCGAAAATTTTAAGTGTAAAGTTTACTTAAAAACAGCTGTTTCTCAGATTTCGAGGTCATTGACCTTATTTGTCCTTTCATTTAGTTTGGTCTACTACAATCACGGTTATTTATTTTTATCCCCATACTTACCTAATGACAGAACTAATGATATGGCTAGCAAATTTCAGATGTGTAAAAGAAGGACGTGAGATGCGACTATGCAATATTTTAGTGAGTAAAATCATACAATTCCTAATAACAAGATAACTATTGATAATTTAGTAAAACTGTTCTACCAATTACAAGTGCATGTTATTATGCTTTAACACAGAAAAAATAGTTTAGCTGTATAATGTATGTATGTATAATTTCGGAAGTTGTTTTAGACTTAAAAAAATATGTTAAAGAAGTTAACCAATCGTGTAATGAAATCTACCAAAATAAATAGAGATAAGATAATGAAAAATAAAATACCAAAATAGTACCTATTTCTGAATGTTTTGTAATAACTGAGAATAATTGAGATCCCTGCCGCCAATATCGAGTGTATGGCAACTTAAAGTTTTCTCCGCGCGATGGCGGGTAAATTATTGGCTTCCGTAGGTATGGTTAATGATGACTTGCCTACTGCGCCAACCACTAATAATTTTGGGCTCTAGCCAGCCCCGAACTCCCGAAAGGGATGCAACCGGGATCACCGCTCAGATGTTGATGATAATCATTTAAATAAATAAATAAATCCCGTGACCAACACACAGCGCCATCTAGCCCCGTGGTAAGCTGCTAAGCTTGTGTTACGGTGACTATAGACAATGGATATACTACTTAAATTTATTTTTCTTTTGTAAATACATACATATTATAGTACATAGAAATACGCCCAGACTAGATACAAATATTTATTTTTAAGCATAAATACTTGCATCCAGCGGGAATCGAACCCGTAACCTTCTGCATTGCAGCCAAGCGTTCGCCCGACGCGCCACAGAGGTCGTCAAAAAGGCATACCTATTTAAGTAGTCCGGAACTACTTATACAGGTAAGCCTTTAAATGAAATGACCTGCGGGAATATCATGATTTAAATGCTTATGCCTACCTGCATGCATACGATGAACTTAGGATGAACTCGCGATGAAACTTGGTAGGTACCTACCAAGTTTCATCGCAAGTTCATTGCGTGGCCGAGCGGTTAAGGCACTGGGGTACTGATCCAGGGACGCGAGTTCAAATCTTGCCGCAAGTCAATTATTGAAGATGAATTTTTCCTTTAAAATGTTTTTAGTAAAACATGCCTTGAGCAATTAAAACAAATTACGAAATAAAACACAAACATCTAAACTTTATCATTCACTACCTTCGTCCCAGGTTTCACCCGCGTTAGCCCCGATTTCGTGGGAATATCGGGATCAAAAATATCCTATGTTACTCCTCGATAATGTAGCTTTCTAATGGTGAAAGAGTTTTCGAAATCGGTCCAGTAGTTCCGGAGCCTGTTCGTTGCAAAGAAATAAATAAAATCTTTTTCATTTTGATAATTAGTATAGATAACTTCTTATTATCGTACTTAGACAATAAATTACCTAATTACCGCATAATTAAAGAATTAAAAAAGGTTCACAAACATACAAGCATTCATTAATACAACATGAAAATTTACATTAAACTAATTTAATTACCTGATAATTAGTGCTTAGTTAGGTACATCATAAATTATAACAATTAGTTTTATTGCGTTACATGTTAAGTATACTTCGGACGTTTTTCGCGGGGAATTTCGTACATTGACCTCTTTATTATAAATGTCTGTTAGCTGTATACAGAAACGCAGCTTAGAATTTGAGGGGTCTTAAATAACTGAGCAGATCCTTAATTTAAAATGAGTTTGGGACTTTGAGTTTGAGAACTGCTCAATTGTTTAACCCCCTCTTATAAACGCTGGTTTGCAGCGGCATAGCTATGCATCGTTTTTCTTCTACTGTCACATGAAGTTTCAAAGTTGACAGACAAAGACAAACGTCACATAACTTAGTCGAGTGTAATTAAAATAATATTGTATAAGTAAGGGAGTAAGTGTTTAACAGTAGATATGGCATCGGAAATAAGACCATTGTGGACAGTCTCTGAATAAATAAATTAAAAAAAATATGCAAGACATTATACACATCACCATCTAGCCCCAAAATAAGCATTTAGGCTTGGACTATGGGTTTAGGCACTGAATATAATACAAATGTTATACTTTTTTTTGTAAATGCATACGTAAGATACGTAAAAGACACACCCACAAACAAAAACAAACATATATGGTCAGCATAAATACTTGTCCCCAGCGGGAATCGAACCCGCAAACCAATGCAATATGCATTGCAGCCTGGAGTTCGGCATACGCACCACAGAGGCCGTCAAATAATGTGTCTCTTTCATTCCGGCGTGAATATCGCACCGTCTCACTCTAACACAGTTTACACCTGGGTTTTCAAGACTAGGGTACCATTTTTATACATGGAAAAACCGGGCAGAAGGTTTTATTTTATCTTGTACATTAACAGTGGCATCGTGGCCTATCAAGTTTTTTTAATGATGACCAATTGCGATACAAACTACGCCGGGTAAAGCTAATCAAAAACAGAATTATCTGCAAATGACAGTGTTGTCAAGTTCGTCACCTTTTTCTAAAACATTATCATCAAAACGACCTAGAGCGTAGTAGTTTTCTATTTCTTGTAATGTCCTTCCCTCTATATCTGGTAAATATTTCCATATAATAATAGCGCAAATTACTATAACTGTTGCATAGAGTAACAAAGTTCCCCATATATGGATTAACTCGAACAGATAAGGGGCAAATTTCAGTGAGGTTGAGTGTAGAATGCTTGTATTTATAACTATTAAGGCTCCTCCGGTCCCACGGTATTTAACTGGCATTAAAGACGATGAGATTGGATATGCATTACAAGACAATCCACCTACAGATAATAAATTATAAATGACATAAAAAAACACACTAATTGCAGAATCTTTCGATAAGTATCCAATGCTTTGCAAAAACGTAACTAAAGAAGCTCCTAAAAGACAGAATGTTAATACACAAGATGCACTTAATAGTAAAGATTTTTTGGTTATAAATTTGTTGATTAATATACTAAATAATATGCCGAAAACAGTCATTGAAGGTAGAAATAAGACGCTGTAATACTGAGCTGTTACATTTTGCGTCGATCTTTTTAAAATATCAACTGTATAGATCATCATGACTAGCAATCCAGACCAGTACATGATACAATCTAAAATAAATATATGAAAAGCTGGAACATAAAAAGTTCTATCGGTGACCATTCTCCAAAACAGTAGTATTGAAAATTTAGGATTTCTTCTATTCAATATGTAGTGCTCTCTCTGTTTGACAAGAAGATTATCCAGTTCCTTACTCGCGTCAAAATCTGAACCTCTAAGCCAAACGAAGGCTTCCTTACACTTGGTTATCTGTCCCTTATAAGCCAACCAGTAGGGAGATTCAGGCCACATTGACGCCACTAATAGCGACAGTAAAATCAATCCAAGCATCAGACCAGCTATAGTCTTCCAATGTAGATAGTTGAATAACACTCCACTGATGGCCATGGTTAAGCATTGACATAACAGATACCCTTGCATGAAAAGTTCTCTATATTTTGGGGCGATCATCTCACTAATGCTTAGAAAGCTCATTATAACAATGCTACTGGAACCGAGGCCTTGAAGACATTCACTGATTAGTATAGCTGTTATACTTTGAGCAGAAATAGCAATTATCCACCCAGAGGTTAAGATGAGGCATGCTAGAATGAAGCCAGCTCTTCTGCCGCGCCATTGCATGAAACTGGGCATCAGAATTGTTGGGATGCCAGCTAAACCACTGATGGATCCTGAGGAAGCAAAATTAGGAATTAGCACAATTATCCATAGACAGCAGAGCAGTGTTGGTTTAGTGGTAGTTTACCCGACTTTTATCCAAAAAGTAATGCGTTCGAATCCCTTCTGGCTGCGCACTAGTGTATTTTTTCTATAACCCAAGTGCGCTATAAATATCTCTCTTATAGTAAAGGAAAACATCGTGAGAAAGCCCACGACTTAGTTAGCTCCAGAGAAGTATCGACCAGTTCTTTCATTTGGGCATGGCTGACTAGGCTGAGAGTGTGGTATGGGTGCTGTGCAAGCCTACTCCACCTAATTATGTCCAGGGCTAGTGCCTGGCGACCAGAAATACACGGCACAAACAGCGTGGATTCAGAAGTTGCTTGCGCTGTACAAATCATGTAAAATTGCTTTGTTCTAAAAGTAGCTGTGTTCCGCTGTTTCATTAGAAGGTTCGACCCTGTGAAAATTCTTGAAAATCCTGTTGTATCGGATGCCACGCTTAAACGACACATCTTCCAATTTTCAGCACTTTACTATCAGCGGTTTAGGCTGTGCGTTGATAAATCAATCAGTCAGTCAGGAAAAAGCATTTTGTATATGAAGAAAACTATACTGACCGACCCACGTAGATGTTTCGAAATCGATCACGATAGATGTATCATTTGTCTGCAATTGGTTCAGCAGCACAGAGGGATATATTACAGCTCCACCAGCTGAGAATGCAGCCAGCAATGTCGCTCCGGCCACAAAAAACTAAAACAAATAAGATTCTACTTAGTCATCTAGGCCCTTATCCGTGCACTGCCTCGCATATGCGTTCTCCATACGACACGCCACAAACGGCGGTCCGAAGGCTGCTCCATCCAGATGTTTAGGAGGCATCTCGCCCGTTTGTCTTAGCTGCTCTAGACGAATCTACCTATGCACATTATAAGAAGTTGACATCTTGCCCGCAGGCTAGTTTTTGCGTGGGCTAGATGTTCCTTAAGGGGCCGTAGTAGGCCAGAACTGATGTTTCTAGGGTGAATTACTACAAAAGTTATTTGAAATCAAAGTTTTTGAAACCATATTTATTAAAGTCGAGGATATTTACTAACACGTAAATGTCGTGAAAACATGATTCCTGAAAATTTTCTCGATAAAACAAAAATCTAAACTTCCCTCTAAATTGTGCAAAGAAGTGTTATTACTCAGTCAGTATTGTACGAAAACTAATAAAACTTTGTATAAGAACTGAATTTAGCTCAATGCAGGCAGCGAATGTTTTGAATTTTAAGTTTAACGTTTAGTTATCTTGAAACTAGCAATTGTTTGATTTTACGCAATAAAATTTTGCATAGTCGCATCTTACGTCCTTTACTTACACATCTGAAATTCGCTATCTTTATCCCTGTCACGCTATTAGGGTTATATAGGCCCTTAACCGCTGAACACATCGCAAAGAACACAATATTTTCCAAATTTCTTGTCTTTAGGACCTTCTGTTTGGACAAGTCAAGGAAATCATTGTAAATGGTGGCTCTTAACAATGACGGTTCACGCGAGCTTTGGACAAACGCTAAAGTCTATGTTTCGCACCGATATTTTGATACTTATTGGTTTTTATTTTTATTGCTAACTCTAAAGATAAAATAGAAGCCTTTATAACCGATAATCGATTAGAACATTTAGTTCTAGAAAGGGAAAAAGTTATGTAAGTTTGAGGTTCCTATAGCAGCATAGAAAAAAGTTGTCCGCTGGCTGGAGGTTTTTTTGAACCTAGTTATTTTCGAAATTACTTAGATCGTAATAAATGATATCACTTTTCACTTAGATCGTAATAAATGATATTAGAACTAAGTTTGACATACATTTGAACTTTCTGTGACCTATAATAAATAAAAAGTGTCCCGCTGGCTGGAAGTCAACCCCCTTCTTTCATTTTGACGGAACAAAATCAAATTTTGGCTGAATTTGTTAGAACGTAATCCTAGAATTACTCCTATCGTTATATCGTCACCTCCTATCGTCGCCCCGCTGAATGTAGGCACACGACTTATGCGGGTAAAACCGCGGGGTGTAGCTAGTTATAGTTTATTGAATTGTATTGTATTGTATTTACATAAAATATATATACCTATCATAATATACATGCATAGGTGCTATAACTTGATAGCTATAATCAACAATGAAAAATATGTTATATTAAATACACGTAAATTTATAAATGATATCGTTATAAATTATATCGTATTATTAATAAAACCATTAATGTCGTCTGACACTAAATTAAAGATTGCACAAATAAATAAAGGATTATAATAATAGTAGTTTATGCACCGAGGTACTAAAGTCCTGTCTTATATAGCGGGCGTCATATTGAAACCAAAGCGTACGAAGGACTATAGAGAGTTAACTCCCGAGCGCAGCGAGGGTGTTAATAATCCTGAGCGAAGCGAAGGAGTTATGTACCTAGAGTCCTGAGTGAAGCGTGGGATTCAAGCGCCCAAGATAAAGACAGGCTTTAGTACCGAGGTGAATACTCTACTTTACACATCTACTGCGAGACAATGAAAGGGCTACAAAAATAAGCATTTAACTAACAACAAAATAAAAGATTAATTTCTTCTATGGTTTTCGCGATTTTGCATAATAAAACACTTTATTTATCCGGGTTAATCGCGTTTTTATTCATTGCTCCAAACGAACCGAGCTTTCGCCAACTTTACAGTTGGCTTTATCAAGGTTGACCACCAACCAAGGTCAAGGTCAACCTTGATAAAGCCAACTGTAAAGTTGGCGAAAGCTCGGTTCGTTTGGAGCAATGAATAAAAACGCGATTAACCCGGATAAATAAAGTGTTTTATAAAAGATTAATGCAACGTGTATGAAATATATTTACAGCTTATAAATAATTATATTTCATACCATATGATATATAGTTATATTAATTAAATTTAACAATGTTACATCATAATCACGAAACCAAACATCGTCCTTAGCCGATGAAAAAATAAAAAAGTTGGGGCTTTATACTAACCAAAACTTTTTGCTTTACCCTACCGTACCGTACCCTTACCGTAGAAAGAAAGAAGAAAAATAGCTCCATTATATATTTGTTTTATGTGTTATGTCTAGGTGGCCAGTTCGCAATGGCCATATGCTACCAGAACCTTAGTTCCATATTTAAATTACTTTATGCCCTAGGTGCATAATGAGCACTTTATGCACCTAGGGAATAAAGACTCGCTTTACGTTCACCTTTTAGGTCAAATAGAGTAACTTTGTAGAGCAGTAGGTGTGTAAAAATAATAAATATAAAGATAAATGTTTAACATAAGTTACCTGCTAATAACATTAAATATTCATACCTATATACTATGTAACTATTTTGAAATGTAATATCTATGTGGAAAAATAAAGACTTAATTATTAATTATGGAAATTGAGTCAATCGGTTGATTTCCCGTAAATAAATTTTATTTTTAAATATTTTATAGGGCAAATTATTTTATTAAAAAATCCACTCGCGGCGAGGTTTGAACTCGCACCTCCAGTGGCCCGATTCTGTAAGGACATAGCATGCGAAATGCCGGCGGAATGCAGGCGACGTGCAGGAGAAGTGCGTTTATTTGTATTCTGTAAATATTATTTTACTTAAATACTACTTAATTAGTTATGTATCCTTCAAAATTAAGGGCTAGGTACTTAATTATTTGAATAGCTCACCTTATTCCTCAGCCAATCAGTATCTAAAGAAGTTATAGAATAGCTGTTATTTGCACTCCGGAAACAAATCGACTTCTGCAATGCTCATGCATCCTGCCTGCTTATCGCATGCTATGTCCTTACCGAATCGAGCCCCAGTTCTGTGCTCTGGTGCCCTTCCAACTAGACTACGCGAGCTCCCCATATTAGTGGTAGAACTGTCTTCAGCAATAAAAAAAACATTGTAAAATTTATTTGCTGCTTAATCGTTAGAATAGCACTCAAATTTTGAGTAGTGTTACTATAATCGGCCGTATACAAGCAATCAGTCAGAACATTGCATTTCATATTATAGGTAGATAAGACGGATTGTTCTCATAAAGACAGATACTCAAAAAGGCAGATTCTCAAAAAAACGGATTCTCAAAGAACAGAGCACTTACATCTAAGTAGAAAAACAAGTTTTTTTTATTTATAACACAAAAATAATTTGTAAGTGACGTTATTTAGGTAGAAATTAAACTCATTTCTTGTAAATAAATAAATACGAATACACCAAAGTATTGCACGACTTTACACACAGCACAATCTAGCCCCAAACTAAGCACTAGGCTTGTATTATGGGTACTGGACAACGTATATATCTATATGACATATTATACTTTTTTTTTCAAATTTGATAGTTTTATTTTAGTTTTAATTAATATTTTTTTCAAATTTATCTTTATGTTTTTTGTGATCAAATAGTTTTTTTTTTGTAAATACATATATAATATGATAATGACACCCAGACCAGATACAAAGTTTTTTTTAAGAATACATATTTGCACTCTGCGGGAATCGAACCCACATCCTCCCGCATCGCGCCACAGAGGTCGTCTGTGATGCGTGAAGTTCCATCCTGAAGAACTTGTAAAGGTCTTGAATTGTTGAGCTTTGAAACAATGCTAAAAGTGATTAACACCACGCGATTAAAACCGAAAAATGAGTTTATTTTCGCGAAAACACAGGAAAAATCCATATTATTTAAGTAATTTAAAATCGTACCTGCTTCGGAAATGGAGGTGACCGCTCCATGGCAAGATTTGTGAATATTAAACGATTTGTTAGGTATAAACAGTTTTTTTTTATGTTTAATCGCATAGAATATACATTTATACATATAAAAAAATACGAACAGAAACTGTGTCTGTGACTTACCTTAATAGTCTAAGAGCCCGTGAACCCAAGACCTTCGTTATTTGTAAAAGCTGTTTGTAACATTTTAGGGTGTCTAACAATGAATGACATGATTTTTAATAGTGTTCCGAAGAATCACAACTGTAGGTAAATCACAATTTATTTATTTTCATCTATTTATTTATAAAATACAGATAACAGCATTACAGATTAAACCTACTTCGCTATTACAGAATTAGATACTAATCTTAAGAAAACAAAGTAAGTTAAGTACCTACCCAAAATATGATTGAATGAATACGTTTACAAGCAACACATATATTTAGGTAAGTGCGTAGGTGCCCACCTTAATTATTTGATGTTTTTTACAAATTTACAAAATAACGAAGGTCTGGGGTTTACGGGCTCTCGCTCTATTATGTCTATATTTTAAATATTCATGTTATTGCTATAGCTTATCGATTTGATTTAATTTTAAGATAAATTGTTACGTTTTATTTCTTTGGTGTAAGATTATAGATACCTCCATTTAATATGACAGATATAGTATTGTTTATCAAAATCGGCCTTAAATAAAATAATAGCCAGAAAGAGAAACGCCACTTAAATTTGAGAGTTAATTAAATAAATGTGCAGGTTATAAATTTAAAATATTAGTATAGTGAATAGTTTGAGTTTAAGATTTACCTACTTTATTGTTTAAATACAACAAAAAATTTACTAACGTTACTCATAAAATATTATTTACGCATGACTAAGTTATGTGACGTTTGTCTCTGTCTGACTTAGAAACTTCATGTGACAGTATGATGCATATTATGCAAACAATATGCAAACGATGCATATTGTACCTGGTCTACCCATGCGTCACAAATAATAACAAAAAAAAAACAACCACATAAAATTATCTCAAAAACAAGGTGGAACAAAGGCGGCCTTATCAAGCAACCTTTAGGTAGATAACTGCCTTGCCAATATACTCCTGATTCCAACCGGCTTTGAATCAAAAAGATCTGGGGAAAATAACTGGGGGAAATCAATCAATTTATTAAACTCATCCGCTGCTCTGGGAAAGAATGAATTGTGCCTGTATATGGGGATGTAGTTCCAAGATAATTGGGTTCTCTCAATTGGATTCGTGAAGGTACTCGGATATTTATTTTTGATAGTAGCAGAGGAGAATCCACATCCATTTGAGCCAGAACGATCTTGCTAAGAAAAACTATATCTGCTATTCGACGTCTCTCTTGTAAAGGTAACATTATTATGATACCTTAAACATCTGTCTACAAAATTAACATCCACTTTTTTACACTTAAATTGTAGACATCTAAGAAACCTGGCCTAAATAGACTCAATCCTATCAATGTATACCAGAAAGCAAGGACTCCAAGCCTGAGAACAGTATTCCAAGATGATTCGTACGAAAGAACAATAAAGAATTTTAATTAACTTAATACTAGAGAATTGTGAACAAGTACGCATCACGAAACCCAATAATAAAATAAATAAATAAATAAAAAATCACGTAAGATAGGGATATAAAGTAATAACACAATAGTAACCATAAAACTAGACTTAAATTGTCTCTATTGGATACTTAGAAGGAGAAACTTTTTATGTCGGCCCTGTCGATCAGTTGTCATAGGTTCCACAGTAAACTGTTCGGAAATTTACTCGCACACCTCTAGAAATTACGCGCAAACCTTTAGAAATTGACGCGAAATCCTTTAGAAATTTACTCGCAAACCTTTAGAAATTTACTCGCACACCCTGAGAAATTTACTCGCGCACTCTGAGAAAATTACTTACACACCCTTAGAAATTTACGCGCACACCTATAGAAATTTACCCACACACTTTGAGAAATTTAATCGGAAACCTTTAGAAATTAACTCACACACCCTTAGAAATTTACTCGCAAACCCTTAGAAATTTACTCGCAAACCCTTAGAAATTTACTCACACACCCTTAGAAATTTACGCGCACACCTATAGAAATTTACTCACACACTTTGAAATTTAATTGAAACACAAATTGAAACACAAATTTAATCGGAAACCTCTAGAAATTTAAAGAAACATACATACATTTAAAGAAATTTATAGAAACACCTTTAGAAATTTACCCACACACTTTGAAATTTAATCGGAAACCTTTAGAAATTAACTCACACACCCTTCGAAATTTACTCAAAAACCTTTGGAAATTTACTCGCACACCTTTAGAAATTTACTCGCACTCCTTTAGAAATTTACTTGCAAACCTTTAGAAATTTACGTGCACACCTATAAAATTATATATCTAGTTCTATTTGCCCACCTTATAGGTAATCTAAGGTAGTAAATTTATTAAATTAAAAACCCTACCTGTTTTAAAAACGGTGGTGACCGCTCCATGGCGAGGTTTCTGAATATTAAACTATTTCTTTGGTTAAAACAAGCACAAGTGTTTGTTTTAACGTAGTTTTTGTTAGAAATAATTTTACAGTCGTGTAGAAAATAAATTAAAATAATAAATTAAGATTAAGAGCGCTTAATTGCATTTGATCTCTTGTTTTTATCTACATTGTTAACTGGCTTTTGTACGCGGCTTCGCATCGCTTAGGTTTTGTTGTTTTTTTTACCCGACTCCGATAGAAAGCGCAAAGCGCGCTGTTTTTTGCTTAAGGACGCGACTTATGTAAAATCCCTTCCGATTGAATAGTTTTCTTCATAACCGGTATCAAATAGATCTTTAAACAATGTATTATGTTATTGTACATGATACAAGAAGTGTCCCCTTCATTTCGAAAACAATAAAAAATAACTTTAAATACCACTATTATACAGGCAAAGTTACCCCTGTTTTACAAAATAAATCAGTTTTTCTTCTAAATCCTTAACCGCTATAATTTTCTTATAGGCATCATAATGTATTTTCTAATAATAGGGGTTAAAGTATGAAATTGCCGTTTTATTGCAATAGGTTCTCTGAATTGACTTAGAATCTTCATGGTTTGAGGTTTTCGAATGAAACTTTTTTCAAATGGTTTCTGTGATGTTCTTTTTTTAAAAAAATGTGAAACATTTGAATATCGACTTTCAATTGTTTTTGTTATTCAATTTAGACAAGAAAGATGGATACTGCGAAAATTCGAGTGATTTTTGAATACGAGTTCCGACGCGGAACTAACGCGGCAGAAACAGCCCGCAATATCAATGCTGCGTTTGGAGAGGGGATTTTGGTTTAAACGCTTTCGTGATGGAAATTTCGACTTAAAGAACGAGCCACGAGGAAGACCGCCCACACAGGTGAATAACGATGAATTAAGAGAGATAGTGGAAGCCGATCCTAGTCAAACTACCCAGGAATTAGCGGCATGCTTTAACGTTACCTTACCCACTTTATTGACTCACTTGCGTCAAATCAATAAAATAAAAAAATACGAAAAATGGGTGCCTCATGATTTAACTGATCTGCAGAAAGAAACGCGTGTTGAAACTTGTGTTGCCTTGTTGAACCGGTACAGAAATGAAGGAATATTGGATCGAATTGTAACATGTGATGAAAAGTGGATTCTTTATGATAACCGGAAAAGAAAAATGCAATGGCTGACCCCAGGTCAAATGCCACAACAGTGTCCTAAAGCAAAACTTACCAATAAAAAGGTAATGGTAACTGTTTGGTGGTCTCAGCATGGTGTTATTCACTATAGTTTTCTTCGATCTGGTCAAGCAAATACGGCAGATGTCTATTGTGCCGAACTCCGAACCATGTTGACAAAACTAGCAGTAAAACAGCCCCGACTCATGAATCGATCTTCACCATTATTGCTCCACGACAACGCGAGACCTCACACAGCACGAGAAACCATTTTGACCCTTCAGGAACTGCACTTAGAAACCATTCGTCATCCTCCGTATTCACCAGACCTTGCTCCAACGGACTACCATTTTTTTCGTGATTTGGACAATTATCTACGTGACAAGAAGTTTTCTTCCCAGGAGGCAGTACAAAATGCTTTCACACAGTTTGTGCAGTCTAGATCGTCGGAGTTCTATCGCAAAGGCATTAATAACCTTCCCATTAGATGGCAGCAATGTATAGATAATAAGGGCAACTATTTCGATTAAATAAATTTGTTAAAAATTTAAAAAATAAACAATTAAGATTTTCAGTACAAATCGGCAATTTCATACTTTAACCCTAATACAAGGGATAGCTACAAATCCTGAAGCTATGCTTCTGATATTTAATATGACATTAATATTTCTAAAACACAATATTTACCGGGTTTTATTTGTCAGTTCTTTATTTACTAGCGATTTATTTAATAACGCCATTTGAGTGACATTGCCCCACCCTGTATAAATAGGTGCACCTACATTAAAATAAAAGAAAAAAGAAATAAATTACTACTCAAGTAGGTCTGTACAAAAATGTGAGAAAATCTAACAGACTACTTATATTGTTTAACTTTATTATCCACTAGCTGTGCCTCGCGGGTTCACCTCGCTTATAAGCTCTGATTCCGCTTAAACATCGGGATTCAAAATTAGCCTATGTGTTAATCCAGATCTCCAGCCATCTGCATACCAAGTCCCATCTCAATCGGTTATGTTTAGGAACAGTTATGCAAGCCGGTCTTAGGCCGGCTTGCATAACAGTTCCTTAACATGTTTAGGCTGTTAATCGTATTTAAAATCTGTCAAACTGTCAATGTGTGGCAACATATTATCAATCGTCCACTTAATGAAATAGAGTCCAATGTTCGATTTCCCATAAATTATTTTAAAATTGATTTAGTTTGTTATTGTATATTGTTGATATGTTTTTAAATAGTGTTATGCAAGTCGCCCTTAGAGTAGTTAGGTACATTAAATTTAAAACTAAACTAAACTAGGTACCTATGAAATAAAAGCCTACTTAAAATAAATTAATTCTAAATGATACAAGTAAACAATTATCTAAGTAAAAAAAATATTAAAAATAATTTCTTAAACAGTAGTTAAAATAATTAGTAGTTTAAGCACATTTAAGACAGGGATAATCGTCTGCTTGGTGTCCACTTCATAGTTTGCGAGTAAAATTGTTATTGAAAAGGGCCTCTACGTGTGGGCTTCGGCGCCACGCACGCCTTCCAAAGGTCCGGGGCTTTATTGCCTAGTCGTACCGGGGTCTAATTCTGTAAGGAAAACCGTGTAGAATCTACACGACATCCACACGTTTCGCTAGAAGGTTCTAAGTTTTAACTTAAGAAATATCGACTCATCCTCGAAAATCACGTGACTTTTTAAAGTAACTTTGTAGAGCAGTAGGTGTGTAAACTCACATTCAACGCTCTCAGCAGAGGTGAGACATAATGTTCAAGCAAACGAAAAATTCTAATACTGTCATTTCAAATGCAAAGAATTTGAGAACTTTAACTTGAACCAGTAACTGGAACCAGTAACTGGAACCAGTAACTGGAACCAGTAACTGGAACCAGTAACTGGAACCAGTAACTGGAACCAGTAACTTGAACCAGTAACTGGAACCAGTAACTGGAACCAGTAACTGGAACCAGTAACTGGAACCAGTAACTAACAAAAACCAGCAAATCGCGAAAACCATAGAAGAAATTATAAAAACAACTATTGTTTTCTTGACTTCTCTTTCAGGAGTCGTTAGTTGAGCGTGGTGGGCCGATCCGACGTCTGGTGCTCGGCGAGTTGAAAGAGAACTTCAGGATCAGAGATCAGGAATACAATCATAAGGTGAGTGGTATACATACATACATTACACCAACATAGGGATGATTTATGCTAGACCGTTTCCCGGCCGTGCCGGGTCCGAGCTTCGTTGTCCGTTGCTGGCCCGCCACTCTGTTGCAACAGACGGATCGACTGCTCGCCGAGCAATGAACAACGAAGCTGACGATCTAATAAAATTTAAATCATCCCTAACACTGAAAAAAATGTTAACACAGAACTGTCAATTATCAAAGGAAGAAGTGAACTAAGCACTGTGACTGTCAAACAATTTTGGAGTTTTTTGGGTTTTTGGTTACATTTTTGATCTAAGTTTTAGAAAAAAGGTTTGATTTGATTTGGTTATAAATAAAAAAAAAAAACCTGTGACGAACACACAGCGCCATCTAGCCCCGTGGTAAGCTGCTAAGCTTGTGTTACGGTGGCTAGACAACGGATATACTACTTATACTAATTATAGTTTGACCCCGCAGTTTTAAACCCGATTTTATCGAAGTTTTGGGACAAAAAGCCTATGTTGCTCGATAATGTATATAGCTTTCTATTAGTGAAAGATTTTTTTTAAATCGGTCCAGCAGTTTCGGAGATAACCCCTAATATACAATGTATATTTACAATGTTACTACGTCTTTGTAATATTAGTATAGATACAGTATACATTATAAATCTTTGTCTTATGCCTATTTTTTGGTACAAGCCTAGTTGTTTGTGGCTAGATGGCGCTATTTCCAACACTCTGCCAACACTTAAATTACTTATTAACGGGGTGTTTACCATTTAAGTAGTGAAAATAACCATGTTAGTTTAAAATCGTATACTCTGCAAACAATACAATATGTGACTTTGTTACTCTCTTACGCAAAACTACGGAACCGATTGTGATGAAACTTGTAATATAGGTAGCTGGATACCGGGAATAACACGTAGGCTACTTTTTATCCCGATATTCCCGCGGGAACGGGACTTATGGATAAAAATGTGGGGCGCGGTTTTATTTTGGTTCCAGGAGCGCGGTATAGCGGTATGGGGTAAGATGGTGTCGTCAAATCCGAAAGTGTTCGACTTGTGTCGTGGTCTAGAGCAGTTCTTCAAGGAATCTGACTCCGGGATACTTCAGGTGAGAGCTTTTTCAAAATCTGTACCTCATCATAATCATCATCATTATTGGCTACTCCTAGCCGTTTTCAGTTACGGCGACTTGACTATAGTTTTCATACTTTTCAGATACCTGGTGAATTCGAATCTGCAATTTGGCACGAGGGCGGGAAGTTTTACCTTTATCACCCTTGGCCGGCTGATAGATTTGGGAAGCTAGTAAGTTATACACCGATAAAAAGAACGGCGTAGTGCCCGGGACATAAAATGTGTCTTCATGTTAAGGAGTTGGTTCCGGTTGTTATTCCTGACAGCAGGCCATTTTTGACCGAACGAGCGAAGCAAGTTAGGTCCAGTGTAGACGGGCCTGGCGCTTGTATCTTTGTTCGACGATAACTTGAGTATCGTAGCTCCGATCTTCATGAACTTTGGTATGTGCGTAGTTTAGGTCAATAGAATTTATGAGTTCGATCGGATGAGCCGGATCGGTAGGGGGGTTGGGGAGATAAAGGGGTATTTTAGTTTGAAAACATTGACATAAGCTTACTTACTTTAGCTTTCTCAGCGACTCGAAGTAGATCTTGGCCTCAGACACCAAGAGATGCCATTGCCCCCTATCTTGCCATACTTGTGGGCCAGTCGGTTTTTTGCAGGACAAGCAAGATTTAGTTCAGAATATCAAATTTCCAATTGTCAAGTTCTTGGAATGTCACGTTCCGAAATGTAATTTTCCCAAAATGTAAGTTCCCAAAAATCTAGTTTCTAAAATGTCCAATCTCTGGATATATTGACATAAACTTTAAAGAAAAAAAAGACTTACGCTTGACATTTTGAGAACTTTTTATTTCGAGAACTTTGTCTTTTCGGGGACCGTCATATTTCGAGCACATGATACGTTACTCTAGGTCAATCCAGTGGAATCTAAGGCGCCTAACCGGGCGTCTGCCATAAGGTCGCCCCATATACGCCCTTTTGACAGCTCGATCTTCCTCCATTCTATTCCATAAACAATAATATTCCTATTGCCCCAGGACACGAGGCTACTCTCCTTTGTGAGTTTTCAGGCGCCAGGGGTCTACTTAGCAAATTGCCAACTTCTCATCATCCCTACTTCTCTGTTAGACTACTTCGCAAATGGCCTACTTAGCAAACACCCATTTCTTCGAACCAGTCTAGCATCGGGGACTAGATCAGTCTTTAATTCGATCCCAGACGCCGCCCTTCGGGGTGTTTGCTCGGGTATAGCGGACCCCGCACGCACGGAATACTTGCATTTGGCTGTCGGTGGGGACGCTATATCATATATAAATAGTCAAGTAGAGAGCGGTGTGTTCCCTCCAAAGGTGGGCCTCCGAGACGGCGGCAAAGCCTGCATGATGTACTTCACGCGAACCATCCATCTCTGCGAACACTTGTTGGAGAGTCTCGGCAACTACAAGCGGAGGCCGTTCAGCATCAGCGACGTCGGGGTCACGAGGAGGAAGGAGATGCCGCAGCCGTTGAACAATTTGAACCGTTAGTAGATTTATCCCACTGCTGAGGAAGGAAAGGCCTTCTTTCATTCGGATCTATTTTGGGGCTATTCTTTGGCTATTTTGGGGCCACTCTTTAAGATAGAAAGATTAACTTAATTGTACCAAATTATACACAGAAAAACTTGAACTAAAGTGGCACACTGGGTGGCCTTATCGCCTACGTCTTCTAGGCAACTAATACTGTGTAATGTTTAGGGCGGCCTAGTAAGTCTTCTATTAGACCAAAACTCATCCAGGGTCTGACGAAGGTCAGAATTGCAATACATTTCTTCTATGAAGTAACGTGGTTATCACCAGTGTTTTACTCAAAGCAGCAATGTACCTACTGCAAAGTTCCTGTCAATTTCTACTGTTGTCAGTCGACCACTGGATAGATAACACTGGTCAAAAGTCAAAAGTCTTAAAAAAACTTACTAGCTATTACCCGCGACTTCGTCTGCGTAGAAAAGTCGGCTATCGACTTTTTCGTTTCTTACTCGGGTTCCTCCTCGACAATAGAACTATCCAATATTGGATTTCAACCGGATTTCAATCAGAACAAACAGACACACAGACATGAATTTAAAAAACAATATTATTTTGTTCTACTACTTTTCCTAAGTCCTCAAGATATTTTGTTTTTTCATTTACTTCCAAGTACAGTTTTTTTGTCCTCTCTTCCTTTATTATAATCTCTTTAACTTATAAGAGACTTGCCTAAATGCTTAGGACCCAGGTTTAATTTCGTTTGTGTACCTTCCAGCTGTCGCCCCCAACCGCTGGGTGCTCCAGGGCTCTTTCCATGAAGGAGACTCCCGGTTCCCGGAGGAACATCGCAACAAACAGGGAACACCTATGACTATAATGGCGCTGGCCATGTCCCAGGTCCGAGATGCTGATGACTGGACGCCCAGTGATGTAGATGATGTGAGTTTACCTCTTGTCTTGTATTGTAAGTCCCATCCTGTGGGAATATTGGGATCCAAATTGAAGTCATTGTTCCTGGAGGAACATCGCTACAAACAGGGATCACCTATGACTATAATGGCGCTGGCCATGTCCCAGGTCCGAGATGCTGATGACTGGACGCCCAGTGATGTAGATGATGTGAGTTTACCTCTTGTCTTGTATTGTAAGTCCTAATCATGTGGGAATATTGGGATCCAAATTGAAGTCATTGTTCCTGGAGGAACATCGCTACAAACAGGGATCACCTATGACTATAATGGCGCTGACCATGTCCCAGGTCCGAGAAGCTGATGATTGGACGCCTAGTGATGTAGATGATGTGAGTTTACCTCTTGTCTTGTATTGTAAGTCCCATCCTGTGCGAATATTGGGATCCAAATTAAAGTCATTGTTCCTGGAGGAACATCGCTACAAACAGGGATCACCTATGACTATAATGGCGCTGGCCATGTCCCAGGTCCGAGATGCTGATGATTGGACGCCTAGTGATGTAGATGATGTGAGTTTACCTCTTGTCTTGTATTGTAAGTCCCATCCTGTGGGAATATTGGGATCCAAATTAAAGTCATTGTTCCTGGAGGAACATCGCTACAAACAGGGATCACCTATGACTATAATGGCGCTGGCCATGTCCCAGGTCCGAGATGCTGATGACTGGACGCCCAGTGATGTAGATGATGTGAGTTTACCTCTTGTCTTGTATTGTAAGTCCCATCCTGTGGGAATATTGGGATCCAAATTGAAGTCATTGTTCCTGGAGGAACATCGCTACAAACAGGGATCACCTATGACTATAATGGCGCTGACCATGTCCCAGGTCCGAGATGCTGATGATTGGATGCCTAGTGATGTAGATGATGTGAGTTTACCCCTTGTCTTGTATTGTAAGTCCCATCCTGTGGGAATATTGGGATCCAAATTGAAGTCATTGTTCCTGGAGGAACATCGCTACAAACAGGGAACACCTATGACTATAATGGCGCTGGCCATGTCCCAGGTCCGAGATGCTGATGATTGGACGCCCAGTGATGTAGATGATGTGAGTTTACCTCTTGTCTTGTATTGTAAGTCTCAATCCTGTGGGAATATTGGGATCCAAAGTGAAGTCATTGTTCCTGGAGGAACATCACTACAAACAGGGAACACCTATGACTATAATGGCGCTGGCCATGTCCCAGGTCCGAGATGCTGATGATTGGACGCCCAGTGATGTAGATGATGTGAGTTTACCTCTTGTCGTGTGTTGTAAGTCCTAATCCTGTGGAAATATTGGGATCCAAAGTGAAGTCATTGTTCCTGGAGGAACATCGCTACAAACAGGGAACACCTATGACTATAATGGCGCTGGCCATGTCCCAGGTCCGAGATGCTGATGATTGGACGCCCAGTGATGTAGATGATGTGAGTTTACCTCTTGTCGTGTGTTGTAAGTCCTAATCCTGTGGAAATATTGGGATCCAAAGTGAAGTCATTGTTCCTGGTGGAACATCGCTACGAACTAGACGAATGGACGGTTGGCGACGTCAACGATGTGAGGTTAACTCTTGTATTGTAAGTCCCATAGGAATTTCAGGATTAAAAGCCAATATCTTGAAGGATATTGCAACAAACCCGCGTAAGTTTCTCCTGCGTAAGTCGTAAGTCTTGATCTCACAGAGATCTCAGAATGTGTTATACAGCGTGTTCCAACGCTGTATAACACATTCCATGTGACCATTTAAGCCGAAAATGTGTTGTTCTAGACATCTAGGCGAACAACTTTTGTTCTACAACTTTTGAAAATCGAAGTATTTTTCGAAAATTTAAAGTTTAAAGTTTGCTTGAAAATCAGCTGTGGCGTAGAGTTAGAGGTCGTTGACCTTATTTTGTTCTTTCATTCAGTTTGGACAACTACAATCAAAACTTTAATTACTTTACTTTCTTTACTATAAAAAAACAGCAAGTTTTTCAGTGAAATAATAACTCCACAATTTCGAAAAAAAAGGTAAGATTCTTTTAAAGTTGTAAAACGAATTGTTTTGACTAGACGTCTAGAACAACCCCCTTTCGGTTTGAATGGTCACGCTGTATAAGCCTTCACATTGAATCACTATCTACTAAAAAAACCGCTTCAAAATCCATTGCGTAGCTTTAAAGATCTAAGCATACATACAAACAGACAGACAGATAGCGGAAAGCGACTTTGTTTCATACTATGTAATGAAGTCGATTTACAGCGGCATAAACCGTGTATTGTTTTTCCATTATTTTGACATGTTGTCTTCATTTTGGCCCAGTTTGTATTCGATCATCATTAAATTTTGATGATTTTGACTACCAGATACTGGTCCGAGGTGATATGCTATATCAGAGCACTATGGAGCATCTAGAAAGGATGGGGATATCCCTTGAATCGCCGAAAGGAGAGGAAGAAGGCGAGGTCAGTGTGTTAGACAACCTTATTTCCCGTTAATTTTTAAGGCTATTTTTCATGTCTTAACTCTTATTGACTCTTAGGGACCGTCTCTACGAGCGTTAGAATCGCGGCGATATTGTCGTGGAACCATTTATTTCTATACAATCTCTATATATGAACGGGTCTCCACACGGCGCGGGCGATGTTAACGCGGCGGTGCGTTGTATAGAAATACGATAACGTCGTATGTTGTCCAGCAGATCAAAAAGTCTAGTCGCAAGCAGCCGAGTTCTATAGTTCCTGATACTTTTTAGAAATAGTTCCGGCGTTTTTTAGTCTTAGAAAAGTAAATTGAAAAATGTTCTGCTAACTTCGCGGTTTATTTCAGCAGAGCATCGTGGAGACGGTTCCTTAGGGCCGAATGCTGAAGGATTTCTTAAAGTTGAAAGGTGCTTCAACAATAATTGAACTGCTTGTCACTTATTGAAGCACCTCTCAATTGATATCGTTACCTATATTATTGTCACTGTGCTTGAGTTTTTGTGACGAAACTGAATGAAACTTTTTCTTAGGCCTGTTTTTTATTCTACAGATAAAAGATATCTATCGAATAAGTTCGAATCGAACCCAACCAAATTTAAAAAGCCTTCAAATTTTGATGTTCTCAATTTAGATTCATTTTCTTTTAAATATCATAGGGACGTTTTTTTATTCGGTGGTGTTATATATTTTATTTTTCAGATATTATCTACATCTAGGGATTTGAAATATCAGCCCTGGTTCAATATTGTAATTGGTTTTATAATCGTATTATTTGACTACAAATAAGTAAAAAATAATAATAATAATTACCTTTTACCGCGGCTTGAACGCGTAATATTATTTACTTTCTTACCTCGACGGCGTTTCGATCATGTTACAATGATCTTGGTCGCGAAGGGACATTCATTCATCATTTTTTTGGACACCCCCGACGGTGATGATGATGGAATTGGTACTGATTGTTAGAGTGAGGAGGAAGAGCGAGGTTCTGGCGGTACCCTCGCAGCGGCTGACGTCATGAATAAGTTCAAAGTGACGGACTACGACCATATCGAGACTGAAGTCATGGATAGCGCTATCAATGGTTACTATATTACTTTTTACTATCTTAGATAATTCTTAATTATCTTACTTCTTACTATATTACTTCTTACTATCTTACTTCTTATTAACTTTACTTTTTATTAGGGGTTAAAGTATGAAATTGCCGATTTGTACTGAAAATCTTAATTGTTTATTTTTTAAATTTTTAACAAATTTATTTAATCAAAATAGTTGCCATTATTATCTATACATTGCTGCCATCTAATGGGAAGGTTATTAATGCCTTTGCGATAGAACTCCGACGATCTAGACTGCACAAACTGTGTGAAAGCATTTTGTACTGCCTCCTGGGAAGAAAACTTCTTGTCACGTAGATAATTGTCCAAATCACGAAAAAAATGGTAGTCCGTTGGAGCAAGGTCTGGTGAATACGGAGGATGGCGAATGGTTTCTAAGTGCAGTTCCTGAAGGGTCAAAATGGTTTCTCGTGCTGTGTGAGGTCTCGCGTTGTCGTGGAGCAATAATGGTGAAGATCGATTCATGAGTCGGGGCTGTTTTACTGCTAGTTTTGTCAACATGGTTCGGAGTTCGGCACAATAGACATCTGCCGTAATTGCTTGACCAGATCGAAGAAAACTATAGTGAATAACACCATGCTGAGACCACCAAACAGTTACCCTTACCTTTTTATTGGTAAGTTTTGCTTTAGGACACTGTTGTGGCATTTGACCTGGGGTCAGCCATTGCATTTTTCTTTTCCGGTTATCATAAAGAATCCACTTTTCATCACATGTTACAATTCGATCCAATATTCCTTCATTTCTGTACCGGTTCAACAAGGCAACACAAGTTTCAACACGCGTTTCTTTCTGCAGATCAGTCAAATCATGAGGCACCCATTTTTCGTATTTTTTTATTTTATTGATTTGACGCAAGTGAGTCAATAAAGTGGGTAAGGTAACGTTAAACCATGCCGCTAATTCCTGGGTAGTTTGACTAGGATCGGCTTCCACTATCTCTCTTAATTCATCGTTATTCACCTGTGTGGGCGGTCTTCCTCGTGGCTCGTTCTTTAAGTCGAAATTTCCATCACGAAAGCGTTTAAACCAAAATCGCACGGTGCGTTCATTAGTAGACCCCTCTCCAAACGCAGCATTGATATTGCGGGCTGTTTCTGCCGCGTTAGTTCCGCGTCGGAACTCGTATTCAAAAATCACTCGAATTTTCGCAGTATCCATCTTTCTTGTCTAAATTGAATAACAAAAACAATTGAAAGTCGATATTCAAATGTTTCACATTTTTTAAAAAAAGATCATCACAGAAACCATTTGAAAAAAGTTTCATTCGAAAACCTCAAACCATGAAGATTCTATGTCAATTCAAAGAACCTATTGCAATAAAACGGCAATTTCATACTTTAACCCCTATTACTATCTTACTTGTTACTATCTTTACATTTTTCTATCTTAGTTCTTACTGTCTTTACTTCTTACTATCTTACTTCGTACTATCTTACTTCGTACTATCTTACTTCTTACTATCTTTTCATTTTACTATCTTAATATCTTACTTCTTACTATCTTTACTTGTTAGTATCTTACTTCTTACTATCTTAGGTACATCTTACCATCTTACTTCTTACTATCTTTACTTCTTATAAACACAAAAGTTTGTATTGTATGTATGTATGTCTTTATGTCACTTTGTTACTCTTTCACTCAAAAACTACTGAACCGATTGAGATGAAACTTGGAATATAAGTAGTTGGATACCGGGAATAACACAGTGGCTACATTTTATCCGAATATTCCCGCGAAAACAGGACTTATGCGGGTGAAACCGCGGGGCGCAGTAATATACGAGTATATCCGTTGTTTAATTGTTCTACAATAGGTTGCTTAGTTTGAGGCTATATTGCACTTATGTGCAACGTAGCATTAAAGACGAGTAGTAAATCATTTAATAGATTATTTATTTATATACAATTTGTAACGGGTATGCCCTTTTAATCCGAAAGGGGGTTGTTCTAGACGTCTAGGCGAAGACCTTTTGTTCTACGACTTTTGAAAATTCAAACTTTTTTTGAACATTTTGAGATTATGTTTCACTGAAACAACAGCTCCTTTCAAAATAAAGGTAATTGAAGTTTTGATTGTAGTAGACCAAACTAAATGAAAGGACAACATAAGGTCAATGACCTCGAACTCTAAGAAACTGCTGATCTTCAAGTAAACTTTACACTTAAAATTTTCGAAAAGTAGGTACTTCGAATTTCTAAAAGTCGTAGAACAAAAGTTTTTCGCCTAGACGCCTAGAACAACCCCCTTTCGTATTAAAAGGGCTTACCCGTTGTATTTTACGTACTGCAATACTTATTTATCTGTCCGCACCCCCCAGGGTCCCTCAACCCCGAGCCAGGGTCCGGCATGCTGACCCTAGAGAAGGCCCTGAAGCAACTGTTCAAGGAGTACAACTCCGGAGTGGTGACGGCGCGCGGCGCCTCGCTCGCGGTGTGGCGGCAACACAACTACTACTATATGTTCGACCCGCATGGCTGCGACGAGAACGGTGAGCTCATGAGTTGGGAGATATCGCATTTTGGGAATGGGATATTTTGGGAATTTCATATTTTGGATGTGTACTTTTTTTAAAAATCATTATGTAAATGCAACGTTTTGGGCTTTTGGGAATTTCAACAAATTGGGAAATTTAATAACACTCGTTGTGATGCGGAAAAACAAGTACGATGCGATCCGCACGGCTGCGACGAGAAAGGTAAGCTGTTGAATTTGGGGAATATGACATTTTAGGAATGTCTACATTAGGTTTATAGGAATTGTACATTTTAGAAATTATGTTTCGGGTAATTAACTTTTAAAGGAGTTTTTATTTTCTGATTTCAAACATTTCAGAAAATTCAGTTTTTCTAAAGATTAGTCAGTGAATTCAACATTGTAGCCCTATATACAATTCCTTAGTTTAACTTGTTCTGGTATATCCCCCAGGCTACAGATTAATTTAACTAGGTCTGGTATATCCCCCAGGCTACAGATCCATTTTTACTCGGTCTGGTAAATCCCCTAGGCTACAGATCCATTTTTTACTCGGGCTGGTATTTCCCCTAGGCTACAGATCCATTTAACTCGGTCTTGTTTTTCCCCTAGGCTACAGATCCATTTCACCCCGTCTGGTATATCCCCCAGGCTACAGACCCATTTTTACTCGGTCTGGTATTTCCCCTAGGCTACAAATCCACCTAACTCTATCTGGTATATCCCCCAGGCTACAGATCCACCTAATTCGGTCTGGTATATGCCCCAGGCTACAGATCCACCTAACTCGGTCTGGTATTTCCCCTAGGCTACAGATCCACCTAACTCTGTCTGGTATATCCCCCAGGCTACAGATAAACCTTACTCGATCTGGTATATCCCCCAGGCTACAGATCCGTTTAACTCGGTCTGGTATATCCCCCAAGCTACAGATACACCTAACTCGGTCCAGACCGAGTCCCCTAGGCTACAGATCAACCTAACTCGGTCTGGTATACCCCCCAGGCTACCCGTTCCCGGGCCCGCGGTCGGTCGCGGCGGTGGTACGTGTGGGGGGCGGGGTGGGGTCGCTGGCGGGCGCGGTGCTCGCCAACCTCCCCGCGGGGGCGGACGACACCTTCAACCTGTCGCCCGTCGCGCTGCAGGCCGCCGCCCTACACCCGGAAACTGGAGCGCCTGAGACCAAGCTCGAGGTACATCCCCCGGCTCACCCTATCTCCTAGAGGTAGAGAAATAATGCACTCTGATGCCCTATCTGAGAGTAACCTGAGGGACATTACAATAGGCTTATACGAAGTGGGGGGTTGTTCTAGACATCTAGGGCAACAACTTTTGTTCTACGACTTGTGAAAATTCGAACTTTTTTTTTTTAAACTTTTGAGGTTATGTTTCACTGAATAAACAGCTGCTTTTAAAAATAAAGGTACTTAATTGAAGTTTTGATTGTAGTAGACTAAACTAAATGAAAGGACAAAATAAGGTCAATGACCTCGAACTCTGAGAAACAGCTGATTTTCAAGTAAACTTTTACACTTAAAATTTTCGAAAAGTACTTCGAATTGTCAAAAGTCGTAGAACAAAAGTTGTTCGCCTAGAACCCAAAAAGAACCCCCTTTCGGCTTAAAGGGGCTTACCCGTTACGTTACTTTGGATCGACCGATGGCGGAAGATCTTTAGTGACAAACTGGCGGTCGAATCATCGTTCTATGGTCCCCAACCACAGTAAAAGCTTTTCTCCGATAGAGAGCCAGAACGCCTATCACTCCTCCAATCAGATAAAAATGTTATCTTTGTGAACGCATTTTGCTTTACTAGTTAAACTCGTGGTGGCATCTGCCGGAATTTCTTTACAGGAAACTAATGTCTATGCATATTTTTCCAAAATTTAGAGCAAAGCGTTCGAATGGATGCAGAAAGGCACGGCGGCCATTATGATGGGACCTCGTGGAGAGAACTCTGCTATTGGGAAGATCGCCAGGAAAGCTGCCATTGGGGTAAGACAGCTATCTTTTCTGATAGAAACCAGTTCATGAGTTTACAGCCTCTCGTCACAAGGAAATTGAAAATCGGGAAGGTCGCCGGAATAGGGGTAGGTATGAAGGTAGGATAGCTCTTTTGATAGAAATCAATTCCGAGGTTTCATTAATTTTTAAAAAGAGCATAGTTTCGTGAAGGTGTACAAGTGTAATGAAAGTGGAAATTGGAGTAAAACATGGACTTCAGCGTTGTCTCCAAAGCTCGTGTGAACCGTCATTGTAATAAGCCACCATTTACAATGACTTCCTCGTCTTGACTTTTACTAGGTACGATGACTTGACAGTTTTGATGCAAATTGCAAATAACTTGCAAATATTAATAATAGCAGTGAAGCAGTAATTGAGGGAAGGGAGCTGTTCTAAATCTCTATACCTTTCGTGGGCGGTGGAGTTAGCATGCTCGTCGCATATTCGGCTGAAACAATGCCAAGAGGAAGGCCTAGTGCCTATTCGTGTCGGCCCCGAGTGGCCAGTGAACATGGCTCCTGCAATGGAGTTCAATGGTGTAACCCCGTCGAGGGTAATCGAGAAATGACTGCAAGTGGTCTTCAAGTGTTAATTGATGAAATTGTAATATTTGACATTGGCTACTTTCCAAACTTTAATATCAATCGTAGTTTTAACGTTATTGTATGTGTCATATTTTATGATAATAAAGAATTTTGAAATTAAATTAAATTGGGTAAAACAAGAAGAAGAGTTTAAAGCCGAAATTTATAGAGCTTACTTAGACTTTGCTCAGACTTAGCATAGCAAAAACTTGTTGCAAATAAAGCCAAAGTTAGTGAGTTGAATTGGAATGTATAGTCGAAATTATCTAAGATTTTGCGAAGTCAAGACCCATATTATTTTTACCCAGTAAAATATAAGGAGTTTTTTTTCTATGATACCGATTTGTTAAACAGACTTTGCTAAGCAAAGTAGTTGCGATAGTTGCGAAGATTGCTTTATAATAAATAACAAAATTGTCTTTAGTCTTAGCAAAGTCTAAGCACACTATAAATTTCAGCCTAAGATTATATTCCCCCCATGTATCCAGGATGAAGACAAAGCGGGGCGCGTGCTCGCTCTGCCCGCCGCCGCAGCGTTCTGTGCGGCCACAGGCGCCGTGCCGCCCGGGTACATGCATCAGGATCACATGTACAACTTGTTGGGTGAGTGGGTACTGTCAGCGACAGAGTGCCGCCCGGGTACATGCATCAGGATCACATGTACAACTTGTTGGGTGAGTGGGTACTGTCAGCGACAGAGTGCCGCCCGGGTACATGCATCAGGATCACATGTACAACTTGTTGGGTGAGTGGGTACTGTCAGCGACAGAGTGCCGCCCGGGTACATGCATCAGGATCACATGTACAACTTGTTGGGTGAGTGGGTACTGTCAGCGACAGAGTGCCGCCCGGGTACATGCATCAGGATCACATGTACAACTTGTTGGGTGAGTGGGTACTGTCAGCGACAGAGTGCCGCCCGGGTACATGCATCAGGATCACATGTACAACTTGTTGGGTGAGTGGGTACTGTCAGCGACAGAGTGCCGCCCGGGTACATGCATCAGGATCACATGTACAACTTGTTGGGTGAGTGGGTACTGTCAGCGACAGAGTGCCGCCCGGGTACATGCATCAGGATCACATGTACAACTTGTTGGGTGAGTGGGTACTGTCAGCGACAGAGTGCCGCCCGGGTACATGCATCAGGATCACATGTACAACTTGTTGGGTGAGTGGGTACTGTCAGCGACAGAGTGCCGCCCGGGTACATGCATCAGGATCACATGTACAACTTGTTGGGTGAGTGGGTACTGTCAGCGACAGAGTGCCGCCCGGGTAGGGATATATAGGGAATTTTGTACAATCCTTTGCGTGTTACGACATGCGACATTTTCCACCCATATGCGCGTGCCATGTGATAATCGCAGTTAAAACTTTTAAGGATAACATTCCAGATGTAAGTCAGTGGCACTGTACGGTCCACAATGGAATCCTAATTTAAAGGTTCTCTTAGCAGACAGATGGACAGACGGAAGGAAAACAAAATGAGGGTTCAGGCACAGTACATAGAGGGAGCAGTATGGAAACTGCACACCACACGTGGCACACTCGTCGTGACGCGACACTCAGTACTGACTTCATCGAGAAACTTCCTTAGGGTTGACTGGTACCTAGGTAGTTTCCATAGTTTGCATGGGGCATAGCAGGCCCCATGCACTAGCCTTCCCATGTACTGTGGTTAAAGGTTCTTATTTTAACGTTTTACGGTACGCCCCCATCCAAAAGTGTACTAAATTTCTAGAAACGAAAGAGATACTAGTAGTTATACTCCATGTCTCCCCGTAGATTGCGGGAAGGAGTACTACTTAAGCTACGTGAAGAGGACCAGCAAGAGGGGGGAACTGACGCCCGAAGACCTCACTGACAAGTTCGAGATGGGAGCTAATACGTTCACGTTGGAGTTGGACGACCCGGTACGGTTGCCGTTCAGGTTGCCTGATGAGCCGGTCGGGGTAAGTGCCTTTTATTTGTGACCCGGGGGTCTCATCCATGGGGTTTCTAAAATAACTCTCCCTCCAAATTTCATGTTTCTAGGACCAGCGGTTTGGCCATTGTATAGCTTAGTCAGTGTCAGTCAAGGCAAAAGAGTCAGTTTTAGGCAGTATTATGATGGACTGAACTCTGACACGAAAAGAAGAAGAAAAAAAGGAAGAATAGTTTTGTGTTTAAATGACCCACAGTGGTAGCATAAAAACACGAAAAATCATTTTAAAAAATTTTATTCTTTCCCACGGAATGGTTTTCTCGTTCGACTAAATGGTTCTCGTGGTCGCATGCTAGTTATAAACTTTCATATTAATTTGGTTCCCAGAATATATAAATGTCAAAATAAAAGTTATAGGAAATATAGTTATAGTTAATTATAGTTATAGGACTTGCTAAAGCTTTTCAGTCAAGTGTTCAAGTGGCTAAATGTTCACATTTAAAAACCTCTTCTTATGTTTCTCTTCACAGGAAGGCGCTGAAGAGGAATCTGCAGAGAAAGAACTTGGAGAGGGAGAAGAGGAACCGAAAGAGATCGACAAACAGATGAAAGATGCTCTCTTCAGACAGTGGAACGACTTCTCCAAGCCTGCACACGTGTCTCTGATGTATGGGGACTATCATCAGATCGGGATATGGCTCAGGTTAGAACAATTTAGAACATAGAACAAAAGTTGTTTGCCTAGAAGTCTAGAACTGGGTGGTTTGAAAAAAGAACCTCGAAAAAGTTAAACAAAAAGTTCACTTCGCTATTATCGGATCGGGATATGGCTCAGTAGGTGTTCTAATTTAGAACAATTTAGAACGTAGAACAAGAGTTCTTTGCCTAGAAGTCTAGAACTGGGTGGTTCTAGACTTTTAGGCGTTCACTTCGCTATTATCAGATCGGGATATGGCTTGGTAGGTGTTCAAATGTTCTAATTTAGAATAACTTGGAACGTAGAACAAAAGTTGTTCGCCTAGAAGTCTAGAACTGTGTGGTTTAAGAAAAGATCTTCGAGAAGGTTAAACCAAAAGTCCACTTCGCAATTATCAGATCGGGATTATAGCTCAAATAGGTTCTATAGAGCAACGAACAGACGTAAGATACAGACAAACAGATGAGAAGCTCATTGGCCTAGCTGCACCTGCCGATCTTGAATAATCGTGTGGGTTTGACAAGCAACGCTTGGCGCGGTCATTACTTGGATGGGTGACGGAAAATTTGTGTGGCAAAAAATCATTTTCTCGAGCTCCACAAATATCTTGGGGTTGGCACAGTAGCTAGGTCATTGACATACCTACTGCATATAGATTTGACACTGTCGGCTGCTCTGCCTGACACCAGCTGTCGTTGGCAGCTACAATTTACACGCCACCACGCAAAGAGAACCCCAGGAAGTCTAGCCGCTAGTCTTCCATTAATCCCCTTTTACAAAACTCATAGCAAGAAACGGAATCGGGACTTTCGCAAATGATTCCGCGGAACCTAGTTGACCGAACGAGCGAAGCGAGTGAGGTCCAGTGTAGATGGGCCTGGCGCTTGTATCTTTGTATGTTTGTTCGACGATAACTTGAGTATCGTAGCTCCGATCTTCATGAATTTTGGTATGCGCGTAGTTTAGGTCAATAGAATTTATGAGTTCGAAGATGAGCCGGATCGGTATGGGGTTGGGGAGATAGGGGGTCGTGAGGTCTCAGTTCGGGGCGAACTAGTGAATTTTTAACTGAGTTATTTTATTTTTAGTCCCGGGAGTAAAGTCGTAGCGTTTGATCCCGCCCCCACTCTGCATAAGGGGAGGTTGACCAACCACAGGATCCAAAAAGGTAGGTACAAGCAACGCACTTGACTTATGGTAATAATTGAAGTTATTAGACAGCGTTTGTAGAAAATCGAAGATTTAAATTACCTACCTCGTCTGCTCGCGACCACGGCTGCCGTAAATATGTCGAAACGTCGAGGTCACTTAATTTGTAGATATCGTTTGTAGAAATCATAGTTTTAAATTACCTACCTCGTCTGCTTGCGATCACGGCTGCTGTAAATATGTCGAAACGTCGAGGTCACTTATTTTATAGATAGCGTTTGTAGAAAATCATATATTTAAATTCCCTACCTCGTCTGCTCGATACCGTGGCTGCTGTAAATATGTCGAAACTTCGAGGTCACTTATATCTAAAGTTATTTACAAAACCCAATTTAGACTAGTAGCTTTGACATAATAATAATGTTTGTGACTTACCTTCGACGTCATTATAACCGTACACTTGCGGTCGAATAACATACAACAATTAAATTATAATATATCGTTAAATCTTCCCATAGGTGACGAGATTCGTCTCCAGAGGATAAAGGACGAGATGTCGGGAGAGGGAGGGGGAGGTGATGAGGAGGAGGAAGAGGCCGGCGCAGGTGAGAGGGGGAGGAGGGAGAGATATAGTCATTTGATCTTTTATGGCTACAAAAAATCTGATGTATGACCTATTAGCTACGCTGCGCGGTTTCACCCGCATATGTTTTGTTCCCGCAGGAATATCGGGATAAAAAGTAGCCTATGTGTGATAAAGCTTAGCTCATAGGTTTCACGGGGCCTGTACCTAAGCCATTTCACTAGAATATGGCAAGACAACAACCTGGCCACTTTCCAGTTTCTGACCTCATACAAACTGTCCCGGTCAAAGTCATCAATGAGTTGACCTTGACCTTGAAAGATACACTTACTATATTTATTTATTTTTTAATTGAAGATAATACTTAAAAAACATAATGCAGGCCAAAAATCACAAAGATTTGTCTGGCGTGCTGAGTTTGAAATTAAATCATTAAATATTTAACAATACACGTACGACGCACGTACATACATACGAGTATAATATCGTATTAACCCATCATTTTCATCTACCTACATTAACAAAAAAAAGCAAAAAAATAATAATGTTAAAACCGAAGACGAACCAAACATCACACCACATTCAAAGTTATCTCGATATACCTTCCCACCGCATTCCCTATTTACAATAATTACCAATAGCTATTAAAATCTACCATTTTTTTAACATTACTATTTTGTAATGTTAGGCAATATAACATATTTAGTTCTACCATAAAACCTACCTTTTTCCATTGTAAAAAGTATTTGGCAGCATTTTTTCTACAGTTGTAAATAATACCTATTCCCTTACGGAACCCTGAAACGCTGTGTATTCCAGAGGGTGAAGAGAAACCGGAACCGGAACCGGAGCCAGTCCCGCCGGAGTCTTGTCCTGTTCTCATCGTGTGCTCTAGTCCCGGGGAGTTGATTGATAAACTTGGTTAGTATCTTACTTATTATTCTTTTAGTTGCCACTTTAATAATCCTAAATTCGTGTTCTTTTTTTCAAAATGTTGATTATAGATAGATGGACCCTTTATTTGTTCAACAATAATACGCATAGAGCTTAAAATTAAAACTTTGTCCCCTTATTATCTGGTCAAGGTCATCAATAATTTGACCTCGACCTTGATAGATAAACGAAGTTATTCGCTCATTATGTGTTTAAACCAATAGGTATTATTTGATATTCTATCGTCACCGAAAATTATCGTTTCTATCAAAATTACCATCCTACAATTCTGGCTAAAACCTACTCAAATCACCATTGTTACAAAAACTACGGTATCTACCTTTACTATTACCACAAAATTACTATTCCTACCAAAAACTAAAATTTTCTCAAAATGACCATTTCCTACGATTCCAGCGTTTCAAGGCGGGCTAGACCGCAAGCAATGCCTGGCCCCATACAAACTGTACCCGGTCAAGGTCATCAACGAACTGACCTCGACCCTGAAAGACAAACGAACTCCTCCCGCCAAAGAGGGTGAAGAAGCTCCCGCTGAAGAGGGTAAGTGATTACTCGAAATAAGAAGTTACGTCAAACAACATTTTACGGCATATACGTCATTCGTAATGAGCTTACTATTTACGCCGCTTACTTCATTACTAGCTGCGCCCCGCGGTTTCACCCGCGCAAGTTGCGAACCCGCGTTGTTCGTACACCCATTGAAGTACTGTTGAAGCCAGGCGCTGCCGCGCCTGGCATCATCAGTACTTCCCTGGTCGTCCGTTTAAGTGTGGATTTTTGCACTGCGGTTGGTAGGTGAAGTAAAGTAAAGTTTGTATTTCATTAGTAAGTGACGATGACGATGACGAAGGATGACGATGATCATGATGCCACTCTACATAACTTACCCTACCCCTGTGTCGATTTTCATTTATTGAATAGTTATCACCCGCGTAAGTCCCGATCATGCGGGATTTTCGGGATCAAAAGTATCCTATGTCACTCTCTATCATTTAAACTATCGATGTGCAAATTTTCATCCAATAAATAGTTATCACCCGCGTAAGTCCCGATCCCGCGGGATTTTCGGGATCAAAAGTATTCTATGTTACTCTCCATCATTTAAACTATCCCTATGCAAAATTTCATCTATTAGATAGCTATCACCCGCGTAAGTCCCGATCCCGCGGGACTTTCGGGATCAAAAGTATCCTATGTTACTCTCCATCATTTAAACTATCTCTATGCAAATTTTCATCCAAATCGGTTGAGCCGTTTGACCGTGAAGAGGGAACAAACAAACAAACAAATAAACAAACAAACAGACTTTCGGATTTATAATATTAGTAGGATGTGCAAATTTTCATCCAATAAATAGTTATCACCCGCGTAAGTCCCGATCCGCGGGATTTTCGGGATCAAAAGTAATCTATGTTACTCTCCATCATTTAAACTATCCCTATGCAAATTTCCATCTATTAGATAGTTATCACCCGCGTAAGTCCCGATCCCGCGGGATTTTCGGGATCAAAAGTATCCTATGTTACTCTCCATCATTTAAACTATCTCTATGCAAATTTTCATCCAAATCGGTTGAGCCGTTTGACCGTGAAGAGGGAACAAACAAACAAACAAACAAACAAACAAATAAACAAACAAACAGACTTTCGGATTTATAATATTAGTAGGATTTATTTTATATCCACTATCAGTACCTGCTTGTGATACCTACCTTTAGTTGTAACAAGATTGCTGATCTTTCTACGGTTAAATACGAAACAGTCATAAAGTGTTATTGGAAAAAACATTACAGAAAACCTGCATGCCCTCGCCACAAACAACAAGAGTATGTTCCTAATTCTCTACCTTCGATGTGTAAGCCTTGGTTATACGCAGTACGGCATGGAGCCCGGTATTCGGGGATTTGTCACATTTGTTCCTGTCGGCTACACGGGATACTGACAGATCTAAATCACACGAAGGAAGCTTTAGGGTAAAAGTAGACGGCAACCTTTTAATCAGCGTCAGCTTGCCGAAGGAATTGTTTCGGCCCTTTCTCCTTGTAAATTGATTGAGTTATTTATAGACATTCCATAATCACTTTTGGAAATAAAATGTTTTTTTCGTAACAATACAATTTGCAAGGAGCACGACCTAATTCTTCCGCTCTTTACTTGCAGAGTGGCAATGCAACTTTGTTAGAATAATGACACCATTCATAAAGATTTAGCGCGTGATATGTTTAGAAACGAAGCATCTTCACCAAGATTGTTGCCGGCCGTGTAATAAATAATAATAACACATTTTAACTCTCACGTAACAGACTTAAAAATAAGTACATAAAAGAGCGCCCACAATAAGTGTATCGCGTTTTTATTCATTATTTGACCCGAGCTTTCGCCAACTTTACAGTTGGCTTTTTCAAGGTTGACTGAAGGTTCAAGGTTCAAGGTCAACCTTGAAAAAGCCAACTGTTAAGTTGGCGAAAGCTCGGGTCAAATAATGAATAAAAACGCGATAAAACCGGTTAAATAAAGTGTAAGTTCAGATGTTTGTTTGTATGGATATTTAATTGTCTATCATTCACGCAAAGAAGTGGCTTGTTTATAACCTGGATAATTAATATTCTGAACGTTAAGTACGCGTTGAGGTGTCGTAAGAACATAAAATATAGACTAAAAGCACACTTTTTTGGTTGCCTTCGTAACACATAATTATAATATTACTTACATAAGATAAATAAATATATTATTTTGTCTATCTATATCGATAGATAGATGTATTTAGATACATATGCCTAGTTAATTACAAACCATTGCGGTTTACTACACTACGTTAAGTATTGAATGTTTTTTAAGTTTCTTAAATCTTACTAATATTATATACGCGAAAGTTTGTATGTATGTATGTGAGGATGTTACTCTTTCACACAAAAACTACTGAACCGATTGCGATGAAACTTGGAATATAGGTAGCTGGGGACCTGGATTAACACATAGGCTACTTTTTATCCCGGGACTTACGCGGGTGAAACTGCGGGGCGCAGCTAGGTGGTAATAAAGGGGAGAAAAATTAAGAGCAGGTGCTCTTTTTGGTGGCGCCAATCAATGATCTGATTTATCGACCGATAAAAAGTATGCAGTCTATTTTATCTTATATTTGTGTGTGTGTGTTTTTTGCTCATCGTCGGACAGATGTGAGGACATATACGCATATACCTACCTACGTTGTAAGTACCTATACATACCTCTTTTGTTACGCGTAAGAACTTACCTACGTAGTTTTTGTTAGGCGTTTGCTATCCATTTGGTTTAACGATGTACCTACCTAGATAACAAAGTGGTTCATTTGTGGTTCTATCAGTTATCTAAGTTCTACCATGCTTAACTAATATGAACGCTTTTGTCTGAAATAAATTGTAGATTTTTAAAATGTGGGAAGCAAAAATGACATCTACTTCTATTACGCTTTTGTTATGCGTACCAGTACCTATCTGGCACGTTGTTGTGAGGGTTGATATAATAAATAAATAAATATTACACACAGCACTATCTAGCCCCAAACGAAGCACTAGGATTATACTAAGGGTACTAACGGATATACTACACATTATTTATTACTTATATTTCGAAATACATACTTAGAATGCACCCAGAACCAGAAACAAACATTTATGGCCAGCAGAAATATTTGTTTCCGACGGGAATCGAACCCGTCAAATATTCGTGCAAATGGCCTCCTCTACACGTAATGCCGAAGATCGTGTGATGTGAAGACGCAAAAGTAGAAAGGCAGATCCGGCCTCCCAAGAGGATTGTTACCCGCAACATCGCTAGGATGATAATTATAATAATAATAATTGGCCTTTATAATATTTAGATGATTTATACAGCGCAAGCAACTTTTAATCCATGCTATTTTATGGCGCTGTTTGCCCGGGACGTTGTCAGGTGGAGTAGGCTTGCCCAGCACCTATACCACCCTCCCAGCCTAGTCAGCCATGCCCAGAGGAAAGAACTGGTCAATACGTCTGGAGCTAACTAAGCCATGGGTTTCCTCACGATGTTTTCCTTCACCGTATGAGCGATGTTATTTACGCACATAACTGATGATGATTATGATGTACAGTATCGTACCTATCTGGTTGAAGCCATCTGTATTTCAGATAGTTTTGAATACATTATAATTTTGATTAAACAAATTACGAGTGAATCAACGGACAGGTAGAATAAAAGTTCCGATGTTCCATTTCAACGTGGAACACAATCTACGGCACCCAATAGGCCTGGTCATAAATAACCAAGGACAGAAGCGTTAAAGCTCGTATGTGCTGGAAAGCTGCTTATTGCTCCGCGACACGAAGAGGGAGGGCCGCCTTTCGTTTTAATTATCGGGAGTTCGTTCTTTTCAACATTATCTAAGACTAGCTGCGCCCCGCGGTTTCACCCGCGTAACTTCCTATCCCGTAACGTTAATGATCCCTCACGTATGTCATACCAAGTATTGCTTAACGATCATTCAAAGTACTATATAATATTTCTACCTCTAAACCAACCCTGTACCAAGTTTTATGAATATCGGGTCACCCGCTCTTTTTCACCCATCACGTATGTATTTCTACCTCTAAACCAACACTGTACAAATTTCATTCATATCGGTTCACGGGTTGTTGAGTTAGAAATACACGACTTTATTTTTCATGGCTGCCGTCCCGCAGTTTCACTCGCGTAAGTCCCGATCCCGAGGGAATATCGGGATCAAAAGTAGCCTATGTCACATCTGGATAATGTAGTTTTCTATTAGTGAAAGAATTTTTGAAATAGGTCTAGAAGTTTCTGAGATGACCCCCAAAATACATACATATATACATGTTACCAACGTAACCTCTTTATAATATTAATTATACCAACATAAAACAAAATATTAAGAATCAAAAGTACAATGAGATATTGCAAAAGAATTTTTAAAAAGCACTGCAGTTTGGTGACACAACCGTCTCGCATGGAGCCGACCGATTGAGCCGCGCGGCATGATGCCTCACAGAGTTGGCTGGCCACCCTCATCATAGTCGCCCGCTACGTGTATAATATGCACGCTTGGTACTTAGTAATTATTTATTGTGGAGTTATTTTAAAACTGTAATATCTCGTGAGATATTCATTGAAATCAAGTGATGTTAAGGACAATTATGTTTAAAATTAAATACTTTTAATGAATAACGTATTTATTTGGATAAGGATTAATATCATATTTACAAAATTACCTTCAGAAACAATGCATTGTTCTACAATAAATTTCATTATTCTAAAAGATGTTATATTGAGTCAACCTTAAGAGTTAGACATATGCTGTCGCGGACTATTTATTAGATCCTTTTTAGAGGAAGAATTCTGTCATATATGGTTTTTATGTAACTCTGACCGTTTACTCAGCGCACGCGACAGAATCTCGGAACAGGGTGATTTTTTTCCCGTTTTTGCAACATTTTTCATGGAGGCTCCGCTCCTATTAGTCGTAGCGTAATGTAATATAGCCTATAACCTTCCTCGATGAATGGAATATCAAACACAAAAAGAATTTTTCAAATCGGACCAGCAGTTCCTGAGATTAGCGCGTTCAAACAAACAAACAAACAAACAATCAAACAAACAATCAAACAAACTCTTCAGCTTTATAATATTATAATAATAATAATATAATATTAGTATTAGTATTAGTATATTAGTATTAGTATAGATTAGTATAGATTAATCTTATGTTGATACGCGTAAATACCTAGCTGGTTATGTCAGCCAGTTTAATGTTTACGTCATAAACTTACTAATGGTTTTTTTGGGTCTTTCTTCTAATTTACGCCACTGACTTAATTAGTTTATGATGATTTTGTAATCTGCAGAAGAGGAAATGCTAGTGGACCCTCTAGACGACGCCGCAATGGGCAACTATTTCACACGACTGGGGCGAACTATGGCGTCAGTCAGAGCGAGGTTAGCTCAAGATGAGAACTGTTTCATGGAATCGCAGAGGGATTTACAGGTAACGTGCTACGTTTTAGACCTACACTTGCCTTTAACTACTACCCTATCTTTTTATGTACCTAAAAAGCAAAGACTTTAACATAGGTTACTTACACGGGTAAATTAGTGGTGCAATAATAAGAAACCACAGCTACTGATTCATAAATTTTTGGAATTCTGCACCCAAAACGTAAAACTAGGAATGTACTTAACAGTCCGTCCGTCCGTCCGTCCGTCCGTCTGTCCCAAGGTATCTCGTGAACCGTAAAAGATTGTGACAATTGAAATTGATAAATCCATAATTTCACCTGTGTCCGAATTGGTAAAGGCGCTGGTAGGGATCCCCAAAGATGCATATTCAAATCCAGTTGGGTGCGATTTTTTGTAAAGGATTTCTTTAAAAATTATTCGGAAATACTTGAAAATATAACAAAAAGGTAATTATGAACAGCCAGTCGACCGCGCAAACTCCGTCGGGTTTAACTCGACGGCGCTTCGGGATACTCATTGCGCAAAGGAAAAACCTGCGCGGCGAGAACCATTGCGTTGTTTTGCATGCATTTTAAGGTGACGGCGCGCTGTACAGTACAGTTGCCGTCGAGTTCAGCTGCCATTGAATGCGACAGCTCAAGCGACGTCACATTGAACTCGACGGTGCCCGCAACGCAACTGTACTATACTGCGCGTCGTTGTCTTTAAAATGTATGCAAATCAACGCAATGAACTCGACGCGCGAACCGCCGCGCAGGTTTACTGTCGAGTTCAACTCGACTTGCGCGGTCGAGCCCGTGGTAAAATCTCCCAATTCCCCTCCAGGACGCGGCGACCAGCGTGATGGGTATAGTAGTGGAACACATAGAACCGTACCAGTACTGGAAACCGGCGCTCATTGACGCGGTGTTGAAGTACGGAGACAGACTATATACCTTGTCTCTGAACAACGCCAAGTCTCCGCCCAATGTTTGCCCGTCGGAAATTGCCACGAACTTCCATGTTACACATTTTAGCGTAAGTTTTACCTTATGGTTATTTTGCACTTTAATCTAAAGTTACGCCAATTACTTGAATTCAACTTTGAGGTAGTGAGGATTTAGTGACATCTAATAACTCAACCACATTAACTTTAAAAGTAATTCTATTGTTATTTTACACTACATTAAAATTTATTTTAATTTAATAGTTACGCCAAAGACTTGAATGAATCCTTAAAATTTATTACCTTTTTATACTCTTAATTACAATATTACGACTTTATTAAAACCTTCCAAACTTATTTATTAGCAATTTTACGCTTTGTTTTTTCAAAATTACGCCAATGACTTAAATGTGACGTAACTTAAAACTAAAACTTAGCCAATTCTGATGAATATATCAAAAATATAATATATCTTAAACTTGTTAAAATTATGTCAATGACTACCGGCTTGCATAACGGTTCCTAAACATGTTTAAGCTGTTAATCGTATTTAAAATCCCATAAATTATTTTAAAATTGATTTAGTTAAATATGTTTTTAAATAGTGTTAATGCAAGTCGCCCTAAGTGTAACTTAACGCAACGAATTTAACGTAAATGTGTCTTATTTTACGTAAAAGTAAGGAACTAATTTTGTCTAAGGTTTTCGCGATTTTGCATAATAAAACACAATATTTACCGGGTTTTACTCCCGATTTATTCAATAGCATCATTATTTTAACGACCGAGCTTACGCCAACTTTACAGTTGGGGTTTTCAAGGTTGACTGTAAAGTTGGCGAAAGCTCGGTCGATAAAATAATGACGTTATTGAATAAAACGCGAGTAAAACCCGGTAAATATTGTGTTTTAATAAGGAACTAAAGTAATATTATACTACTGTATATTTCTCTAGGTTCGTCTGGAAATGAACCCCGAGGCGGTGGCGGGCGACCTGACGGCTGGAGAAACAGGCTCCGTTCTTAACATGAGACGAGCTATCGAGAGTTTCTTCCAAGCGGTGAGTTTTATCGCATGCGACTTGATGAGGTGTGATGAGGACAAATGAAGTCTACAGTGTAACGTGCTTGCCTAGAAGATGTTTATTCAATCTTGACTTAAAGACTCCGACTTGACCAAAATATTATTTAACGTCATTTTAATTATTGTCAATCATCGTCATCAGCCTGTTGCAGTCCGCTACTGGACATAGGCCTCTAATTGCACACCACCTCAACCTATTTACTACACCTTAATATTATTTATTACTGTCGTTGTCACATTTAAGTGATATTTACACCACATTTATTGTTTTGTCACATTTCAATAACATTCACGACATATTTACTGTTTACTGTTGCACATTTACTGTTGCTGTCACATATCGATTACAGTTACGCCTCATTAACTGATGCTGTCACATTTCAATGACATTAAAATTTACGCCACATTTACTGTTGCTGTCACATTTTAATGACATTTACGCCACATTTACTGATACTGTTACATATCGATGTCATTTACGTCACATTTACTGTTACTGTCGCATTTCAATGACATTTACGCCACATTTACTGTTGCTGTCATATTTTCAATGAGATTTACGCCACATTTACTGATGCTGTCACATTTGAATGAGATTTACGCCACATTTACTGTTGCTGTCATATTTAATGACATTTACGCCACATTTACTAGATTTACGCCTTTCTAGGGCAACAAATACGGCGTAATCTGTGCCAAAGATTACTGTGTAGCCATTTGGATGGGTCGGGACGATAAAGCCATAGTCCTGTGGGAGCCGCACTCCGTAGGCCCGGCGGGTAGGAGCGCGGCTGCCGGCGCCTCGACCTGTGTTCTGTTCTCGACGGTGGAACTTTTGGCTGAGACGCTTCTTGAGAATATCAAGGGACTGAATCGAGATGGTGGGAATAGGTGAGGATGAAAAACAATTTTGTATTCAAGAAAGTATACGTCGTGTAGTACTATAGTACAAGCCTAGTGCTTAGTTTAGAGCTATATTGCATTACACACCGCATTGTGTAAGTAAACCTCTTTTATTGATCTTCTTCTTCTTCTTTAAAAATGGCTTTTCCTTTCGGACATTTGCCAGTGTCAAGTATTATCAATATTTGCAAGTTATTTGCATCGAACAAAACAGTCAAGTTGTCATAGTTAGAGTCAAGTCGAGGGAATCATTGTAAAAAGGGGGCCATTTTTTACAATATTTGTTCACGGAGCTTTGGAGAAAACACTAAGCTAAAGTACATGTTTTGCACCGGTTTTCACTTTTATTTACACTTGTACACCTTCACAAAACTAAATTGATTAATATGCCCCCCAAATTAAACATTTTACACGCATTTGAACTAAGTTTCACAAAAATGAAAATTTAGCAACACATCTCCTTAACGCATTTCCGCCAAAACTCCTTTTATTGATCAGCCAATCAAAAACCCTGGGCCCCCAGAGGGCCGTTTCCAATAAAGAATTCGAAAATTCGAAATCATCTTGAAAAACTATACGACCTTTTACCAATTCGAACTGTTTTCGAGAAGTTTCTTAGAAAAACAATAACCATCTTATTTTAGTAGAAAAGTAACTATTATTTTGTAAAACATTTTTTTTCGCATAGACCTCTAGAAAAAAAAAAAAAAAAAAAAAAAAAAACCTGTGACGAACACACAGCGCCATCTAGCCCCGTGGTAAGCTGCTAAGCTTGTGTTACGGTGGCTAGACAACGGATATACTACTTATATTTATTTTTCTTTTGTAAATACATACATATAACAGAGAACAACCACCTTTCGGTTTAAATCACTATGTCCCCAAAACATAGCTGCGCCCATGGTTTGACCCGCCTAAGTCTCGACTTTGCAAGAATATCGGGATAAAAAGTAGCCTATGGTGTAATCTATCTCCGGCTATCTGCATACAAAGTTTAATCCCAATCGGTTCAAGGGTTTTTGCGTGATTGAAACACAAACGAACATCTAAACTTTCGCAATATTGTTAGTGTGATGATTTGTTTTCAATGTCCAGGTTCACGATATCATCAGTGAAAGTGTTCTGGGAGTTCTCCAAGACGGCGACCGGAGTGACGGCACAAGGCGCCGTCCCAGATGAAGGGTACGAGTGGAAGGTTCTCACGGCGTATGTGGAGACGGCACGAGGAAGAACCGTGCTGAGAGGGACCAGGCCGCCAGATCCACACAAGTGAGTAGTGATGGGCGGGTTGTGTGTCTGTGGACGTGATTGTGTTGAGGGGTATTGTATGCTATTGATTTGACATTATTCTTTAATATTGTATGATCCTATTTTTTTGACATAATTATTATTTGCCAATATTGCGAAATGTAATGACATGGCCAATAAATGATTTATGGGGTACGAGTGAAAGGTTCTCACTGCGTATGTGGAGACGGCACGAGAAAGAACCGTGCTAAGAGGGACAAGGCCGCCAGATTCACACAAAGAAGTAGAGTTGGGCGGGTTGTGTGTTTGTGGACGTGATTGTGTTGAGGGGTATTGTATGCTATTGATTTGACATTATTATTTAATATTGTATGATCTTATTTATTTGACATAATTATTATTTATATTACTCACTCATTTTTATTATTATTATTTGTTGTTACCATTTTGGATTCTCGGGGCTATGGAGCACCCGGAAGGTGCTCCATAGCCCCGAAAGGAAAGGAAGGCGTGCGTGGGGCCGAAGCCAACATAGACAACACGTAGAGGCCCGTTTTAGTAACATTTTAATTTCAAAATATGTGATGGACACCAAACCGGTAATTATCCCTGTCTGCACTATAAAATGCAGCCAAGGACAACCCCCGGGTCGGATAGAACTATGAATAAACTACGGGTGAAAACTACTTGGGCTATGGAATTGGGTTGGTAGTGGATCGGGTATTGGGGGGAACTATGGGGAATATGGCGCCTGCCGTCACAATGTTCAACAAACACGTAAAAATGGCAGACGGAGACTCCCCAACTCACAAACTGGACCACCCTAATTAAGCCGAGCAAATTACAGCCAGGGGGCAACAGGGGCGTGAGAGGCTGAAGGATCGAGGGACCTCACTGGATTTTAAACCATCCTAGGTCGAGATCCTGTGGAGCGGGCCAACTCATCACTGACGTGAGGCGTCCATCCTCCGAGCATTTCTGCTCTCGCGACTCCACTCTGACCAGCCGGTGAAGGCAAGCCAAAGGCGGGACCGCTTCCTCGTCAGTGTTCACTCCGACCAGCCAACTAAGGCAAGCCGGAGGTGAGGAACGGTGACTCCCCCCTGGAGCACTTGGGAACCCGCGGGGTCGCTACTCTCCGACACCTCGCCTCAAGGTGCCCTGCGGGTTTATTATTATTATTATTTGTTGTTACCATTTTGGATTCTCGGGGCTATGGAGCACCCGGACCTTTGGAAGGCGTGCGTGGGGCCGAAGCCAACACGTAGAGGCCCGTTTTAGTAACATTTTAATTTCAAAATATGTGATGGACACCTAACCGGCAATTATCCCTGTCTGCACTATAAAATGCAGCCAAGGACAACCCCCGGGTCGGATAGAACTATGTATAAACTACGGGTGAAAACTACTTGGGCTATGGAAATGGGTTGGTAGTGGATCGGGTACTGGGGGGAACTAACGCTTTCGTGATGGAAATTTCGACTTAAAGAACGAGCCACGAGGAAGACCGCCCACACAGGTGAATAACGATGAATTAAGAGAGATGGTGGAAGCCGATCCTAGTCAAACTACCCAGGAATTAGCGGCATGGTTTAACGTTACCTTACCCACTTTATTGACTCACTTGCGTCAAATCAATAAAATAAAAAATACGAAAAATGGGTGCCTCATGATTTGACTGATCTGCAGAAAGAAACGCGTGTTGAAACTTGTGTTGCCTTGTTGAATCGGTACAGAAATGAAGGAATATTGGATCGAATTGTAACATGTGATGAAAAGTGGATTCTTTATGATAACCGGAAAAGAAAAATGCAATGGCTGACCCCAGGTCAAATGCCACAACAGTGTCCTAAAGCAAAACTTACCAATAAAAAGGTAATGGTAACTGTTTGGTGGTCTCAGCATGGTGTTATTCACTATAGTTTTCTTCGATCTGGTCAAGCAATTACGGCAGATGTCTATTGTGCCGAACTCCGAACCATGTTGACAAAACTAGCAGTAAAACAGCCCCGACTTATGAATCGATCTTCACCATTATTGCTCCACGACAACGCGAGACCTCACACAGCACGAGAAACCATTTTGACCCTTCAGGAACTGCACTTAGAAACCATTCGTCATCCTCCGTATTCACCAGACCTTGCTCCAACGGACTACAATTTTTTTCGTGATTTGGACAATTATCTACGTGACAAGAAGTTTTCTTCCCAGGAGGCAGTACAAAATGCTTTCACACAGTTTGTGCAGTCTAGATCGTCGGAGTTCTATCGCAAAGGCATTAATAACCTTCCCATTAGATAGCAGCAATGTATAGATAATAATGGCAACTATTTTGATTAAATAAATTTGTTAAAAATTTAAAAAATAAACAATTAAGATTTTCAGTACAAATCGGCAATTTCATATTTTAACCCCTAATAACTTGCTCTTTTGCTATATCGCGAAAAAACGTTCACCAAAATATTTACACGAAAGACTTGCACTTTTTTTTTTACGAAAGACTTTTTGACGGTTAGACTTTTTCTATGTACCTCCAGGTTCGCTCGCGACTCTCTCCTGCAGTCGTCGTGCGCTGCAGTGGTCGCATGCTGCATGTCGCACGTCCGTCGCCCGCACCTGTGGACGCGGCACACCGTGGACGAAGTGATGGCGGTCGGCTGCAAGCTGTTCGTCGCGTCGCTCGGGTCGCTCGGGTACGAGTTCCGGATGAACGAGGATGTACTGCTGCCTTTACAGGTGGGTGGTCGTACGAGGTTGTCGCTAGTCGTACGAGGTGGTCGTACGAGAAATTCGTAATTTTGTTCGTACGAGGTGGACGTCGTGTGGTCGTACGAGAGGATTGTGCGAGGTAATCGTGTGAAGTGGTCGTGCGAGGTGGTCGTATGGTAGCACGAATACGACCACCTCGTCCTAATGGACGACATCCCAATGGACGAGGATGTTTTACTGTCGTTGCAGGTGAGGGGTATACGGGGTGGTCGTAAGGGATAGTCGTACGAGGCGGTCGTACGAAAATCATTAGGTCGTATTATGTTGGCGATATCGTCGTACTAGGTTCACGAGAATTTAGGTAGAATGTTGTGGTTACTACCTACCTCTACGTATTTAGTGGTATTTAATACAACGTCGTACGTTTTACGACTCATTATACAGGTAAATAGAGATATCTGTTTATATAAGGTCGATGAATCACGAAAATATGTATTATTTTGATATATTTTTGTTGCAGGTGTTGAAACGATTCGTGCTCGGAGTGAACTACGTACGGTATGAACTGAACCAGCTGTACTCGGGGAAGTTGGAACAGAAGACTCCCACTGAGATGACTGTCAGGTCTGTACTTTTTAACCGAATTCAAAAAAGAACATTTAAAATAATTAAAAAATTTAAAAACTAACCAAAAAAAAAAAGAATTGATAAAAAAGACCAAAATAACCTCTACATACAGCGCCACCGACTACTTAATCTGTTTTATAATCTGAAGTCGGGCAGTTTTACTGGCTGTATGGTTTAATATTTTACTTAGTTTGGCTGCCCGACTTCAGATGATAAAACAGATTAATTAGTCGGTGGCGCTGTATGTAGAAGTTATTTTGGTCTTTTTATCAATTTGTTTTATTTTTGGTTTGTTTTTAAATTTTTAAATAATTTTGTTGTTCTTTTTTTTAAGTGGGTTTTTTATATAGTACATTTAAATTAGTCGTTTTATACAAGGTGTAACGGGTATGCCCTTTTAACCCGAAAGGGGGTTGTTCTATACGTCTAGGCGAATAACTTTTGTTCTACGACTTTTGGAAGTTCGCAGCACTTTTCGAAAATTTTAGATGTAAAGTTTACTTGAAAATCAGCTGTTTTGTAGAGTTAGAGGTCATTGATCTTATGTTGTCCTTTCATTGACCGAACGAGCGAAGCGACTGAGGTCCGGTGTAGACCTGACGCTTGTATCTTTGTATGTTTGTTCGACGATAACTTGAGTATCGTAGCTTCGATCTTCATGAATTTTGGTATGCGCGTAGTTTAGGTCAATAGAATTTATGAGTTCGAAGATGAGCCGGATCGGTAGGGGGGTTGGGGAGATAGGGGGGGTCGTGAGGTCTCAGTTCGGGGCGAACTCCTAGTTAGAAGTATAGAGTATAGATAGACAGATAGATATATAGAGTATCCTTGTGGTAGGTGTGCGTTGGAGCGGTTCTTCGAGTCTCACACTCACGGCGTGTTGTGGTCGGCGCCGCACGCGGTGGCGGTGTGGCGGGCGGGGGCGGGGGGGGCCGCGCCCGCCTTCTACATGATGGAGCCGCACGCCTGCGGTCCTACCGGCCTGAGGATCGATGCGCAGGTAGGAGCGCGGCTGAGCGAGCGCCGCGACCTCTGTGGGGCGTCGGGCGAACGCATAACTGCAACGCGGAAAGTTGCGGGTTCGATTCCCGCTGGATGCAAATATTTATGCTTAAAAATATAATTTATTTGTATCTGGTCTGGGTGTATTCCTATGTATAATATGTATGTATTTACAAAACAAAAGTATAATATGTAGTATATCCGTTGTCTAGTCCCCATAGTACAAGTCTAGTGCTTAGTTTGGGACTAGATTGCGCTGTGTGCGATGTAGTGCAATAGTGCAACATTTATACATCTGTGGCGGTCGCCCACGGCAACCTACTAGATGGCGTTACTAGTATGAAATCCTGAATCGCGATATCGACTTCTTTCTGAGATAATCTCATATACAACTGCCGACGAGACATCGTCAGGCCGCGGCCTACCGGGCAATAGGTACCATCCATCCGCGGTGGAACATCTTCCCTTTGGAGGTATACACCACCTCATACCTCCAAGCATCTATAGGCGGGGATCGACCTGTAGGGTTACTCAGAGAGCTTCGGTCCGAAACCGAAGATCGATTTGACATTCCTGTCACTGTCTTATTAATCGATTGATCGCTGAGCGAGATAAAGATAACATTTCCGACATAGGATTTGGACCGAAGTTGCCTGCTGATCGTTGGCGTGGCGACGTATCGCCACGCTATATGAACCAATTTCGAAGCTTCACATCTCTCAGGCGTCCCATGACGGCTATTAGATTGGTGATACGGTCCGTGGCGACGCATCGCCACGCTATATGAAAACGATTTCGATGACACATCTCTCAGGCGTCCCTTGACGGCTATTAGATTTTTTTATTTATTCCATTTTCACCCCATCGTCGAGGGAGGCTTATTTTCCCGCATAATGTCTGTAATAGTAGATTGAAAGAATATTTTTACGACGAGAGTGGTTTTTTGAATCCAGAGAGAAGCGAAGGATTCTTGAGAATCCTGAGTGTAGCGAGCGATAAGTAGTATTCGCTTCCGAGGTACACATTCTACTTATCAACATTCTCTATGAAAAAATGAGTAGGTAGGTACCTTACTTAATCTTTTTAAATCCAATGTTCACGTCCAGCGCCAACATTTGGAAAAATCTTTTTTTGACAAACTTACTTTCCAATCCTGCACTCGACAGGACTTGATCCTTCAAAAATTAAAGTATCGTTATATTTGAAACCAATTGGACCATATAGAACGGACAACTCCGGATTGACGAATGTTCCATGCCATCGAAATGTGATGGATGAGTCCTAGGCTAAGTCGGTTGTTCATGATAATTTATTTCACTGTGAAATCGGGACCTTAATGCGATCTTCACTTAAACTCGCGCCGTGAGATTTATGAGATAGAGATATATCGAAAAAATATTTTGTTTTCTATGGACATCCGCCATGTTTTTTCGACATAAATCTCACGCGCGAGAATCGCCCCGCTGGAGTTGAATGAATGATTGTTTTTCCTGAAGCGGATAAACAGCCACCCAATTTTACAGGATGATGGTGCAGCCTGTGTCTTGACTTTTACATCAGCGAAATTGATGGCGTTTGCGTTAGTACATTTTTAGTTTTTATATGAGTATTTTAGTGTTTTGCCATTTTGAGATGTTATTATCTGCACTAAAATAATATGCTTTATACTGACTGACTGAGGGATCAACGTACAGCCTAAACCGCTGGTAGTATAGAGCTTTTTGAGAGTGTTGCAGGCATTGATGTATGATGTGATTTAACATAAATCGTCCCTAGGGAAGGGCTTTTTGAAATTGCCATGGGATTGGAAGATCTTATTCAATTTCGCCACTTGGGTTGGACCTCGTCTGTGTCAATGGTTAGCGCCCTGCGACGGCGAAAACGCGAAGCAGCCTCGTGAACTTTTGAAGATGTATTTTTTCCTAAAAAATATCTCTACTAACTAACTAACTATCTAACTACCTGCTGATTACGGAAACGACAATCATCTAAAGTTGAGGAGTACTTTAATAATTGAGCAGCTTCTAAAATGTTGTTGTTTTTTTAGTTTTAGAGCTCGTCAATTGCTTATGTGAAAATCAAATTTTGAGTAGCATTTCAGTATTTGACCGTAAGGGAAGATTCTCATTAGATAGGGCCATTTTGGTCCTGCAAATTGAGAATCTCCTCGTTTTTTTAAGTCGGTTAAAAAATCCCGTCGCCACCCCAATCCATTTATTGTCCTTTCTAGGCGAAAATCTTCCTTTATAACTTTGTTCTCCCCAGTTACCTCCAAAACATCCCCGTGGTCGAACGTCCTAAGCATGAGTTCCAACTGTACGCCATGTCAATGACGGTACAACCGATCAAGAAGATAGGCGGAGTGGAGCCGCCCTTGGTGAGGGCACCGCCTCTCGGGGCGGGGGGCGGGGCCAGGCTCGTGCCCGCTACCAGCAAGGTCAGTTCCTGGATCACGCTAACGTTGTGTTTCAGCATCAACTCTTAGTTACAATTTTAAACTTACATGGGTGGTTATTTTCACTACTAAAATTACTTATTGTCTCGTGAACAAGCTGGTTGAAATTACCAGCGAAATATCGAGCTCTGCGAATAAATTATTAAACATGGTAAATTAATAATAAAAATTAAGTAACTAAAAGTTACTAAAATTACCCCGTTAATAAGTAATTTTAGTAACTTTTAGTTAGTACAGTATTTATCAGGAGTGGAGCCGCCTCTCGTTACCTGGCCCAAACTGGTGCCCGCTACCAGCAAGGACAGTTCTGGATCACGCTAACGTTGTGTTTCAACATTTAGTTTTAGTTAATCTAATATTAGATGGATTGAAATTTAAATTATTTTTCGGTATTAATCGGATCGTATAATCTTATTCTACTAATATTATAAATGCGAAATTTTGTATGTATGTATGAACCTATGTACTAAAAATATTTTAAAGGAAAAAATCATAAAAAATTCAGATAAATTTTTCCTTCAAAATATTTCGAGTAGATACGCCTTGAGCAATAAAAACAAAGTTAGTTTATTGTGGTGGTTAACTAAAGAGAAAGGATAGACCGATTCTTTAAGGATAGTCTATTTCAAATAAGATACGATACGGTAAAGGTCTGGAAACGTTGAGCATTGAAGCAATAATTGCAAAAAAAGTTTAATTTCATAGTTTCATTAATTATTTCATAATTTCACATTCATTAATTTCATGGTTTAATTTCAATCCAACATTGCAAAACCGAAAGGAAAGTGTTTGTCAGAGTTTTCTGCAGGATACAGCTAATTTGACGGAATCGTAGCAAGTCGTCGTAAACGCAAAGTCGTCACGCTTGCTCAACTCGTTGTTTTTATTTTCGCAACTGGTCACTTTCGCGTCTCGTCTTTTTCCGCAACTGGTCATCTGTACCTAGGTGGACATCGTGGGAGCCCCGCGTCGCGCGGCCGAGGCCGACCGGAAGCACCCGCCGGGCTCCGCCACCTGTCTCGACGTACAGCGAGCCACTGAGAAACGGGACAAGGAGTTGGCTAAACTTAAGGGTAAGTTTACTTGTTTAGTTAATTGGAAATTCCTCAAAAATAAACGAACTAGGGTTTCAACAGAGAGCCAAATAGCCTCAAACTAGAAATTCTTTTCGGGTTCATCGAAAATTGTTTTTTTTAATGACTGAATGTTATTGAAGTTTTCTACATGTTGGTTGGTGTAGTTTCAAGATAGAAACCTGTCCTTTCAAACTCAATTTACACTGTACACAAAAAAATACTGTTTTAGCATGTCAATACCTACTTGACATTACTCGCTCACTTATCGACATTGCTCTGTCAATTATCAACATTACACGGTCACTTATCTTTTGTCGGTCACTTATTAACATTACTCGCCCGCTTAGCGACTTTATTCTGTCACTTATTGATATAACTCTGTCACTTATCGACATTACTCTGTCACTTATCGACATTTCTCTGTCACTTATCAACATTACTCTGTCATTTATTGACATTAGTCGCCCGCGTATCGACTTTACTCGGTCACTTACTATCACTTATCAAATTACTCGGTCACTTTTCGTTTGTCGATTACTTATTGACATGACCCGTTCACTTATTGACTTTACTTATCGTCCCTGATTCCCCGCAGGTCAACGCAGCACGAGCGGCTGGCTCGTCCTCAACGATGGAACTCAGTTCCTGTCGGCGCAACATTCTATGGCTTGTAGGAAGTTCCCGTATGCTTCTAGAGGGAACCAGGTATGATCTTTTATACTCATTAAAATTCAGGTACATTTTAGTACTTAGAAATATTGAAAAATAAGAAATATCGAAAATGCCTTGAGCAATAAAAACAAAAAGAAACAATTTAGTACTTACAAGTTTTCGTGAAAATGCTAATATGTCCATTTTTTGTTATCGTGTGAAGTCAGCCCCAAACTAAGCACTAGGCTTGTACTATGGGTACTAGACAACGGATATACTACATATTTATTTTTTTTGTAAATACCTACATACATATTATACATAGAAAGACACCCAGACCAGATACGAATATTTATTTACAAGCATAAATATTTGCACCCGACGGGAATCGAACCCGCAACGTTCTGGATTGCAGCCGAGCGTTCACCCGACGCGCCACAGAGGCCGTTATACATATAAATCTCATTGTATCTAGTCATCTGTCTCGCTCTATTTATTTCTGTCTAATTTTTTCTATCCATCAATGTTTTATAAATTATTACATTAGTATCTCGGTTTCTGCAATACAAGCTTGTGTTTAGTGTAGAGCCGATTTCTATTAAATAAATAAAACCTGTGACGAACACACAGCGCCATCTAGCCCCGTGGTAAGCTGCTAAGCTTGTGTTACGGTGACTAGACAACGGATATACTACATTTTTTTATTTTTTTTGTAAATACATACATATTATACATAGAAATACACCCAGACCAGATAAAAATATTTATTTTTAAACATAAATATTTGCACCCAGCGGTAATCGAACCCGCAACCTTCTGTATTGCAGCCAAGCGTTTGCCCGACGCGCCGCAGAGGTCGTAATGTAACTTGACAAATGTTTAGTAAGATTCATATTAATAAATAAATATCATATCATATCATCTCTCTCTTTCCTCCAGGCTCTGTCCTGCTGCATGATGTCAGTAGCGATGTCAGCCGTGATCTCCGTGTGTCGATGGTGCGGCTCCACTCTGGACGCGATCCTCGAAGCGGGAGATCAGCTTCATCAAGACAGCTACCTCCACTACAGGCCGAAGAGTCCGTTGCTCAATATATATCAGGTAAAACCTACGAGGAATTATAAATAATAATAAATGTTTATTTGTTTCTCCAGAATAAGAAATCACATTAAATATGGCTTATTTACTAAGTACTAAATTCTGTTTGTCGTGGAGACTGGAGCTTGCACTAAGGTTTGAATGAATACAATGGAGATCGAACTTCCCTATTAAATTCGAAAAAAACATGTTCCACGGTGACACAGCAGCAGATGCATACACTGACATGTTCCGTACAGTATTACGTATGATCGACCGATGGCGGACGATCTTTAGTGACAGACTGGCGGTCGAATCATCGTTCTAGGCCCCGCAACCACCGTTTGGGTGGAACATTTATTTAAAGGATTGCTATTTTCATGTTTATGTTCGAGTTCGTTGGGTAACACCTTAGGAGCCGCCCGACACAAACGCAATAAGACCATAAGGATTCCTTTTCCACTCCCAATAATTTTAAAGTAACGAGGGCATAAAAAAACCAGTATGGGAGATCCAGGACTATAGTGTATGTTTCCAGGTGTTACGCAAGTTCTACACGCCCGGCAACTGTGTCTGTCGTGTCGTTGTGTACAAGGCGAGGCAGGGGGGGATGGTGGATACCAACCTGATGGAGCAGGTGAGTCTATCATCCATCATAGTAGATAGAATTTTTTTCTGAAAACGGGCTTTAACAAGTCGTGTGTTAAATTTTCCTACATTTCCTACAACTTATGTGACCTTTCCTACAACTTATGTGATATTTCCTACAATTTTTGTGACCTTTTCTAAAACTTATGTTAGCTTTCACACATCCTATTGAATTTTTTCTACATCTTATGTGAGCCTCCATACGTCTTATGTGACCTTTCCATCATCTTATGTAAGCCTTCAAATCTTAAGTGACCTTTCCTACATCTTATGTAATATTTCCTACAACTTATGTGAGCCTTCATACATCTTGGTTGCCTAGGTCTAATGTGGCTGATACAATGCTTATTGTTATAAAGGCAAGTTCGATTAAAACCAGAAAAATAAGTTAATTTATGAAACCATTCTCAGGTGAATGAATTCTTTCGCGAGGAACGTTCTGGAGTGCTAGTGGCTGGTAAAGGGGACTTTGCTGTGGCACTGTTCAGGACCCCGAGAGGTAAGTCTGATGGAATTGCAATTATGTTGAAATGAAATTTGATCGCAGTCGCTGAAACTTAGATAAGTACAAAAAGGACTTCCTATTTATATCAAAGCATTTTTCTTTATATCTTCCTATGCTGTAATTAGATACATAGGTATAATATACCGTTAAAAAGTTTTAGGACAAACTTATGTATGTTTAAGGAAAAATAAACTTTAAACAATAAATTTTAATTCCTTTAAGTTATAGAAATGTGGCAGAGCGTAACTTTTTTGTTAATATACAGGGTGAACCATTTCAATTTTTTTTTTATATTTTAGGGGGATATCCTAAACTAAAACAGATAACAAAAAAATCTGACAGAAGTTGCGTCCCAAATTTGTTTGGCTAAACAAAAATGACATTATTAGATTTTGAAAAATGTTTAACCCTAGCCAGAAATCGAACCTTGTCTTTTGTAAAAAAAAAAACATCCAATATTATTATACCGATCGATAGTGTTGCTGATAGAGATCAAATCCTGGATACTATTTTGTTGTTTGTTGCATTTAGCTTCTGACAAATCATAAATTTTATTAAATTGTTTAAAAAGTATGAATCTATTATTGGTAGTCTGTTTTACCTAAGTGTTATTTTAAACTATTTCTAAGTGCTGTTGATTCTGTGGAAAAAAAAACCTGGCAAGGGTAATTAATTTTTCAAAAATCTAATTAATGCCATTTTAGTTTTTGTCAAAATCGGGGATGCTGCTTCTTTCAGCATTTTTTCGTTATCTCTTGTAGTTTATGAACTCCCCCTGACTAAAAGCCCATCGGAATGTTTCATCCTGTATATAAAAAGATCCCCCCCCCTTCAGGCTACTACATGTTCGACCCGGCGGACCGCGACCGCTACGGGCGGGCGGTGCCCCCCCCTTGTCGGGGGAAGGCCCGCGCGTGCTTCTCGCAGTACCCTAATGTTAGTACCCTAATGTCTTACATTCATTCACTGAAAACGTTGGTAACATGTATAGTATCTATAGGTATGTATAGACGACCTCTGTGGAACGTTTGAGGTTTCGTAGTCGACAAGAAATCCTTATAGTTTCGTCATATCCGTCCGTCCGTCCGTCCGCAGCTTCCCTCAGAGACGGTTAATACTAAGAAACTGTAATTTTGGTAAACATATTGTTAGTGTTGCAATAAAAAAATATAAACCTTCTTAGGGTACCTCCCCCACATGTAACATGGGGATATTTTTTAGGGAAGGTACCTCCCCAACAGGTAGCATGGGGGATATTTTTAGGGTACCTCCCTCACATGTAACATGGAGATATTTTTAGGGTACCTCCCCCACATGTAACATGGGGGATATTTTTTTTTCTTCCTTATTATCTATACAATAGCACCTATACCTGATAGTACCTAAGTTTTGATGTCGGAATCAAACGCGGAGGCATACCGTATTTAGGAAGAAATTCGTCAATATGTTTGTCGGACCTAGGTCCAATCTCTGGTAGAGAAACTGGGTGCGAACATCCCGCCCGCTTCCGCTTCCGCTCCCGCTGTAGACCGAGACGACGATGCCAAGCCGCAGGTTGCCAAGTCGGATAGAGAAGTTAGTGTTTCTGAAGGCTTTTTATTCCCACGTTTTTATACACTCACAATTCTTGTTTGTTTATTTGTTTACACACGAGAAAAAAATATATTAAAAGATTTAAAAATCTTTAAACCTATGTTTATAAATGTCGAGTAAAATAACCCTTAATGTTAGTGTACAATATACTACGATATAATTACAAGTTTGCGCAGCGCTCCGCTAAATGGCCCTAATAGGTGCTTGCTAGAACGCGCTTGTGTTGTGTTTCGCAAATTGATTTTGCTGTAAGTTTGCTAAAGCTTTGTCTTCTTACTTTTTACTATATTTAGACACTTTAAGTTATTAATTTACCATCTACGGAGCGCTGCGCAAACTTGTAATACTTATATTGTGGTACATAATATACCGTAGTATGCCGTAGTATATGTTAAACTAACATTAAATATAAATTTCTGAAGCTATCTCACTAATACTTTTATAAATATGCAAAAGTTTCGATGTTTGTGTTCTTATCACGCTAAAACGACTAAACCGATTGCGATGAAACTAGACTTGCAGATAGCATGAGATCTGGATTAATACATAGATTACTTTGTATCCCGATATTTCCGTTGGATCGGAACGTAACTACAGTAACGTGGTTCTACTATTTCAGGTGAAATTCGAAGAACCTTCCTCTTTCAAAATATACGGAATGGATGTAACCAGTCTGCGTAGATTGAATCGACATGAGAAATAAATAACTTTTACACTGGCGCCCCGAGAACACTCCGAAAACGCTCCTAAAACGTCTCTAGTTAAACGCTAAAATGCAACGATATAGTATAGTAGTAAGTATAAGATTCTGTTTTTTTTTTCGTGAGATTTTTAGTATTTTATGATTTTCGCTAATTGTTTGGCATTGATGAAATTATTTTGTCACTTTTGATTACTGAAAAGGTACTATTTTTAAATCTCGATTTAGGTGAGAGTAATTTCTGTAACTTTCTTAAAAATCGAATAAAGTTTATTTTTTAAGGTTTGATTAATTAATAGCACTATTGTCTGCTGACGAACATAGTTACGAACAATAAATAATTTCTTCTATGGTTTTCGCGATTTTGCATAATAAAACACTTTATTTATCGGATTGATTCGCGTTTTATTCATGCTTATAAATGAACCGAGCTTACGCCAACTTTACAGTTTTTTTCAAGGTTGTTTTTCAACCTCGAAAAAGCCAACTAAATAAAGTGTTTTATTAAATAATTTCTGTTTTATTCAATATATGGAAAAAGTTTCAATTGTAGTTTATTGTAATTAAGAGACATAAGTCCCTATAATGTCATTTTCAAAGCTTTGTGTAAATTGCAAAGTAATAAAAATAAATGTTTGTTTGCGTGCAATCATTTTAATGAACGTAAATTTGCAATTTACGTTAATATTATTATGAATATTAATATTACTTTTGCTCAGTTTCTTTCTCCTTCTGTTTAATAGTCTTGGGCTACGCCAATACCGATTGTTTGCGCCAAATAGAAATCAACATTGCGATCTTGCGTTGTTAAAAAAATCCATATTAAAAATGATATAAAATTAATATAAACATCGTTCTAAATATTTATTAAATCTAAGCATTTATTGAATCAAAATACGCTATAATTATTTCTTATTATCCCCGATATAAATAAAGTAAGATAATACCTAAATTTTATTTTATAATTACATAATAGTTTGTTATTTTTGGTCACAATAGTTTTATTTAGTTTGCAATAACTGAATCGTCTGTCGCTTTGTTATTATTTATATGTTTGAGCGTTTTTATGCACCAGTGTGAAAGCATCATCGAAAGACTCCTAGCTAAGTTGTTTAAAAATTGTAAAGTGTAACTAGTTAAAATTGTATAAAAAAATTGAAAATATTGTAATAAAATGTTTTAAAAAACAAAATATATTTTTTATTACTTTATCGTTTTTAAATTAATAATAAGCCAGAAATTGTCTAAGCGACATTTTATTATGTGAACACAGAGCAAAAAGCAGAAGAAAGAATCAAGAAAGAAGCGGAGAAGCAAAGTTTAGGTCATTATCTTTGATTGGTTTACATTCTAAATATTAAAAACTTTGCTAAGCAAAAACTTTGGATAGTTGCGAAGATCGCTTTGTAAATACCAAAATTGTCTTAGGTGTTTGCGATTTAGCATAATAAATACATTATTTACCGGGTTTAACTCATGTTTTAATTAATATCGGCATTATTACTAAAGACCGAGCTTTTGCTAACTTTACAGTTAGCTTTTTCAAGGTTGACTGAGATGTAATTTCGTTAGATGTCATAACAGATTAGTCGGTGGCACTGTATGTAGAAGTTATTTTAGTATTTTTTTTTAAAGTTGGTTTTGCATTTATTTTAAAGAAGTAAAAACTTATTTAAAAGTATTGCAAAGAATAGCATATTATTACAACAAGGCGTATCTAATTGATAACATTTCAAATTAATTAAAATAGTTTGAATTTTTTGGTGTTCCCTACTTTTAAATTTAAAGTCGAAGTGTCATCCACTAAGCCGAACTCTCAATATTCTTTGTAACGTGTTTATCAAAAGACATGTTTTTTTGTTCAAAAAGGATACAGCTTTGTCCCTCGTTTCTGGCTACCCGGGCGGTTTGAAATAAAACCATTTTGGTATGTTGCAGGTAGATTAAGTAATGTCGATTTTAGGAACTTTTAATAGTGACCAGAATATGTAGGTGGATTGTTTCAGTTTCGTTTTTTTTTTGTCTAAAAACAACAACAAATAAAATTTTTTTAGCTGTCTTTAAATCAAATTGTAAGGTGTATTCGGGGGCTCAATTTGGTAAGGACATAGCATACGGAATGCCGGCGGAATGCAGGCGACGTGCAGGAGATGTACGTTTATTCGTATTCTGCAAATGTTATTTTACTTAATAACTACTTAATTAGTTAAGTAGCTTTCTATATTATTTAAACAGCTTCCCTTGTTCCTCAGCCAATCAGTATTAAAAGAAGTTATAGATTAGCTATTATTTTTACTCCGGCAACAAATCGACTTCTGCAATGCTCCTGCATCCCGCCTGCTTATCGCATGCTATATTTTTACAAAATCGGCCCACAAGTAATTGGACAGGTTCTGAAAGTGGGCCGAAATCCGAAATAAACCTACAATTAGAGTAATGTAATACGGTTTTTTGACGATTGTAAATCAAAACATGATGACTAAATAAACCCTATGGGTTTCTTGTCGCTTCTTCTCATCGGAGGGCACGTTCCGAAGCCACACTAGAGTCATAGTTGTAAGAACGCTCGACGTATCTGATCGTAGTGATCGAATACATCCAATTAAATAAAATAAAAAAACTAAATCTTTAAAATATGTTTTGCGGAGAACGGAAACGGAGAACATGCTTTGTTTTTCTGTGACAAGAACTTTTAAAGAATATATTGCATAGAAATAGTGCATAGCCGACTTTTTCGTTCATTACTCGAGTTCTACTAATCGAATTTTGACTACTACTACTAATTGGATTTGGATGTAAAGTATACCACGAGGTTCCTCATAAATAGAACTATCCAATATTGAAAACCAGATTTCAATCGGATTAGTAGTTTTTAAATTTTTAAGGAACAAACAGACAGACAGACATGAATGAAAAATTATATAATTTTGTTTTAAGTATTAGGGGTTAAAGTATGAAATTGCCGATTTGTACTGAAAATCTTAATTGTTTATTTTTTAAATTTTTAACAAATTTATTTAATCAAAATAGTTGCCATTATTATCTATACATTGCTGCCATCTAATGGGAAGGTTATTAATGCCTTTGCGATAGAACTCCGACGATCTAGACTGCACAAACTGTGTGAAAGCATTTTGTACTGCCTCCTGGGAAGAAAACTTCTTGTCACGTAGATAATTGTCCAAATCACGAAAAAAATGGTAGTCCGTTGGAGCAAGGTCTGGTGAATACGGAGGATGACGAATGGTTTCTAAGTGCAGTTCCTGAAGGGTCAAAATGGTTTCTCGTGCTGTGTGAGGTCTCGCGTTGTCGTGGGGCAATAATGGTGAAGATCGATTCATGAGTCGGGGCTGTTTTACTGCTAGTTTTGTCAACATGGTTCGGAGTTCGGCACAATAGACATCTGCCGTAATTGCTTGACCAGATCGAAGAAAACTATAGTGAATAACACCATGCTGAGACCACCAAACAGTTACCATTACCTTTTTATTGGTAAGTTTTGCTTTAGGACACTGTTGTGGCATTTGACCTGGGGTCAGCCATTGCATTTTTCTTTTCCGGTTATCATAAAGAATCCACTTTTCATCACATGTTACAATTCGATCCAATATTCCTTCATTTCTGTACCGGTTCAACAAGGCAACACAAGTTTCAACACGCGTTTCTTTCTGCAGATCAGTCAAATCATGAGGCACCCATTTTTCGTATTTTTTTATTTTATTGATTTGACGCAAGTGAGTCAATAAAGTGGGTAAGGTAACGTTAAACCATGCCGCTAATTCCTGGGTAGTTTGACTAGGATCGGCTTCCACTATCTCTCTTAATTCATCGTTATTCACCTGTGTGGGCGGTCTTCCTCGTGGCTCGTTCTTTAAGTCGAAATTTCCATCACGAAAGCGTTTAAACCAAAATCGCACGGTGCGTTCATTAGTAGACCCCTCTCCAAACGCAGCATTGATATTGCGGGCTGTTTCTGCCGCGTTAGTTCCGCGTCGGAACTCGTATTCAAAAATCACTCGAATTTTCGCAGTATCCATCTATCTTGTCTAAATTGAATAACAAAAACAATTGAAAGTCGATATTCAAATGTTTCACGTTTTTTAAAAAAATAACATCACAGAAACCATTTGAAAAAAGTTTCATTCGAAAACCTCAAACCATGAAGATTCTATGTCAATTCAAAGAACCTATTGCAATAAAACGGCAATTTCATACTTTAACCCCTATTACTTACTACTTTTCCTAAGTCCTAGAAAACTTTTTTTTAAATTTACTTTCATGTACAGACTTTTTGTCCTCTCTTCCTTTATTATAACTATAGATTATTGTAAACAGGTAGCATTGGTAAAATGATGTAGGTATGTATATTGAGGGTAATCTCCGAAACTACTGAACCGATTTCAAAAATTCTTTTACCGATATAAAGCTACGTTATCGAGGCGTAACATGGCTATTTTTAATCTCGAAACACGGATGAAAGCCTAGTTATTTTTCAATATACCGGAAACGGTCCGAGTTTACCTGCAACATCAACCAACTATAGCACCGCACAAAGCGGGTTCCGTCTATAAAACTAGGACATATTTGTATATTATTGTTATTATTTAGTTTATTTTATAGATCCGGGTGTCCTTTGAGCTATTAAAATCAAACCGTTTATGGTTTATTAGGGTTCAGTAACCCAAAAGGTGAAAACGGAGCCATTTTACACGAAAAACACCAATTTATTAGGTAAACTGTGCTTTTACTAAGACTCCACTGTCTATCTAACACCAGGCTGTATCTCATGAGCTAGCTAGACAGTTGAAATATTCACAGATGAAGTTTTTGAATTGAATTTTTGGTCTAGTTGCAGAATTTCGTAAAAAACAAGCAATATTATCCTCCTAAGTCATTTCTAAGCTTAGTTAAACTACGTTCGAAATTTGTTCCGACTTTTTTAGAGGTGTGGGAGTAATTATCCGATTTAGGTTTTGTCTTTGGCTTTGTATTAAACTTTCAAACTGATAAAGCTCGTCCGTCAGTGACGAGTCTGAAATGCCTTCTAGTCTCTTATCTTACTAATATTATAAACGCTAAAGTGCAAGTATGTAAGTGACTTTGTTACTCTTTTACGCAAAAATTACTAAACCGATTGCGATGAAACTTGGAATACTAACAGAAAGTTGGAGACCTAAAATAACAAAGGTTTATTTTTAGGCAACTAATACTAGCTGCGCCCCGCTGTTTCACCCGCGTAAGTAGCGTTCCCGCTGGAATTTCGGGATAAAAAGTAGCCTATGTGTTAATCCAGGTCCCCAGCTACCTATATTCCATCTTCATCTAGTTTCATCGCAATCGGTTCAGTAGTTTTTGCGTGATTGAGTAACAAGCACACATACATATATACACACATACTCACAAACTTTCAGCTTAGGATAGACCTGTCTGAAATCTTTGATATTTAATTTACCACCTTATAAAGTAAGTCTAAATAACCTACGGAACCTTCGCTTATTAAAGCGATTAGCACTTACCAATAAGAATATTTGAATGAAACATCCCACAGAAGGGTTTTTATTGAAAATCAACGTCCAGATGTCGTTTTAAAAAATAATTTATTTTATACGTTTTGATAATTTAATTTATTTCGACGTGATTCAAAGGGCTTACACTAATTTGAGATGGAGAAGGTCGTGGGTTCGATTCCCGCCGGTTGCAAGTATTTATATAAAGATTTTTTTGATAAAATAATTGAAATAAATATTATAATATTTGAAACAATAATAATGATAATAGTTAAAAAAGATAATAAAATAATTAAGTAGCTCGGTTCGTTTAAAACCATGAATAAAAACACGATTTAACCGCGAAATCGCGAAAACTATAGAAGAAATTATATTGGATAATGTTTATTTTTCTAGTTGTATTTCTATCCAACATTATAAATAGGAAAGATTTATTTGTATGTAACGAATTTCTTTTGGAATAGCGCCTGCGAAATTGTGTAAAGCAAAGTTGTTGCAAAACATATCGACTTTGAGAGGACTTAATTATCTTTCTTTTGGGATGGTTTTCGAAAACCGGGAACCAGACCAAAGGGATGGATTTCGATGCAAAAAACTGCATCGAAATCCGCCCCGTAGTGTCTAAGTCTAAGCACCCGTACAAACAGACAGACAGATAAAAATAGAAAGAATAGAACCTATTTCTATTATACGACGACCTCTGTGGCGCGTCGGGCGGATGCTCGTCTGCAATGCAGAAAGTGCGGGTTCGATTCCCATCGGCTGCAAATACTTATGCTTAAAATAAATATTTGTATCTGGTCTGGGTGTCTTTCTATGTATAATATGTATGTATTTATAAAATAAAAGTATAGGTAGTATATCCGTTGTCTAGTACCCATAGTACAAGCCTAGTGCTTAGTTTGGGGCTAGATTGCGCTGTGTGCAATGTAGTGCAATATTTATTTGTTTATTTTATTTATATTTAAACTATACTAGCTGCGCCCCGCGGTTTCACCCGCGTAAGTCGGGATATCGGGATAAAAAGTAGCCTATGTGTTAATCCAGGTCCCCAGCTACCTATATTCCAAGTTTCATCGCAATCGGTTCAGTAATTTTTGCGTAAAAGAGTAACAAAGTCACATACATACTTGCACTTTAGCTTTTATAATATTAGTAAGATAAGAGACTAGAAGGCATTTCAGACTCGTCACTAACGGACGAGCTTTATCAGTTTGAAAGTTAAATACAAAGCCAAAGACATATAAAACAAAATAGCTTATAATTACAAAATTATAATAATGAAATAGCTTCATATAAAACAAAAAAATTAAAAAAAAACAGAGACAAATTATAACAAAACAAGTTTATTTATCTATACTATTAACACTATGGATGTAAATGTCTGAGAATAAATGATTTCAATTCAATTCAAATTCGTGGCAGATTTAAAAAAACAATTACATACCATAAATAAAATGTTTGGTTTGTTTGTTTTCATTAAAATAAAAGAAAACAAACAGAGCTAAAAAGAGGAAAACCAAAACTTTATTATAATTAATTTGTAAGTATAACATGTTTTCCATAAATTCGCACCCAACAGGACTTGAAACTGCAACTTTGGGGATCCTTCCCAACGCGTTATCCAATTCGGCCATAGGTGTTCGTCTCGTTGAATCGAAATAATGAATTAAACTAGCCACTCTCCACGGGTTTACCCGCGTAAGTCCCGTTCCCCCGGGATTATCGGGATAAAAAGAAGCCTATGTGTTATTCCAGGTCCCCAGCTACCTATCTTCCAAGTTTCATCGCAATCAGTTCAGTAATTTCAGCGTGAAAGAGTACCAAAGTCACATACATACAAACTTTCGCGTTTTTAAAATTAGTAAGAGTAAGAAGTCAGATAAGTTAAGAAATAAGATAAAACATCTACATACGATTTTAAACTTACATGATTATTAAATGGTTGTAAATAGAAATAAACATGGTAAACACCTCGTTAATTAATAATATCCATAAGATTTCTACAGAACCTTAGAGACGCAGTTTCATGTCCTGTTGGGTGTGAATTTTTGGAAAGCATTTCTTTATAAATTAAAATAAATTGAAAAGGTTTAATAGTAGTTTATGCACCGAGGTACTAAAGTCCTTTCTTATATAGCGGGCGTATATTGAATCCAAAGCGTACGAAGGACTCTAGAGGGTTAACTCCCAAACGTAGCGAGGGTGTTAGAAACTTAACTCCAGAGCGAAGCGAAGGAGTTATGTACCTAGAGTCCTGAGTGAAGCGTGGGATTCAAGCGCCCAAGATAAAGACAGGCTTTAGTACCGAGGTGAATACTCTACTTTACACATCTACTGCGAGACAATAAAAGGGCTACAATAAAAAGCATTTAACTAACAACAAAAAAATAGATTAATGCAACGTGTATGAAATAAATTGACAGCTCTATTTTAATATTTCTTTTTGTTTTTATTGGTCAAGGCATTTTAAACTTAGAAATATTTTTAGCAAGGAAATATATTTCCAAAAAAATCCCATGACAGGACATGACAGCTCTATATTAATTAAATTTAACGAAATTACATCAAAATGACGAAACCACACATCGGCCTTAGCTGATGAAAAAAAAAGTTGGGGCTTTATACTAACCAAAACTTTTTGCTTTACCCTTCCGTCCGTGAAAATTGAAAAAATTAGCCCAGTTTTTTTTTTTATGTGTTATGTCTAGGTGGCCAGTTCGAAATGGCCGTATGCTACCAGAACCTTAGTTCCAAATTTAAATTACTTTATGCCCTAGGTGCATAATGAGCACTTTATGCCCCTAGGGAATAAAGACTCGCTTTACGTTAACCTTTTTGGTCAACGTAAAGCGAGTCTTGAGCAGTAGGTGTGTAAAATAATATTTCTTTTTGTTTTTGTTGCTCAAGGCATTTTAAACTTAGAAGTACACGTGATTCCTGTGTAGCTCAGTGGTTAGAGCAGTCGCCTGGTTAGCGAAAGGACGCAGGTTCGAATCCTGTCATGAGGATTTTTTTTGGAAATATATTTCCTTGCTAAAAATATTTCTAGGTTTAAAATAATTATCAAACTAAGTAGCCGCGTGAATCCTTTTCCCTTAAATGAAATCCGTGGGTGATTTCGATTCAAAAGGACAACTTCATTAGCATCCGACGCTTGTATCATTTTAGAAATACAGCTCTGACAACTTAAGCGTAGGTGTGTATTAAAATAGGTACCTACAGCCACCGAATACAAAGAAATTGAGATTTACCTAATTACACTTTACCGTCTCTTGATCGCGTATTATAATAAACAAGCTGCTTCCTTATTAGAAAGGGACAACACGCTACATTGAAGAAATATTATAAACTCTTTGACTGATATTTTCTTCGAAACGTGCTCCATCTTAGACTGCTTTATCACAAAGACGGCAAACAAGTATTATTGATTCTTCAAGTTCCTTATTGTCAAAAACAAAACTAAATAAAACTGGTTCTGCATAAGCGAGGCCCATATTTTATTTACAAATCGATGGTTTATATTTTATTTTACATTAAATACCAAATGTTTCAAAATGTTATTTGATAGAGCGGGCAATGAGTTATTCTTGTGGTAATCATAATTGGATATACAAGATTAGAAGCAGGAAATTTTAAATTACTAAAATTTCTACCTACATTATTTAGATTACTAAAAAAAATGAGTTTATTTTATATCTTGCTAGCTGCGCTCCGCGGTTCCAGCCGCGTAAGTCTCGTTCCCGCGGGAATATCGGGATAAAAAGTAGCCTGTGTGTTATTCCTGATATCCAACTACCTATATTGTAAGTTTCATCGCAATCGGTTCAGTAGTTTTTGCATGATTAAGTAACAAACACACATACACTAATACATAGTACGTAATACACCTACGAGTATGCTCACAAACTTTCAGCTTTATAATATTAGTAGGATAGGAAAAGATTATTAAGGGCGCTGCTAGTATTGCATAGAATTACCCCATCTCTTCCCGTGGTTGTCGTAAAAGGCGACTAAGGTATCTGGGGAAAACTAGCAAATCTAGAATTCTCCCCGCATAGTGACGGGTAAACTGCATTGTCCCACAAACCCTGGTGTCTGTCACCTGAAAAACAATTTGTGGATTTCGCAGCGGTTTGTTAGCACCGGTCTAAGTCGTAGCGCCAAGCGGACTCGTCTGTGTTCTGATACGTTGACCGGTGAAGCTACTAAGGAAGATGGGTTGAATCTTGATCCACTACTGTCTTCCTTCTTTAAGATAAACGTGGCACATCTTAGGCCATAATATCATCACAATCATTCAGGTGAGATAGTGGTCAAACGCTCATCTATCGTGTGTAAAAAAAACAAATATGGAAATAAATTTGTAAAAAAAATGCAAGTATTTATAATGGCCAATTACATCTGTGTTTAAAAAAAGCTAAGATGAGGAATCTCTGCTCTATAGTTACAATTTTAATTTTCTTTGTAACAAATCGGCCCATATAAATTTTGCATCCGTTCTTTTATGATCTTTTTATTGATCATGTTTGACGCGAAACGTATCAAAAATGGTTCAGTACTTTTTTAAAGGTTTGTTTTTTCTTGTAGTAACAAGGTTATTGACATAATTTTGATTGGGTTTTTAACTTTTTTATGATTTAGAGTTTGACTTCACCTCATGCCATTGACGACATTCTATTCCACTTGAATATGTGTTGTGTGACTAAATCCCCGATTCCCTATACTTACTATCGCGAGATTTGTTTCGTTTTTTAATTAAAATATTAATTATGTATGACTTCCAAAAACGCCAAAATTTATTGTAGTGCCTAATGATACGCAAATAATATATAATTAAACATGAAAGTGACAACCCAAGGCTTCAACGCAGAGGAGTAGGTGATTAACTCGCCATCGACTTAAGTTAGACTACTATTATTTCTTTACTATGGTGGGTTATTAGTCCAAAAGCTTCGATAGGTCACATTATTTAGTCCCCGTTTTTCTTTTTTCAAAATCTCAATTCCAAAATGTCATACCTACAAAAGAAAGAACAGATTAATCAAATAAAAGATTATTATCAAAATATGTTTAGTTTTAAACACTCAATGCGCCCGCGCCGGGTAAGGATTTCAGGGGTCCGTAGTCGGAATATTTATAACAACCGATAAAAGAAATGAAATTTGTCTTTTCTTTTTACAAAGTTTCTAAGTGCACACAACACTTAGAATGCCTTGACACAAACACTTTTAGCCTTAATAATAAAATGGGAATAAGGTCGGAGTAGTTATTCTGCCTTTTGTTTCTGTCTGTCAACTTTGAAAGTTCTTGTCACGGAAAAAGACAAAGCATGTTCTCGCTACTCCGACCTTACTCCACGTTTTTTAATAAAGCTATTTAATGTTAACCGATAAGTCATGAATGAATGAAAATAATGAATTCACCATACACCATAATTATAAATGCACATTACATTACGTACAAATACAAAAAAAAACATACACAACTTATAACTAGGTGGCACAATGGGCGGCCTTTTCGCTTAAAGCGATCACTTCCACGCACCTGAAAACCCTGGATGTTGTGGCTATATTTTTTAAATGAGATTTAGAAAAAAACTTAGTTGTGACTGATTTTTAGTTTGCATTTGTTTTCAATACTTTTTAAAAGATTTTTAGTTAAATTTTTAGTCACAATTATATACGGAACCCCAGTTTCCTTTCATTTTTGATACTTTTTGGAAGCCTTCATACCTACTCTAAGAACATCAATAACATGTCTATTTTGAATATTTACACCTAACGATACGATATTCGGTGCGAAGACCCTAATACCACGGACTATGGTGCCGATTTTGAAGTCATTCCAAATACCTACTGTTTAGATTAATATTTTGGGATAAAAAGTAGGTAGCCGTTGTGTTAATCCAGATCTCTAGCTATCTACATATCAAGCCTCATCGTATACGGTTAAGTAATTTTGCGTGACCTTGTTAAAAACCAAGAATTTGTTGTCATGTTGTTTTTTTCGTTTGGTGTTCTTTTGTGTGTTTGTTGACAATAAATGTTTTCTGTTTCATTTTTTTCTCTTTTACTTGCTTACTTACATACAAACCTTCACTAAAGTTATAAATATTATAAATAAACAATTTTTATAATTTAAGTTTACTTAGTTTTTTTTTTAATTTGTTTTTTTAAAATAGTTATTTTTGTATGTTGCATTGACTTACAATACTAGCCTGAAAGAAGGTACCGTGTCAATTATCCATTGTCATCTAAATTACAATACAATAATAATAATAAATTATTTATTGCAATAATTCAATGTTTACAAATCATTATGAACCCTAACATCTGAACTAGCGTTAACTGTATGTCAGATGATAGTTCTTCCCTTCGTGTGACAATTATTTTGCATTTAATATTACAATAATTATTAGCATTACATTTAACATTATAATTAATACTACATTCAACTTTATAACAATATTATTATACATTCAACATTACTATCATGCAATTCAATTTATTACATCTTTAATTACTGAACATTTGACAGGAACCAGTCAATTCATTTATTATTAAGTTTCAGTTTTGAGCTTATAAGACATAATAATAATATCGTCACATCAAAACGACTTATAAATAAAACTAAAATAAAAATAGCTTCATTTTCCTTTTTCTTACGAAACATGTGTTAGTTGGTATTTATTATTTTACTATGTTAGTAAAAAAAACCTTATGTTAGTGTTTTTTTTTCTGTTAATCTTTAATTTGTATTTGTTTTACTAAGTTTAAGTTGGTAAAGACCGCTAAGGCGGTAAAAGCCTCCTCCAGTTTTTTCCAGTGCTTCCTTTCTTTTGCTAGTCTCGTCCATAAATATCCAAATCAAAACAACTTCTATGTAAAAATACGTAGTTTTGACTACGTTCTATTAAACATGCAGGTATCAATTTTTTTTGTTTTATGAATATCAATCAATATTTGGATACTGATACTCATACTCATTTATTCAGACCATAGGAACACTACAATAATAAATTATTTGGAACACTTGGTCACGTCAAAAGTAATAAAAATCAAATATAACATAAATTGGTTTAAAATAATATCCATACCTAATTGAGTTTACAAAAATAAAATGAGTTTCAGTTGCTGCTGTAAAGAGGCATTGTCAGTATAATAAATGATGATAATTAAAACTGATAGCAATTGATAACAACATGTTCAAAAAGTAAAAATAATGTCAATAGTTATTTGCAGCTGTACAAGGGCTGAGGTCAAATTATGTCATAATTATCTTACCTAACTTAAAACAACACAAGGAGTAGTGAGATCACAATTAGGGCATTTCCGAATAGCTACTGCTATTAACGAAACAAATCGTTTAGACTATATAATAGGAACATGTTAATACAACTGATGATATTGATTGATTATATAATAGTGTTTATAGTGCGTTATGTGCTGTAAAAGTTATCGTAAAAAGATAGAGGACTAAACAAGAAATCGTATCTCAAAACAAGTTATTAAAAAATCGTATCGGATCCTCTAAAAGCTATTTTATTTTTATGTCAAAATCATTTGTAAATCTCAAAGAGTTATGTCGGAGATACTCGTGTTCTTTGTTAGTTTTATCCTTTTTTCTTAAAGATTGTTTAAAGTTGAAGCTATTGTGGGAAAGTTTAACTTTAGGTAGGTATTTACACAGTCGTATTCACAAACGTCCCTATGCGTGGCTTAATGACTTGCTCTTGTGACTGCAACGTCAGCAAATATATGATAAAGTCTAAGCCTGAAATATATAGTGCGTGCTTTGACTTTGCTCAGACTGAGCTTAGCAAAAACTAAGCATAAACTTTGAATTAGAATATACAATTAGAATAGTGGTGTGTCTCACCTAGTGTTAGAGTTGTCAGGTTGCCCTAAGGCCTCTAACTTGACCTAACGACTGCTATCAGAGATAACAACCATTATAGTAGTGTATCTCACCTAGTGTTATAGTTGTCAGGTTGCCCTAAGGCCTCTAACTTGACCTAACGACTGCTATCAGAGATAACAACCATTATAGTAGTGTATCTCACCTAGTGTTAGAGTTGTCGGGTCGCCCTAAGGCCTCTAACTTGACCTAACGACTGCTATCAGAGATAACAACCATTATAGTAGTGTATCTCACCTAGTGTTATAGTTGTCAGGTTGCCCTAAGGCCTCTAACTTGACCTAACGACTGCTATCAGAGATAACAACCATTATAGTAGTGTATCTCACCTAGTGTTAGAGTTGTCAGGTCGCCCTAAGGCCTCTAACTTGACCTAACGACTGCTATCAGAGATAACAACCGGCTGCTTACTGTACTTCCGAAAACACGAAGGAGCTCGAGTAAGTGATTTGGTTGGCACACAAATTATCGGTCACCCCATCCAAGTAATGACCGCGCCAAGCGTTGCTTAACCCGCACGACCATTCTATGGTCAACAGATGCAGCTAAAAAGAAGATAAGTACTTTCTTTAAGTAGCTATTGTTCTTTATTTTGAGTGTTATATATATGTATATTTATCTTATCTTCTACACTAACTCCCTTATAAAATATTATTTACACATGACTAAGTTATGTGACGTTTGTCTCTGTCTGTCACCTTTGAAACTTCATGTAAAAGTATAAATAAGACAAACGATGCATAGGTATGCAGCGCATTAATTAGCTTTTATAAGTAAGGGGTAATATTATAAAGTTGGTTTGATTGTGTGTTTGTTTGTTGGTTTGAACGCGCTAATCTCAGGAACTACCCTATCGTCCGAATTAAAAAAATCTATGTATAGTTCGCCTAGATGTCTAGACTTCTAGAACAACGTTATGTACTAGAAACGGCAAAGACAACAGCACTGCAGTGGACGTAGACCATTAAACCAAAAACGCCTACAATAATGTAAGAATCACATAAACTTTATTGTTTTTAATGCGCGAAGATTATTGCCGTCGCCTTTTTTTACTGCATTTTGTTTAAAATTCAGAATTTGTTTAAAACCCCGCTGTTTGCGTGAAAAATTGAACACTGTTCTTTGTAAATATGTCAGGATATTAGTACGCTTGAATACGGTGAGAACTTCTTTCGATTCTTTACTTTGTAACGAAACTATTTAATTCCAAACAAAGCTACAAAAACATTTAAAAAATTGGGGTCGCATCTTTCTTAGGTGATTTTATTGGCATGCATAGCATACATAGATTTTGAGTGTAAGTCTTGACGATGCGCCGTTTTAAATGCCCCCCCCCCCTCTTTTTAAGGACTTTAAAACGTAGGTTTTTTTTTAAATATTCTTAAAAAAAAACAATTTAGCTTTAGGTTGCATTGTCATTTGGTTCTGAACTATTCCCAAAGTTTCAGCCCGCTAGCTAGTCGGGAAGTGCCTCAAATTGAAGTTGCAAGATTCCACCCGGACCGACAAACAAACAAACAAGAAAAGTGAGAGTATAAAAACGTGGAAAAAATACTTATTTACATAGCATACCATTTAAACTTATAAATAAACAGATCAACTTTTCTTTCAGGGTTTACTCAAAGGGTAAATCGGGCCCTCTCAGACTACGAGGAACAAATAGAATGGAGATCTAACTTCCCTATTAAATTCGAAAAAAAAACATGTTCCACGGTGTCACAGCAGCAGATGCACACACTGACATGTCCCGTACCGTACAGTATTACGTATAATCGACCTTTGAATCCACCAATGGCGGACGCTCTTTAGCGACATACTAGACGGCGGTCGAATCATCGTTCTAGGCGCCGCAACCACCGTTTGCGTGGAACATTTTTTCAAAGGATTATTCAAAGGTATTTTTAATTTTTTCCTTCCTTACATAATATATTCGAGTTCGTTGCATTCTAACGACAATTTTACTACACTATTTTTAAATCGATGATAAAATATCTTTTCAATTTTATTTTTTAATTATTGTTGCAAGTCGCACATTTGTTTGTTGGTCCGGTTGTTACTTATTATTTATGTTTGTGTGAAAACAGCTTACAATTTCATAATTCGTTTGTGCAACATAGAGGTAAAATACATAAGCACTAAAATAATTATACAAGGTGTGACGGGGGTACCCATTAAAGCCGAAAGGGGGTTGTTCTAGACGTCTAGGCGAACAACTTTTGATCTACAACTTTCGTTAATTCAGTTTTTTTTTAATATTTGTTTTGTGTAATTTTGTATTTTATGTTTTTTGTTTTGCTTATGCACTGAAAAAAAAATAGCATTTTTTGAAAATAAAGGCAATTCAAGTTTTGATTGTAGACTAAATACATGGCAACTTAAGATCAATGACCTCTAACTCTAAAAAACAGCTGTTTTTCAAGGAAGCTTTAAACATTAAATTTTAGTAAACCACTTCGAATTTCCACAAGTTGTAGAACAACAGTTGTTCGCCTAGACGTCTAGAACAACCCTATTTCGGCTGAGACGGGTATCCTCTTTCCACCTTGTATTTACAAAGAGTTCAGCCAGTTAAATTACAATAAACATCGTGTGACCGAAAATTCCGCAGTGAAGGGTTTTGTCTACAAAACTGCGATACAGACTTGCAATACTGTACGGCTCAGATTTTTTATATTATATCTAGGAAAAGAGGTTAAAAAGTCTGTAGGTACCATTTATTTTATAAAAAGTTGTCTAGTAGACTTAGGGAAAGTAGTAGAACAAAATTATATAATTTTAAAATTCATGTCTGTCTGTCGTTTTGTTTCTTATACAATTAAAAACTACTAATCCGATTTAAATCTGGTTTTCAATATTGGTTAGGTCTTTTTTCAAGGAACTTCGTGGTATACTTCATATCGAAATCCAATTAGTAAAACCCGAGTAATTAAAGAAAAAGTCGGCTATGCACTATTTCTACGCAGGCGAAGGCGCGGGTAACATAGCTTATAAATATTTATGTACTTATTGCACAACATTATACACAGCGCAATCTAGCCCCAAACTAAGCACTAGGCTTGTACTATAAGTACTGGACAACGTATAATAAAAGTATAATATTTTTGTTTATTGTCAATACAGACATATGATACTCTAGCTGCGCACCGCGGGTTCATTCGCGTAAGTCCTGGTCCCGCGGGAATTTCGGGATAAAAAGTAGCCTATGTGTTATTCCCGGTATCCAGCTACCTATGTTCCAAGTTTCATCGCAATCGATTCAGTAGTTTTTGCGTAAAAGAGTAACAAAGTCACATACATACATGTACAAATTTTCGCGTTTATAATATTAGGGGTTAAAGTATGAAATTGCCGATTTGTACTGAAAATCTTAATTGTTTATTTTTTAAATTTTTAACAAATTTATTTAATCAAAATAGTTGCCATTATTATCTATACATTGCTGCCATCTAATGGGAAGGTTATTAATGCCTTTGCGATAGAACTCCGACGATCTAGACTGCACAAACTGTGTGAAAGCATTTTGTACTGCCTCCTGGGAAGAAAACTTCTTGTCACGTAGATAATTGTCCAAATCACGAAAAAAATGGTAGTCCGTTGGAGCAAGGTCTGGTGAATACGGAGGATGACGAATGGTTTCTAAGTGCAGTTCCTGAAGGGTCAAAATGGTTTCTCGTGCTGTGTGAGGTCTCGCGTTGTCGTGGAGCAATAATGGTGAAGATCGATTCATGAGTCGGGGCTGTTTTACTGCTAGTTTTGTCAACATGGTTCGGAGTTCGGCACAATAGACATCTGCCGTAATTGCTTGACCAGATCGAAGAAAACTATAGTGAATAACACCATGCTGAGACCACCAAACAGTTACCATTACCTTTTTATTGGTAAGTTTTGCTTTAGGACACTGTTGTGGCATTTGACCTGGGGTCAGCCATTGCATTTTTCTTTTCCGGTTATCATAAAAAATCCACTTTTCATCACATGTTACAATTCGATCCAATATTCCTTCATTTCTGTACCGGTTCAACAAGGCAACACAAGTTTCAACACGCGTTTCTTTCTGCAGATCAGTCAAATCATGAGGCACCCATTTTTCGTATTTTTTTATTTTATTGATTTGACGCAAGTGAGTCAATAAAGTGGGTAAGGTAACGTTAAACCATGCCGCTGATTCCTGGGTAGTTTGACTAGGATCGGCTTCTACTATCTCTCTTAATTCATCGTTATTCACCTGTGTGGGCGGTCTTCCTCGTGGCTCGTTCTTTAAGTCGAAATTTCCATCACGAAAGCGGTTAAACCAAAATCGCACGGTGCGTTCATTAGTAGACCCCTCTACAAACGCAGCATTGATATTGCGGGCTGTTTCTGCCGCGTTAGTTCCGCGTCGGAACTCGTATTCAAAAATCACTCGAATTTTCGCAGTATCCATCTTTCTTGTCTAAATTGAATAACAAAAACAATTGAAAGTCGATATTCAAATGTTTCACATTTTTTAAAAAAGAACATCACAGAAACCATTTGAAAAAGTTTCATTCGAAAACCTCAAACCATGAAGATTCTATGTCAATTCAAAGAACCTATTGCAATAAAACGGCAATTTCATACTTTAACCCCTATTATTAGTAAGATAGGTATTGCACAACATCACACACAGAGCTACCTAGCCCCAAACTAAGCACTAGGCTTGTACTTTGAATACTAGACGATATACTACATATTATACTTAATATTTTGTAAATATATACAAAATATGATACATAGATTCCTGCAGGTTCGGAACTTGCGCAGGTAAACACGCAGGACACAGCTAGTCAACAATAAAAATATTACAAACCAATGTAAAACAAGTTTTGTACCAAAAAGGACACAATAGCGATAAAAACCCTAAGCGCTATGACTCACTTATGGAATATTTTAAGTGTTTTCTGACCACCCGGGGTAAGGGGCTTCAATGGAACTTTTATACAGGGTTATGGGAACTTCTAACATACAAAACACTTTATTTATCGGGTTAAATCGCGTTTAAACCCGATTCAACCCGATAAATAAAGTGTTTTATTATGCAAAATCGCGAAAAGCACAGAAGAAATTATTCTAACATACATTTACCTATATCATTTCTTCTAAGGGCCCGTCTCCACGAGCGTTACAATCGCGGCGATATTGGGCCCTACCATGATGTCTTATAAATCGTTGTCGTTCGACTAAAAAAAAAACACATCAAATAATCAAAAAAAAACGAACTTCAAAAATAAAAAAATAATTTTTTTTAATTGTCTGTGGTTTTTAAAAGTACCTAGTCGGGGTATTTTTTTATTTAAAATTTACTTTATTCTTTTGAACGACATAGCAACGACAAAGGATCACGATAGCGCGGATTATCCTATTTCTAAACTAGCTGCTACCCGTTCGTCTGTGTAGAAATAGTGCAAGGCCGACTTCTTCGTTCATTACTCGGGTTCTACTAATTGGATTTCAATATAAGTTATATGCCGACGTTCCTCGAAAATAGAACTATCCAATATTGACAACCAGATTTCAATTGGATAAGTAGTTTTTAATTGTATAAGGAACAAACAGAGAAACAGACAGGCGAGCAGTCGATCGGGCTGTGCAACCGAGTGGCGGCCGAGCAATGGACAACGCTCGGACCCGGCCGCCCGCGTGACGGTCTAAGATAAATCACCCATATTCGCCATTTAGTCGCTAACTATCGTCCAATAACCCTGTGTACCAAATTTAATTTTTTATAAAAGAGTGTTTGACCACTCCACCTACCTCAATAGATTAGAAGTGACGATAAATAAATGAATAAAAATCATACAGTTTCGTTTCCAATAGAAAGGTTACAGTAAACCGTTGTCATACAAAGCATACCACGAGAAATGAAACAAATGGCGCATGGCCTTGAGTGTTTTTCGATCTGCCTTTAATTTACTAATAGTTCGCCCCGAACTGAGACCTCACGACCCCCGTACCGATCCGGCTCATCTTCGAACTCATAAATTCTATTGACCTAAACTACGCGAATACCAAAATTCATGAAGATCGGAGCTCCGATACTCAAGTTATCGTCGAACAAACATACAAATATACAAAGATACAAGCGCCAGGCCCGTCTACACTGGACCTCACTCGCTTCGCTCGTTCGGTCAATTAAGTAGGTTTAAAAATAAGCTACTATCTATTTTTACACGACTGCCAAAGGAAGTGTTATGTTTTTGTTACACGACTGCCAAAGGAAGTGTTATGTTTTTGTTACACGACTGCCAAAGGAAGTGTTATGTTTTTGTTACACGACTGCCAAAGGAAGTGTTATGTTTTTGTTACACGACTGCCAAAGGAAGTGTTATGTTTTTGTTACACGACTGCCAAAGGAAGTGTTGGGTTTTTGTTACACGACTGCCAAAGGAAGTGTTATGTTTTTGTTACACGACTGCCAAAGGAAGTGTTATGTTTTTGTTACACGACTGCCAAAGGAAGTGTTATGTTTTTGTTACACGACTGCCAAAGGAAGTGTTATGTTTTTGTTACACGACTGCCAAAGGAAGTGTTATGTTTTTGTTACACGACTGCCAAAGGAAGTGTTATGTTTTTGCCCTGAGTGTATGTATGTATGTGACCTATTTTTGTGCCGTCGTAGGGCCTAAACGGCTGGGCCGATTTAGATAAACGATACGTCGTTAGATTCGTCATGACCGTGAGAGTGACATAGGGTACATTAAAATAATAAATAAATAAAAATAATGATGTAAAACGCTATTAACCAAGATTTGTAAAGACCATAAAAAACAGAAAACGCGTAACATTGTTCACTCAAACGATATTATTATGTTTTATTCTTTCGTAAATTTACATTTGAAAAGTATTGCTTGTAAAGTTTTACAATTAAATTTTAAAATAATTAATTATAATTTTATCGGAAGTCGTTTAAGTAGGTTGTCTTTATTAATATGTCACTTGCCTTCGGCTCGGTTGTCTTGTCTTTAATGACGTTTATATATTCTTTTTACTTACTTCAATTTATGGCTTAGCACTACCTCTGGATTTCAATATTCGCATGCGAAAACAATCCGCGTGTGAATAATGTAGTCCCACCCGACTGCATCCACCATTCCTAAAGCTACTAGAAGCATCTTGTTTTTCACTTTTCTGTTAAAAGTGCAGTCGGGTTTTTTTATTTTTTTTATTTATACCCGTGATAAGTGATTGTCCACCCTACCTATTTTTTTGTTATGTTAGCATTTATTTTTTAATTCTAAGACCGATTTGAATGGAAATTTGCATAGGGATAGTTTAAGTGATGGAGAGTAACATAGGATACTTTTGATCCCGATATAAGTCTTGGCGGCGTCTAGGCTTCGAGCTATCTGCACAAAAAGTTTCATCGCAATCGCTTCAGTAGTTTTGCGTGAAAGAGTAACAAAATCACATTACCTACATACTTGCAAACTTTCGCGTTTATTATATTAATAAGATTTATGAACGCGTTCTTTGAGACAAAAAAATATACTGACGTAATTCAGAATCAGTCGGTTAAAAAGTAAATTATTTTAACAAATTTCACTGATAACTAAAAAAAATCTAACGGAAAACCGAAAAAAAAAAAAAAAAAAACTGGGATTGCCAGCTTAACAAGAATGACATAACTAACTCAATTTGTAACAAACTCGAGTTAACTCAACTAACCGTAACTGATGGGAAAAAAACAAAAACACATTTCGAAAAAACTTAAGAAATTCGGTGCGCGACAGGAATCGAACCTTCTATCAAATTTTAAGGGAGAATTTAGACTGAAAACTTTTTAATCGACCGATAGAAGAACGTTCTACTATCGGTCGATTAAAAGCAATCGTTGTTGTTATTTTTGCTTTGCCGTGAGTGTATGTATGTATTTTTTTAACTACATTTTCGTTATTTCACCAATTTTAGTCCCAATTACGCTGGAATACTGATTTCCAACTGTCTACATACCAAGTTTTATCACAATCGATTCAGTAGTTTTTTCGTAGATCAGTAACAAACATACTATTACCTACAATGAGTCTATTAAAGTTATAGAGACGCCATTGCAGAATTAATCATCATTGAAAAGCGGCACAAACTATGCTATACAACGAAACTATTGTTATCTCTTTCTAAAACATAAGACTCAATGCTACTTGCATTACGTAAGAAAGAGATGTCATAATTTTATTACTAAAGCGATCGTGACGTGAGCTGGGATGGAACTAAGACTTCTTTGGCTAGTTAGCTTAGATTTGTGTCGCCAAGAAATTTGCCCTATTACGTATCTAGAAGTTTTTACATATCTCTGATTACCTACTTGTTTACTTAGAATACTGTATTAACCCAAAATACATTTTTTATCCCGATATTCCCGCGGGATCGGGACTTACGCGGGTGAAACCTTCTAGTGGTAGGTAACATGTTGAAGAAATACTTTAAAGGTAGAAACATCTTCAAAAATTCACTTGCGATGAGGTATGAAATTGCGCCTGCGGATATTAAAGACAGCTGCGCCCCGCGGTGCCCCGTGTAGGTCGTGTTCCCGCGGAAGTAACTGGATTATTTCAGGTCTCCAGCTACCTATTACTCCAAATTTCATTGCAATCGGTTCAGGAGTTTTTGCGTGAAAGAGTAGGTAACAAATGCCACATACATACAAACTTTCGAGCTTATAAAAGTAATAAGACGTTTTTTTTAATCGAAATATTTCCAGTAGCGTATTAATGCCTTGAGCAATAAAAATATTACAGAAAGTTTTACAGATCCGCCGACTAAAAAATTTCAATCTGCCGTCACCGTAAAATATTTGTTTAATAACAAAAAAAACACTAAACTAGTAGAACCCAGTGGTCTAGTAGAAAAACAGAACAGGTTACCATGCGTAGAATTAAATTATTTACATCTATAGGTAGGTACCTGACCTACCCTAACCCGATCTTTGAATAAAAAATGAAAGAAACTTTAGTTTCGGGCGAGGGTTCTGTAGGAAAGCTTGGATTATTCTGTTCAGTAAAATTTTACCACATAATTCTACTTTCGCGGTTTCACCCGTGCAAGTCGCGTTTCCGCGTTGTTATCACTTTGAAGTACTATTGAAGTACATCATCAGTACTTCCCTGGTCGTCCGATTAAGTGTGGATTTTGCATTGCGGTAGGTAGGTGAAATAAGGCAAAATTTGTATGTCAGTAAGTGATGACGACGATGAATGATGATAGTTAAAAAACAACGAAATCACGCAATTTTTATTTTTATTTGGATAATCCTATATGTTAATCGAAGTCTTAAGCTATCTGCATACCAAATTTCATTGAAATCGGTCCAGCCGTTTCCGAGATTAGCGCGCACAAACGCACAGACAAACAGACAAAAAGTTAAAGAAGGGAATGGGTTCTGTTACGTTAGTACATACCCCTAAAAATAGTTTTTTCTAAGTATTTTTCAAAAACAGACACCCTTAAGTTACGATTTTATTAAAAGTATTGATGAAGTGGAGCGGGATTTACATTACAAACTGCGCCCCGCGGTTTCACCACCGTACGTCCCGTTTCCGCGAGAATATCGGGCTAAAAAGTATCCTATGTCCTTATCCTGGTTCTAAGCTACCTCCCCACCAATTTTCCGCCAAATCGGTTTAGCCGTTCTTGAGTTATAAATGGTGTAACTAACACGAATTTCATTTAGTTGTTTACAATTCCTCATCATTTCATACGAGGCTTCGGGAAATCGTTGGATACTAAAAAAGTACTAATTTGACTTTCAATGTCACCGTCAAATACCAACGGTTTTGACTATTTCATTGCGGTACCCTAAACATTGTCCATAGCCACTAAATAGATAACCACCTATTATGACATACGGACGGACAAAAAATTACGTTGTGGACACAATGTTTACGGATGCGGATGTGGTGATGAACTTAGTGATTTTTAACAAATATAAATAAATAAATAAAAATTGCACGACACACACATTTTTAAGCACAAAATGTTTGCACCCGTCGGGAATCGAACCCGCAGGATTCTGCATTACATTACATGTCGTATTGTCGTTCAAAAAAATAGAGTAAATTTTAAATAAAAAAAATACCCCGACTACTTTTAAAAACCTCAGACAATTATAAAAAAATATTATTTTTGAAGTTTTTTTTTTTTTTAAATTATTTGATGAGTTTTTAATTTAATTTTTTCAGCTGAACGACAACGCGACGACTTAGAAGACATCATGGTAGCTTGGGGCCCATTATCTACCTGTTTTCCATTCATTTTTGAGTTGATAAAGCTTCGTTGGCAGTCCAGTAGCAAATTGTATTTTATTGACGATTTTTTTTTATTGACGACCCCTGTGGCGCTTCGGACGAACGCTTGGCTGCAATGCAGAAGGTTGCCGGTTCGATTCCCGCTGGGTGCAAATATTTATGCTTAAAAATAAATATTTGTATCTGGTCTATGAATAATATGTATGTATTTACAAAAGAAAAATAAATATAAGTAGTATATCCGTTGTCTAGTCACCGTAACACAAGCTTAGCAGCTTACTACGGGGCTAGATGGCGCTGTGTATTGGTCACAGGATTTATTTATTCATTTTATTTATTGCAATTATTCTAAATTAATATTAAACAATTCTATTACATGAATAAACTTCCTGAAGTTATCAGCAGAGCAGCGACGTGCGATATTGGAGCTAAATGTTCACCAACAAAGTGTAAAACAAAAATCGCTCCCGCTCATGCCTGTAGACCATCCCTTATCGACAGACGGACAGCCAATAAATCATTGAGATAGCAAGTCAAAGTTCCATCGCACAAACCGACCGGCATCGATAGTTAAGGCGAAGTTATGCGACTAAAGGTGAAAATAAATGTGTGTCTTGTTTATTTTTTTATTAGTTAACTAGCTGCGCCCCGCGGTTTCACCCGCAGAAGTGAAAACGTGTTATCAAAGGCGCGGGCGGCCGAGCGGTTCTCGAGCGGTTGCACTTTTTCGTTCATTACTCGGGTTCTACTAATTGGATTTCGATGCAAAGTATAACACGACTTTTCTCGAAAATAGAACTATCCAATATTGAAAACCAGATTTCAATCGGATAAGTAGTTTTTAATTGAATAAGGAACAGACAGATAAACAGACAGACAGACACAAATTTTAAAAATTAAATCATTTTGTTCTACTACTTTTTCTAAGCCTTACTTTATTTAAACAACTTTTTTTTTTAATTTACTTCCTTTACAGACTTTTTGTCCTCTCTTCCTTTATTATAAGTATAGATATAGAAGATTATAAGTATTATATTGATTTATTAACTAGCTGCGCCCCGCAGTTTCCCCGGGGGAACGGGACCCGCGTAAGTCCCGTTCCCGCGGGAAAATCGGGATAAAAAGTAGCCTTTGGGTTAATCCAGGTCGCCTAGCTACCTATATTCCAAGTTTTATCGCAATCAGTTCAGTAGTGTTTGCGTGAAAGAGTAACGAACTCACATACATACATACATACAAACTTTCGCGTTTATAATATTAGTAAGATAAGATAAAAAAGAACTTGGTATGAAACAGAAAAAGATAAAAATAAAGAAAAAATAAATAGTGATATTAATAAACTAATAGAATTAAATAAATTTTATTTTATTTTATTTAGTTCAAGACACATCTGCGCCTTAACAACGCGAACATTCCGAAGTTAAACTTTACTCGGCTAGAATTTAACGATGTTCACCTCATAGCGAGTATACGACCATTACACACTTGCACGCAACTACAATAAACCGCCGAGACTTGTCGATGAGCAGCACACTTGAGACTCAAACAGTCTTGCACGCAATACTGTGCGTGTAACTACAATGATGCGCCGAGACTTATCGATGCGCGTTTTTCTATTCATTGCTAGTACAACAACTATACTAACAATATTATTTTAAGGGGCCGTAGTAGGCCAGAACTGATGTTTCTAGGATGAATTACTACAAAAGTTATTTGAAATAAAAGTTTTTGAAACCATATTTATTAAAGTCGATGATATTTACTAACACGTGAATGTCGTGAAAACACGATTCCTGAAAATTTTCTCGATAGAAAAAAATTCCAAACTTCCCTATTAATTGTACAAATAAGTGATATTACTCAGTCAATATTGTACGAAAACTAATAAAACTTTGTTTAAGAACTGAACCTAGCTCAATACAGGCAGTGAATGTTTTGAATTTCAAGATTAACGTTTAGTTATCTTGAAACTAGCAATTGTTTGATTTTACGCACAAAAATGTTGCAAGGTCGCATCTTACGTCCTTCACTTACACATCTGAAATTCGCTGGCTTTGTCCCTGTCACGCTAATAGGGTTGTATAGGCCCTTAAGGAAAAATTTATTTATCTGTTTGTTTGTAAAATAGATCGGCTTTGAAACTACTGGACCGATTTTAAAAATTCTTTCACCAATAGAAAGCTACATTATCGAGGAGTAACATAGACTACTTTTGATCCCGATATTCCCACGGCAATGGGACTTACGCGGGTGAATTCGAGGGGGCGCAGCTAGTACATACATATTATACATAGATAGACACCCAGACCAGATACAAATATTTATTTTTAAGCATAAATATTTGCACCTGGCGAGAATCGAACCCGAGCCTTCTGCATTGCAGTCAGGCGTACGCCCGACGCGCCATAGCGGCCGTCAAAATTAGCAACACTTTGAGCTTCCATAATATGAGATAAGTAGATTCCTCAAGAAAATCTTATCTTACTAATATTATAAACGCGAAAGTTTGTATGTATGTATGTGAGGTTGTTACTCTTTCACACAAAAACTACTGAACCAATTGCGATGAAACTTGGAATATAGGTAGCTGGGGACCTGGATTAACACATACTTTTTACCCCGATATTCCCGCGGGAACGGGACTTACGCGGGTGAAACCGCGGGGCGCAGCTAGTAATTAATATTTTAAAACACTCGCTCGGTTCGTTTAAAACCATTCATAAAACGCGATAAAACCGGATAAATAAAGTGTTTTATTATGCAAAATCGCGAAAACCATAGAAGAAATAATTAATATTTTTCCAATTATTAAAACTACCTAACTTATGTTTATGTGGTAAGTCAGGAAACCCATCATTGACAACAACTTCAGAGTGGCTAATTAGTTTTGCAATGCGTCACAAAATTAACTTTCGGAAAATATATTTTTGAATGATTACCACAGCAACACTAACAATGGTATGTAATGTAATTAAGGAAGGTATGTCCGTCCGTCCGAAACGGGATGGACTGACGGGACCAATCTTGGGTGCGTCATTTTTGATAAATTTCACACCTGGGCCGGGTAAAGCCTTATGCAAAATGGTGCAAAAATAATAAACAAAAAATCGTTATGATACAGCCTGGTTAGGCTAGCCTTGTACTGTAGTGATCGGATAATAAATACCGATAAGGATGCAGTTAGATAATAGGGAATATTAGTTATTTGTAATGCAAGGCTGCAAAGTTGATTTTTGGTGCGAGTACTTATTTGTATTGAAACCTGAGCAAACGAGGAATCAAGAATCATGATTTTTTATTGTTTAAGCGATATACATGATGATCTTAAGTTAACATACATATTTTGGATACAATCACTTACCCACTACAGGCAAACAATAGTTAAAATTAGGTACATTAGTGTACAGTAATTAAAAAAAACTGAAACAATCTATTACTTAATGAATAATATGTCTGTTCCTAGTGTTTGTAGTGTACTCTTTGAGTGAATAAAATTTGCTACAGCCATAATTTAAGCGAGATTTAGGTAATTATCTTACTAATATTATAAACGCGAAAGTTTGTATGTATGTATGTGAGGTTGTTACTCTTTCACGCAAAAAATACTGAACCAATTGCGATAAAACTTTGAATATTTGGTAGCTGGGGACCTGGATTAACACATAGGCTACTTTTAATCCCGTTATTCCCGCGGGAATGGGACTTACGCGGGTGAAACCGCTGGGCGCAGCTAGTAAATTATAATTCTAGGTTATTTGTAAAACTCTTTCCACGCTAGTGTGCAAAATCCACTTTTTCACGCAGATTTCTAGTGACAAAGAGAATCTTTCCGAGGTTGTGAGGTGAAAAATCGTTTCTTATTCTTATATATTATTTACCAGCTACATATATAATTCCAAGTTTCATCGCAATCGGTTTAGCCAACTTCGCGTGATTGAGTAACAAACACACATACTCACAAACTTTCAACTTTAAAATATTAGTAGGATTTATCATCATTTTGTACAGACCTTTAGAATTCATCAATCATTTTCACATACCCCCATTGATATAATAAAAATAATAATTAGGAAAGTATGTAGGTAGGTACTTATAGGTATTGCAAAATAAATAATAATAAAAAAGCAAAGTTATTTATGTTCATTTTAATGAAAGACGTTTATTTTTCTTTTTACTTACTAGCTTTGCCTTTCGGTTTTACTCAAGTTCAAGTATTCTTCTTTTTACCGTATTGTGGTGTGTCTCACCTAGTGTTAGAGTTGTCAGGTCCCCCTAAGCCCTCTAACTTGAACTAACGACTGCTATCAGAGATAACAACCGTATAGTGGTGTGTCTCACCTAGTGTTAGAGTTGTCAGGTCCCCCTAAGCCCTCTAACTTGACCTAACGACTGCTATCAGAGATAACAACCTTATAGTGGTGTGTCTCACCTAGTGTTAGAGTTGTCAGGTCCCCCTAAGCCCTCTAACTTGACCTAACGACTGCTATCAGAGATAACAACCTTATAGTGGTGTGTCTCACCTAGTGTTAGAGTTGTCAGGTCGCCCTAAGCCCTCTAACTTGAACTAACGACTGCTATCAGAGATAACAACCTTATAGTGGTGTGTCTCACCTAGTGTTAGAGTTGTCAGGTCCCCCTAAGCCCTCTAACTTGACCTAACGACTGCTATCAGAGATAACAACCTTATAGTGGTGTGTCTCACCTAGTGTTAGAGTTGTCAGGTCGCCCTAAGCCCTCTAACTTGAACTAACGACTGCTATCAGAGATAACAACCGTATAGTGGTGTGTCTCACCTAGTGTTAGAGTTGTCAGGTCGCCCTAAGCCCTCTAACTTGACCTAACGACTGCTATCAGAGATAACAACCTTATAGTGGTGTGTCTCACCTAGTGTTAGAGTTGTCAGGTCGCCCTAAGCCCTCTAACTTGAACTAAGGACTGCTATCAGAGATAACAACCGTATAGTGGTGTGTCTCACCTAGTGTTAGAGTTGTCAGGTCGCCCTAAGGCCTCTAACTTGACCTAACGACTGCTATCAGAGATAACAACGATATAGCGGTGTGTCTCACCTAGTGTTAGAGTTGTCAGGTCGCCCTAAGACCTATAACTTGACCTAACGACTACTATCAGAGATAATATCCGGGACTAACTGCTTAACATGCCTTCAAAAGCTCGGAGGAGCTCGAGTTTTTTTTTTTTGCCACTAATTATCTAAAATCTTATAAAACACTATATTTTGGGTTTTACTTGCATTACAGTTGGCTTTTAAGGTTGACAGTCAACCTTGAAAAAGATAATTGTAAAGTTGGCGAAAGCTCTGTCGTTGTTAATAATGATGTTATTGAATAAAACGAGTAAAACCCGGTAAATATTGTGTTTTATTATGCAAAACCGCGAAAACCTTAGACAAAATTACGAAAATTTTGTCTTACTAATACTTATTATAAACGCAAAAGTTTCTGTGTTTGTATGTAACTTTGTTACTCTTTCACGCAAAAAATACTAAACCGATTGCGATGAAACTTGGAATATAGGTAGCTGGAGACCTGGAATAACATTTATAATATTAGTAAGATTTAGTCATAGGTCGTGTTTTCAGTTTTAACCGAATTCAAAAAAAAAAACAAAAAAAAAAAAGGTTAAGTGTCTATTCGAATGTGTTTTTTGGACCAATCGCTATGATTATCTTTCTATTAGAAAGGATTTTTTTCTATGTGCGAATAAGTGACAAACAAACAAAACCATTTCACAAGTTTTATTAGTAGTGAATATAAGTTCAATTGTATGAAAAATAATTAAAATGTCAAGTTAATTATGATGAGAATCATTAATCGACGTCATAGACTTTAAATTATTGTTGTCAATAGAGCGGACATCGAAAAAGCAAAGCCTTGTAATACCATATGACCATACGAAATTTTCAGGGTTCCGTTGGCTAAAGGGTAAAATGTTATTTTCCACTGTTTTACAACAGTGGAAAATAACAGGCACTATGCAGTACATTGCTGCTTTGAGGTAATTACCGGTAATAACCACGTTACGTCAAAGCAGCAACGTACTGCATAGTGCCTTCATTTTCCACTGTTGTCAGACGTCCACTAGATAGATAATCTGGGGGCAGGACTGAAGGTGCTCCTTCACTAGGAGCATTCGCGTGTAATGTAATGTAACAGATTCGAGAGGAAACCGACCATGGAAGTTACCGCGCAACAGCGGCCCCTGCTGATATACCAAAAGGTGGGACGGTGGGGACGCTATAACATATATAAATAGATTCGAGAAGGACGAGTGCGCAAAGGAATAACCTGCGCGGTGAAAACTACAGCGTTGATTTGCATGCATTTGAAGCCGGCATCGTTGAGTTGAGCTGTCATTGAATGCGAGGTCTCTTGATCTGCCGGTTTCAATGACAGTTGAACTCGACAGCGTCGAATTCAAATGCATGCAAATTAACGCTATGGTTTGAACCGTGCAGGGCCCAGATTCGGTAAGGACAAAGCATGCGGAATGCCGGCGGAATGCAGGACGTGCAGAAGATGTACGTTATTTCGTATTCTGTGAATGTTTTTTAATTTAATTACTACTTAATTACTCAAGAAGCCTTCAAATTTAAGGGCTACTTAATTATTTAAATAGCTCCCCTTGTTTCTCAGATAAACAGTAGATATTATAGGAAATTATGGAATAGCTTTTATTTTTACTCCTGCAACAAATCGACTTATGCAATGCTCGTGCATCCCGCCTGCTTGTCGCATGCTATGTTTTTACAGAATCGGGCCACTGATGGCAGGCGGAGTATGGTGTTTTTGCTTGAAAATGTGAAGTCGTGGTTCTGATACCGAACGTTGCTCATATTGCAATCGTGACACAATTAAGGAACTAGGCTAGTACTATGGGTAACATATAGATAATGTATTTTTTTCTGTTTGTACTTCTATTTAAACATTATAAAGAGGAAAGATTGATTTGTAAAGAAGGGAAAACGTTTGTATGCAACTTCCAAGCCGCTTGACCTACAAACTTGAAATTTAACACATAGAATAGGTACTGTGGAGTCGTAGATGAAGCACTAAAAAGTGTTTTTAGAAATTCAGTCCTTAAGGGTGTTAAATTGGGGATGAAAGTTTTTATGACAAATAAAACTATAAATAGAATAAAATAAATATTTAAACGGGTTTCCCATACAATAAAAGTGTTTTTTTCGTGATAATATTGCGGAACCCTTCGTCCTCGAGTCCGATTCGCGCTTAGCTATTTTTACATTTGCATATTATAGGAACAAACCTATAAGATTTATTTAATTATAGGACTCTAAACAGGGTTAGACTCACCTTTGTATAATTATGTATCTAATTATGACTGTTGTTTTGTGAATGATTTCTTGTGTACAAAATATATAAATAAATAAATAAAGGACAAAAAAGGTAAGCACTTCTATTTTTTTTCATTAAAATTGATCATAAACCAATTTAAGCAACAAAACAGCATAACTGGAATCATTCTAAATTTTACAACAAAAAAAAAACATTTACAAAAAAAACAACCTTTAAAAACTAAAAACATCACCATAAACAAGTTAAACATTTTAAAAACAAACAAGAAAAAAAAAATATTATAATTTTAATAAACTTTTGTATCTGTCATACCGGACCATATTTCACAAATGTAAGAGTTTAAAGAAAAAAAAACTTGAGCCCTCCTTGCATACCATTGTTGTTATCTCGCTCGCACGCACTGACGAGCCCTAGGTAGAGAGAGATGCAGGGGGATCTTATTCAAAAACTAAATCGTCCAGATCCAGTCCAGATAATGTGACCAGATCTAGTAATTTAGTAAATTTTTTGTAACTTTTAGTCGACATTTTTTATTTCTAACCGACTTCCAAAAAAAAGGAATTTTATAAAATCGGATTCAAATTTCATAATAGATAAGTCGGTGGCAAATTCATATGAAGTTCCTACTAATTTCAGTACTTTTGTAAGTACTTACTGTTTCTGTTGTTGTCAACAGAAAAATCATCTGAGATTTCAACTGTGATTCATAAAACATCCAGGGACTCGATTCGATAAGGACAAAGCATGCGAAATGCCGGCGGAACGCAGGCGACGTGCAGGAGATGTACGTTAATTAGTTTTCTGTAAATGTTATTGTAATTAATCACTACTTAAATAGTTTAGTAGCCTTCAAATTTAAGGGCTACTTAATTATTTAAATAGCTCCCCTTGTTCCTCAGCCAATCAGTATTAAAGGAAATTATAGAATAGCTATTATTTTTACTCCTGCAAGAAATCGACTTCTGCAATGCTCATGCGTCCCGCATGCTATGTTTTTAGAGAATCAGAGCCCTGGTGACATACAGTGGAGTCTTAGTAAAACGGTCCCGTTTTTAGCATTTGGACACGAAACTCTAAAGTCACCTGTCGCTTTTTCAGTTTATGGTTCGTTGACAGCTAGTCGTTTTTTTTCATAATGACATTTATTTAAAAAGTCGTAGAACAAAAGTTGTTCGCCTAGACGTCTAGAACAACCCCCTTTCGGCTTAAAAGGGCATGCCAGTTACACCTTAGTGATGATGATGATTAATCGTGTTAGTGTAAAAACTTTAAACCTCTCTGTTCCTCTCTCAATTATCTACATTTTTTACATTCTGTACATTTTTCCAAAACGAATATGGCATTTCTATAAACTCTAATCTGGTCACACCGACTAACTTGTTCTTAGCTCAGTATGTTTTTGACGCTCGACGCGAAAGCATGTGTTTAACAAGACAAAGCTAGCTTCACGAAATAGTTTTAGATACTGAATTATTTTCAAAACATTTCGTGATTGTGTTATTGTTACTGTTGTTGAATGGATTGTGAAGTGAAATAAATAGTTTGATCGGAATTAATTTTAAAAGGTTAGTATTTTTTGGTTTAGATTAAGGTATTTAGTTAGATAGTTTATTAAAAACATTACAAAAGGAAACGAAACAAAGTTTGTTTAAAACAAAGTTTTATTTTTAAGTTTAACTAGTAGATACTGCCCGTGCAATATTAAATATTGCATTTATAGGGGACCGTTTCGCTCAAAGCGATTTCTTCCAGGCAACTAGACGGGTTATTTACTAAGAATACCTACTGGTTAATTACTGCTTGTGTAGTTGTCTGGAAGAGATAGCTTTTAACGATAAGGCCGCTCATTGCTCCTCAGTTTTAATTAAGCAGTTTTAGGAATTTGTTTAACATCTGTTTTTTTGTATAAATTTCTGTTATACAATACAATACGTTCACATTGTAGAGGTATATACTTACAGGATTATTTAATATAAGTACAAGTTGTTCTAAACGTTTAGGTGAACAACTTTTGTTCTACAACTTTTGGGAATTCTATCTTATTTCGGAAATTGTTGAAAAAAAAGCTGCTTTTTTCAAGTTATTCTTAATTTATGTCCTTGTTATACTTCTAATGTTGAAAATTCAAACAATCTTCTATCTATATATCTATCTCTATACTTATAATAAAGGAACAGAGGACAAATAGTCGGTACTTGGAAGTGAATTAAAAAAATAGTGGTCTAGGGTACTTAGGATACGTAGTAGAACAAAATTCTATAATCTTTAAAATTCATGTCTGTTAGTCTGTTTCTCTGTTTGTTCCTTATACAATTAAAAACTACGAATCCGATTCAAATCTGGTTTTCAATATTGGGTAGTTCTATTTTAGAGGAACCTCGTGGTATACCTCGTGGTCGTGGTGGTCGTGGTTACATCGAAATCCAATTAGTAGAACGAAAAAGTCGGCTATGCACTTTTTTTACGCATACGAAGTCGCGGGTAAGAGCTAGTTTATGAATATATTTGTAACTCCTACGGCTGAACCAATTGCAATCAAACTCAGATTGCAAACAGCTAGAGTTTTCGAATAAAACGTAAACTAAGTACTTTTTATCCCTATATTCCCCGTATTCTATGTAAAAATTAACCTATGTTTTAATCCTAAATATAAATAATGAAATTTATTATTTTAGAATTGTATTTGTGACGTGTATGTTTATACCAATCAACTACTATGACTGTATGACTATGACTATCCAGATCTCCAGCTATCTGCATACCAAGTTTCATCGCAATCGGTTCAGTACTTAAAAAAACACAATATATACCGGGTTTTACTTGCATTTAATTGTGTAACGATATTATTTTTAAACGACCGAGCTTTCGCCAACTTCACAGTTGGCTTTTTCAAGGTTGACTGGTTGAGTAGTTTTTGCGTGATTGAGTAACAAACTCACAGACATCCATAGATACATACACACATACTCACAAACTTTCAGCTTTATAATATTCCTAGCTGTGCCCCGCGGTTTCACCCGCGTAAGTCCTATAAGTAAGTAAGGTACGTAAGTAGCCTATAGGCTACTTTTTATCCCGATATTCCCGCGGGAACGGGACTTACGCGGGTAAAACCGCGGGGCACAGCTAGGAATATTATGTGTTAATCCAGATCCCCAGCTACCTATATTCCCAGTTTCATCGCAATCGGTTCAGTAGTTTTTGCGAGAAAGAGTAACAATCTCACATACATACATACTTACATACAAACTTTCGCGTTTATAATATTAGTAAGAAGTAAGAAGTAGGATAGAATTGTAGTTACCTACAGCGGCAACCGAAATAATCTATAAATCTATATATATAAAACTCTTTGTCCTGAGTGACTGAGGGATCAACGCACAGCCTAAACCGCTGGTAGTAGAGAGCTGAAATTTGGAGGGTGTGTCCGTTATGTAATGAAGGCGTCAGATAAGAGAGGATTTTCCGAAATTCCACCCCTAAGAGGGGGAAAAGGGGGGAAAACGTTTGTATGCAACTTCCAAGCCGCTTGACCTACAAACTTGAAATTTAACACATAGATTGCTGTGGGGTCGTAGATGAAGCCGTAAAAAGTTTTTTTTAGAAATTCAGTCCCTAAGGGTGTTAAATTGGGGATGAAAGTTTGTATGGGAATTGGATTACCGCTTCACCTACAATCTTAAAATTTAATACGGATATTGCTGTAGGGACGTAGGTGAAGCACTAAAAAGTTTTTTTTAGAAATTCATCCCCTAAGGGTGTTAAATTGGGGAAGAAAATCTCTATGAAAATTGGCTCACCGCTTGACCTACAAACTTGAAATTTAACACAGAGATTGCTATGTAGACGACTACACCTACGTACCTACTTTACCTACGAAGGTGAAGCACTTTTTTTTTCGAAAGGCATCCCCTAAGGGTGTTAAATTGGGAATGAAAGTATCTATGGCATATTTTTTTCCGAGTTTGTTTTCGAGTATTTATCCGTATCCAGTATCGGTGTCAGTTCCGATTGCGGTTCCGGCTCTCAGTTTCCGGTTCAGGGGAATCTAACCGCCCCCCAAACAGGGGAGGGGGGACAAATTTTGGTTTAAACTTTTTTTTCAAGAGAATTGGTACTACATATACCCACAGTTTAGTACATACAGTACAGTAGGCGGTGCGGGATAATCCTAACTATATCCTACCCTGAACCTAGGCTGATCCTATGCCGATCCTATGTTGAACCTAGGCTGATCCTATGCCGACCATATGTTGAACCTATGCTGATCCTATGCCGATCCAATGTTGAACCTAGGCTGATCCTATGCAGATCCTATGCCGATTCTAAGCTGAACCTTGGCTGATCCTTTGCCGAATATATGTTAAACCTAGGCTGATCCTATGCAGAACCTATGCCGATCCTATGTTGAACCTAGGCTAATCCTATGCCCACCATATGTTGAACCTAGGCTGAACCTATGCTGAACCTATGTTGAAACTAGGCTAATCCTATGCCCACCATATGTTGAACTTAGGCTGAACCTATGCCGATCCTATGTTGAACCTAGGCTAATCCTATGCCCACCATATGTTGAACCTAGGCTGAACCTATGCCGATCCTATGTTGAACCTAGGCTAATCCTATGCCCACCATATGTTGAACCTAGGCTGAACCTATGCCGATCCTATGTTGAACCTAGGCTAATCCTATGCCCACCATATGTTGAACCTAGGCTGAACCTATGCCGATCCAATGTTGAACCTAGGCTAATCTTATGCCCACCATATGTTGAACCTAGACTGAACCTATGCTGATCCTATGCCGATCCAATGTTGAACCTAGGTTGATCCTATGCTGATCCTATGCAGATCCAATGTTGAACCTAGGCTGATCCTATGCTGCACCTATGCTGAACCTAGGCTTATCCTATGCTGATCCTATGCCGATCCAATGTTGAACTTAGGCTGATCCTATGCCCACCATATGTTGAACTTAAGCTGAACCTATGCTAATCCTATGCAGATCCAATGTTGAACCTAGGCTGATCCTATGCTGAACCTAGGCTTATCCTATGCTGATCCAATGTTGAACCTAGGCTGATCTTATGCTGACCCTATGCTGAACCTAGGTTTATCCTATGCTGATCCTAGGCCGATCCAATGTTGCACCTAGGCTGATCCTATGCCGATCATATCCTGATCCTATGCTGATTTTGCATCCAATTTTTAACCTTTTTACTATCGATTAATCGATAGACATAATTATTGATATACAAACAGTACTATTTCCTAAATACGGGCGAGGCCGCGGGGAGAAGCTATACTCAAAGGTGACTGACTGACTGACATAGTGATCTATCAACGCACAGCCCAAACCATTCAACGGATCGGGCTGAAATTTGGCATGCAGGTAGATGTTATGACGCAGGCATCCGCGATAAAATAGGGGATGAAAGAAAATACTTCTTAACGCGAGCGAAGCCGCGGGCAAAAGCTAGTAACAAATAAAATAATAATAAATAAATCATGTAACGAACACACAACGCCATCTACCCCCATGGTAAGCTGCTAAGCTCGTGTTACGGTGACTAGACAACGGATATACTACTTATATTTATTTTTCTTTTGTAAATTACATACAAACATATTATACATAGAAATACACCCAGACCAGATACAAATATTTATTTTAAGCACAAATATTTGCACCCAGCGGGAATCGAACCCGCAACCTTCTGCATTGCAGCCAAGCGTTCGCCCGACGCGCCACAGAGGTATCATCTGTGAAAATTTCAACGTCTAGCTATCACGGTTCATGAGATACAGCCTAGTGGACAGACGGACGGACAGCGAAGTTTTAGTAAGTTCCTGTTTTTACCCTTTGAGTACGGAACACTGAAATCATGGTTTTTTTTTTATGTCGACCGGGTATGTGGTCTGTGGTTTTTCTGCGGTCATGTATTGTGAAATGTCTTGACAATAAACTACAGAAATACGGGTACTTTTATGTTTTAAACTACTTTAAAACATTTAGCTTCTGTTCTTCACTTTTCACAGGCGCCATGCTGGTTTAAGAATATAACTATTATCTATATAATAACTATCTGCGCCCATAAGATTGATCAAAATCGGTTCCGCATTTCTTCTTTCAAGAAACTTGTCGTGATATGAAAGAATTAACGAAATCGGTCCAGCCGTTTACGCGTGATGCCGTGACCGAGGGAAATAGCATTTCATCTTACTAATTGACCGAACGAGCGAAGCAAGTGAGGTCCAGTGTAGACGGGCCTGGCGCTTGTATCTTTGTGTGTTTGTTCGACGATAACTTGAGTATCGTAGCTCCGATCTGCATGAATTTTGGTATGCGCGTAGTTTAGGTCAATAGAATTTATGAGTTCGAAGTTCGAAAAGTTCGAAGATGAGCCGGATCGGTAAAGGGGGTTGGAGAGATAGGGGGTCGTGAGGTCTCAGTTCGGGGCGAACTCCTAGTATTATATACGCGAAAGTTTGTATGTATGTATTTGACTTTGTTACTCTTTTACGCATTAACTACTGAACCGATTGCGATGAAACTAGGAATATAGGTATCTGGATACCAGGAATAACACATAGGCTACTATTTATCACGATATTCCCGCGGAAACGGGACTTACGCGGGTAAAACCGCGGGGCGCCGCCAGTCTCTATGAATTAAAGGAAGAACCAATGAACATGCGGTACATTATTTATCTACAAACACATAAAGTTTCAAATTACGATTGGTACAATATATTATTATGAAGGTTTCGACTTTTAGGTATTATTTGAATGATTTTACGATAATCGAGTAGAAGGAAGTTAATTGGACGGCCTCTATGGCGCGGTAGATGAAAGCTCGGCTGCGAATAGTGATGGGTAGAAAAGATTTTTTAGGATTCCATGCCCAAAGGGTAATAAATTCAAAAAGACGGTACAGCTCAGCTGTGATAATTTACCTTTAAACTTTATTTATTTACTACAATCGTGAATACATATAACGTATCCAAGTATAAACGTTTGGCTGTTAGAGGGGGGTAGGTATACATAACTCTAAAAATTGGTACTTTAAAGCACAATATTTCGAAAACAGAATCCTAAAATGAAATATTAAGTTGTATACCAAGAGAGAAAAGACTATTTTTACGGCGAGAGTATTTTTTTAATCCAGAGTGAAGCGAAGGGTTCTTGAGTAGAATCCTGAGCGAATCGAGGGATTCAAAGTACCTCACTCAAGCTAAAAATAGTATTTGCTCCTGAGGTAGACATTTTACTTTTCATCGTTCTCTATGAGGAAATAAGTACATTTAACTTGTTAACCCAAATGTTTCAAAGACTATTACTAGTCTATTCCAAGACTATTCTTTGTCTATTCCGAGTCTCCTACTCTTTTTACAAATATACACGTTCCAAATTCAAATCCCCCCGGCCAATCAGTTTCTCAATCAATCTTTGCTGGCACTCACACTAAGTCGCCGGCAAAACGTTTTGCCTCCCTGTTCGCAGGGATTTTACTTTTTCGGCCACTGATTGGCCGGGGCGATTTGAATTTGGAATGTGAATATTTTAAAGTGTCAATCATCAAAGAGTTCCTATAGAAAAAGAATATAAATAGAAGAAGAATACACTAGGAACAAGAGTAGACTAAGAGTAGAGTAGAAGACTCGGAATAGACAAGGAATAGTCTAAGAATAGACTAGGATTAATCTTTGAAAATTGGATTAACAAGTTAAAGATACTCATTTTCTCATAGAGGGCGATGAAAACTAGAAGGTCTACTTCAGAAGCAAATATTATTTTTTAGCTCGAGTGAGGTACTTTGAATCCCTCGATTCTCTCAGGATTCTACTCAAGAATCCTTCCTACTCTCTGGATTCAAAAAGCACTCGATACGATACACACATATAGGTATAAGGTAAACCAGAAAATAACATCCCCCATTTTACATGCGGGGGAGGTACCCTAAGGAAGACAGGTCAAAATGTTCACAGAAGATGTATTTCTGTTGCCGCTATAACAACAAATACCATAACAGGACAAAACCAATGTTTAGGTGGGGCTCCCATACAATACATGTGTTATCTTTTTGTTAAAACGGTATACGGAACTCTTCGTGCTCAAATCCGAATGCCCCTCAGCTGGTTTTTGTCACATATCTCTTGAGTTAAACGGATCCCTAAAAACCGTAGCATTCCAATTTCCGGCTTCCATTGATAAAAATGTGTTTTCATTAAAAGAAATGGACGTTTCCGTGTCAATGATTTTGGCGACAAAAAGCGGTCGATGTCATGAAAGTCGTGACGTAACATTACACACGGAGGTCAGAAAGTCACGCACTTTGAAGGAGTTACAAAGAAATTTAAATTTGTTACTCTTCAAAAATACAAAAGTAGTTCATGCAGCGAGGTACTAAAGCCCTGTCTTATATAGCGGGCGTCATATTGAATCCAAAGCGTACGAAGGACTCTAGAGAGTTAACTCCCGAGCGCTGTGAGGGTGTTAAAAACTTAACTCCTGAGCGCTCAGGAGTTTAACACCCTTTTTCATATTCAGGATTCAATATGACGCCCGCTATACAAGATGTAACAGGTTAGCCCTTTTAAGCCGGAAGGGGGTTGTTCTAGACGTCTAGGCGAACAACTTTTGTTCTACGACTTTTGAAAATTCGAACTTTTTTTTTGAAAATTTTGAAATAATGTTTAACTGAAAATACAGCTGTTTTTGAAAATAAAGGTAATTGAAGGTTTGATTGTAGTAGACCAAGCTAAATGAAAGGGCAACATAAGGTCAATGACCTCGAACTCTAAGAAACAGCTGATCTTCAAGTAAACTTTACACTTAAAATTTTCGAAAAGTACTTCGAATTTTCAAAAGTCATAGAACAAAAGTTGTTCGCCTAGACGTCTAAAACAACCCCCTTTCGGCTTAAAAGGGCTAACCTGTTACATCTTGTATAAGACAGGGCTTTAGTACCTCGGTGCATAAACTACTATTATGATTTCGTAATTATTTTCGTTATTTCTTTATTTGCGTGAAAGAGTAATAAAGTCACATACATACAAACGTGTTAGTAATTTTCCGTTTGACTTTGGAACTGGCGAAGCTTGTCCGTCAGAGACGAGTTTGAAATGCGTATCTATCATGCGACCTTTCTCCTTCTAGTATCTAAAAGAGAACAGTCCAGTTCAATGGTAAACAGGTTAATTCCTTTAAATTTGATTATCATTTATCATCATTACATAGTATAAAACAAAGTCGCTTCCTTGTCTGTATGTCTGTATGTATGCTCTTTAAAACTACGCAACGGATTTTGATGCGGTTTTTGGGAAGATAAAGTGATAAAACACAATATTGATTTCCTCCGGGTTTTGCCGTTTTTAAATAAAATGCGAGTAAAATCCGGTAAATATTGTGTTTTATTGCAAAATCCCGAAAACCTTAGACAAAATTAAGATACAGTGATTCAATAGGAAAGTTTATATGTAGAAATATTTTTAGCAAGGAAATATATTTTCAAAAAATCCCCATGACAGGATTCGAACCTGCGTCCTTTCGCTAAAAGAAAGAAGCGAAGAAGAAGAAAGAAAATCAGGATCAGGCTTCTTTCTTTTAGCGAAAGGACGTAGGTTCGAATCCTGTCATGGGGATTTTATGGAAATATATTTCCTTGCTAAAAATATTCTATGTTTAAAATGCCTTGAGCAATAAAAACAAAAAGAAATATTAAAGTTTATATGTATATAACACATCCTGATTTTCTTACGCGTGTGAAACTGCGGGGTGCAGCTAGTTGTAACATAAACAAATGCAAGTAAACCCATCGCCCGTACCTAGTTCACCTTATTCTGAGTCTAGATTTATGATGTAAAGTCTAGACATCATTTTTCATTCTTTCTGCGCTTTACAAACTACAATAACTGGACATATCATTTGACCTCTAGTATTTCCTATTCCTACTAAATATACCCTGCAGTTTCAGCCGCGTAAGTCCAGATCCCGCGGGAATATCGGGATCAAAAGTAGCCTATGTTTTAATACAGATCTCCAGCTATCTGCTTACCAAGTTTCATCGCAATCGGTTCAGTAGTTTTTGCGTGAAGGTGTAACAAAACTTACTAGTTTATACACAAACTTTTACGTTTACATTTATGCAATATTTTAGTGAGTAAAATTAAACAATTCGTAAAAACAAGATAACTATTGCTAATTTAGTAAAACTGTTCTTCTTTCGAGTGTATATTATATGTATATTATATTATGTATACTTACAGTACTTTAATACAGAAAAATAGAGGTTTAAATATGTCACGTTTATCGGTAAAATGCAAATTTCTGTTTTAAACGAGTTGCTTTAGATTCCTTTTTCGGTTATTAAAGTTAACCAATCGTGTAAAGAAAACTACCAAAATGAAGATAAGAGAATGAAAAATTAAATACCAAAATAGTATTTCCGAATGTTTTGTAATTACTGAGAAATATTGAAATCCCTCCCGCCAATATCGTGTGTGTGTCACCTTAAACATATTTCATGTTAAAATTGAATATATTTATTAACATTTTATTAATGTCTTCGAACGACTTACGTATAATAGCCAGCCTCAAATTACGCGAATACAATTCACCGTCCCAAACCATTTAAAAGCACAATTAAAAATTAACATCTACTCAAAAATATTTTTTAAACATTACAACGTCGAGTTTCGACATTTCATTCCTAAAAGTTTCAACAAAAACAGCTCAGCCGACCGCTAATGATACTGGAATCTTTTCTGTCGAACGAAACGAAGTATTTCTTCTGGGAACAAGGATGGACAATTAAACATTTTATATGTATAAAGTTGCCTTACATAGCTTTGAGTAGAGACAATTGCTAGTGGGTTCGATTTGCGCCGTTGGATTTTGACATGTTCATGTTAAGACGGCGATAGATGATCATTATCGGTCCTTGTCCGATTGCATATAAATTAGCGAGATGGAATTGCATGAAAAAATCTACAATTTCTCGTAAAATCAATCATTAACGAAGATTAAAATAATAAATTTATAAAATGCGATGAAGAGGTTCTAGGTATTGTATTTTCTAATATTATGATGCCTAGAAGAAAATATAACGGTTAAGGATTTAAAAGAAAAATTTATTTATTTGTAAAACAGGGGTAAGTTTGCTTGTATAATAGTGGTATTTAAAGTTATTTTTTATTGTTTTTGAAATGAAGGGGACACTTCTTGTATCATGTACAATAACATAATACATTGTTTAAAGATCTATTTGATACCGGTTGTGAAGAAAATATTCAATCGGATGGGTTTTCACATCAGTCGCGTCCTTAACCGTTGCTGGGTGCAAATATTTAGGTATCCTTAAAATTAAATATTTGTATCTGATCTGGGTGTATTTCTATGTATAATATGTATGTATTTACAACAAAAAAATATGTAGTGGGTATATCCGTTGTCTAGTACACATAGTACAAGTCTAGTGCTTAGTTTGGGGCTAGATTGCGCTGTGTGCAATGTCGTGCAATATTTATTAATTTATTTATTTATAGTAGACCAGAACCGATGTTTCTAGGATGAATTACTACAAAAGTTATTTGAAGCAAAAGTTTTTGAAACCATATTTATTAAAGTGGAAGATATTTACTAAGTCATGACTGACGTGAAAACACGATTCCTGAAAATTTTCTCTATAGGAAAAAATCCCAAACTTCCCTCTAAATTGTACAAATAAGTGATATTACTCAGTCAATATTGTACGAAAACTAATAAAACTTTGTATAAGAACTGAACTTAGCTCAATACAGGCAGTGAATGTGTTGAATTTCAAGATTAACGTTTAGTTATCTTGAAACTAGCAATTGTTTGATTTTACGCACTTAAATTTTGCATGCAATTCGCTAGCTTTATCCCTGTCACCTATTAAAATTATTTAGACCCTTAAGCAGTTGGTCTCGGTTGACTTTGTTACTCTTTGTGAAACTTAGAAGTGAAGTTAGTTAGTTAGCGTGAAAGAGTAAAAGTCACATACATACATACAAACTTTCGCAGCTTGTGCTATGGGTACTAGACAACGAATGTACCACATATTTTACTTTATTTTTATAAATTCATTCATATTATACATAGAAAGACACTCAAATCACATACAAATTTATATTTATTTTTAAGCATAAAAATTTGCATTCGACGGGAATCGAACCGGCAGCCTTCTGCATTGCAATCGGGCGTTTCGCCCGACGCGCCACAGAGGGCGTACAATAAAATTAACATCAAAGACATTTTAATTATTTATTTCAACATTTATGTATCAACTACACTGCTGCACTTGACCAGTTTTCTAAGCAAGCGTGCTAAATCCATGACCACTAACATCTGGTGATATAGTGGTCAACCGTTTACAGTACAAAAAGAGGTCCTGTTGGTTCCCTTCAAGCCCCCAATAGAGTCGTCTATAACCGGTCCGAGAATCGAACCCGCGATACGATCGAACGCCGAGCGGTATTCCAAAAATTTTTTCACCGAGATAAAGTAGGGTGAGTAGAAAAAGCTTTGTTGAATTCTATTATTATCTTATGTGAAACATGATTGTTGGCGTGGCGAAACAGGCCGTGGCGATGCATCGCCATGCTACATGATATGTCACATATGTCAATGTCAAATTTTTCTCATCAAATATTTGCTAACCACAAGTTGACTATACAGTTTATCAAAAGAACCAATATGATGGTCATAATCAAGAAATAGTTAATACCTACATACAATATTTAAAAACTAATTATGAAATAATGGCCAATTTCAAAGATATTTAACAAAACTTTTTAGAAACTCGTGTTTTGTATAATTATTTTTTATTACATTAATTTGACTAATATTATAAACGCGAAAGTTGAACCGATTGCGATGAAACTTGGAATATAGGTAGCTGGATATCGGGAATAACAACTTAGGCTACCTTTTATCTCGATATTCCTGCGGGAACGAAACTTACGAAACTCCCAACCAGTTGGCTTTTTCAGTCAACCTTAAAAAAGCCAACTGTAAAGTTGGTCGGTTCGTTTAAAACCATAAATAAAAACGCGATTCAACCGGCTACGGTTTTTTACGAAATATTTGTCTCATTTTTTCTGCGAACAGTACAATCTCCTGCAGAGACTCAAATCATTCATGTTTCTTTCGTATATTATGTGTTATTTTTTATGTTTTTTTTGGTACCGCCATCGGGCACGGCCGAGATATGTTCGCTTATGTTTTATTTTTATGTTTTTTATAAGAAAAAACATATCGTAAACATTATCGATTGAATTTTTAAATTTTTAATTAGGTTTTAAGGAGAAATTAATTCGGGGAACTTTTCTGGTGAAATTCAGTCGAGATTGTGTGTTATGTTGGTTTGTAACGGTTTATAAATATACTTGAAGAACTGTTTTTCATGTGAAGCAGCCAAGTGCGAGTCGAATCCGCGCACGAAGGTTCCGTACTATTAACACATTTATTATTATTGGGTACCGAACCCTAAAATAAACACTAGACCAAGCGAAATCCCTAAATTAAACTTACGCTAATTAATTACTAGATGGCGCCAGTGGTAAAAATATATCGCGATATATATACAATTTGTAACGGGTATGCCCTTTTAAGCCGAAAGGCGGTTGTCTAGACGTCTAGGCGAACAACTTTTGTTTTACAACTTTGAAAATTCGGACTTTTTTTGAAAATTATGAGGTTATGTTTCACTGAAAAAACAGCTGTTTTAAAAAATAAAGGTAATTAAAGTTTAAGGTCAATGACCTCGAACTCTAAGAAACAGCTGATCTTCAAGTAAACTTTACACTTGAAATTTTAAGTTGTTCGCCTAGACGTCTAGAACAACCCCCTTTCGGCTTAAAAGGGCTTACCCGTTACATCTTGTATATTAAATAAACAATATCAGGATGTGTTACACAGTCTTAATCTATATCTATATCTATCTATCTATCTTCTATCTATGCTTATAATAAAGGAAGAAAAGACAAAATGTCTGTACTTTCAAGTAAATTTATAAAAAAGTTGTGGGGACTTAGGGAAAGTAGAAGAACAAATTTATATATTTTTACACGACTGCCAAAGGAAGTGTTATTTAAAATTCATGTCTGTCAATTCCGATTGAAATCTGGTTTTCAATATTAGATAGTTCTATTTTCAAGGAACTTCGTGGTATACTTTACATCGAAATCCAATTAGTAGAACCCGAGTAATGAACGAAAAAGTCGGCTATGCACTATTTCTACACAGACGAAGTCGCTGGTAACAACTAGAATCTAAATATCTCTACAATTTTCTTTTATTTAAAAAACTAGCTGTTCCCCGCGACTTCGATTGGTTGCCTGGAAGAGATCGCCCATACGAAGAGATCGCCCATAGGCGCCCATTGTACCACTTTAGTTTTTAAGATCTAATATGTAAGTTTGTTATAATTGTGTATTTTGGTACAATAAAGTCAATCAATCAATTGATCGTCTGCGTGAAATAGTGTTCACGGCATCACGCCTGAACGGCTGGACCGATTTCGCTAATCCTTTTTTTGTTGAGTTTGCTCGCATGTCACGAGATGGTTCTTATGAAAGAAACATGCTGAACCGATTTGGATAAATCTTACGCGAATGAACCAGCGCGGGGCGCAGCTAGTCCATGATAAATGTTCCTTATTTACAATATTAGGTACAGATAATAATATTATTATAATTCACCGTAGTACAATAAATCTGAGGTCAGGCGCCTACTCTAAGGAAATATCTATAATTTCTAGGTAATACATAAAATCTGTAAAGCTTTAGGCTCGACAGACGAACTGCAATGTACTGATTTTCCAGAGAAAACTTATACAATGCGACATGCAATGCAATGCAATCCTCATGAAAAATATTTTTTCGATTAAGGCCTGATTTTTAACCGACTTCAAAAAAAAGGCGGAGGTTATCAATTCGTCTGTATGTATAATTTTTTTTTTTTTTTGTATGTTTACCGATTACTCGAAGACGGATTGACGGATTAAGATGATTCTTTTTTTAATGGATAGGTAGGAGCTCCAAGATGGTCCCATAAAAATTTGATGTGGATCTGATAAGGGTCTTCGGAGTAATGAACGGAAATGCTCCTCAAAACGCATTAATCAATCCAGTTGTTTATCGATTACTCGAAGATGGCTTGACCGATTTTGATGATTATTTTTTTAATGGAAAGGTGGAAGCTCCGAGATGGTCCCATAAAAATTTGATGAGGATCTGATGAGGATCTTCGAAGTGAGGACCGGGAATGCTCCTCAAAACGCTGTATTCAATTCAATTGTTCATCGATTATACGAAGATGGCTTAAACGATTGATATAGTTCTTTTTTTAATGGAAAGGTGGAAGCTACGAGGTGGTCCCATGAAAGTTAGGTAAGGATCTGATGAGTATCTTCGGAATGATGGACAGGATAGCATCTCAGAATTCAATAAATTACTCATTTTTGGACTTCTAACAAAAAAAATAGACCCATAAAGAACTAAGTACAGATTGATGGGGCACCTGAAACCACCTTCTCATCAGCAAACTCCTCAATAATATAAATTACGGTAACAATATTGTTGATTTTTAGGTAGGTAGGTATACTAAAAAGGGTGAAATAAAAAAATAATTTAAAAATTAAAAAACCGACTTCAAAAAGAAACAAAAAAAAAGAATTGATAAAAATGACCAAAATAACCTCTACATAGGTACAGTGCCACCGACTAATTAATCTGTTTTATCATCTGAAGTCGGGCAGTTTTACTGGTTGGTTCCATATATTGTACTTAGTTTGGCTGCCCGACTTCAGATGATAAAACAGATTAATTAGTCGGTGGCACTGTACCTATGTAGAGGTTATTTTGGTCATTTTTATCAATTCTTTTTTTTTGGTTGTTTTTTAAATTATTTTTTGTTTCTTTTTGAAGTCGGTTTTTTAATTTTTAAATTATTTTTTTCATTCTACAGATAAAAGATATCTATCGAATAAGTTCGAAAAGTCTTCAAATTTTGATCTTCTAGATTTATTTTATTTTTAAATATTATAGTGACGTTTTTTATTCTGTGGTGTTACATTTTATCTGTCAAATATCTCTATCTAGGGATTTGAAAGACCACCCTTAACAAAATTTTCAATTTAGTACCTACCTACTACAGATTAAATTACTTTGTCAAAAAAACGGTCCTGCTTGATGTTAGAAAGATCCTAGTTTGTCCTTTTTCCACTTTAGTGTTCGTCGGTTAGTTAGATAAGGACAGACTGAATTCATCTGGGTTCAACAGGACCGTTTTGATATATCAACGCAAAAACTACCTTAACCTTAGAGAACATGATTGAAATTGATATATCAAAAGTTTTCAATTGCACAGTCTTCTAGAAGCAAAGACTACAATGTCACATGTCTGATTAATTTAATGATTATAACCTCAAAAGTTTTATTGAATTTGATGTAGAGTAATCAGACGTAGATAGACTTATATTTATTTAATTATTACATTACTTAAAACAGAGATCGTTTTAAAACAGGAGATTTTCCTTTCGAGTCAATCAAATACACTATATACAATCATTATCAGGTAGTTACACCAACATACTCATATTTAAATAAAATTAATTAAAATTAAAAATAGAGAGTTAATATGTAGAATAATAATGATATTATTAATATTTAAAATGTAGAGTTACTTCAGTGGCTTGTTTCTGACGTCATACTTACCTACTGCAGTTGAGATCAATGTTCTGCTGCATCCCTCCGGCACGTGCAGTCAGCTACTGCCGCACGTCTGCAGAGCCCTAGACTAAGCAGGCCCTACTGTCCGCCCACAGGGGAACTTAGCCTAAACTATGAAGTATCGAATTATCTACGAATATTTCATACTTCCTACTAATATTATAGAGGTGAAAGTTTGTGAGTGGAGCTGTGTGTGTTTGTTACTCATTCATGCTGAAATTACTAAACCGATTACCGTGAAATCAGCTTTTTATCCCATGAAATCAGGACTTAATGGAAACTGCGGGGTGCTGCTTGTACCTACTATGAAAAAAAAAATTGAAACATAAAATAACTAGGTAGGTAGGTATATTCCTAGAAATATTTTAAAAGGTAAAATTCATCTTCAAAATTTTACTCGTGGCGAGATTTGAATTTGAATTTTACTCTGCCACTACACCTACATACATACGCCTACGTGCGTATAACTATAAGTATACATAAAAATATACATTAAAAAGTACATTTTTTATTTTTTTGTATATTTCCCCGGAATCGGGAATAACGTGGATGAAACCGCGAAACTTAGCTAGTACATAACAATATGTTACATGAAGGCACACTCAAAACCAAAAACATTTATAGTCAACTTAAAATAATTGTATAATTGTATCTAATTTTAAATTTAAGTTATCCAATTCTTTATTTTTGTTTATTTACATTTAGGTATGCAGTGCATACTATGCACACCTTAGAATAGACTTGCACTTGTTGTGTTTTTTTTTAAGTTATTTATTAGCCGTTAAACCTTATCCTTACCTTAACGGCATTCCGTTTTTACACTGTTTTTCATATTTTGTTTTTTAGCTATAATTAATAAATAATTATAATTTAATAATGTTAATAAATAATTAATAAATATTTGTTCCCCGATGGGAATCAAACCCGCAACTTCTGCGCCACGGAAGTGACCTTAACCAACAACGATGTATACCAAAATCCTAAAGGCTTGTAGAATTTCAATATTATTACAATATGTCTAGTTAAAACCGGTTTGATTCGGTTCCCAGTAATGATATTTAAGACCGTGACGTTGGTGTAAAGAGAGAACATCTTTTCGGATCTCAAGGGCACAGAATCGTCTTTCTTCTTCTTCTTATACAAGATGTAACGGGCAAGCCCTTTTAAGCCGAAAGGGGGTTGTTCTAGACGTCTAGGCGAACAACTTTTGTTCTATGACTTTTGGAAATTCGAAGTACTTTTCGAAAATTTTAAGTGTAAAGTTTACTTGAAGATCAGCTGTTTCTTAGAGTTCGAGGTCATTGACCCTTTGTTGTCCTTTCATTTAGCTTGGTCTACTACAATCAAACCTTCAATTACCTTTATTTTCAAAAACAGCTGTTTTTTCAGTGAAACATAATCTCAAAATTTTCAAAAAAAAAAGTTCGAATTTTCAAAAGTCGTAGAACAAAAGTTGTTCGCCTAGACGTCTAGAATAACCCCCTTTCGGATTAAAAGGACTTGCCCGTTACATCTTGTATATAAAAATGAATCCCTATCTCGCGTGGTCACGGCATCACGCCTAAACGACTGAACCGATTTCGATAGTTCTTTTTGCGTTGTATTTGTGTTGATCAGGAGAAGGTTCTTATGAAAGAAAAAATGCTGAACCGATTTTAATAAATCCTACGCGGGTGAAACCGCGGGGCGCAGCTAGTTATATATAAAAATGAATCCCTATTTCTCTTGGTCACGGCATCACGCATGAACGGCTAGACCGATTTCGATAATTAATTTGCGTTTTATTTGTTAAGATCAAGAGAAGGTTCTTATAAAAGAAAAAAGCTGAATCGATTTTGATAAATCTTACGCGGGTAAAACCGCGAGGTGCAGCTAGTATTAGAATATAGAAGAATACATTATTCAGAAAATATTTGTATTAATTAAGGTGCTAGCGACGTCCCGTAGTTTTACCAGCGTAAGTCCTGCGAGAACGTCGAGATACAATTAGCTTATTTGTTAATCGAAATCTCCTGCTCTGTGCAGACCAAGTTATATCGAAATCGGTTTAGTAGTTTTTGTGTGAAAGGGTCCTGTTCCCGCGGTAAAATTGGGATAAAAAGTAGCCTATGTGTTATTCCCGGTACCCAGCTACCTATATTCTAAGTTCCTTGCAATCGGTTTAGTAGTTTTTTGCGTGAAAGAGTAACAAAGTTGGTCACAGATTTGTTTATTTAAGTCCCGTTCCCGTGGAAATATTGGGATAAAAAGTAGCCTATATGTTAATCCAGGTCCCCAGCTACCAATATTCCATGTTTCATCGCAATCGGTTCAGTAGTTTATGTGTGAAAGAGTAACAACCTCACATACATACATACATACTTACATACAAACTTTCGCGTTTATAATATTAGTAACAATTATACATAATATACAATTTTTTGCGTTTGTAAAATTATCAAAATTATTAGCATTAAGGCGCACCGCCCTGCGGTTGAACTACTGGACCGATTGCGATGAAACTTTGAATATAAGTAGCTGGGGATCTGGAATAACACATTGGCAACTTTTTAACCCGATGATCCGGCGGGAACGGGACCCACGCGAGTGAAACCGCGGGGTGCAGCTAGTTACATAGAATACACCTAAAAATTACCTACAAAATGTTCACTCTATAACCATTTTTAAACGTCTTTAATACCGGTATATAATTGATATATTAGCGTCTTGTTTGTCTACTGGATAACTACAGGGTGTTTCAAATTAATATTTAACAGTGACTGATTAATCTACAGGATGGTCTAATTATTAAAATATCAATTTTTTCTGCAATAGGGTTAAACTATATTGATATTTTATGGTTTATAATAATACGTCACCTAGATAAGTATATAGGCTTGTAAAAAAAAGTCAGCATTATTTGTTTATTTTACGAAAACGGTTTAGCAATTGTTGGTTAGGTACCTATACTGCCCCCGCGGTTTCACCCGCGTAAGTCCCGTTCCCGCGGAAATATCGGGATAAAAAGTAGCCTATGTGTTGTTCCAGGTCTCCTACTACTTATATTCCAAGTTTCATCGCAATCGGTTTAGTAGTTTTTGCGTGAAGGAGTAACAACCTCACATACATACAAACTTTCGCGTTTATAATATTAAGTAAAATAAGACAAGAAAGTACTACTTGGTATGAAACAGAAAAAGATAAAATAAAGTAAAAATAAATAGTTATAATAATAAACTAATAGTGTTAAATAAATAAATTTTTATTTTATAAATAAATAAATGAAATGCATATAAGCCAGTATTGACTATGGAACCCTAAAACACTCTTAAAACCTGAGTTCATCGGAATCAAAATAGACTAATGAATGACTAACAGCCGAATACAGAAACGTCATTTAACATTTGAGAGGTACTTAAATTATTGAACAGCTTCTAAATTCAAAATTAGTATGGCAATTTTTGAGTTTGAAAGCTGCTTCTTTGTTTAAGTAGTTCTCAAGTGTTGAGTAGCGTTTCTGTATTCGGCCGTTAGACAGCCCGACAAACTTCTCAGAACACGCTGTAGGTAAGTACTACGGACCTTTATATTATTAAGAAACCTTTTTTTGTTCCATCTTTTTTATTTAACATTTTTTCTCATCGAAAACAATTCCAACGTTTTGTCTTACTCGTTTTTTGACGCGTGTATTTTACGTTTGACAGATGTAAGGTCGTTTTTAGGGTTCCGTAGGCAAAGAGTGGAAACGGAAGCTTTTGCTTTTACTAAGACTCCACTTTCAGTTTGACAGACGCGTTTTTAACTCGTTTTTTTTAGTTTGACAGGCGTTTTGTTTTACTCGTTTTTTAGTTTAACAGATTTAAAGTCAACAGAATCTAAAATAGACGAATTACATTTCAGTCAACTTTGAAAAAGCTAACTGTAAAGTTAGCGAAAGCTCGGTACTTTGTAATAATGGCGTTTTAATTAATATAAAACGCGAGTAAAACCCGGTAAATATTGTGTTTTATTATAGAAAATCGCGAAAACCTAAAACAAAATTAAGTGTGAACGTTTTTAGAGTTTCGTACGTACATGGTAAAGTCGAGACTCCGTTTACTAAGACTCCACTGTCCTTCCGTCTGTTACCAGGCTCACGTATTTCATGAACCGTAATAGTAAGTTCACATTTTTACAGAAGATACCTATATTTCTGTGGGGGAAAAAACAGAACTAAATTAATATTTAAGTGGCGGGCCCCTCCAACAAACGTGGTATTTTTTGTGATAATATAAAATAAATAAATAAATAATAATTCTGCGACCAACACACAGCGCCATCTAGCCCCATGGTAAGCTGCTAAGCTTGAGTTACGGTGACTAGACAACGGATATACTACTTATATTTATTTTTCTTTTGTAAAAACATACATAATACATATTATACATAGAAATACACCTAGACCAGATACAAATATTTATTTTAAGCATAAATATTTGCACCCAGCGGGAATCGAACCCGCAACCTTCTGTATTGCAGCCAAGCGTTCGCTCGACGCGCCACAGAGGTCGTCATTTGTTGTGTATATATTTAATGTGTTTATTGTACTTACTGTGTAAGTCGTGTGCCTGTCTGAATAAACGTTTTTTCTTTCTTTCTTTCTTTCGAAAAGATAAAATTAAAATTAAAATACATTACTTACATACATACATAGACCGACAAACACATTACCCTCCTTTGCGTTGCGCAGTCGAGTAAAACTGAACTAAATTAATAGGTATACAAGGAACGTGGTATTTTTTGTGATTATTGTACGGAACCCGTCGTACGCGCGTTCAACTCGCACTTGGCCGATTTTTTCTCGTTCAATGTTGATTGTAGGTTAAGTTAATGTGAAGACATAATTGTTGGGTAGTTTACTAAATTATAAGGTATCCATTTTAATGTGTTAATAGAAGGTAGCAATGTATGTTTGTTTGTTTATTTCTTATTTTAATTGACCGAACGAGCGAAGCGAGTGAGGTCCAGTGTAGACGGGCCTGGCGCTTGTATCTTTGTATGTTTGTATGTTTGTTCGACGATAACTTGAGTATCGTAGCTCCGATCTTCATGAATTTTGGTATGCGCGTAGTTTAGGTCAATAGAATTTATGAGTTCGAAGATGAGCCGGATCGGTAGGGGGGTTGGGGACATAGGGGGTCGTGAGGTCTTAGTTCGGGGCGAACTCCTAGTAGTTAAGTGAGCTGTTTGGTGTATAATGCTGAAGGCTGCGAGTTTGATTCCCGCCGGGTACAAATATTTATGCTTAAAAATAAGACGGGCCTGGCGCTTGTATCTTTGTATGTTTGTTCGACGATAACTTAAGTATCGCAGCTCCGATCTTCATGAATTTTGGTATGCGCGTAGTTTAGGTCAATAGAATTTATGAGTTCGAAGATGGGCCGGATCGGTAGGGGGGTTGGGGAGATAGGGGGTCGTGAGGTCTCAGTTCGGGGCGAACTCCTAGTTTGTAGTCTATCCGTCTTAGTTTGGGGCTAGATTGAGCTGTGTGCAATGTCGTCAATATATATTATGATTTATTTTATAAATATCTTTTAAACTAAATAAGTAGGTACCAACCAACACAATAGGTTTTAATGTAAAAGTAAAGATTAAAAAATGTAGATTCAGTTTGGTTGTGGTTTGGTCATGGCTGAAATCTATAGTCCGTACTTTGACTTTGCTAAGTAAAAACTTTGACTGAAAACAATTTTTGGTATTTACATAACGACTATCCAAAGTTTCTGCTTAGTAAAGTCGACGTTTTTCAAATTAAGAACGTAAACCAATCAAAAAAATGACCTACACTTTGCTTCTCTGTTATGACTATGACTTTGAAGTTATTTTTATGTTATTCGTGTATTACAAAATGAATTTCGACTATAAATTCCAATTCAAAGTTTATGCTTAGTTTTTGCTAAGCTCAGTCTGAGCAAAGTCAAAGTACGCACTATCGATTTTAGTCTAAGTCCAATGTTAAGTAAAATGGAACCTCGTGGTGATTTTTGATGATGCATTTCTCCTTTTAAAACAATACTAGTAGTTCGCCTCGAACTGAGTCCTCACGACCCCCTATCTCCCCAACCCCCCTACCGATCCGGCTCATCTTCTCATAAATTCTATTGACCTAAACTACGCGCATACCAAAATTCACGGTATTTTCCCTCTACGTCGAGCACTTTTACGTCGATACCCGGTACGTCGATTTTTTTGGTAAATTTTTGGTACTATCGCGGCTCATGCCTCGATGGCTGGTTGTTAAGTACAGTCAGAATATTAAAGTAAAAGTCAGTATCATTTAATTATTGTTTCATCAGTTGTTGTTTAGTAACATGATTTTTGCCTGGCTGTGAGGACTGAGTATATCCTGTTTCATACGACTATCACTTGTGTTATTTTTGGATAGTATTTAATTGCTGTATTAGTTGATTGATTGATTAACACTTTATTGTACCAAAAACACATATTATAAAAAGCTTACATTTTAGATCTTAAAAACTAAAATGGTACAAAGAGCGGCCTTATCGCCTATGGGCGATCTCTTCCAGGCAACCAATAGTTCTTAGTTCTTAGGTACAAGGCCATGAATCACCAGAGAAGGTCATCATATTTTCGTTCTCATCTCTTTCAACGGTTCGCGTTGCAACGGTTGGTTGATAAAGGCATTAAGTATTTATAATTTGTAATAGTATCAAAAATATTTATTATTATTTTGTAAGATTCTTATTAAATAATTATTTTCCTTAGTAACAGTTGTCCATTCTTAAGGTCTAATATCAGGTAAGTTTTAGATGTCACTACTCTTTTGGACATAAACCTGTTTCTTTTGTACATGTACCGTTAGGCGCAGCGCACAAGATACTGAAAATAAGACAATTTTAACTAAACCTTAAGTTCTATGATTTACGGTTAAAAATAGTGTACGCCCGCTAATGATGTCACAAATCACAACCCTAACAATGGTGTACTTATTTATAAACGTTCCAGTGTCCTTTCAACCTTGAAAGTGTGCATTACGTTACCTTTCTACAAGTGCTCAGCAAAATCTGTAGTGAAATAGTTCTATGAACGCCCGGTGCGGACTTAGCACTTAAAAATAAAAATATAATTTTGTTCTCTAGTTGTTTGGAAACATCTTGATAACTGTGAAACAAGTAAGTAACATTCTTTTTGTATACTCTGCATTATACAATACATACATATACATAGGTCCTACAAACGCGAAGACTGTCACATTTTCGGGCCCAGGGCCCTGTGAAAAAACGAAAGCAACTTGTGTAAGGTATTGAAAAAATTAATATATATTAATGTAAAAGTTCCTGCTTATAATGATTAGACTGTGATTAAGCTTAATTGAATAACAGTTTAAGAAAGTAACATAGTATACATAATTTAACTATCTTAATCCGTTATTCAATAAAGTTAGGCACTGATTAAGAACGTTCAATTTTAGATCAGTTATGGTGTATTAAAACAATATTTTAATGAAACTGAGTTTTAATTTATATTCTACCTACCTATACTTTTTGTAAGCTGTGTAACAGTAATAGAAAGCGTAAATTCAAGTAGTTTTACACACACATTACTTATGTAGGTGAACCATACACTATAGGCAAACCAGATCACTAGCGTGATGGCCGAGGGGCAAAAAGTAGGTGGGGGCGGGTATCGATACACACATTCACGTCGTTCCGAGATAAATCCCGAGATATATTACTCGAATGCAAAATATATAATGAACTTTATTATTTCGTTTGGTATCTAAATGTTTTTGTAACATTTTTTTTTTCAAAGTAAAGTAACCATACATTACTTCAGATTTATAAGTGAGAATTAATTTATCCCTTGTTTATAATGCATTATTTTAAAGAAGAAAAAAAACGATGATTTATTTAAAAGCGTTCATCTTCGGATATATCTCAGGAAAATGAATGCCGTGTGGATATCGTTCCGAATGTTTTCGGAACGTTTACGTTCCGAAAATGTCACTTGTGCTCCCTGCCACGCGCCCGCGCTCTTCCTCTTTGCACCGCCTGAGAGTACCTCCGCCACCACCTACTTCTTGCCCCGCAGGCGTCCCGCAAGTAATCTGGTTTGCCTATGGGGGGCGTGGAACTCTATGGCCACGCCCACTTTAACATAAAGGTGTGTTTGTGTGACCATGAATTAATATAAAGTTGCGTGGTTGTGATCATGACCACACCCATTTTGACCTAACTAAGAGAAAAGAAGTATCATTGAGAGAAAAGAGAACGAAATTATCACAACCTAATATCAAACATTCTACACACGTGAATTCGTATGGAATGATTTATGTTCTGACTGTACCGACTGTTCTGCCCTGACCGCCTTGATGGCTCAACCAGCCATCGACACTTGAGCCGTGAGAGTACCAAAATAATTCAATAAAAGTCGACGTAGCGGGTATCGACGTAAAAGTGCGCGACGTAGAGGGAACATATCAAATTCACGAAGATCGGAGCTACGATACTCAAGTTATCGTCGAACAAACATACAAAGATACAAGCGCCTGGCCCGTCTACACTGGACCTCACTCGCTTCGCTCGTTCGGTCAATTAGGTAGTATTGGCAAAAAAAAACATAAATTTTTTTGGGATATAAATCGATTGTATCGAATATTTACGACGATTTCCGGCCGCCCTTTGTCCATTATTCTGTTACATTACTATACAAACTGTACTCCAACCGATTCCGAGACATACCCCAATAAACAAGTCTTTGTTATGACTTTCTCCAAGTCGTTAAATGAAATGACAAGTCATATTTCACAGCAAGTGTTTTGATATTATAATACTATTTTAGTGAAAGTTTGTACAATAGTGTCAAGTGAGCATTTTGGGCGCGGCTAGCCGCCGGTCTATTCTGTAGAAAACTCACAAATAGTTCTGAGTAGTTTCCACGATGAGCAGTCTTTACATCGTTTTTGATATATATTAAAGTGTTTCCTACACTTGAATGACTATACTTAAAGAAATGCTTTCCAAAAATTTCGCACCCGCATTTCTGGGGATCTATCCCAACGCCTTTTTACACGACTGCCAAAGGAAGTGTTATGTTTTTGCCGTGAGTGTATGTATGTATGTATGTATGTATGTATGTATGTGACCTATTTTTGTGCCGTCGTAGGGCCTAAACGGCTGGGCCGATTTAGATAAACGATACGTCGTTAGATTCGTCATGACCGTGAGAGTGACATAGGGTACATTAAAATAATAAATAAATAAAAATAAAGATTTAAAACGCTATAAAGCAAGATTTGTCTTGACCATAAAAAACGAGCAAAGACAACGGAACGTTACTTAAAAACTTTTCGATTTGACTTTGACGCCGAGTTTCAACTTTTGAAGGAATTTGAATGTTTGATTTGTCAGTTTGTCAAGATAACATAAATAACAATTACTATGTTTACAATAAGTAATTAACTAAAAATTTGAAATGTCGCGCTATGGATAATGGATAGCAAGGCTAATCCGCTAGGACAAGAAACCGCCAGCCTTTGTTTGTATCACCAGTCGCGACGAAGTTTTCGGATTTGGTAATTATATTTTAAGATGAATACCTGCCTACTTCATAGCCATCTCAGCAAAACTCAAAAAGAATAGCTATTATAATATTGAAGGCTTTTAGATAGCCTATCTTTACCGATTTCGAGTCCTCGCTACTGGAGTATACACATCCAGAGTTAATGAGTTTCTCTGGTGTAATTGTATCTAATCTCTAATAACTAAAAAGCGTTAAATAAAAAAATTATTAAAAAAAAATAAAAAACCCGACTGCCGTTAAAACTGAAAAGTAAAAAACAAGAAGATACCTAAAGGTAAAGAAACCTTAAAAATCGTTCGACGCATCTAGGAGCCTTAAACAATTGTGGATGCAGTCGGGTGGGACTCCTTTTAAAGGTAAAGTATAATGACACCAAATTGTGTTGAAGTCCCACCCGACTGCATCCACAATTGTTTAAGGCTCCTAGATGCGTCGAACGATTTTTAAGGTTTCTTTACCTTTAGGTATCTTCTTGTTTTTTACTTTTCAGTTTTAACGGCAGTCGGGTTTTTTATTTTTTTTAAATAATTTTTCCAATTTGGCCACGGATGATGTTCAATCGAGTCGAAATTAAGGATTGCATTTCTTATTGTTTACGTTTTAAACAATAAAAACGTGCCTTAAAAACGTAAACAATAAGAAATGCAATTTTTGAAAAGCATTTCTTTAACTACTGTCTTTACATCATTGATCCATTGATACATCAAATCATTGATCCATTGAAGCCTATATAACAAACTAGCTGCGCCCCGCGGTTTCACCCTCGTAAGTCCCGTTTCCGAAGTAATTTTGGGATAAAAAGTAGCATATGTCTTAATCCAGGTCCCTTACTACCTATGTTCGAAGTTTCATCGCAATCGGTTCAGTAGTTTTTGCGTGATTGAGTAACAAACACACATACACACAAACTTTCAGCTTTATAATATTAGTAGGATACTACTGTAGTGAAAGTTCAATTGGTACAATAATGTCAAGTGGACACGAACTATCGGACATTGTGGGAACGATTAGGTGCTGCTCAATTCTATAGAAAACTTGCAGACAACTCACTGTGGATTCCGTGGTCAGCTTTCAAATTGGCAGTCTACAAAATACAATCCAAAATCTTTATTAATATCAGTCCTTAACCTTTTTTGGCGTATACCATACCTACGTAAACGTAATATTAGTATAAGAATGTTAAAAATAAACCACCACTCAAAAAACTCTGTATTTCATTACCTTTTAATAGGTACATATTGTTACATAACTTAAACATCGTATTATACCTCATTGTTCAGAGTTTCCTTTTTAGGTATAAAAATACTTGTGACAGAATACTCTGGGACTCTACCGCATAACTTCCGTCGAGTTCAACTCGACGTCGAAAAAAGCTACCGCGTAATGAGCGAACAGAAATTGTCGACGTTAAAGCCAAAGACAATTTCAGCTCGGTTCTTGCGCGGTAGCTTTCTTCAATCCCTTTATCGACAACATTGTATTCTCAAACAGACGTCGAGTTGACTCGATGGGAGTTACGCGGTAGGGTGGCCTTACTCTGAAGTGATACATAGGTATAGGTAAAAACATCAACTTATATATTAATCCCCTTATAATACTACTTTAATAAAGGATGGTACGATAGTGTCAAGTTGGCACTTTCGGCTTAAATCACCGTCAAAACACGCTCTATAGATAAGACATATATTTTAAAAAAATATTCTCATTTGTTTATTTCTGTTGTTACAGATAATGACAACACTCTAGAAGATCGCAAAAGAAAAATGGAGTCCCTCGAAGAAAGATTACATGCAACAGACAAAAATATTGCTCCTAGAGTCCAACCATTCAAAATGCAAGACAGTACGCAAGTAGATCTAAACAAATTCTGCAAGAAAAATAACTACATCGTCTATGAAAACTATCACAGAGGAAATGTTAAAAGGAACCTAAGAAAAGAATGTTCTATATACACTTATTGTATATTAAGTGTCATTATAAGCTTTATTTTAGGATTCTCAATAGCCATCCTTACAATGGGTTCAAATCCTACCGTAGAAAAGAAATTTAACACAACACATATCAATAAATACGAAAAGAAAACAATAAAAGAAGTTCTAAATAGAGAAATGGTAGCAAAAGATTATACAACAGTTTCTTTTACTGGACGAAGATATAATAAAGAAGTATATCCCAAAATAATTACAGAAGATATGAAAGAAATCTTAAAAGATAACCAAGACAGTACTAAAAATAGAAAAGTCTATGTGCCTAATGAATATACAGTACTATATGATAATATCTACTGGGGCCCTGAAGTAGAAAATGCAATGCCACAAGGATATGGCAAAAATTCAGCTGAGTTATGGGAAAATTACGTGAACGAAGAAGAAATCGTCAAAATGGAGGCTGGATGTGGCAGAATGCAGAATAGATTAGTAACTTTCAAGGATGGAGTTCAAGCTTGTGTTAGGTACAGACAGAATACAGATCAAATCCAAGGAGAAATCTTCAGTTTCTATATTGGAATGTTATTAAATTTGACTAACCTAGCGCCATCTGTAGTCAAAGTGGTAGATGCAAATGATAAGCTATGGAAGAATGTAGCAGCAGATATAGGTAATGCCAATTGGAATTCAAACCGAGCTGTGGTTTTAACACAATATATACCAAGCTTAGAATCAGCATCAATACCTGAAATCTTCAAGCCAAACAATCGACATTTGAATAAGTTTGATGTTTTAAAAATGAGTTTAAAAGAAAACGATACAGAGACTTCAAAGAAGATTCTTTTAAAAGAAAAAGTTCACACAAACACAGATATAGAAAATTTCAGACATATCGATATGGGGATAACTAAGAAAACTGTTAAACTATTCCTTGAGTTAGCGCAATGGTCAGATTTAATCATATTCGACTATCTGACAGCCAATTTAGATCGCATGGTAAACAATTTATTCAATTTTCAATGGAACGTCAATATAATGCAAGGCCCAGCACATAATCTAGCAAGAAAAATGGATAGCGGTCTTCTAGTATTTCTAGATAATGAATCTGGCTTACTCCACGGGTACAGATTATTGAAAAAATATAACAAATACCACAGTTTGCTATTGGATAACCTTTGTGTATTTAGAAGAAAGACTGTAGATGCTTTGAAAAGTCTACATGACAGTCAAAATGTAGGGGGTAAATTATCTGAAGTATTTCATAAGAAAAATAATGCAGTGATTCGAGATATACTGCCACCATTGCCAGAGAAAAATGCGAAGATATTGCATGAGAGAATCGGTAAAGTTTTAGATCAAATCGAAAAGTGTGCTCAGACTTATAGATAGCAATTGTGAAATGAGTGAAAAACTGTTTGAACTGTTTAGAGTGAACTGTTTTATTTAAAACTATACATTTTTAAGATGCTCAGATAAATAATAAAACACAATATTTACCGGGTTTAACTCGCGTTTCATTTATTAACGGCATTGTTATAATTCCGTACCAAGCCACGTTTAGCTGAGTTTATAGTCAGTTTTTTCAAGGCATAAAATAAAACTAACAAGCTAAATGAAACAAATCCGTTAATAAATAAAATGCAAGTGAAACTCGGTAAATATTGTGTTTTATTACAATGCAATATAGCGCAAAAATAAGAAAACACTATGATCAGATCTGTTATGAATAAGTTTAAATCTTCAAAAGAACTTTTTAACATTGAATAGGATCGTGTAATTAAATAATAAATAAAATACACGCATTTGAACTTGATTTCATGAAAATGAAAAATTAGCAACTCCTTATCGCGTTCTCGCCAAAACTTCATTAGTATTTCTCATACGAATTCTGACGGTTAAAAAATCATTCCTGTAGGTACATTCATAAATTACAAAATTGATAAACCATTTGTTAAACAGCATCTCAAAAAACTGTTTGGACTGTGTAAACGGTTGAGTTTAAAAACAGTTGTTTTTAATTAATATAAAGGTGTTGGCAGTTATGGAACAGCTTTGTAAGGTCAATGACCCCCAACTCTTAAGAACAGCTGATTTATTTATTCAAGTTTCTAAACGTCACACATAAAATTGTTTGCCTAGACCTGTAGAACTATGTATTTAAGCAGCTACTCCATATACTTGTTATATTTAAAAAAAAACTATAAATTTAAACATTTTGTAAAATAAATTTGTAGGGTTCCTTTTATTAGCTAAAAAAAAAGAAAAACCCTACAAGGATCTCTAAATTGTCTGTTTGTTTACTTATAAAAAAATGCAATTGACTTGAAAATATTTTTTAAAAGTGAGCATTTTGATACCAAATAATTATTTATTGTAAGATATTATTATTTATAAGTATTTCGTGCCAGTTTAGATTTAAGTATTTTTTTGTAAATAATCACACAATATTTTCCGGCTTAGCGTTAACTCGCGGGTGAAACTTTAGTACAGCATTGTAACAAAGCAGTTAATAAATGAAACGCGAGTTAAACCCGGGAAATATTGCAGAAAATAATAAAAAAACTGTTATAATCAGAATCACATATCGTTCGTCAGGAACAGAACTGAGGTAACTACGTTTTTGATGCTTTTAAATTAGAATTAAACAGAATTGTAAAATGTATTTTTTTTTTCTGTTACATCAACGATATACAACCAATTCCAGAAACGCCACTTAAATTTTGAGGAGTACACATAGATAATTGAGCAGCTTCTAAATTCAAATCAGTGATGGGAATAGTTTGAGATCTGCTTAATTGTTTTAAGTAGAACTAAAATTTTGAGAAAAGTTTCTGTATTCAGCCGATAGAGATGTAAGTTGTGATATTATTGTAAATAGATTAATTTTATTTTATAAAAGTTGTAATGAAGGCGTTTACAAGACAAAAAGTTTATGTATCTAGAAAATTGTAGTCTTTTGTATCTGAAAATTCTATTATTTAGGTCCGAATAACAAATGTTTTAAGTTTTTCAATTATAGACATCATAAGTATGTAATGAAATCAAATAGAAAATAAATAAATCTGTGAACAACACACAGAGCCATCTAGCCCCATGGTAAGCTGCTATGGTTGTGTTAAAGTAACTAGACAGTGGATATTATTATAATACTTATTTTTCCTTTTCTTATTTTTTTTTCTTGTTAAAGTAAGTAAAGAAACAGTTTTTGTGGCAACTAAATCTGCGAACTTGTCGACGTGATAAAAAGCATTTTTGTAAAATAAATCCCTGTAAATAATGTTGTAAAAGTTGTAAAGTTAAAATAAATACATTTTTGAAATTGCTTGTTACGTTTTATTTAAATTTTTACGTATTACAGATTTTGTATCCGAAATACAGAAATTTGTAAGAGAACCGAAGTCACTGATATAGCTCTTAATTAGTAGACGTATGTAAAAATGGGCAGTGGGCAGATTCTGTAAAAACATAGCATGCGACAAGCAGGCGGGATGCACGAGCATTGCAGAAATCGATTTGTTGCAGGAGTAAAAATAAAAGCTATTCTATAATTTCCTTTAATACTGATTGGCTGAGAAACAAGGGGAGCTATTTAAATAATTAAGTAGCCCTTTAATTTGAAGGTTACTTAAGTAATTGAGTAGAAATTAAATAAAATAACATTTACAGAATACGAAATAACGTAAATCTCCTGCACGTCGCCTGCATTCCGCATGCTTTGTCCTTACCGAATCAGGGCCCATATAGCTCGAAGGACAGATATCAGTCGGGGAATAAAAGTCCTCAAGTGGCGACCACGAAGTAATGTCAATCGGAGTTTTAGAAGACCTCTTATCGTCACATACGAAAATATCTGTTATTATGTATTATTTTAAAATGGCGTATTTACCCAGTTTTAATTTGATTATACTGGAGTACCTATTTGCTACTGGCTTAGTAATAAACTACCTAAGCCGTGGGCTTCCTCACGATGTTTTCCTTCACCTTAAGAGCGATGTTATTAACGCACAAACCTTCTTCGCAAGGAACACTAGAGTCATAGTTGTAAGAACACTCGACGTATTTAAAGTAATCGAATACATCCAATTAATTAAAGAAATGTTGATTTTGACAAGACGTTGGTTTCACTTTTGAAATGAAAGACATTGTAAGGATACACACGGCTTAGTTAGCTCCAGACGTATTGACCAGTTCTTCCCCTGAGTATGGCTGACTATGGGTGGTATAGGTGCTGTGCAAGCCTTCTCCACCTAACAATGTCTCGGGCACTACAGCGCGAGCGCCATAAATAGCATGGATTAAGAGTTGCTTGCGCTGTATAAATCATCTAAAATTAGAAAAAAGGCCTCAAAATTACAAAACCGGCGAAATATCGAACTCCAGAAGTCAAATTGAAAAAAATACTCGAGTACAAATTATCATTATTAAACCTTTTAAATTTACACGATTTGTTAACATAGTTACATTTTACCGGATCTTAATCGGGTGTTATTATTTATTTTCTTACCCCGACGTTTAGATCATTAACAACAACAACAACAATGTAACATGTGTAACAATACAATGATCTTGGTCGTTAAGGGACTAAAGAAAATAAGAGAGGGGGGGAGGGGGGAGGTAAGAAAATAAGAGAGGGGGGAGGGGGGAGGTAAGAGAATAAGAGAGGGGGGAGAGGGGAGGTAAGAAAATAATAAGCGATTAAGACCCGGTAAAATGTAACTAAATTATCATTAGAAATATTTTACCGAGGAACTTGCGTGGCCGAGCGGTATAGGCACTGGAATATTGATCCAGGGACGCGAGTTCAAATCTCGCCGCTAGTGAATTTTTGAAGATGAGTTTTTCCTTTAAAATATTTCTAGTAAATATAAGAGCTAAATATATAAGCCTTGAGCAATAAAAACAAATTTACGAAATATTTAAATTATCATTATTATTCTACTTCACCGTTCTTCGACAAACTCAAAAACAAACTGAAAAAAAAGTTTCATTACTTTTGAGGATGACTCGATCTCAGAGCAAAATAGATTTCGTATATTATGGGCCTCGATTCGGTAAGGGCATAGCATGTGGAATGCCGGCGGAATGCAGGCGACGCGACGTGCAGAAGATGTACGTTAATTCGTATTCTGTAAATGTTATTTTACTTAATTACTGCTTAATTAGTTAACTCAAATTAAGCCTTCAAAATGAAGGGCTACTCAATTATTTAAATAGGTCCCCTTGTTCCTCAGCCAATCAGTATTTAAAAAGTTATAGAATAGCTATTATTTTTACTCCTGCAACAAATCGATTACCGCAATGCTCATGCATCCCGCCTGCTTGTCGCATGCTATGTTTTTACAGAATTGGCCCAGTGGTCCGTGAACTCGACACTGTGTTAAAACTTTGAACCTTCATCAACTCGACTCTGACGGACGAGCTTCACCAGTTCCAAAGTCAAACTGTTCGGGAGATTCCTCACACGCCTTTAAAAATGAATCAGAATTTGAACGTCGCTGTTTGAATACTCACCATCTAGAATCTAAGGCTTCATGGATTCTATGCATTGGCTGGTGATCATAACACAAGCCTAGTGCTGTAGGTGTCGTCCACGCCGCCATAAACGGTATTAGATTCGTTGAAGCAATATATATGGTATCTCTATACAGATAAAATATAATGTATCCATCGGCCGCATATCGATCGCTAATAAATAAACATCACTAACTCTTATTTGAATAATTCTAACATTTGATTTAAAATAATAATTCAGGGTCGTTTAGGTGGGAAAGGTTTTGGATGTGGTAGAATTAAAACATAAATATTATAGTACTAGCTGCGTGCTGCAGTTTTACGCGCGTAAATCCCGTTCCTATGGGAATATCGGGATCAAAAATAGTTTATGTTACTCCTCGATAATGTAGCTTTCCATTGGAGAAAGATTTTTTTAAATCGGTTTAGCAGTTTCGGAGAAATAACCCCAAAATACATACTTATGTACATAAGTATATAATAAAGTAAGTTAATAAGTAATAATAATAGTTAGTAATTACATAAGTTATACATAAATACATGTAAAAACGTTACCTTTTTATATTATTAGTAAACATGTTAATAGAAGTATAGATTGTTTTTCTGTATTAAATTAATACAGAAGACCGACCTCATCGTCGCTTCTCATCAGGTGAGTGAGGTCAAAAGCTAGCCTATTAATTATTAAAAAAATACTTGTTTGTAATGAATAGACTCAAACGCTTTGGCCGGAGATATATCAAAGCCTAAGCCAAAGCAAAAGTCCCGATCCCGCGGGATAAACTGCGGGGTCGCTGATATATTTTATTATACAAGATGTAACAGGTAAGCCCTTTTAATCCGAAAGGGGGTTGTTCTAGACGTCTAGGCGAACACCTTTTGTTCTACGACTTTTGAAAATTCGAACTTTTTTTTTGAAAATTTTGTGATTATGTATCACTGGAAAAACAGCTGTTTTTGAAAATAAAGGTAATTGAAGGTTTGATTGTAGTAGACCAAACTAAATGAAAGAACAACATAAGGTCAATGACCTCGAACTCTAAGAAACAGCTGATTTTCAAGTAAACTTTACACCTAAATTTTTCGAAAAGTACTTCGAATTTTCAAAAGTGGTAGAACAAAAGTTGTTCGCCTAAACGTCTAGAACAACCCCCTTTCGGATTAAAAGAGTTTACCCGTTACATCTTGTATATTGTTTTTACATGGAAAATTAGATATTTTTTGAAAGTACTCCTAAATTATGTACTTGACAGGACTTGAACTTTGAAATCTTCTACTGGCGCTACCTGTCAGTTTGAGATGAAATCAAAGACTGTTTTTCCTAACACATTTTCAATATTTTTTTTAATATGCTTTAGATATAAAATCTACCATAAAAATATCTTAATCTAGCTAGAATGACAAAATACTTACCTACTTAGAAACTTACTCATACACAAACGTTCACACTTATAATATTAGTAGTACAATTGCCGCATCAAATCAGGCACGGTCTTCTCAAATCAATGTTCGACCATTTGTCATACAGTGTTTGGTTGGATAATTTTTGAGTGAAAAATGTCAAAAAATACCGATTTAGACTCAATTCATCTGTTATACACTGCTTATTAACATATTTTAAATTGTTCATGGGATTCTTTGCCTTTTACCTTATATAAATAAAGTTTATTTTCGTCTGTAATATAATAATATATTTATTTTTATCGTCCGCAAAATAGATAAACTTAACATTTCCAAAAACACATTATATTATAGATTCTGTCAACCTCTGTGGCGCGTTGCGTGAATAAGACGAACAAGTTACTGGTTCGATTTCCGCCAGGAAAAAGTATTTAAGCGATGTCATCCTTTTCTATTACGTAGTATGTATAAAACAATAGGTATGTTCCCCTATCCGTCTGTCTGTTTGTATGTTTGCATAGATCTTTAAAATTACGCAACGAATTTTGATGCGGTTTCTTATAGTGGATATGTACAACACATCCTGATATTCCTGCGGGATCGGAACTTACGCGATTACAACCGCGCGGCGCAGCTAGTAAAAAAACAGAATTATTTTTAGTTCTAGATGTTTTCTAATAACGTCGCTCTTACGGTGAACGAAAACATCGTGAGGAAACCGACATGTCTCCTAGAACGCACTAAGGTCCAAAAACATGGGACATTCGCCAATCCGGGGTAGGCTCCCGTGGCGTCTTACTTCCTAACCTCTAAGAGGAGGTACTTGCCCAGCAGTGGGATCAAATTAACTGGTTATGATGTTTCTTCTTGAATCAGTTGTTGCTTACATAAATTAGGCCAGTGTGTGGCTTGTGAAACGTGCCAAAGCTGTATTAGAGTTTCGTAGACATAATGAAACTTAGCTTTTAACAGTTGATCATTAATCGTGGGTACAACTAACAACTTACCTATGAAAATACTGTTTAACTGTGATCATTTTACTTGTTAGTTCATTTATATCTATAAAAACTTGTTCTATAAATTGAATAACGAATCAACGCACATACTAAACCGCTGAAAATAATAAACTTATCGCGATTAAAATCAGAAAAGGAGTTTAAATTAAATCCAACATTGCGAAAACAGAAGAAAAATGTATAAAATCAACGCAATAATAATAACGCAATGCGACTTTAGGTACCAGTATAACCAAATAGTCTCTTTTCCAAGCCAACGTTGCCTGGAAAAGATCGCTTGAAGTTATAAGACTTCAAGGCTTATTGAAGGGATCATTATTAAGTCCTATTTGTTCTACCTTTTTTTTAAGTCATTAATTATTTTGTATTTAGTTACATTTTACCGGGTCTTCGCGTATTATTATTTATTTCCAGTCCCCTCGCGACCAGTGGGTCTATTCTGTAAAAACAGAGAATGCGATAAGCAGGCGGGATGCAGGAGCATTGCAGAAGTGGATTTGTTGCCGGAGTAAAAATAATAGCTATTCTATAATACTGATTGGCTGAGGAAGAAGGGGAGCTATATAAATAATTAAAAAGCCCTTAACTTTAAAGGCTACTTAATTATTTAGTTAAATAATATTTACAGAATACGAAATAACGTACATTTCCTGCATTCCGCCGGCATTTCGCATGCTATGTCTTTACCGAATCGAGCCCTAGGATTATTTTAACATGATTGAAACTTCAAGGTAAGTTTTAATTTAATAATTGATAGTAAAGCGTTTGACCACTATCTCACCTGATGGAAGGCGACGATGTGGTCTAAGATGTTACTCGCTTACCTAGGAGATACCTGTTCACTCTTGACTTGAAGACCCCCAAGTTGTAGAAATCCGGGAAGACATACTCAGGCAACTTGTTTCATTCAAATCCTACTAATATTATAAAGCTGAAAGTTTGTGAGTAAGTGTGTATGTATGTGCATTTGTTACTCAATCACGCAAAAACTACTGAACCGATTGCGATGAAACTTTTAATATAAGTAGGTGGATACTGGGAATAACACATAGGCTATATTTTATCCCGATATTCCTGCGGGAACGGGACTTACGCGGGTTAAACCGCGCGCTGAAGCTAGTAAAATGTAACCATGTTAATAAATCGTGTGAATTTAAAAAGTTTATGATGTTGAATTTATAATGTTTTTGTTGTTGATCAAATAATGTTTTATCTATTTAATAAAATTTCTTTATAAACTCAAAAATGCCATATTTTAAATTGCGTCGTTATTGCAACGAATGGTCGACATGTGAAATTAGCATACCTGATTTAAAATTTGTCTTTATTGATTTGTAAAGCGATTACATAGATTATTTATTGAATAATTGAATCTAATATCGAGATGTTTGTGTATTTAAATAATTTGGACATTCTATCAGTAGGTAGGTATTTTCGTTGTTAAATTTTACCGGTAGACGGCGCCACGAGACTCAAGAGGGCTATTACGAAACGTACCGACCGATCCGACCGAACATCGGTACGTAGTTAATGTTCGTTCTGAACCAATAGTTCTCAATATTTTCTATACTAGCTGCGCCTCGCGGTTTCACCCACTTAAGTCCCGTTCCCGCGGGAATATCGGGATTAAAAGTAGCCTATGTGTTAATTCAGGTCCCCAGCTACTTATATTTTAAGTTTCATCGCAATCGGTTCAGTAGTTTTTGCGTGATTGAGTAATAAACACACATACACTCATACTCACAAACTTTCAGCTTTATAATATTAGTAGGATTTTTTCGTGTTGAACATAATGAATTATTGGTTCAAAGCACTTAGTATGAGTTTTGATAGTTTATTGTCTCGATGAAACTGGCAGTTTACTTCATACATTTTCCATCAGCGCCTCTAGCGGTAACTATTATAAACTAAAATAATGTATGGAAGTAAACTGCCAGTTTCATCGAGACGATAAACTATCAAAACTCATACTAGCCTCTCAGAACGAAGATTAACTAACTGCTAATGTTCGGTCGGATCGGTCGGTACGTTTCGTAATATTTAATAAAAAAATAGTGTGAAAAAAACATGGCAGATATAAGTTTTATGTCATAAATATACAATTGTAACGAGTAAGCCTTTTTAAGCCGAAAGGGGGTTGTTTTAGACTTCTAGGCAAACAACTTTGTTCTACGACTTTGTTCTACGACTACGAAAAGTACTTCGAAAATTCGAAGTACTTTTCGAAAATTTTAAGTGTAAAGTTTACTTGAAAATCAGCTGTTTCTCAGAGTTCGAGGTCATTGACCTTATTTTGTCCTTTCATTTAGTTTGCTCTACTACAATCAAAACCTCAATTACCTTTATTTTCAAAAGCAGCTGTTCTTTTCAGTGAAACAAAACCTCAACATTTTCAAAAAAGAAGTTTGAATTTTCAAAAGTCCTAGAACAAAAGTTGTTCCCCTAGATGTCTAGAACAACCCCCTTTCGGCTTAAAAGGGCACACCTGTTACACTTTGTATTTGCTCTAACATCTTTATCCAGGAAGCAAACAATCCACGTTTGTATGGAGAACTATGTACTATTTTCTCTTAAGCTTTAACCCCCTTACTTATAAACGATGATTAACATATGACCAAGTTATGTGACGTTTGTCTCTGTCTGTCAACTTTGAAACATCATGTCACAGTAAAAGACAAACGATACATAGTTATGCAGCTGTTACCCCGCGTATACAAGTAAGGGGGTAAGAGCGTAAGATAAGTTAGGAGGATTCGGTATGTGTAATATGAATCACTGTGTTTTTATCTTTAATGTACTTACTCACCATTAAGTCGTAGAGGTAAAGACAAGGGGATTAGGGTTCCGTGGGACGTGGACGAAAAACCATCGAACTCTATGGTTACTAGCGACCCGCTCAGATGTGTTTGTGTATGGATTATTTTTAAACGACATAAAACTAGGAGTTCGCCCCGAACTGAGACCTCACAACCCCCTATCTCACTAACCCCCCTACTGATCCGGCTCATCTTCGAACTCATAAATTCTATTGACCTAAACTAAATAAATAAATATAAATAAATAAATATTGCACGACATTACACACAGCGCAATCTAGCCCCAAACTAAGCACTAGGCTTGTACTATGGGTACCAGACAACGGATATACTACATATTATACTTTTTTTTTTGTAAATACATACGTATTATACATAGAAAGACACCCAGACCAGATACAAATATTTATTTTTAAGCATAAATATTTGCACCCGACGGGAATCGAACCCGCAGCCTTCTGCATTGCTGTCGAGCGTTCGCCCGACGCGCTACAGGGGCCGTTTAAACTATTAAGCGCATACCAAAATTCATGAAGATCGGAGCTACGATACTCAAGTTATCACATAAAGTGTGTGTATTTGGATGTTTGTTATTCAATCACGCAAAAACTACTGAACCGATTGCGAATGAAACTTTCAATATAAGTAGTTCAATACCGGGAATACCACATAGGCTATTTTATCCTCATATTCCCGCGTGAACGGGACTTACGCGGGTGAAACCGCAGGAATATCTTGACCAAATGTAGCCTATGTGTTATTCCCGGTATTCAACTACGTATATTCCAAGTTTTATCGCAATCGGTTCAGTAGTTTTTTGAGTTGAGTAACAAACATCCAAACAGACACACTTTCACATTTATAATATTAGTAGCGGGGCGCTGCCAGTATAAAATAAAATAAATTATACGGAACCCACCCCACAACCCAGTTTTCCAGCTTGCCCCCTCTAATCTCCGTCTCGCACTAAGTGCACCGAAGTGTCACTTTTTATGTTTAATATCTGTCTGTGTATCAGTTGACAGCGGACGCTTGTGGTGCAGTGGTGCGGTGACACTCAGGGTGGCAGGTTCAGTAGCCGCCTTCATAAAACTTCAATAACAAGGACTTCGCCCCGAACTGACACCTCACGACCCCCTATCTCCCCAACCCCCCTACCAATCCGGCTCATCTTCGAACTCATAAATTCTATTGACCTAAACTACGCGCGCACCAAAATTCATGAAGATCGGAGCTACGATACTCAGGTTATCGTCGAACAAACATACAAGCGCCAGGCCCTGGACTGGACGACACTGGACCTCACTCGCTTCGCTCGTTCCTTTTTACGTTGACCTTTTTGGTCAAATAAAGTAACTTTACACACCTACTGCTCTACAAAGCTACTTTATTTGACCAAAAAGGTTAACGTAAAGCGACTCTTTATTCCCTACGTGCATAAAGTGCTCATTATGCACCTAGGGCATAAAGTAATTTAAATTTGGAACTAAGGTTCTGGTAGCATACGGCCATTTCGAACTAGACATTAATACATAAAAAAAATAAAAACTGGGCTATTTTTTTCTATTTTCATGGACGGAAGGGTAAAGCAAAAAGTTTTGGTTAGTATAAAGCCCCAACTTTTTTTTTCATCAGCTAAGGCCGATGTGTGGTTTCGTCATTTTGATGTAACATTGTTAAATTTAATTAATATAGAGCTGTCAATATATTTCATATACGTTGCATTAATCTATTTTTATGTTGTTAGTTAAATGCTTATTTTTGTAGCCCTTTTATTGTCTCGCAGTAGATGTGTAAAGTAAAGTATTCACCTCGGTACTAAAGTCTGTCTTTATCTTTGGCGCTTGAATCCCACGCTTCACTCAGGACTCTAGGTACAAAACTCCTTCGCTTCGCTCAGGAGTTAAATTTTTAACACCCTCGCTGCGTTCGGGAGTTAACCCTCTAGAGTCCTTCGTACGCTTTGGATTCAATATGACGCCCGCTATATAAGACAGGACTTTAGTACCTCGGTGCATAAACTACTATTGTAGAGCAGTTAGGTGTGTAAATAAACTTACTGTATGTAATATTACAGTTTAAAGTTATACACTATTGTAAGTAGGTACAGTTTTTCACTCGTTGCACAGCGGTCATAAATTGTAGAAGGTTAGAGCTATGCGTAGGTAAGTTGTAATTTCGTTACAGCTTATCGCTAGCTAGCTATGCGCAGCACTGCGTCCGCATAAAAAACTTTTGGCTGAGAGACTTAAGACTTAAACTTAGCCAAGTAGCTGTACTGCAGTAACTCACATGGTTTGTCCTAACGTGCGAGAAACTCATTAAATACGTGCCAAAACTGGGTACTTATTACGTAGACAGCTAAAACCAGCCGAGCTATTGTCTACTGACATGGTTGTAAGTCGCACGCTAAGTATCAACTCGCACGATTGCCATAAACTCTCAAGCTAGGTATCTGCTCGAACGCTAGGTATCAACTCGCATGATTGGCATAAACTCTCACGCTAGGCAATACTAGGCATCAACTCGCACGACAGCTTGCACGGTGTGAATGAGTTGAGTTCTAAGCTCACCCATAGTTAAGGTCCCGTCAAACCTACACGTAAGAATGTTAGTTCAGTCTTATGTTTGTTTTTTTATTGTGTCGGTTCATTTACTTACTATTGTTGAAGAGGGCCGCGTGTCTGAGAGCGGAGCGGACACTTGGTTTTATTGAATTTAAAAGTAAAGTGAGGGTATGCCAGCTACCCGCAATTTTTACCACCGAAGATGTGGGTACTTCGGTAACTACCCACAGTTACGAACATTAGCCGGTACACCGAGGTTATAAATAGAGGACGACGCCCGCCGTAGCTCCAGTCCCCTCGAGACCAAGATCACTGTAACTTGATCGAAACGTAGAGGTAAGGAAAATTTAAAAAGTTGAATTGAACGCGATTAAGACCCGGGAAAATGTGTAAACATGGATTTCTTCTTTTCCGTTTCGCTTTCATAAATTTTCACATTTATGAAATGTCCGGTCCGCTGTAAGACACGCGGCCGGTACCAAGTCCCACACATCGGTAGTGACGTCGAAATGACGGCTCCATACGAGATAATATTAGAGATATTATATACTTGACCGTAATCATATTTAGAAATATTTTTAGCAAGGAAATATATTTCCAAAAATCCCCATGACAGGATTCGAACCTGCGTCCTTTCGCTAACCAGGCGACTGCTCTAACCACTGAGCTAAAGGCCCGAGGACCTGTGAAAGACCAGCGAAAGCGAAAGCGTGGTTAGAGCAGTCGCCTGGTTAGCGAAATCCTGTCATGGAGATTTTTTGGAAATATATTCCTTGCTAAAAATATTTCTAAGTTTAAAATGCCTTGAGCAATAAAAACAAAAAAAAACGTAATAATATTGTTACTTACTGAAACATTTTGAAGCTGCGCCCCGCGGTTTTACCCGCGGTGGCGGGTAAACTGTTCGGGTTTTCAAAGAGGAACATTACTACTATTTGCAGGTAAACAAATACATTCTGTAAGCATTGCACAGCGCCATCTAGCCTCATAGTAAACTACTAAGCTTGTGTTACGGTTACTCTACAATTAACCATTATTTAAATTTACTATTCTTCTTTAAATACATATTGCCTATATGCCACCAAAATCTGTTGAATAATCCATATCTTATGTTTTAGAAATGCCTATAAAATTTCATTAATGTACCTCTACCCACTAGGTCTGAGCTCTGAGGAAAAACGCCGATTTCCTTAAGACTTTATTGTACTAGGAGTTCCCCCCGAACTGAGACCTCACGACCCCTTATCTCCCCAACCCCCCTACCGATCCGGCTCATCTTCGAACTCAGAAATTCTATTGACCTAAACTACGCGCATACCAAAATTCATGAAGATCGGAGCTACGATACTCAAGTTATCGTCGAACAAACATACAAAGATACAAAGTTACAAAGATACAAGCGCCAGGCCCGTCTTCACTGGACCTTACTCGCTTCGCTAGTGCGGTCAATTAGTTTTGCCAAGCGGACCACGTCCTATTGATTGAGAGTATTTGAGAGGGATGCAACCGGAAACTAAGCAGGAAAGTAGCTAACCTACCAAAGAGAAGCCTAAAGAATTCTAAATGAGCTGGAAATTTGAAATAAACTCAGGTTTTTGTACAAATAACTAAGTAAATAACTAAATATGGAGTCTAGCTCGTCTGACTTGATTAGTGGCGCGGGTTAAACAACCCCTAGCGCGATAATTACTTGGATGGGTGACTGATAGTGATTTTCAGAAAATCACCGATTCTAACTCATAGTAGAAAGATGATTAAGGCGGCGGCGTTGGAAATATACACGAATCGTGTCCATTACAAACCTCTACTTAAAAGAAACTATAATAAAATATTCTAATATTTCGTAGATGGAGTAACAGAAATGGACGAGGCATTATTTAAGGTGATAGATAGGTAACAGAAAGAGAGATGGATTGATTGTGAAACGACAAGAGGAAGTGAGATGGAAACAAGTCACTAATCATTATCTGCGTACTATCGCTTTTTATTCGCTGATTCCTAATCAAATTCATACGAGAATTGTGTGCTCTGAAAACGATCAGCTAGTTTATATTACACTAGCTGCGCCCCGCGGTTTTACTCGCGTAAGTCCCGTTCCTGCGGGAATATCGGTATCCAACCACTTATATTCCAAGTTTCATCGCAATCGGTTCAGTAGTTTTTACGTGATTGAGTAAAAAACATCCAAACACACACACTTTCACATTTATAATAATAGGGGTTAAAGTATGAAATTGCCGTTTTAATGCAATAGGTTCTTTGAATTGACATAGAATCTTCGTGGTTTGAGGTTTTCGAATGAAACTTTTTTCAAATGGTTTCTGTGATGTTCTTTTTTTAAAAAATGTGAAACATTTAAATATCGACTTTCAATTGTTTTTGTTATTCAATTTAGACAAGAAAGATGGATACTGCGAAAATTCGAGTGATTTTTGAATACGAGTTCCGACGCGGAACTAACGCGGCAGAAACAGCCCTCAATATCAATGCTGCGTTTGAAGAGGGGTCTACTAATGAACGCACCGTGCGATTTTGGTTTAAACGCTTTCGTGATGGAAATTTCGACTTAAAGAACGAGCCACGAGGAAGACCGCCCACACAGGTGAATAACGATGAATTAAGAGAAATAGTGGAAGCCGATCCTAGTCAAACTACCCAGGAATTAGCGGCATGGTTTAACGTTACCTTACCCACTTTATTGACTCACTTGCGTCAAATCAATAAAATAAAAAAATACGAAAAATGGGTGCCTCATGATTTGACTGATCTACAGAAAGAAACGCGTGTTGAAACTTGTGTTGCCTTGTTGAACCGGTACAGAAATGAAGGAATATTGGATCGAATTGTAACATGTGATGAAAAGTGGATTCTTTATGATAACCGGAAAAGAAAAATGCAATGGCTGACCCCAGGTCAAATGCCACAACAGTGTCCTAAAGCAAAACTTACCAATAAAAAGGTAATGGTAACTGTTTGGTGGTCTCAGCATGGTGTTATTCACTATAGTTTTCTTCGATCTGGTCAAGCAATTACGGCAGATGTCTATTGTGCCGAACTCCGAACCATGTTGACAAAACTAGCAGTAAAACAGCCCCGACTCATGAATCGATCTTCACCATTATTGCTCCACGACAACGCGAGACCTCACACAGCACGAGAAACCATTTTGACCCTTCAGGAACTGCACTTAGAAACCATTCGTCATCCTCCGTATTCACCAGACCTTGCTCCAACGGACTACCATTTTTTTCGTGATTTGGACAATTATCTACGTGACAAGAAGTTTTATTCCCAGGAGGCAGTACAAAATGCTTTCACACAGTTTGTGCAGTCTAGATCGTCGGAGTTCTATCGCAAAGGCATTAATAACCTTCCCATTAGATGGCAGCAATGTATAGATAATAATGGCAACTATTTTGATTAAATAAATTTGTTAAAAATTTAAAAAATAAACAATTAAGATTTTCAGTACAAATCGGCAATTTCATACTTTAACCCCTAATATTAGGGGTTAAATTGCAAATTAAAGTACAAATCGGCAATTTCATACTTTAACCCCTAATATTAGGGGTTGCTGCCATCTAATGGGAAGGTTCTTAATGCCTTTGCGATAGAACTCCGACATTCTAGACTGCACAAACTGTGTGAAAGCATTTTGTACTGCCTCCTGGGAAGAAAACTTCTTGTCACGTAGATAATTGTCCAAATCACGAAAAAAATGGTAGTCCGTTGGAGCAAGGTCTGGTGAATACGGAGGATGACGAATGGTTTCTAAGCGCAGTTCCTGAAGGGTCAAAATGGTTTCTCGTGCTGTGTGAGGTCTCGCGTTGTCGTGGAGCAATAATGGTGAAGATCGATTCATGAGTCGGGGCTGTTTTACTGCTAGTTTTGTCAACATGGTTCGGAGTTCGGCACAATAGACATCTGCCGTAATTGCTTGACCACCAAACAGTTACCATTACCTTTTTATTGGTAAGTATTGCTTTAGGACACTGTTGTGGCATTTGACCTGGGGTCAGCCATTGCATTTTTCTTTTCCGGTTATCATAAAGAATCCACTTTTCATCACATGTTACAATTCGATCCAATATTCCTTCATTTCTGTACCGGTTCAACAAGGCAACACAAGTTTCAACACGCGTTTCTTTCTGTAGATCAGTCAAATCATGAGGCACCCATTTTTCGTATTTTTTTATTTTATTGATTTGACGCAAGTGAGTCAATAAAGTGGGTAAGGTAACGTTAAACCATGCCGCTAATTCCTGGGTAGTTTGACTAGGATCGGCTTCCACTATCTCTCTTAATTCATCGTTATTCACCTGTGTGGGCGGTCTTCCTCGTGGCTCGTTCTTTAAGTCGAAATTTCCATCACGAAAGCGTTTAAACCAAAATCGCACGGTGCGTTCATTAGTAGACCCCTCTCCAAACGCAGCATTGATATTGCGGGCTGTTTCTGCCGCGTTAGTTCCGCGTCGGAACTCGTATTCAAAAATCACTCGAATTTTCGCAGTATCCATCTTTCCTGTCTAAATTGAATAACAAAAACAATTGAAAGTCGATATTCAAATGTTTCACATTTTTTAAAAAAAGAACATCACAGAAACCATTTGAAAAAAGTTTCATTCGAAAACCTCAAACCATGAAAATTCTATGTCAATTCAAAGAACCTATTGCAATAAAACGGCAATTTCATACTTTAACCCCTATTATTAGTAGGATTACAGTCAATTTTATATTACAGTGAATGAGCACTCAAGAACATTTTAGCATCTAAAACTTCCAATATCCGGAATGAAAATTGCATTCAAATTGACATAACTAGGCCATTTTTTCAAAAGTCACGTATTTACATTTGACGGGGTTTCCTGGTGACCAAGACTATGGAAACATAATCGAAACGTCCAGGTAAGCAGAGAACAATAATAATTATTAAGTGGTTGAAACCAGTTAAAATAATAACTCTTTGAACAACACACAGCGCCATCTAGCCCCATACCTACTTGTATTACGGTGACTAAATATCGGATGAAATAGTTATAATTATTTTTCTTTCAGACAAGATACAAATATTTATTTTTAAGCATAAATATTTGAACCCCCAAAACCTTCTGCATTGCAGTCGGGTATTCGCACGACGCGGCACAGACGTTTTTTTAAAAAATATAACTATGTTGTGAAATCGTGCTGATTTAAAAGGTCACTTATTACTACCCAATCTGTCATACGCCGACAACTCATCCAATTCACATCCTTCGTCTACGTCCCATCCTCAGTACTGTGCGCTACCAAACAAACAAACAAACACACAGACTGACAAACAGACAAACACACGCGAGGTTGTGATTTCATAAGAACACGATGTTTGTTTAAGAATGTCGCACGTCCGCATGTAAATACGGGCTGTTAATACAGGGTGTTTCAGTTTTAAGACGGCGATAGATGATAATTATCGGTCCTTGTCCGATTGCATATAAATGAGCGAGATGGAATTGCATAAAAAAATCTACAATTTCTCGTAAAAGCAATCATTAACGAAGATTAAAATAATATTTTTATAAAATGCAAAGAAGAGGTTCTAGGTATTGTATTTTCTAATATTATGATGCCTGTAAGAAAATATAGTGGTTAAGGATTTAGAAGAAAAATTGATTTATTTTGTAAAACAGGGGTAACTTTGCCTGTATAATAGTGGTATATAAAGTTATTTTTTATTGTTTTTAAAATGAAGGGGACACTTCTTGTATTATGTACAATAACATAATACATTGTTTAAAGATCTATTTGATACCGGTTATGAAGAAAAATATTCAATCGGAAAGGATTTCACATGAGTCACGTCCTTAACGCATATTTTGACTATTCCACTAATAGAAATATTTTAAAGGAAAAATTCATCTTCAAAAATTCACTTGCGGCGAGATTTGAACTGCAAGTTCCCCGGACGGTATAGGCACTGGAATATTGATCCAGGGACGCGAGTTCAAATCTCGCCGGAAGTGAATTTTTGAAGATGAGTTTTTCCTTTAAAATATTTCTAGTAAATATGCCTTGAGCAATAAAAAACAAATTTACGAAATATTCCACTAATCTTACTAATATTATAAACGCTAAAGTTTGTATGTTTATATGTATGTCAGTTTGTTACTTTCACGCAAAGACTACTGAACCGATTGCGATGAAACTTGTAATATAGGTAGCTGGGGACCTGGATTAACACATAGGCTACTTTTTATCCCAATATTCTCGCGGGAACGGGACTTACGCGGGTGAAACAGGGAGTCATTTACATAGTCCAAAACAAAGTCACTTTCCGCTGTCTGGGTGTTTGTATGTGTTTGGATCTTTAAATTTTGATTTTGGATTTAGATGCGGTTTCTTTCAATAGATAGAGTATTTAGTAGGAAAGTTTATATCAATAAAACATCCTGATATTCCCGCTAAATCGGGAATCAGGTAAGTGAACCCGAGGGGCGCAGCTAGTATTAATTAAATGCGAAAGTTTGTTATGCGAAAGTTTATGACGATTTTTCTTATTTTTCCGGCTTTACTCGCGTCGATTTTATTAAACTAAGCAATTTATCACTATGTTACGTACGTTTCGCGGTCTTTCCAAATTTCTTCCTCAGAGGTAGATTGAGATTCAATACTTAATGAATATCTATACTTACTAATATTTTAAATGCGAAAGTAACTCTGTCCATCTGTCTATCAATAATAATTACCTTTTTACCAAACCTACACCGCTGAACCGATTTTAATAAATTTTGGTTATAGAGAGACATGGGAGCTTGGAGAAGGGTGCATTTTTTTCATTTCATTTCCTTTTTTAGTGAGAAACATTCCGCGCTACCATGATCGTTTGTCGTTGCCATGTAATCCTGTTGTCGTTAAAACAAAATAAAGTTAATTTTAAATAAAAAATACACCGACTACTTTTAAAAACCACAGATAATTTTAAAAAATCTTTTTTTTTGTGTGTTTTTATTTTTTAATTATTTGATGTTTTTAAATTTTTTTTAGCTGAACGACATCGCGACGACTTATAAGACATCATGGTAGGGCCCATCATCGTGATTTGCACATGGCCGGTTTTTTTAAATGGCAGCAACAAAATGCATCACCTGTATAAAGTTGTCACGACTCCGTAGGGTGGTCTATTTATTCTCATGTACTTAATTTCGAACTCTTTTTATAACGACAATAATCTTGGACTAACAATGGAACAGTATTAATTATTCTGTCTCTAATAAGGCGTTTGTTTAGGGCCCTTTTATTTGATTTACTTTACAACTGTTTTTTTTTACCACAGGGTAAGGCAAAAGGGTATGAGCACATTCAGTCATTAGTATGTAAGTGTTTTAAAGATAAAGGCTTTAAGTACTTGTGCCGTTGTGCCAGACAGCGTTAAAAACATAACACCTCGAGCTTGCAATATATCGATGTTGTTTGTACGGCGATAGATGATAATTATCGGTCCTTGTCCGATTGCATAGAAATTAGCAAGATGGAATTGCATGAAAAAGCCTATAATTTCTCGTAAAATCAACCATTGTTGACCACGATGATACACATACTCGCAATGCACCTACTCACCCCTTCTTCCAGTCACCCGCATTTATCTTACTATATTTTATGTCACATGCTAAACTCATTCATACATGTATGGTCACGGTTTGCCGTCGTTTTCCAGAGTCTTCCCTGGGTCTTTTTTGTAATTTCTGAACAAAATTGTAATCAAAACTGTATTTAGGTCTCCCGCGATTCAGGTTTTTCCTTGTGCTGGGACCATAGTTTAAGATAATCTTTGTAAAGATCTTAGTAAATAAACTTTTTATTATTATTATTATTTATTATTATTATGATTAAAATAATATATTTTTTTAAATGAGATGAGGAGGTTCTAGGTATTGTATTTTCTAATATTATGATGCCTATGAGAAAATATAGCGGTTAAGGATTTAGGAGAAAAATTGTTTTATTTTGTAAAACAGGGATAACTTTGCCTGTATAATAGTGGTATTTAAAATTATTTTTTATTGTTTTTGAAATAAAGGGGGCACTTCTTGTATAATGTATAATTACATAATATATTGTTTAAAGATGTATTTGGTACCGGTTATGAAGAAAAATATTCAATCGGAAGGGATGTACGTCAATAGTACAAGGTGTAACAGGTAAGCCCTTTTAATCCGATAGGGGGTTGTTCTAGACGTCTAGGCGAACAACTTTTGTTCTACGACTTTTGGAAATTCGAAGTACTTTTCGAAATATTTAAGTGTAAAGTTTACTTGAAAATCAGCTGTTTCTGAGTTCGAGGTCATTGACCTTATGTTGTCCTTTTATTTAGTTTGATGGTTTACAATCAGAACTTCAATTAACTTTTATTTTCAAAAGCAGCTGTTTTTCAGTGAAACATAATCTCAAAAATTTCAAAATAAAAGTTTGAATTTTCAAAAGTCGTAGAACAAAAGGTGTTCGCCTAGACGTCTAGAACAACCCCCTTTCGGATTAAAAGGGCTTACCCGTTACAAATTGTATAGTCAAAAATTAGAAAATCTATAATCCTACCAATGAGTCTATTAAAGTTATAGGGACGCCATTGCAGAACAAATCATCATTGAAAAGCGCCACAAATTATGATATACAAACTCATTATTTATATTCATTCACATAATTTAAAGAAGAAATCGACGAAACTATTGTTATGTCTTTCTAAAACATAAGACACAATGCTACTTGCATGACGTAAGAAAGAGATGTCATAATATTATTATGACATCTCATAGAGGTTAGGAGAGAATGATAAAACGTCAAAGTCAAAAACTTCGTTGAGTTTTTGGAAAAAAAAACTTTTTCACAAAATAAACTAAAATAAATAAATACAGCTTTACTTACGTATAAAATGAAATATTTTTGCCAGTTTTTGAAGTACAATTCGTACATCGCCTAAATACGCTCGAAGGCATTGTTGTCTGTGAATAATGTTGTGAAAGTGAACTAAATGTACTGTGTGATAACAAGCGGGTGATCGTGACGTGAGCTGGGATGGAACTAAGACTTCTCTGGCTAGCTAGCTTGCATTTGTGTTGCCAAGAAATTTGCCCTATTACGTATTTATAAGTTTTTACATATCTCTGAATCCTACTATAATATTATAAAGCTGAAAGTTTGTGAGTATGTGTGTATGTGTGTTTGTTACTCTAACAACTACTGCTACTGAACCGATTGCGATAAAACTTGGAATATAGGTAGCTGGATACCGAGAATAACACATAGGCCACTTTTTATCCCGATATTCCCGCGGAAACGGGACTTACGCGGGTGAAACCACGGGGCGCAGCTAGTTAGAATATAAATGCTATACTAGAACGATGGAAAATGACTATGAAAAAAATGTGGTCCACAGATTTTGTTTGGCTAAATATGCTAAGAACCTACTATACCTTAAAATTTGCAGTTTTGCTAATATACCAACATATTACCACCAACCTACATACTAATAAAAATCAAAGACAAACATGACACCTTTTTCTCAAATCCCAGAAGCACATCTGCTTCCCCGAAATAGGATTAGAATCCAAAATTCGAACACAATTTTTCAAATTCAAAAAAAGAATAGATTTCTTAATTCTGAACGCTGTTTTGTACCAGCATTCGGCATATTACGTTACTATAGAAAAGGCGGCAAAATCGAAAAAAAAACTATTCTCTATGGATTAGAATTTTGTACAAAGAATCAAGGGTTTTGGTATTTGAAAAAGGTTATTTAAGCAAATTTGAACTTTAGTGTAAGGAAATAAAGGTTACAGGATTATAAAATAAGGGTACGAATAACTTTGTTTGGTTTCCAAGGAATTTGCAACGCAAAGGTGTACAGAAAGTTCGGTGTATTGTAATAATTTAATTGAAATTTGTAAAATTTTGCACGTAATATAAAACCGTATGAAATTCTAAACTATTGATTTACTATTTCAACGGCTGATCCGGTGCACTTCGTATTGCCATCGGTCGTTTCATTGGTATCGAAATAATATATTATGTTGACACTGGCACTAGGAACCTACAATGCCTCCGTTACTAGTAAAAAAAAAACATCGTTGTGTCCAGTTTCCGTAGGTAGATATGTGTATTTTTTTTCCAGTTCATTTTCTACAAAATGTATGATAAAATTATTTAAGACTAGCTTTTGCCCGCGGCTTCGCTCGCGTTAAGAAGTATTTTCTTTCATCCCCTATTTTATCGCGGATGCCTGCGTCATAACATCTACCTGCATGCCAAATTTCAGCCCGATCCGTTGAATGGTTTGGGCTGTGCGTTGATAGATCACTATGTCAGTCAGTCAGTCACCTTTGAGTATAGCTTCTCCCCGCGGCCTCGCCCGTATTTAGGAAATAGTACTGTTTGTATATCAATAATTATGTCTATCGATTAATCGATAGTAAAAAGGTTAAAAATTGGATGCAAAATCAGCATAGGATCAGGATATGATCGGCATAGGATCAGCCTAGGTGCAACATTGGATCGGCCTAGGATCAGCATAGGATAAACCTAGGTTCAGCATAGGGTCAGCATAAGATCAGCCTAGGTTCAACATTGGATCAGCATAGGATAAGCCTAGGTTCAGCATAGGATCAGCCTAGGTTCAACATTGGATCTGCATAGGATTAGCATAGGTTCAGCTTAAGTTCAACATATGGTGGGCATAGGATCAGCCTAAGTTCAACATTGGATCGGCATAGGATCAGCATAGGATAAGCCTAGGTTCAGCATAGGTGCAGCATAGGATCAGCCTAGGTTCAACATTGGATCTGCATAGGATCAGCATAGGATCAACCTAGGTTCAACATTGGATCGGCATAGGATCAGCATAGGTTCAGTCTAGGTTCAACATATGGTGGGCATAAGATTAGCCTAGGTTCAACATTGGATCGGCATAGGTTCAGCCTAGGTTCAACATATGGTGGGCATAGGATTAGCCTAGGTTCAACATAGGATCGGCATAGGTTCAGCCTAGGTTCAACATATGGTGGGCATAGGATTAGCCTAGGTTCAACATAGGATCGGCATAGGTTCAGCCTAGGTTCAACATATGGTGGGCATAGGATTAGCCTAGGTTCAACATAGGATCGGCATAGGTTCAGCCTAAGTTCAACATATGGTGGGCATAGGATTAGCCTAGTTTCAACATAGGTTCAGCATAGGTTCAGCCTAGGTTCAACATATGGTGGGCATAGGATTAGCCTAGGTTCAACATAGGATCGGCATAGGTTCTGCATAGGATCAGCCTAGGTTTAACATATATTCGGCAAAGGATCAGCCAAGGTTCAGCTTAGAATCGGCATAGGATCTGCATAGGATCAGCCTAGGTTCAACATTGGATCGGCATAGGATCAGCATAGGTTCAACATATGGTCGGCATAGGATCAGCCTAGGTTCAACATAGGATCGGCATAGGATCAGCCTAGGTTCAGGGTAGGATATAGTTAGGATTATCCCGCACCGCCTACTGTACTGTATGTACTAAACTGTGGGTATATGTAGTACCAATTCTCTTGAAAAAAAAGTTTAAACCAAAATTTGTCCCCCCTCCCCTGTTTGGGGGGCGGTTAGATTCCCCTGAACCGGAAACTGAGAGCCGGAACCGCAATCGGAACTGACACCGATACTGGATACGGATAAATACTCGAAAACAAACTCGGAAAAAAATATGCCATAGATACTTTCATTCCCAATTTAACACCCTTAGGGGATGCCTTTCGAAAAAAAAAGTGCTTCACCTTCGTAGGTAAAGTAGGTACGTAGGTGTAGTCGTCTACATAGCAATCTCTGTGTTAAATTTCAAGTTTGTAGGTCAAGCGGTGAGCCAATTTTCATAGAGATTTTCTTCCCCAATTTAACACCCTTAGGGGATGAATTTCTAAAAAAAACTTTTTAGTGCTTCACCTACGTCCCTACAGCAATATCCGTATTAAATTTTAAGATTGTAGGTGAAGCGGTAATCCAATTCCCATACAAACTTTCATCCCCAATTTAACACCCTTAGGGACTGAATTTCTAAAAAAAACTTTTTACGGCTTCATCTACGACCCCACAGCAATCTATGTGTTAAATTTCAAGTTTGTAGGTCAAGCGGCTTGGAAGTTGCATACAAACGTTTTCCCCCCTTTTCCCCCTCTTAGGGGTGGAATTTCGGAAAATCCTCTCTTATCTGACGCCTTCATTACATAACGGACACACCCTCCAAATTTCAGCTCTCTACTACCAGCGGTTTAGGCTGTGCGTTGATCCCTCAGTCACTCAGGACAAAGAGTTTTATATATATAGATTGTATAACAAAGTTTGACAAATTATATATAGCTATCTTAAAGATGGTAGGTATCATATTTTATAACATCGCTCTTACGATGATGGAAAACATCGTGAGGAAACTGAGATGTCATAGGACGCCCATGGTCCGAATACATGGGACATTCGAAAATCCAGAGTGGGCTCCCGTTACGTCTTTATGCCTTACCCCTCTAAGGAGGAGGCCTGCAGTGGGACAAATTAACAGGCTAATCTTTTTTTAATTTATATTTGTATATACTTAAAGAAATGCTTTCCAAAAATTTCGCACCCGACAGGACTAGAACTTGCATCTCTGGGGATCCGTCCCAACGCCTTTTGCCAATTTGGCCACGGATGCATGTTCAATCGAGTCGAAATTAAGGATTGCATTTCTTATTTTTTTTTTAAGGCACGCAGCGCCATCTACCGACAATTTTTGCAGACTGCCATCTTGAACTATTTTATTTGAACTATACTATATTGACTATGAGTACCTATTTTTTTACTCATTTATTAGTGTTCTGTGTGTATCGATTACAAAAACTATTTGAATGATTATTCAGTAAGTATTATTTAAAATAATTTCAAATTACTGGGCTTTTTTTTTTTTTTTTCTTTTAGTTTTTTTTTTTTGTTATTTCTTTACGTATTTGTAAATCGATTTTTTTACACAGTCTTATTTTGTTTTAAATAACATTTTTACTCGCAAACTATGAAGTGGACACCAAACCGGCGATTATCCCTGTCTGCACTATTAAATGCTGCAAAGGACAACCACAGGATCGTATAGAACTATTAAGAAATCTACGGATGAAAACAAAATGGGCTATAGTGATGTGATGGTAGTGGATTGGCTACTGATGGAACTATGGTGATTATGGCGTCTGCCATGGTCAATAAACACGTAGAAATGGCTATATTTAAAAGCATAGTAAACTTACTATTAATTTATAAAAATGACAAGTAAATTTTTTAACTAACATGGTTATTTTCACTACTAAAATTACTTATTAACGGGGTGTTTACCATGTTTAATATCGAGCTCCGCGAATAAATTATTAAACATGGTAAACACCCCGTTAATAAGTAATTTTAGAAGACAAGTAAAAGTTCTCAGTACTTATTAATTTTTCGTTTTTTTTCTCCCTAACTTTTAAAGGATTTTATCTTACTCTTAAACTAATCAAATTAAAGGGACATTATAAAAATCAGTCCATCTTTTCTTGCGTGATTGCTTCTCACCAGGTAATTTTGTGTAAAATTCAAGGTTTAAATTCATTAACCTAAATTAGAAACAATACAGGCCATAACATGCTTCCTTGTGGAATACCACTGAACTCAAATATACCTGTCTAACACTGGAAATGTAATGAAGAGTTTGTTTGATTGTTTGAACGCGCTAATCTCAGGAACTGCTGGTCCGATTAGAAAAAATATTTTTGTGTTTGATAGTCCATTTATCGAGGAAGGTTATAGGCTATATTACATCACGCTACGACTGATAGGAGCGGAGCATCCATAAAAAATGTTGCAAAAACGGGAAAAAAAACCCCCATTTCCGAGATTCTGTCGCGTGCACTGTTACATAAAAACCATTTATGACAGAATTCTTCCTCTAAATAGGATATAATAAATAGTCCTCTACTCTGGCTCTACGACGTTCCTCGAAAATAGAACCATCCAATATTGAAAACTAGATTTCAATCGGATTATTAGTTTTTAAATGTATAAAGAACAGACAGAGAAACAGACGGACAGACATAAATTTTAAAAATTGTGTTCTACTACTAATCTTAATTTAAGTCCCCTAGACCACTTTTTTAATTACATTCCAAATACAGACTTCTTGTCCTCACTTCCTTTATTATAAGTATAGAGTATAGAAGATCATAACTATGTGGAATATCCTGGCACTTTTTTCAGCGCTAACCCGTCTTTGCTACTAAAATGCCCGCCTTCTTTCCCCACGTCTAAAGCATTGTATTGACATATCGAATGACGCATACAATTTGCGTCGGTGACACGAATCTACCTGAGTTTACTATCTGTTGCTGTTGGGACATAGCTTTAGGTTAGGGTCGTTATCCAGTTGAGGGATGATTATGAATATACTTACCAAGTGTAACGGGTATGCCCTTTTAAGCCGAAAGGGGGTTGACGTCTAGGGAACAACTTTTGTTCTACGACTTTTGGCGATTCGAAGTACTTTTCGAAAATTTTAAGTATAAATCCCCAAACTAAGCACTAGGCTTGTACTATGGGTACTAGACAACGGATATAGGTACTAAAAATTATTCTTTTTTTTTGTAAATACATACATATTATACATAGAAAGACACCCAGAACTGCTGTGGTATCATGTAATTAGCATCCACCGCTAGTAGTTGCTAAGTTGCAGTACATTGCTGTTTTGACGTAACGTGGTTGTTACCGGTGATTACTTCAAAGCAGCAATGTAGAATACGAAATATGTTTTTTGACAGTAAATAGCAACCAGTAGCGGTGGATGCTAATTAGATGACAGCTGATACAAATATTTATTTTTAAGCATAAATATTTGCAACTGACGGGAATCGAACCCGATATGATATGATTCAACGTACTTTGAATGAATGGAATATAGTATAGTATATCTTCCACTGAACGGACACCTCAAGAAGTCTACTCAGTGACTAATACTAATTTATTGCATAGGTTTGACACCCGGATGCGGCTGTCTTTGCCTTTTGTTGCAGATAATTTATTGTTTGTTACAATACTTTGTGTTTTTCAATAGGTTGCTTAAGGGACAGGCAGACTTAAGATCATTTCTACGAATGTTGTTTACGAAAACGGGCTATTTTAACCAATATTATAAATAACTAGCTGCGCCCTGCGGTTTCACCCGCGTAAGACCCATATTTTTCTTTCATAAGAACCTTCTGCTGATGAAAACAAACACAACAAAAAAAATAATCATCGAAATCGGTCCAGCCGCTCACGTGTGATGTCGTGAGCGTGACCAAGGGAAATAGGAATTTATTTTTATATTCATGACTAGCTGCGCTCCACGGTTTCACCCGCGTAAATCCCGAGTTTTTTTTCATAAGAACTATCTCCTGATAATAACAAATACAACAAAAAAGAATTAGTGAAATCGGTTCAGCCGTTCAGGCGTGATGCCGTGACCGCGCGAATTAGGGATTCATTTTTATATATAAGAAGATGATGAAGTAGATAAATAAATAAATAATAAATAAATAAATCCTGTGACGAACACACAGCGCCATCTAGCCCCGTGGTAAGCTGCTAAGCTTGTGTTACGGTGACTAGACAACGGATATACTACTAATATTTATTTTTCTTTTGTAAATACATACATATTATACATATAAATACGCCCAGACCAGATACAAATACTTATTTTTAAGCATAAATATTGACACCCAGCGGGAATCGAACCCGCAACCTTCTGCATTGCAGCCAAGCGTTTGCCCGACGCGCCACAGAGGTCGTCAAATAAGATGTGGATTCATGTGTTTTTGTGTTTTATTAATCTCTTTTTTTATTACGTCCAGCGTTTGTGACCCACTATCGTCTAATCGTAAGTATATATGTAGTCTAAGATGAAGCACGCTGACCTAGAACGTCCCCAAACTCTATTTACGAGGGAATACAGTCTCAGGCAGCTGATCTCTCGCGCGTAAAAACTACTGAGCCGATTGCGATGAAATTGGGTAGGTATGTTATGGATAGCTGGTGATCTGGAATACTATATAGGCTAGTTTTTATCCCAATATTTTGACGGGATCAAGAATTACGCAGGTTATTTTAATTAAAAAAAAAACTGATTAGCTGTTTGCTGCGCAGACAGACGGACAGTGGAGTCTTAGTAATATAGTACCGTTTTTACCTGTTGAGTACGGAACTCTAAAAACATAGACGAGCATCGATCGGCCGATCATAAAGTAGTTCATCTGCGCTCACCTATTTTGATTTGAATGAAAACGCATAGCTAAATACAGTCATTCATCTTACTTAATATTATAAACGCGAAAGTTTGTATGTAAAACTGCAGTTTAACTGGGTTGTTGGTCTTTCGTGTAGTGGTATGTCTCACCTAGTGTTAGAGTTCTCATGTCGCCCTAAGCCCTCTAACTTGACCTAACGACTGCTATCAGAGATAACCGTATAGTGGTGTGTCTCACCTAGTGTTAGAGTTCTCAGGTCGTCCTAAGCCCTCTAACTTGACCTAACGACTGCTATCAGAGATAACCGTATAGTGGTGTGTCTCACCTAGTGTTAGAGTTGTCAGGTCGCCCTTAGCCCTTTAACTTGACCTAACGACTGCTATCAGAGATAACAACCGGGACCAACTCCTTAAATGTCTTCCGAAGCATTTCAGCTTACATAACAGATAAGTCAGTGGCACTGTAGGTACCTAGGTGAAGTTATTTTGCCCCTTTTGCTAAAAATCCTATCCTACTATCCTTCCTATAATTGAATGAATGAATTCATTTATTAATATGAATCTTACTAAACATTTATCAAATTACATTAGAAATCGGTTCTACACTAAGCACAAACTTGTATTGCAGGAACTATGAGATACTAATATAATAATTGTGTATTATATAAAGCTGAAAGTTTGTGAGTATGTGTGTTTGCTACTCAATCACGTAAAAACTGCTGAACCGATTGCGATTAAACTTGGAATATAGGTTGCTTTAAAACTGTCTGCAAACTTCATAACGCGAATGAACCCTAAGTAAAATATACCTACAGCAAACTGTGAATATTTCCTTCAGAAACATTTCGTTTATTTTCATCAACAATACAACTTTAAACTTGGCTTAAACTGCTTCGACGTGGTTTAGTCACGGCTGGGTAGTGTTGGGCCATGGTTGTACGGAGTTATCGATATGTTCTGCTATACCATGATCTCTTATATGTCGCTGCTATATCGTTCAGCTCAAAAAAAAAACAAATTATAAAAAATTAATTAAAAAAAACAAAAAACCCGAGTGCGTAAAAAACTCGATTTACAAATACGTTAAGAAACAACAAAAAAAAACTAAAAAGAATAAAAACAAGCCCAGTAACTTGAAATTATGCTAAGTAATACTGAATAATCATTCAAATAGTTTTGTAATCAATACACACAGAGCACATAATAAATGAGTAAAAAATTACTCATAGTCGGGACCCATTCATTTTACCGATATAATTTTTTTCCAATGGGTCCCGACTGTGAGTAATTTTTTACTCACTTATTATGTGCTCTGTGTGTATTGATTACAAAACTATTTGAATGATTATTCAGTATTACTTAGCATAATTTCAAGTTACTGGGCTTGTTTTTATTCGTTTTAGTTCTTTTTTGTTGTTTCTTTACGTATTTGTAAATCGAGTTTTTTACGCAGTCGGGTTTTTTGATTTTTATAATTAATTTTTTTATTTGCCGCTTTTTAGTTATTTTCATTTATTGACGGTAAGTCTCGTAATCTATTCATTTCATTAGGGGAGTTAATATCATGTGGATTATTCAGTAGATATAACTAATAATAAAATTAAGTAGGAAGGTACTTATGTTCCTACTTTATTTATTTATATATTCTATTTCAGTTAGGTCTTAGGTATTTATTGTTTAAATTTATTATTATTCTTTTAACGTTTTTAGCACAAGTAATATAAGTAAAGTAACGTTTTTAGCACCTAAGTACCTAAATGTTATTAGGCTTTTATTCAGTTGGTAGGTACAATTTTCGTAATTTTTTTTAGTTTATTTTAATAAATTTCTGTCACCTGTACCATCACGGCTAATAGTTTGGTAAGTTCTAAGCGTAACTACGTAACAAAAATAAAAACTTGTTCGTTAGTAATAACAAGCAAGAATACCTTATAATTGGTTCTTAACTTTAAACCGTTATATTTCCTAAACTGTTGCATAAAATCAAAAATGGTAAAAGAAACCTAACATTGATTTTTAAATACCTATTCAACGATACCCATCTTGACATACTTTGTCGATTTTGGATTTTTTAATTTTGACAATATGGCAATCTGGTTGTGACAAAAGTTAATTTGGATTACTGTCATGTCTTTAGTCACACTCGTCAGATTAAGACGAATCGATTGACGTAAGAATCATCAAAATCGGTCCACGCGTTTGGCCTCTAGAACGCCACATAAAAACATCCATACATACATACATACATAGACCTATAAACACATTACCCTCCTTTGCGTCGCGCAGTCGGGTAAAAAAGCTTTAAAAATTGATCGATCGATTGATTTTTTGGACAGGTACATAAAGAATTAAAATAGTTTCCTACTTAACATAATTTTCAAGTTTATTTTTTATTTTTTACTACATTCAAATGAATTTTGTTATTTCGTAATTTGTTTTTATTGCTCAAGGCATATTTTACTAGAAATGTTTTAAAGAAAAAATTCATCTTCAAAAATTCACTTGCGGCGAGATTTGAACTCGCGTCCCTGGATCAGTACCTACCCCATTACCTTAACCGCTCGGCCACGCAAGTTAAGAATATGAATGTTTCCCTGTCTACTATTTTTCGACTACGGCTCGAATGAGTCGCCATCTACAGGATCACTTTCCAGTGATTTACCTGCGCCAATCATTAACTTTTAATATTTAGATGGAAAATGTTTTTTTTTTACAGTTAACACGTTGGCCATGAGATGTCGCTCTTTTTCCTAAGAAAAGAACTTTTTCTTGAATTTAGTTGTCTGAAATAAAAACTCTGCAAAAAAAAAAGCATTTTTTTGTGATTTGTAGGTTTTTAAAGTATATTAATGTTATTTTATTTTTTAAGCGACAAAAGGACGATGAAAGGTCGAGAAACGATAATTGTAGGACAGATTGTACTTACAGTAGTTCTTGTAGTTGTATTTGTATTTATAAATGTTTTATCGATATATCGATATTTTCTTCGTATTTGTCACATCACTACATTAAAGTTCACATAAAGCTTTATTAAAATAAGTATTCTGAGAAAATTGGAGCGTGTTAATTTGTAAGTTTTGTTTAAGATTTATTTAGTTCCCTTTGTTCTGAAGTTTCATTTAACTATACAATGTGTAACGTGTATGCCCTTTTAATCCGAAAGGGGGTTGTTCTAGACGTCTATACGAACACCTTTTATTCTACGACTTTTGAAAATTCAAACTTTTTTTGAAAATTTTGAGATATGTTTCACTGAAAAAACAGCTGTTTTTGAAAATAAAGGTACTTAATTGAAGTTTTGATTGTAAACCATCAAACTAAAACATAACACTTCCTTTGGCAGTCGTGTAATAAAAGGACAACATAAGGTCAATGCCCTCGAACTCTCAGAAACAGCTGATTTCAAGTAAACTTTACACCAAATTTTTTCGAAAAGTAATTGTGAAGATATTCTGTATTTCGTAATTTGTTTTTATTGCTCAAGGCATATCTCGAGATGGGAACTTGTGTGGCCTAGTTAGTAAGCTGGCGGTACTGACGCAGAGACGCGAGTTCAAATCTCGTCACGAGTTTTTTTTTTAAATGTTTTTGTCGTTCATCTCATTTTTTCATTCGTTCATTCATTCAGCTTCTATGGTCAAAAAAAAAAAACAAAATAGTTTATTTCCTTTAGATTCTTGTACAACATTAAATGCACATGATCATTTGGCTACGTCTTAGGTGTATTGATTTTAGTGTGGCTTCGGAACGCGCCCTCCGATGAGAAGAAGCCACAAGAAACGCATGGGGTTTTTTTTGTGTGATCATGTGTTAAATTACAATCGTCATAATACAGATGTTATCTATAATTCGAACAGGAGCAATCAATAAATTATGTCCATGGATTTTTTTCATTAAGATATGACGACTTTTGTACTATTGCATTCGTTGACAAGCCACCATATAACAAGCCCAGTAGGCACCTTCCTATCTTTACTAATATACCTACCAAGTATTTCAACCTATTTAGTTTAAATACACAAGAGAATTCGTCATATTTTCCCAGCGAAGCTCGCACAATTGAATGACCGAAATTAAACGTATTTAGTCAAAAACTGTTCTTAGGAAGTCGTCAAAAAACAAGATGGCGGCCCAAAGCGGCTTGTTACAGAAAAACTGTAATTAAAAATTCTTGATACAAAATGCTGACGGAGTTCGATCTTAGGGCGAAAAGGACATGCTACTATCCTTTAGGTACGTACTAATATTATAAAGCTGAAAGTATGTGTGAATGTGTGTTTGTTACTCAATCACGTAAAAACCTCTAAGCCAATTACCAAGAAACTTGGAATATAGGTAGCTGGACGCCTGGAATAACACATAGGCTACTTTTTATCCCGATAATCCCGCGGGAACGGGACTTACGCGGGTGAAACCGCGGGGTGCAGCTAGTATTATCATAATTTGAACGTTTCTGCGTAAGTGAAGAGTATGTTTGTTGCCCCTTGACGCAAAACAACTAAACCGATTGCGAGGAAACTTGAAATGCAGATAGCTGCAGATCTGGATCATCAAACTTGTTTTTCCGTGTATATTCCAGAATTCCAGTTGCCGGGAAGAGATCTCTTAGCTTAAAAGCTCCAGAGCACAATGAAGTATTATAATGTACCCATCTATCTAATTTCAAGTTTCATCGCAATCGGTTAAGTAATTTTAGAGTGTAACAAACATTTTCACTTTCAATTTCACATTCATAATTAATAACTTCTATTTGTTAGTATAGTCCTCTTAGATTTTTCTGCTGTTTTCGCGGTTTTTTTAATTAAGTAAGTATGTTTATTTATTTATTTTATTTTATTAATTCACACAAGAAACGTTCACAAAAAACAATAAAATGACAAATTAATACTAAGGTGAGTCTATAGGTATATTATTATATTTTATTTAAATGTCAAAATTTTAATAAATCATAAACAAAAACTTACAGTCTATAGGTTAGTTTTTAGGTTTTAATCGTGATGCTTTTGTGGCGTTGATTTTACGACGAGCAACACTGAACGTTTTATTCTTGTTCGCGCCGATCAAGAGAAAAGTTTTGTGATCTTTGTTTCTGTTAAACTGTACCTACTTATTTGTGATGATAATGTCACATAACCTACCTGTGCTTTCGTGAATAAACCAATTGTTACTATGCCAAGATCATCGCTACCTAAGGATTAAAGGTCCTAATCCCTGCATCTTTATTATTTTAAGCATTTTATCAATTCACTACGTTTTGTGGTCTCTCCAAACCGACATTGAAACAATGCTGAAAATAATAGAAGCATCTCGATTAAAACTAAAAAATTAGTTTGATTTCAACTATTAACCTCTTTAAACCGATCCTCTTCGCTTCTAGTTTAATTTCAACTATTTATTAACATCTTCAAAAACTCCTCTTCAAACCGATCCGTCCTCTTCGCTCCAAGTCGCGGGGCCCTCCCTGATTATTATGTAGAAGCCGGCTTCAGTTTTTGCTCCACAATTGCGGTGACATGTTTGCCGCGCATACATCCGTGGCGATGTATACAACGAATTATTTTGACAGTTCAAGGACTGAGTTACTCGACGAGGGAGAAAGAGGAAGTTCTTTTTATAAGTAGGTAGGTACCTACCTATTTTAAAAATAAAATGAAATATTTCACTACATTGCACACAGTGCAATCTAGCCCCAAACTAAGCACTAAGCTAGACAACGAATATACTACACATTATACTTCTTTTTTTTTATAATAAAGGCATGGAACTGGGGCCTGATTCTCTAAAAACATAGCATGCGACAAAAAGGCGGGATGCATGAGCATTGCAGAAGTAAAATAAATAGCTATTCTATAACTTCTTTTATAATACTAATTGGCTAAGGAACAAGGGAAGCTATTTAAATAATTAAGTAGCCCTTAATTTTGAAGGCTACTTAACTAATTAAGTATTAATTAAGTAAAATAATATTTACAGAATTACGAATTAACGTACATCTCCTGCACGTCGCCTGCATTCCGCAAGCTATGTCCTTACCGAATCGAGCCCTTGGACTGCACCCGTATTTACTATCCAGTGGACGTCGAACAACAGTGGAAATTGACAGGCACTATGCAGTACATTGCTGCTTAGACGTAACGTGGTTATTACCTCAAAGCTGCAATGTAGGTACTGCATAGTGCCTATCGTTATCTGACTGGACAGAAAAGAGAAGTCGCCTGATAGTGATGCATTTTAAACTCGACGGACGAGCTTCACAAGTTACAAAGTCAAATAGTTAGGGAAATTTGTAGGAATTTTGACTCACCGGCAATACAAGTTAATTTGCATAATTTTGCTTGTTTCTTGCGGAAAAGTTGTGTGTTAATAACATCGCTCACACGGTGAAGGAAAACATAGTGAGGAAACCCACGGCTTAGTTAGCTCCAGACGTATTGATCAGCAGCCCTAGACAAAATTCTTATCGAATAACGAAATCGCCAATCGACAGATTTAAGTTCGCTAAAAGTCACGTGACTTTTCGCGAACTTATGTCAATTTCATATATTTTTTTTTAAATACCTTATATTTTGTTTTAAGAAATTTGTTGTTAAAGCGGCAACAGAAATACATCATACATGGTAGGGCGGAATATTACCTTAATAGGGAACAACTTTTAAACCCAACTCTACTCTACACACATGCTGAAGGAATAATAAAACAACAAAATTATGTAAAAAGCATATTTAATTCTTAACGATTCTTTTACATATATATTTCACAGCTTTGGTCTTCACAGAGCGCACATTCGGTATATAATATATATATACAAATATATTATACCACATATCGATACAGGGTCATTGCTGAAAAATTGACATGTTTTTGGGAATAAATGGTTGATTGTATTCTTTTCAACAGTTTTGGATACCACGACCGGTCTTTATTTTAATTATGAAATGATGGATAGAAACTCAAATGTTACAAAAATTACAACCAATACCCACAAATTACAAAATATAATAAGTAATTACTTAGTTACTGAATTCAATGTAAGGGGTAACGTGACAAAGGTTTGGTTTGACAAGTCATCATCATCATCCGAGCCCCTATCACCCACTTCCTCACATAAGACTCCCCCATACGACGCCACAAACAGCCATCGCGAGCTACCTCCATCCAACGACTCCCGCGACCGCTACAACGTCGTCGACCGCCACAACACTCTGTACAGCATTGCTTCGTGGTCGCCACTTAAAGAATTTTACGCCCGAAAACAGATACGTTAATCAAAATCTAAGGGGTACTTAAAAAATAAGTCACACACACAAAAATTGTCACACTGATATTGAATTTACAAGCTGCTGAATTTTTAAGTGGCCTTCAAATGTTAAGTAGCGTTTTTGCATTAGGACTTTAGCCCACAAAGATGATCAAAGCTAGGCAAGTAATTATTTAAAATGGTCTATGTATAAATACGCCCTAAAGTCACAATTAATCAGCAATAACCCTGTATAATACATTTCACTCTCAAAGTGTTCATTCAAATATTATTTTGAGAATTCGGTGTTGACTTAAAAACAAAATGCTTCAAGCATTTCAAAATGCTGCCAGCACCAGCGTTTTCGGTGTTATTTTTCTACTATATATTTTTCTAGTATAATAGGAATAAAAAGTCAAGCATTTAGTGTCAATGAATCTATGCTGCGAGCCATTTGAAATGCATCAAGCATAAAAAATAAATGAGACAAGCATTTTCGATAAAATTCACTTACATGATATACTTATTTTAAAATGCTGTTATAAAAGCATTCCTATCATATTTATAAATGCTTAGAGCATATCTTTTTTCTTTTAAATTAAAATATCTATAAAATAATAACGAAATAAAAGTTTTTTTTTTCCGAAACTAAATAAGATATTAATTATAAATAGATTTTGTTTATATAAGTAGGAATATAGAAAACATGATTTTTTGCAATAAAGTATAACTTTACTTTAATAAATAAGTACTAAAAAGATTTTTGGCATAATTTTTTGATCCTAAAAAAAGTTTTTACTAGTTTTTAGTTTTTTTTTTATCTTTTTAGGATAAAAATTCGAGTCACAGTCAACACCGAAAAGTAAATATTGTACGCCCCATCATTCTTATATCTATCCCACTTTCCTTAAAATCTATTGGTAAATATTTTTTAAACTACGAAAAAGGAAAATAAAAAAATCTAGCGATTTGTCACTATGTGTGCGTACCGATCTGCAAATTGTACTCTTAGAGAAAAAAAATGCAAAACAATTCGGAAAAAATTAAGCACCGAAAAAAATTAAAAAGTAAAAAGTCATGATTTTGTTTTTTTTCCCTCCCCCCACGACTTTTGTTGACTTAAAAGCTATAATTTCTTTTTGACTTCCAGACTTTGGCAAGATTTTTTTTATAGAAAAAAACCAACGATTTTTTTTGCTTAAATTGTGACAAACATAAAAACAATTATTTAATTAAAAATAGGTACTTAAACTATAATATTTTCCATTAATTGCCAAGTAAATTCGATTTTTTATCACCTTTTCTCACTACCCGCGTATTTAGACCTTTTCTAATTCAAATAGAGTATTTTTTCGAGACTTTTAGTTTGATAAAATATCGATTCGCAATTTTTTTTATTCACTAAAAATTTTAAAATAATTGTCACTTAATTTTTAGTTTTTTTTTTAGTATTTAAGGTCTATTTCTTCAATCTCTTTTTTTAAACTGATCATTTTAATATTCAATACATTGGCAATTTAAGAGAAACTATTGTATTATGGTAACTACTATTTTTTTATACAAATTTTAATGTAATCGGGTTTTTTCGAAGAAAAAAAAACGAAAAAAAAAAAAAAATACTTTGCAACTTTTTAGGAAATTTCGCCGTTGTTTTTCTTCGAAAATCCCGAAATCACTAAGACATATACTTTTTTTATAATTCTTAAAATAACAACAAAATATAGACTAAACAACAGAAAAATCAGATTTTTTTTCGTGAAATACAATAATAATAAAAAAAACTTATTGCGAAATTAATCTAAGTTATTATAAAATGGCAACAACACAGGAAATTGAAGAGGTTGACTTTTTGTTGACGTTTTTTTGAAGAAAAAAAAAACACCAGAATTAAGAAAAACACTGTCTTAAGCTTTGAACTCAATAGCGTTAAGCGAAAAGATACCACGACCGCTCTATACTAGGTGTAACGCGGATGACCATTTAGGCCAAATGGGGGTTGTTCTAGACGTCTAGGCGAACAACTTTTGTTCTACCACTTTTGAAAATTCCCTTTCGGCTTAAATGGCAATTCTAGTTATACCTTGTATGTGACATGACCATTACAAAATACCAGCCCGCCGCATTGTGTTCTTTGCTCTTCAACATTTTGAGAAATTGAGATTTTTGGGTATAAGGTGTAACGGGTAAGCCCTTTTAAGCCGAAAGGGGGTTGTTCTAGACGTCTAGGCGAACAACTTTTGAAAATTCGAACTTTTTTTTTGAAAATTTTGAGGTTCTGTACACTCAAAAAAAAAACAAAGTTTTGAAAACAATGGTTATTGAAGGTTTGATTGCAGTAGACCAAATTAAATGAAAGGACAACATAAGGTCAATGACCTCGAACTCTAAGAAACAGCTGATCTTCAAGTAAACTTTACACTTAAATTTTCGAAAAGTACTTCGAATTTCCAAAAGTCGTAGAACAAAAGTTGTTCGCCTAGACGTCTAGAACAACCCCCGTTTCGGCTTAAAAGAACATACCCGTTACATCTTGTATACAGCATATTTCAGAAGACAGTGATTTCAGCCGAATAGGAAGGCCTCTCCTATTGTAGTTATTGTAGAACTTTTGACTTTTGAAAATTCAACGTAGTTTTCGAAAAATTTTACGTTTAAACATAACTTGAAAATCAGCTGTTCCTTGGATTTCAAGGTCATTGACCTTTTACTTTCATTAACAGCTGCTATTTCTTTTTTCAGAACATCCTCATTTTTTCCCAGATAAACAGTTCGAATTTCCAAAAAATCTAGAACAAAAGTGGTTCGCCTAGACCTCTAGAACAACCGACTTTCGGCTTAAGTAACGGTCCCCGAAACACACTGTATAGCCCCCGCAGACAAGATTGAATGGATTCACACGGTTTTTTTTCTAAATTCTGTATTTTTTTTCATCAAAAAATATTTGATAAATGGAATTTTTAGGTAACATTAGACGCTTTTTCTGTTTACAATATAGTTTGAACCGCACCCTAAGCTTCGTTTTTGGCAAAAAAAAAGCTTATATTTTCAGAAATACTATTAGATAAATTAAATATTAATATAAAAATAACAATAATATTGATTAAGTATTTAGGAATTGAATTTGGCAGTCATTTTTCATCTAAACTTACAGCAAAAATATCTTACTAGAAATATTTTAAAGGAAAAAAAACATATTCAATAATTTACTTGCGGCGAGATTTGAACTCGCGTCCCTGGATCAGTGCTCCAGTGCCTCAACCGCTCGGCCACGCAAGTTCTCATCTCGAGCAGCGAATTTAAGAATATGAATGTTTTCCCTGTTTACTATTTTTCGACTTAGGCTCGATTGAGTCGACATCTACAGGATCACTTTCCAGTGATTTACCCGCGCCAATGATTTTCTAATGAGAAAGTTACATCGAAATCGGTCTAACCTTTTTCAGCGCGCAATGACAAACTTTGGATGCAACTTTTTGGGGCAAATTTGCATTGAAGCTCGCTTAAGCTTTTGTCATGTTTTATATATTTACGGTTTTAATCGTGTTATTTTTATTATCAAGATTGACTTAGGGTCTCTCCCGAGGAAGGAGTCCGCAAGGGCTCAGAAACGTAGGAACGGCATTGCAACAATGCTGATTATGAAAAAAACGCGATTTAAACTGGAAAATGAGCTTTACTGCAGGTATTTACTTTGTTAAGGTTTCATGCCAATCTCATAACGCGCGGATAATACGAAGGTTAGACCGATTTCGATGTAACTTTCTCATTTGACAGTTGTGATAAGCTGTAGGTTTAGATGAAAAATGAGTGCTCAGCGTCTAATGTTGAAATAATAATAACTATAGTTTAATTGTCACAGCATTATAAAACGGGCAAGTATAACCTCCTTACTTTTTGGATGTCGGTTAAAAATGGACATTGGTGTCGCTTTTAAACGCGGTAGGTTAATAATACCGCTTTGCGATCCGGGAGCGGTCCGGTATCGGTCCGGGAATGCCAACATGGTCGGTCAATATATGACATGGTGAATAAAATTTCGAAATTTACACAAATTTCCTACATTATTCGACGACCTCTGTAGCGCGGCGTGCGAACGCTCGACTGCAATGCAGAAGGCTGCGGGTTCGATTCCCGTCAGGTGCAAATATTTATGCTTAAAAATTAATATTTGTATCTGATCTGGGTGTTTCTATGTATAATATGTATTTAGAAAAAAAAAGTATTACCCATACTATAAGACCCATACTATTGCTTACCCCCCTCCTGTTTACCCCTTACTTGCTTTCGCCAACTTCATCGTTGGCTTTTTCAAGGTTGACCTTGAAAAAACTAACTGTACAGTTGGCGAAAACTCGGTCATTTAAAAAACATGATTAAAACGCGATTAAACCCGGTAAATAAAGTGTTTTATTATGCAAAATCGCGAAAACCATAGAAGAAATTTCTTCAAGTCAACCTTGAGAAAGCCAACTGTAAAGTTGGCGAAAGCTCGGTTCAAATAATGAATAAAAACGCGATAAAACCGGATAAATCAAGTGTTTTATTACCATAAAAGTAATTATGTAGTATATCCGTTGTCTGGTATCTTTTGTCTGTAGACTAACATTTATTTTTTTAACTTGAGTATCTTTTTAGTGGGACCACTTCACCCCTAAAGAATATTAATATGTAGTCGACTCGTCCCAATGACTAAACTACCTTTGGGCCCAGTTGACTACTAACAAATTCGAAAGGGTACAAGTGGTCCCTGGTCCCAGTTTTAAGGGGACCGACTTCACCCCTTACCCAGCTACCCCTAAATATTTTTCAATTTTTAAAAGTATCTTTGAATTAATGACTGAATGAATTGCTTTATTGCACCAAAAATTTAAATTGAACAATCATTACAAAAATCTAAAACTTTTGTGGTACAATGGGCGCCCTTATCGCCCAACGGCGATCTCTTTAAGGCAACCCATACCGGATCGCGGTAAGCGATTCTTTTTTAATTTAAGAAATAACTTTTAACTAGTATGGTATAATGGGCGGCCTTATCGCCTAAGGGCGATCTCTTCCAGGCAACCAATACCGGATCGCGGTATGCGGATCTTTTAATTTATTTTTTACTTTTTTAAATTGAAAGTTATAATTAAAAGCGACACCTTTTTGTGATGGATATTATTTGCACTGGGATAAGACCTATACAATCCAAAAACAAAATACTCAAACTATTTGCGACCCGCGGTTTTATACCCAATTCTGCAGGAACATCGGGATGAAATGTTATTACAGATCTAAAACAATCTCTGTAAGAAGTTTCATCGCAATCGATTCAGTAATTTCAATTGACACACAAAACTTTCGCATCTACAAATTATCATTAAAAAGTCGGACTAAAAAGAATATTCTGTAATAATTAAAGATTAAAAAAAAGCAATATAATAAAGTATTTGTACATTTTCAATTGTTACTGCGTTTTTGGCTGTTTTTTTTAGTTTTTAGTGAAAAGAATGCAGGTAAATAAATTGCAAACACGTAAATTATTTTAGTATGATAGTTTAAAAATGGAAGTCACCATTTTATAATTTTAGTTGTTATTTTAGACTAAAAATAAGAAAAAAAAAACAATCAAAAACACAGTAAACACCTAGTACAGACCCTGTACAAATTTCGATAAAACTTTTACATATCTATAACTTTTTCATAAGGAATTTATGAGTACTTAAATATAAGAATTTTTAGAATTAACGGGTCTGTACAGTTTTTGATAGGATTTTTATAGAAATAATAAACCATTTAAGAGATTAACGTCGAAATTTTGGAATGTCTCTTCATTGGAGAATTCTCGATATATCCTGGAAAGGAAAATAGAAAAATAACTCAAGTTCTATAAATTATTATAAAACTAGGAACATCAGGATACATAAACCTTCCTATTGAATCACTCTACCTACTAAAAAAACTGCATCAAAATCCGTCACGTAGTTTTAAAGATGTAAGCTTAAGAACGCGCCTATGGGTATTTGCCTACTGCGCAAAGTGTAAGCAGATGCTCTATACATAGATATTCAAATGTTGAGGTTGAATAGTGATCCGCGAATCATTTTTACACCGCGGCACTGAATATTTCACTATAATTATTACTAGAATAAATTCTAACGAGAGAAACAGTCAATTCCCGTAACCCTAGGTGACTGATGACATCGTTTTTGTCATTTTTGACTGTTCATACCGGTGCTTACAGTTCATACTCGCATACTAGCGCTCTATAGTTTGCTTATGTATACTCAAAGGATGTAAGCATACATACAAACAGACAGACAGCGGAAAACAACTTGGTTTTAAACTGTATTTGATCTCCGATGTACTTCGATTAGACCAAATACTATAGAAAATGTTGACTGCTTATATGTATTTCCCCCTCATGAAAAAAGTACGTCTTTTTAGTAGCACTCTCGTGCAACTACAGCCAATCACCAAGGCTCTAAATATGGATAGGTAACGCAATGGCCAATCACAAAGGGTCTAAGCATGGATAGGTAACGCAATGGCCAATCACAAAGGGTCTAAGTATGGATAGGTAACGAAATGGCCCATCAATAGGTAACGAAATGGCCAATCACAAAGGATCTAAGTATGAATAGGTAACGCAATGGCCAATCACAAAGGGTCTAAGTATGGATAGGTAACTCAATAGTCAATCACAAAGGGTCTAAGCATGGATATGTAACTCAATGGCCGATCACAAAGGGTCTAAGCATGGATAGATAACGCAAAGGCCAATCAAAAAGGGTCTAAGTATGGATAGGTTACCCAATGGCCAACCACAAAGGGTCTAAGTATGGATAGGTAACGAAATGACCAATCACAAAGGGTCTAAGTATGGATAGGTAACGCAATGGCCAATCACAAAAGGTCTAAGTATGGATAGGTTACCCAATGGCCAATCACAAAGGGTCTAAGTATGGATAGGTAACTCAATGGCCAATCACAAAGGGTCTAAGCATGGATAGGTAACGTAATGGTCAATCACAAAGGGTCTAAGCATGGATAGATAACGCAAAGGCCAATCAAAAAGGGTCTAAGTATGGATAGGTTACCCAATGGCCAATCACAAAGGGTCTAAGCATGGATAGGTTACGCAATGGCCAATCCACAAAGGGTCTAGGTATGGATAAGTAGCGAAATGGCCAATCACAAAGGGTCTAAGTATGGCTAGGTAAGTCAATGACCAATCACAAAGGGTCTAAGTATGGATAGGTAACTCAATGGCCAATCACAAAGGGTCTAAGCATGGATAGGTTACGCAATGGCCAATCCACCAAGGGTTTAGGTATGGATAGATAGCGCAATGGCCAATCACAAAGGGTCTAAGCATGGATAGGTTACCCAACGGCAAATCACAAAGGGTCTAAGCATGGATAGGTTACGCAATGGCCAATCCACAAAGGGTCTAAGCATGGATAGGTTACGCAATGGCCAATCCACAAAGGGACTAAGTATGGATTGATAGCGCAATGGCCAATCACAAAGGGTCTAGGTATGGATAAGTAGCGAAATGGCCAATCACAAAGGGTCTAAGCATGGATAGGTTACGCAATGGCCAATCCACAAAGGGTCTAAGTATGGATAGATAGCGCAATGGCCAATCACAAAGGGTCTAGGTATGGATAAGTAGCGAAATGGCCAATCACTAAGGGTCTAAGTATGGATAGGTAACTCAATGGCCAATCACAAAGGGTCTAAGCATGGATAGGTTACGCAATGGCCAATCCACAAAGGGTCTAGGTATGGATAAGTAGCGAAATGGCCAATCACAAAGGGTCTAAGCATGGATAGGTTACGCAATGGCCAATCACAAAGGGTCTAAGCATGGATAGGTAACGCAATGGCCAATCACAAAGGGTCTAAGCATGGATAGGTAACGCAATGGCCAATCAATAAGGATCTAAGTATGGAAAGGTAACACAAAGTTCGATTATAACCTCACCCCCTGCCCGCAACGGTGAGTTGTGTTTTGTAGAAACATCGCGCTATGAGCAGTCAATTAGCTTTATTGTTTTATGGTTTAGTCTATGCGTCAGTCAGACTCTGGCGTTTGACCACTATCTCACCAGATGCTATGTAACGACAAGTTCTAAGATATAGCATGACTAGATGGCATATTCACGTACCTATTAAATGTATCCAAAATATCGTTTCAATGTCATTGTAGTCAATATCATTGATATCTTTAATATCAGACTACGAAACCCTAAGACGACAGTTTATAGACTATACTAAAAACTAAGAAAACTAAAAACTTAGAAAACTAAAAACTTACTTCATATCTATGATGCAGTAACGGTGGTCCGTTGTAGTGCGATGTTTCACTGTAGAAGAATGGTCTCTTCATTGTGTTTTGCCCTAAAACACCATCGAAATCGGTCAAGGTAAGTCGAAAGATCAATCAAACATTGTACAGAAACAACAGCTCATATTTTAAAACTTTTTACACACAGAGACACATTATTTTCGGTTTATAATCTTTTATTTATGATGTACTGAAGAAAGTAATTAATTACGAGTGAAAAATTTTTTTTTACATAAACTTTAGCTTTCCAAAACAAAAACGAATATGACTATTTTCGATATTAGGTACAGCACGGTAAAATCAAAGTTATATTACTAAAACTGAAATGCTTACATCGAGCATGTTGTCCCTTTCTAATAACACTATTAGCAAGGGACAGAACGCTACATTAAAGCTTGCTGTCCTTGTCTGTTGTTAGAAAGGGACAGCATGCTCAATGTCGCGGAACACTTTTAGTGCTACGTGTTAGGTGATAATTATTACTATGAGTCAGAAAGTAGCTAATAACTTTGTAAATATTGTTAGACATTTATGTTTATGTTTCCACCACTTCCGCCAATCATGTGTCTTTGGCTAGGATAAATGTCTCATCTATGGTTCTGTGAAAAATGGTGATTTTCCTTCAAAAAGCGTAGTCAACATGCAATGTAATATTGTGTGCAATAAACAGCAAATAAACTACAGGTAAACACAGTTTTACTGATCGATCTCTTTTATACGTTAGCATTCTAGTTCTAATAATATAACTTCTTTGGTTAAAATAGAATTTAAAAACAAAAACCAAACATTTATTGGCACGATATTAAATCAAAGTAATATAAATCAAATATACGAATATTAGATTAGTAAAAAACATATATAACTAAGTTTTTTTTATGGTTTCTATGCTTTTAGGTTTTATAAAAGAGAATTTTATCTTTTATGGACTTCGAATAGTACCATATAGGCTAGTATGATTGCTTAATTTGGAGCGAAATGGCGTAGTAACTTTTATTTAAACGGTTCTTTTGATTCGTTAATGAAATCCTATTTTTTTTTATCGTATTTTTCAGCAACTCTTCTACAAATTAAAAAAAGACATATAATGAAAAACACATGCAAAAAGTAGCTAAATATCAAAAATGAGATATCCATATACAAAAAAAAACATTAAAAAAATTTTTAGAATAAATTTTTTTCGCATGTTTTGTAACATGCAATTCAAAAATATGTATTACTAAAAATTAAAAAAATAAGTACCGCATTATTAAGATGCAATACAAGTAACTAAAATAAATAAAAACCCAAAGAAAATTACTGTAAGTAAACAAGAAAAATCATTAATAATATTAAAACTTAGAAATTTTTTCTCATCTCACGTTGTGAGTGTCAACTGTAAAGTTGATTACCCGAGAAAGCCAATAGTTGTAAAACTTTACTAATAGATGGCGCTAAAACAAAGTTTCAGTTGATAAACATTAGCAGGGAAAATACGGTCATTAATTACACTATGTCACGTGATCCCGTGTAGCTCAGTGGTTGGAGCACCCGCCTGTATAGCGACGGACCCTGTCATGGGAAATTTTTTAAAACATCTCCTTGCGAAAATATTTCTAAGTTTTAATTTAATATGAATAATAGAAAAAAAAACTAAAAACTAAGAAAAAAGAACACAAAAACTGTCTACGTACTTACATAACTGTGTGTGAGCTGCTAAAGCGTTCTGTTTCGCTATTAGCAACTCTGGTCCCGGTCGAGAGAGCGGATTGTAATAATCGGCTGGAACAAACAACATATTTTCTTACTTTTTAGTGAAAGAAACGGGGTAAAATTGGAGAGAAAGCGCATCTCATGTTGGGTAGGTTTACTGTAAAGTAAACCACCTGAACCAGTCAATAAAAAGCTGCAAAGCTTGACCGGTAGATGGCGCAGAAACCAAGCCTTAGTTGGTAAAACAATTAGCGAGGAAAGATATGGCCGAAAAATAATACCATGTCACGTGATTCCTGTGTAGCTCAGTGGTTAGAGCATTCGCCTGGTTAGCGAAAGGACGCAGGTTCAAATCCTGTCATGGGGATTTTTTTTTGGAAATATATTTCCTTGCTAAAAATATTTCTATGATTATGAGAAGTTGTCAATTCGAGAAGTTGGCATCTCGCTAAGTTCACATTTTAAGAAGTTGACGTTATAAGTAATGGTTTTTTCTTTCGCTTGACATTATGAGCTGAAACGGGGAAAATTTACGTCCCGAGGTTTCACCTGAGTAAGTCCTGATCCCGTGGGAATATCGGGATTAAATAAAGCCTATGTTTGTCCTTGATAATGATGCTTTCTATTATTGAATAATTTTTGAAATCGGTCCAGTATTTCTGGAGCCTGTTCGTTTCAAACAAACAAACAAATAAATAGTTCCTCTTTATAATATTAATATTCATAGCCGACCTGATAAGCCCGAAATACTATAAAATAAGATCCTTTGGATAAATAAATAATTATTTATTTTTCATTACAAATACTTTTTAAGTTTTTAGTGAAAAAAGAGGTTTATCTAAATGATCTAGTGATTCAAGAAGATAATAAACAATGCACGACATTGCACGCAACCCTTTTCATAACAATAATTATTACTAAAAAAAAGAGAACGGTATCTCCTAGGTAAGCGTGCAAGATCTTAGGCCACTTCTCGCTTTCCATTAGTGGTCAAAAGCTTACCTATCAAAAATAAAAAAAAGAGAACAAAGTCACGAAAACCGAAGATAAATAAATGGATGCATTGATAAGATAATTCTATGACAATCGTAGTAAAACACACATACCTCCTCCAATATTGTTATGCGCAGTCGATTGGTAATACGGGCTGCTTTGTGGTTGCATCGTCACGTTACAACCTGAAGATACAAGGGGTTATTAGCGTTGCCATTCGACGTGGCAAAGTGGCCAGCATTTTGGGGTAGCGGCCAAGTATTTATTATTGGTTGTGAACCGATTATGGCCTGTATTGCCAGTGTCAAGTATCATTAATTTTGCAAGTTATTTCCAATTTTCATTAAACAGTCAAGCCATTGTAGTAAAATTCAAGTCTGCCTGCCTCGTCAAATTAAACCTCGTAATAATAAACCATATTTTTATACAAAATCTTCTCTGGTGTGATATTTACCGTTAGGCGTATCCGGTTCCTGCTTCACGGCGATCGGCATGTGGTCAATGAGACGCTGCGCGAGACGGCGGTCGCTGTACATTGAGCTACCGTCTGTGGAGTTCACAACAGTTGATATATCTTAGTTTTTGATGCATGAAAACAATATTTTTTTAGTTTTTAGTGAAAGAAAAACGCTGTACATTAAGCTACCGTCTGTGGAGTCCACAACAGTTGAAGTTTTTTAGTTTTTAGTGCAAGAAAACAATATTCTTTGGTTTTTAACCGACTTCAAAAAAGGAGGAGGTTCTCAATTAGTCGCCTATACAAGATGTCACGGGTAAGCCCTTTTAATCCGAAAGGGGGTTGTTCTAGACGTTTAGGCGAACAACTTTTGTTCTACGACTTTTAAAAATTCGAAGTACTTTTCGAAAAATTTAGGTGTAAAGTTTACTTGAAAATCAGCTGTTTCTAGAGTTCGAGGTCATTGACCTTATGTTGTTCTTTCATTTAGTTTGGTCTACTACAATCAAACCTTCAATTACCTTTATTTTCAAAAACAGCTGTTTTTCCAGTGAAACAAATCTCAAAATTTACAAAAAAAAAGTTCGAATTTTCAAAAGTCATAGAACAAAAGGTGTTCGCCTAGACGTCTAGGACAACCCCCTTTCGGCTTAAAAGGGCTTACCTGTTACATCTTGTATATATATAGAGATGATGATAAAATAGATTAATTAGTCGGTGGCGCTGTATGTAGGTAGAGGTTATTTTGGTCTTTTTTATCAATTCTTTTTTTTAGTGGTTTTTAAATTATTTTTTGTTCTTTTTTTAAGTCGGTTTTTTAATTTTTATTAGTTAAAGATAATCGCTGTACATTGAATACCGTTTGTGTAGTCCACAACAGCTAATGTTTCTTAGTTTTTAGTGCAAGACAACAATATTTTTTGGTTTTTAGTTAAAGATAATCGCTGTACATTGAATACCGTCTGTGTAGTCCACAACAGTTATTGTTTCTTAGTTTTTACTGCAAGAAAACCATCTTTTTTAGTTTTTAGTGAAGATAATCGCTGTACATTGAGATACCTTCTGTGTAGTCCACAACAGTTGATATTTCTTAGTTTTTAGTGCCAGAAAACAATTTTTTTAGTTTTTTGTGAAAGACAACATTAACTGCGGTCGATAAGCCGTACAAAGTTTCGTATCAATTTTGATTAAAACGAAAGAAATGAATTATTTTTAGCTAAAGAAACAATATTTTATGAAGACTATTGGAACACACAATAACATAATTATTTTTATTCAGTCGGCTCGCGAGGAAAACTATTTTAACATAGTCGAAACGTTGAGGAAAGAAAATTAACAAGTAAAAGTGTCGCTTTTAAGATTCTAGTGAAAATGTTTTTGTTAGTTTTCAGGGATGATATTCTATTGTTATTTTTTAGGGTTTCGTAGTCTACAAGAAACCCATAGTTTTGTAAATACTTTCACGCCCTATAGTTTCTATCAATAAAAAACCGGCCAAGTGTAAGTCCGACTCGTGCACGAGGGGTTCCGTAGCATAATCACAAAACTTAGTAATTGGCACCCTTATTTATAAAATATTATTTACACATGACTAAGTTATGTGACGTTTGTCTCTGTCTGTCAACTTTGAAACTTCATGTGACAGTAAAAGACAAACGATGCATAGTAATGCAGCGCATTAATTAGCGTTTATAAATAAGGGGGTGGATATTAATTTTACTTTTCTAAATACGAAACCCTAAAACGCGGCCTCTGTGGCGCGTCGGGCGAACGCTTGGCTGCAATGCAGAAAGTTGCGGGTTCGATTCCCGCTGGGTGCAAATATTTATGCCTAAGAATAAATATTTGTATCTGGTTTGGGGTGTGTATTTACAAAACAAAAATAAATATAAGTAGTATATCCGTTTGTCTAGCCACCGTAACACAAGCTTAGCAGCTTACCATGGGGCTAGATGGCGCTGTGTGTTGGTCACAGACATTTATTTATTTATTATTATTATCTACTCACCCTTACTCCGCTCGTAATCGTCGACACTTATATCAATTTCTTGTTTTATATGGTTTTCATTGAAAAAGTTCTGGTTTTCACTCAAGCGGTGTTGTTCCTGCAGTATTTGTAGATTGTGCTGTTGATTCCTGAGGACTTCCGCCGAATCCGGATATCCGCTTTGGTACAGATACTCCCTGGAAAGAAACATAACAAATCCTGTCAAGTGACTGTCAAATATTTTTATCTGGTCTGGGTGTCTTTCTTCATAATATGTATGTATTTACAAAAAAAAAAGTATAATATGTATTATATCCGTTGTCTAGTACTCATAGTACAAGCGTAGTGCTTAGTTTGGGGCTGGATAGCGCTGTGAGTCATGCCGCGCAACTTAAACGGGCAAGCCCTTTTAAGCCGAAAGGCGGTTGTTCTAGACGTCTAGGCGAACAACTTTTGTTCTACGACTTTTGGAAATTCGATGTACTTTTCGAAAAATTTAGGTGTAAAGTTTACTTGAAAATCAGCTGTTTCTGAGAGTTCGAGGTCATTGACCTTATGTTGTCATTTTATTTAGTTTGATGGTTTACAATCAACACTTCAATTACCTTTATTTTCAAAAGCAGCTGTTTTTTAGTGAAACATAACCTTAAAATTTTCAAAAAAAAGTTCGAATTTTCAAAAGTCGTAGAACAAAAGTTGTTCGCCTAGACGTCTAGAACAACCGCCTTTCGGCTTAAAAGGGCTTGCCCGTTACATCTTGTATATGTTTTTTTTAATCCTGTGACCAACACACAGCGCCATCTAGCCCCGTGGTAAGCTGCTAAACTTGTGTTACGGTGACTAGACAACGGATATACTACTTATATTTATTTTTCTTTTGTAAATACATACATCTTATTAATATTATAAACGCGAAAGTTTGTATGTGTGTAAGTATCTATGTGAGTTTGTTACTCTTTCACACAAAAACTACTGAACCGATTGCGATGAAGCTTGGAATATATGTAGGAATATATATGACCTGGAATAACACATAGGCTACTTTTTAATCAGATATTCCCGTGGGAACGGGACTTACGTGGGTGAAAGAAATACACCCATTTTGTTTTTAGTATTTGTTATGGCGGAAACAGAATAAATACATCATCTGTGACAATTTCAACTGTCTAGCTATCACGGTTCATGCGATACAGCCTGGTGACTGACGGACGGACAGCGGAGTCTCAGTAATAGGGTCCCGTTTTTACCCTTTAGCTACGGAACCCTAAAAAGAGTGAACTGTAGTAGCAAAGTAATGTTTAAAAATATTTCTAAAGAAGCCAAATAAATTAAAGAAGTGTCAAATTGTTGCGTTTAATTAAAAAATGAAGTTTACTTTCCACCCTAGGGTTGAAATGAGCTACTTTCCACCAGCCTATCTACCGATGGAAATTAAACTTTTAGAACAGGAAAGATGAAAAATTTATTCGTTTGTTTGTAATAAATAGGAACTACTAGACCTATTTCAAACATTCTTCCACCAATAAAAAGCTAAATTATCGAGGAGTAACATAGGCTACTTTTGATCCCGATATTTTACGGGATTTGGCCATACAATCCCGTGGGATTATCACCTATTAAGAAATATAAAAGTAATGTTTTTACCTTTGGTAGTTCTTATCATACTGGTAAAGTGAATTTTCCATCTGCTTCTGATAGATTTCTTTCATATCATATCCGTTATGAGATTTTCTTTCCAAAGCATACTTCTCGGCTTCTTTATTATATTCCTCGTTTGTCTGCGGTATGTAATCTTCAGAAGGTTTAGTATAATCCTTAGGCTTAGGATAATTATCTTTGCCATAATTATCATCTTTTTGCTGATAACTAGACTCCTTCTGCTCGTAAATCGTATCTTTTTGCTGGTAACTACTACTATCCTTTTGCTGGTAAGAATTATCTTTCGAGTAATTAAGTCCATCTTTTTGGTAATTAGAATCTTTCGAGTAACTCGTTTCTTTTGGGTAAGTGGAATCTTTTGGGTAGTTATCTTTTGGGTAATTATCTTTTGGGTAGTCGTCTTTTGGATAGCCATATGGGTCTATTTCCGAGTTAAAACTCTTGTCGGAAACCTCGCTGTAACTGTTGTTAGGTTGGGTATCATCATCTTCGTTTTGAACTGGGTCTGTTTGCATAAAGGCGTCCTGCTTTTTTGGTTTCAAGCTTAAATGGGGAGCGTGAAGTGGTGTTTGTGGAGATATTGTGTTTGCGATCGCCCCTAGAGTTTGAAGGCGGTATGCTAGCTGAAATTTAAATAAAAATACAAATAAAATTATTGTATTTTCAAATATGGAGAGGAATGGTAGCACCGCAGAACTTCAAAGGCGGGTCTCGAAGCGGATTGTGTGTTGAACAGACAGAGAGCGTTTTTCATATTATTTGATATGCTAAAAGATCAGATTCATCTTCCATATCGGCTGCACCGGACACAAGACAGTATACTTAAAAGTTGGCTGTAATTGATCGCTTTTACCGGTTTCTATTTCGGTTTTAATAAAAAAAAAGAGTTTTGGTGAAACCGGTTATGTATTTATGTTTTTTTTTTGTTTTAACCTATCTATCTGTACTTACCACACTGTTCTCATGTTCCTGAGTGCACACGTCGGGTGTAGGGGGAGGCAACAGGCCGCTGTGTCCCGCGAGAGGCATCGACCATTTGTCCATCTTGTCGCTGGAATAAGGACAGTACTTATCTTTTTACTAATTATCACTTATATTTTTTGGAATTATTATGAGAAATAGTAGCTTAATTTGTATTTGGAAGCAGTGTAAGCAAGTAGGAACAAAGTGTAGTTTATTACCTTGGAAGATTTTGTATTTAAGTGTAAATCCTATGTTGATAATAATAAATGTTAATAAATTAAAATTCAGTCCGAGAGTTGAATTTAAGTATTATTTTACAACGGCACGTTATTAAAAAAATGAGTCATATCTTATGAGTTATTATCTTTTGGAAAATCAAGTGAGGAAAAGTAAGTCATATCTTTTAAGTAATTATCTTTTATAAAAGAGAGGAAATATAATTATAATCACCTGTCTTCCTTCTTTCCATCCCTGTACTTGACAGTCCTGGATTTACGGATGACCATGACTGTGCCGTCAGGGTTAAGCTTCGGGAGGTTCTGTGAGGGTACAGCATCCTTGCTCAACGTCTTCCATTGACCTGGAATAGAATCAACAACAATGAAATCCTACTAATATTATTTGAATGAACTAGCAATGTCCCGTGTTATTTATTTTTTAATGATTATGGAGCTAGAAACATTAGTTCAATGAAACCGTAACAGATGGCAATATACTATTTAAATATTTAAAAGGAAAAATTCATCTCCAAAAATTCACTCGCAGCGAGGTTGACCTAATGATTAACTTTATCATTAGGACAGGAAAATCACTGGAAAGTGTAGATGGCGTCTTAATAGAGCCTTAGTCGAAAAATAGTTGACACGAAAAAATCATATCCCTAAATTCGCTGCTCGAGGTGGGAGGCCCGCATTGGCTAAATATTTTTTTTTAATTATCGGGTTTTTAACCGACTTAAAAAAAAGGAGGAGGTTCTCAATTCGTCTGAAGGTGTATTTTTTTTATTGTATCACCGATTACGAATTATAAATACACTGTATAATATATTATTTAAGTAATTAGTAATGTTAATACTTGTAATAACTACTTGTACCTACAATACGTTTTGTTTTTTTGTTCTTTTGTTCTTACTTTCAACTTAGGAAATGATGGGTGTATGCCTTGGAGTCGATTTTTCATTCCACGGATAGAGGATGTTTGCCGAATGAGTTCGGACTCGGCCGGGTTTGGAGGCCTTCAAATTTTAACTAAATAAATTTTAAAATAATTTATGGGAAATCGAACATTGGACTCTATTTGATTATGTGGACGATTGATAATATGTTGCCACACATTGACAGTTCTTGCAATTCTGACAGATTTTAAACACGTTTAACAGCTTAAACATGTTTAGGAACCGTTATGCAAGCCGGCCTTAATGTTTTAAATTTAGATTTATTTTAGATTTGAATATCGTAGTGATGTTTTACATTCGGTGGCGTTGCATTTTGTTTGTCAGATGTCTCTGTCTAGGGATTTGGGTGGTCGGCCGTTAAATATCATAAGTAACATGTAGATAATGTTGTTGGTATCACTGTTATTTAAGTCTTACTATGTTCAAACTTAGATTTAAGTCTAAAATGTAAGTAACTGTTTTCTGTCCCAAATAAAATAAAATAAAATACTCGAAGATCTCGTTAGAAGCCGTAAAAATCGCGGCGAAATGGTTTGGTTCATTTTTATAATATTATTATCAATACATTCCTGACGCATTATTTATTGTTTTTGTTGGGAATCCCGAGGAGGTACGTACGTCGTTCATATAGGGCAAGCTCGGTTCGATAAGGAAATGTTCCACTGTATGGGGTTTACCTATCAGGTCACCGAAACATTCTAAAAAAACCTACTTTTAGTTACCGACTTCGAAAAAGGAGGAGGAAGTATTCGACTGCATTTTTTTTGTGTGATATATTACCAGATATCTCGGTGTATGTCACCGGATATTACGGCCGTTTGAGGTCCGATAGTTACAACAAAGGAGAACATAGATAACTTTATTTATCTTACTTCTTACCTTTCTTCTAAACTTTCACGTTTGTAAAATTACAAACGTGAAAGTTTGTATTTGACTTTGTTACTAAATCACGAAGAACTACTGAACCGATTGCGATTAAACTTGGAATATAGGTACATTTTATGCCGCGGGAACGGGACTTACGCGGTTGAAACGCAGGGTGCAGCTAGTTGTACAACAAAAGACAAGAGAACAAATTACAAATCTTACTAATATTATAAAGCTGAAAGTTTGTGAGTACCTATGTGTGTTTCTTACTCAATCACGTAAAAACCGCCAAACCGATTACCATGAAACTTGGAATATAGGTAGCTGGAAACCTACAATTACACATAGGCTACTTTTATCCCGATCATCCCGCGGGATCGGGACTTACGCGGTTGAAACCGCGGGGCGCAGCTTGTACATAGAATAAAGAAGGTAATTAATTCCGCTGATTTTTTATGTTCGTATGTTACCAGATATCTCAGCCATCTGAAGTTCGATTACAGTGTTTTTATAAGTACACATTTTTGTTTCTAGTTGGTCTCTTTTAAAGTGGTTGATCTGATAAGAACCTTCGGAATGATGAGCAGAATAGCATCCAAATATGCAGTAAATGGGACCAACTGGAAGCTAATGTACCTTTCTAATGGAAAATTCATCATCGTTGCCCCGATCAGATCACGGCGGATCATCAGATCTCAGACGGCGGAGATATCTGGTAACATACACACAAAAAAAAACAAACCCGAATAGATAACCTCCTCTTTTTTGGAAGTCAGTTAAAAATTCAAACTCAACATGTACCGACAGACAGATTTACACACCGAAGGATGCGGAAAGTGACCTGCGATAAACTCCAAAACCAAGGTACAGATTATAGCGCGGTTTTCACCAATAGATAACACTGATTCAAGAGAAAGATAGTTTACCACTACTGCCCACTAGTTTTATAAATACATGTTTCTTTCTATTCCAATCATGCAAAAACTTCTGAACCGATTGCGATGAAACTTGGTATGCACATAGCTGGAGTTTTGCATTAGCACATAGGCCACTTTTTATCCCGATATTCGAGTGAGATTCGTGAATGAAACCGCGCAAACAATAATTATAATAGTCATACACGAACTTAAGTAGTGAATGGAACACGAACATAGTAGTCCCATATTTGCCTCTATGACACATGTAGTATGGTGGGACAGACGTCATAGCATCAACTGCATACAGTGCCACCGACTCTTTTTCTACGTGTAAAGGAAATCAAATAAGTTGCCCTTAGGTATGATTTATACAAGATGTAACGGGTATGCCCTTTTAAGCCGAAAGGGGGTTGTTCTAGACGTCTAGGCGAACAACTTTTGTTCTACGACTTTTGGAAATTCGAAGTACTTTTCGAATATTTCAAGTGTAAAGTTTACTTGAAGATCAGCTGTTTCTTAGAGTTCGAGGTCATTGACCTTATGTTGTCCTTTCATTTAGTTTGGTTTACTACAATCAAACCTTCAATTACCTTTATTTTCAAAGCAGCTGTTTTTTCAGTGAAACATAATTTCAAAATTTAAAAAAAAAAGTTCGAATTTTCAAAAGTTCGCCTTGACGTCTAGAACAACTGCCTTTCGGATTAAAAGAGCTTACCCGTTACATCTTGTATTAGACCGTCCGAGCATCGTTGACCGTTGCTCGGCCGCCACTCGGTTGCAACCATAGAAATAGTACTACTTCGTAACTAGAAAGCTTACTTGGTCAAAAAAAACGGTCCTGCTTAATGTTAGAAAGTCTGTCCTTTTTTCACTTTAGTGTTCGTCCGTTAGTTAGATAAGGACAGGCTAGAACCAACCGGGTTAAACAGGAATTTTGGCTAGGGCCGCAGAGACAAGTCACAGCGTTGGCTAAGGCCGCTGGTCAGACTGAGTACTGTGTCACGACCGCGTCCCGAGGAGTGTGCACGTTTCCATACTGCTACCTCTATGTACTGTGGTAAGAGCGATGTTAATAGAGGGCTACGGAACCTATCCATAATCCCAATAAGAAGCATACAGAGAAGAAAGCGCAAGGAGCAGTCTACGTAGCACTAAATTTAGTATTTCAGACAAAATGCATTTAAACTTTGCAGTTTCCATTATTATTTGTATAAGAATTTAAATAAATTAGTATTCGTAATGCATCAACGCATTTTAACCCTGAAATACATTAAAACTAAAGGAGTATAGAAGATGTTTAATATCAAAGAGGTGTAGAGAGCAAGTCTTGTTTGGAACCACTTATAAAAACTTCTGCAATTAGCCCTACTATTGGGCCTTTCTGCGTGACTTTAAGGCTTAAAGTCACGCACAAAGGCTCAATAGTAGGACATCGTGAATAAACCCACGGCTTAAAGTTTAAGCCGTGGGTTTCCTCACGATGTTTTCCTTTACCGTAAGAGCGATGTTAAGACCGCATAATTTTTCTTAAAGAAAAAAGACAGGTAAAATAATGATAATGATTATTTTACCTATGTCTTTTTTCTTTATTATATGCGCCCCGCGGTTTTACCCGCGCAAGTCCCGATCTTGTAAAAATATCGGGATAAAAAGTAGCCTATTTGTTAGTCCCGATTTCCAGCTATTTGCATACCAAGTTTCAATCCATATCCGTTGTCTTGGTTTGGTTTTGTAAAATCCTGTACTATTTATTTATATTGTATATTTGTTTCTGGTTCTGGGTGTATTCGATGTATAATATGTATGTAATTACAAAAAAAAGGGTATAATATGTAGTATATCCGTTGTCTAGTACTCATAGTACACGCCTAGTGCTTAGTTGTAATGTCGTGGAATATTTATTTATTTATTTTTATTTTGTATTTAACAGAAACAAACTTCAGCCTAAGAGATTTCACTCTACACCTCTAATACCTACTTAAATATCTTTGTTTACGAGATATTGTATATTTTTATCTCACAACGTGAGAAATTATGCTACTATATTATATTGTTAAATATCGTCTTTGAATTTTTTTCAAAATTGAAATGATTCATGATTATTATTTATTACGACTCAAATTTTGGAAAAATTAAATAAAAAAAACAATGACCGTTTACCAAAGAGGTTACATTACTAGAAAAACTGCTTCAATAGAGCGTTCTGTTTCTTTCTAATAGTGTAATTAGAAAAGGACAGCATGCACAATGTAAGGGAACACTTTTTGGTTATAAGTGAGCATTCTATTCGTAGTTGCTTCTAGTAAGTTCTAGAAATATAATTTCTTTGCCGTGTACTTTTTAGTTACTTTGTTTTTTTTTCCCGATAGTTCTATAATTTTAACTTATGGACATGGTGCCGAACTTCAAGACAAATCCAGCAAAAGTAGTGTGTGATGTTTCGCGCAACAACTACTTTACTTATTTATCCACTACCGCGAATATTACGGAATTTTTACTTAACACCTAAATTAAAGGTATTTTTTATCCTTTCCACATTTATTACATAATTAGTTAAACATTTAAAATTATTCTGGATTCCATTAGCTTTTTGTCGGTATTTTTTATTTTGTTATAGCTGTAGTAGTTTGATAACTGTGATAGTTTTTGTCGAAAAGGTCGCGGTCAGGTAGTGCAGAGTAATTTCGCGATTCGCGAGTGGACGCGTGACGCAAGATTCGCGGCGGCTTTGTATCGCTGTAGTGGTTATTACAGCACACAAAACAGACTACAATCAAAATTAAAACTTAGGTCTAGGTAGTTAAATATAAGCTCACATCTATATTGCAATCCAACAATGTTGCATGCCTAAAAGCATAAATTGAGTAAGAAACATTTAAAAGAAACCCGAGGGGTTGTTTACATCTAATATTCTATGTACCTACTGAACCGATTGCGATGAAACCTGGTATGCAATGCAGTCTAGGTAGATAGCTGGAGATCTGGATTAACACATATGGTCATTTTTACCTCGATATTCAACCGGAATAAGGACCTTGCGAGTGAAACCATGTTGCAATTAGTACAACTATTATACCAAATTGGAATTATTTTCCTACCAGTCCACAATAGAACAAAATCGCTGAACTAGCGGGAACTGTCTATGTTTAGATTTATTTTAATTTTAATCTATATATATAAAAGAAAGTCGTGTTAGTTACACCATTTATAACTCAAGAACGGCTGAACCGATTTGGCTGAAAATTGGTAGGGAGGTAGCTTAGAACCAGGAGAAGGACATAGGATACTTTTAATCCCCGCGGGAACGGGAACGGGAACGGGACTTACGCGGGTGAAACCGCGGGGCGCAGCTAGTTAACAATAAAGTATTTTTAAAAGCAATTGAACAACAACATAACAACAACAAACAACAACAACAACATGAAGACATGAACATGACATGATGAACATGAAGTTTCAAAGTTAAAAGACAAAAACAAACGTTACATTGATTAAAGTCATTTTGCGGTTTTTATTGCTTTGCTTTTAGTACTTTAAGCATTTTTGAACGACCGACGTTTCTAGGTCCTTCCAGATCACGGGTAGACTAGGATGTGATTAGTCATTCTCATTGTTCTAAAAGGTTACTAAAATCTACCATTTCATATACTGGGTGAAATGGGCCCAACATGTAAGGACCTATCACCCGTTTGGTGCTTGCGCTGGCGTCCCCTACTTGATTTTTAACCCGATACTTTTTATACCGATTATCGGGACTTACGTGGCTCAAACCGCGGGCGCAGCTAGTGTGCAATATTTCCTACCAATCCGCAATAGAACAAAATCGCAGATCTAGTGGGAACTGTCTTTTTTTAACTTTTTGGATTTATTTTATTTAGAGACATTAAATTATTATAAAAAGTACTTGATTGTTACAAAGTAGCTATTGTTATTTTGACGACCCCACGGCATAGTGAGTAAACAACCGGGTCCGATTGAAGGTTACGTCTTCAATTCTTACTAATATTATGAATGCGAACTCTGTTGTTTTCACGCCTAAGCCACATGTCAGATTTTGATGAATTTTGGTATAGGGATAAATGAGACTTCGTCCATTCACCCGTGTAAGTCCCGATCACGTGGAATAACGGGATCGAAAGTATACTATGTTACTCTTCGATAATGTGGCTTTCTATTGGTAAAAGAATTATTGAAATCGGTCCAGTAGTTTTGAAGTTTATTAATTACAAACAAATAAACTCCTTTTTATAACATTAGAATAAAGTAAGTATCTATAGATAGACATACGTTTTTGATCCTACTAATATTATAAAGCTGAAAGTATGTGTGTTTGTTACTCAATCACGTAAAAACCGCTGAACCGATTACCATGAAACTTGAAATATAGGTAGCTGCAGACCTGGAATAACACATAAGCTACTTTTTATCCCGATATTCCCGCGGGAACGGGACTTACGCGGGTAAAACCGCGGGGCGCAGCTAGTAGGTAATAAAAATAATAAGGTTCTACGGGGCAATCTCGACTTCGGGAAATTTCGACTATTTTTAATAACTTTTGCATTTTACTTTATTTTAAAAAGTGCCAAATATAACCGGATAGCGCAAAAGCAATTTCAAAAATATGTACGCACAGATGGCACTGTTTCATAAATTCACACAGAAGTTATAAAGAATAGTCGAAGTTTCCCGAGGTCGAGATTGCCCCGCTGTAACTTATTTGTAAAAATAAATTCCGCGGCGAGTACCAAATCCGTCACCTCTAGCAGCAAAGAGGTCCTATCTTAACACTCTTGTCACGTGCAAATGACGTTTTGTAAAAAAAACCATCAAATAGTTGAATAATAAAACAGTTTTCCTTATAAGTAACAATTTGCATTTTTGTTTTAAAGCTCAATCTCGCGTAACTGCCGATTCTGCGGGACCTTGAGCGGTAGTTAAGGTTGCTTGGAAGAGATCGCTATTAGCTAATAAGACCGGACCATTGTGATTCTTTTGTTTTTAAGGACGCGACTCATGTGAAATCCCTTCCGATTGAATATTTTTCTTCATAACCGGTATCAAATAGATCTTTAAACAATGTATTATGTTATTGTACATGATACAAGAAGTGTCCCCTTCATTTCAAAAACAATAAAAAAAAACCGTTTTTGTCATATTTTAAATCCCCAGAGATGCAGGTTCAAGTCAAGTTCAAGGGTGCGAAATTTTTGGAAAGCATTTCTTTAAGTATAATAAAAAATAACTTTAAATACCACTATTATACAGGCAAAGTTACCCCTGTTTTACAAAATAAATCATTTTTTCTTCTAAATCCTGAACCGCTATATTTTCTTTTATGCATCATAAAATTAGAAAATACAATACCTAGAACCTCTTCATCGCATTTTATAAAATTATTATTTTAATCTTCGTTAACGATTGATTTTACGAAAAAATTGTAGATTTTTTCACGCAATTCCATCTCGCTCATTTATATGCAATCGGACAAGGACCGATAATTATCATATATCGCAGTCTTAAGCTCAATCTCGCGTAACTGCAGATTCTGTAGGACCTTGAGCGGTAGGTAAAGGTTGCTCGGAAGAGATCGCTATTAGCGATAAGACCGAACCATTGTGATTATTTTGTTAGTTAAGGGGGTTAGGGGTGAAATCGTCCCCCTAGAAACTGGGACCAGGTAATCTTTCGAATTTGCTAGTAGTCAACTGGGCCCAAAGGTAGTTTAGACATTAGGACGAGTTAACTACATATTAATATTCTCTAGGGGTGAAGTGAAGGGTTTAGAATAGAATAGAAAACATTTATTGGCAGCAAACACACAGAAGAACACCAAAGACATAAAAAAAATAAAAAAAACAACAATTCACATAAAAAAACAAGGGATAACAACAAAAACATAGTCCAATTAAAAACGTCCAAGGAGCCGCGTGTCTGCTGCCAACCAGGATCTTCCTGGGCATACGTTGTGGTTCCAAAAGAAACCACAACACCGGTCTCTTTTTACCACTCAAAGTACAACCCTAAAACGGCTGAAGTCGGGGGATTTCGCTAGTTCTCTAAAATTTGTACACACGTACTTGTTTTGGCGCACAAATGCATGCTCAAAAAAATCTCACTAAATCAAAACCGCACGTCATCAAAACATTCATAAACATATAGGACGGGTTTTAATCCAGTTTATAATTTAATCATTTTTACTTTTCAAATCTTTAACTGATCGAGGCAAAATGGCCAATTCGCGTATTATATAATTGACCAAAATTTCATTTCAATATCATTGCAGTCAACCTTAAATTTCAAATTTGACATAATATTACTTAATATTATAAATGCGAAAGTTTGTATGCATGTCTGTAGGTGACTTTGTTACTCTTTCACGCAAAACTACTGAACCGATTGCGATGAAACTTGGAATATAGGTAGCTGGGGACCTGGATTAACACATAGGCTACCTTTTATCCCGGCAACGGGACTTACGCGGGTGAAACCGCGGGGCGCAGCTAGTATCCTAAGCTTTTCGATAAAATTTTCTTTAAAGATTTTATAAAAAAAATTAGAATAAGGAAAAACACAACATAGGGGCCTTAGGGGCATGGTCGTGGCACATATAATTATATAGGTTTTATGTCATAATAGCTACGCCCTGCAGTTATAACCGCGTAAGTCCCGATCCCGCGGGATATCGGGATAAAAAGCCTTTATTTCAATCTAGATCACCAGCTACATTTATTTTACCAAATTTCATTACAATCAGGGGCCCGACCGCGCATCTTTCGTCGGAATCAGCATCGAAATCCCACTGCGCTAAGGAATAAATGCGCAGTTCGAACCATAGCGTTAATTTCCATGTAGTTGAAGGCGACGCCGTCGAGTTCAACTGTCATTGAAACCGGCAGCTCAAGAGACCTCGCATTCAATGACAGCTCAACTCGACGGTGCCGGCTTCAAATGCATGCAAATCAACGCTGTCGTTTTGACCGCGTAGGTTATTCCTTTGCGCAGTGGGATTTCGATGCATTACGACGGAAGATGCGCGGTCGGCCCCAGTTCAGGGACGCGAATTTTCGCTTTTCTAATTGACCGAACGAGCGAAGCGAGTGAGGTCCAGTGTAGACGGGCCTGGGCCCTTGTTTCTTTGTATGTTTGTTCGACGATAACTTGAGTATCATATCTCCGATCTTCATGAATTTTGGTATGCGCGTAGTTTAGGTCAATAAAATTTATGAGTTCGAAGATGAGCCGGATCGGTAGGGGGGTTTGGGGAGATAGGGGGTCGTGAGGTCTCAGTTCGGGGCGAACTCCTAGTATTAGTAAGAAACATATTTACTTTAATGTCTTTATCAAGAAGGAAAACAAATTACTCCGTTTGTATGGAGAAAGAGTATAGGTAACCTTTTACCTTTAAAGTAAACGAAAAGCATGTTCCAAGTTACGGAAATACACGACTGAAACCGCAACCACAAGCTTTAGTTAGTATAAATAAATAAAATTGATGATTTATCAAGTGAAATTAGTTACCCATAAGGAAAAAAACCACACAAAAATACAATAGTATAAAATGAATAACTTGATTTGGTATAATATTTCTTTTTGTTTTTATTGCTCAAGGCATTTTAACCATAGAAATATTTTTTTTATTTGCAAAGCTTGACCGGTAGATGGCGCTGAACCAAGCCTCAGTTGGTAAAACAATTAGCGAGGAGAGATATGGCCGAAAAATTATACCATGTCACGTGATTCCTGTGTAGCTCAGTGGTTAGAGCATTCGCCTGGTTAGCGAAAGGACGCAGGTTCGAATCCTGTCATGGGGATTTTTTGGAAATATATTTCCTTGCTAAAAATATTTCTATGTTGATTTGGTATGTCATAAGGATCACCCATGAAAATAACTAATATATATACTAGTAGTTGCCCCGAACTGAGACCTCACGACCCCCTATCTCCCCCACCCCCTACCGATCCGGCTCATCTTTTACACATAAATTTTACTGACCTAAACTACGCGCATACCAAAATTCATGAAGATCGGAGCTACGATACTCAAGTTATCGTCGAACAAAGATACAAGCGCCAGGCCCTACATTGGACCTCACTCGCTTCGCTCGTTCGGTCAATTATAAAAGCAACAATGCGATTCAAACCGGAAAATACGCGTTTTTTATTTATTTTTCAGTATCGCGAGAATCTAAGAAATATCTAGATCATTCTAACACGGGAATCGACCTTGCTTTTCACCAAAATAAAAAAATGTAGGTCATAAATGTCTTCTACGGTTTTCGCGATTTAGCATAATAAAATACTTTATTTATCGGGTTGTATCGCGTTTTATTCATGGTTTTAAACGAACCGAGCTTTCGCCTACTTTACAGTTGGCTTCAACTTGCAGTCGTCAACCTTGTAAAAGCCAACTGTGAAGTTGGCGAAAGCTCGGTTCGTTTAAAACCATGAATAAAACGCGATTAAACCCGATAAATAAAGTGTTTTATTAAATCTAGGTCAACCGAAACCATATTAAAAACCGAAGAAAATGTATCCTTTTACCATTTTTAATTTAACTTTGTCTTAGGTATGCAAAATAATTATTTAAACACATTATTTACCGGGTTTTACTCGCGTCTTATTTAATAAAGGCATTATTACAAAAGTACCGAGCTTTCGCTAACTTTCCAGCTAGTTTTTTCAAGGTTTAACCCGGTAAATATTGTGTTTTATCATTTTTAATTTATTAAAAATTATTCATCGTTAAGTATCAAATGGCAAATAATCTTTTTTTTTTTCTATTTCTGTTATTTTTCGTCAAGAGATTAATCTGGTCATAAAAAGTTGTGTGAATTTGATTGTAAAATCTTTGAAATTTTTAATTAAAATGAAAAGATAAGTCGGTTGCACTGTATGTATCGAGGAGCTCATTGGCCAAGCGGCACCTGCCGATCTTGAATGGTCGTGCGGGTTAAGCAACGCTTGGCGCGGTCATTACTTGGATGGGTGACTGATAATTTGTGTGGTAAAAAATCACTTTTTCGAACTCCTCCATGTATCAGAAGGCTCGTTAAGCAGTTGGTCCCGGTTTTTATCTCTGATAGCAGTCGTTAGGTCAAGTTACTCTAAAATTAGCACACTTATTTATAAAATATTATTAACACATGACTAAGTTATGTGACGTTTGTCTCTGTCTATCAACTTTAAAACTTCATATTATGACAGTAAAAGACAAAGGATGCATAGTTATGCAGCGCATTAATTAGCGTTTATAAATAAGGGGGTAGGTGAGGGCACAGGTTCGTATTTCGGGTCGATTTTTGATAATGTATTTTTCTTGTAAAATGCTTATATTAATATTGTTTTACTTGCAAATAAAGAATTTACATATATTTAAATGTAATTTTTAAATTATTTAAGCAATTTTGATTTAATTATTGTAATAAGTGGTTTCATTGTTCAAGCATAACTTGTTGGTTTATGAACAGAATTAGACGACTTTTTTTTAATTATTTTCGCATAATAAATCTGTTAGAGCCAGAACAATGAGTGCATAAAATTATAATTGTAAAGTACTTAGCTTTTAGCGGAATTTTGGATATTTTGCAACAAATAAATAAAGTTATTTAACAAATCTGCAATGTGAAGCGAGGGTAACGGGTTGCGAAAGGGGGTTGTCCGAGTTCCACTATGTGAATCACATGATCATGTAAAAAAAACCCAGAAGTTTCTTGTGTCTTCTTCTGTTTGGAGGTCTGGTTTCGAAAACAGGGTAGTTTGAATTATTTTAATGAAGAAAAATATATTTTAAACTAACTGCGCCCAGCGGTTTCAACCGCGTCAGTCCCGTTCCCGCGGGAATATCGGGATAAAAAGTAGCCTATGTATTCAGTATCCAGGTCCCCAGCTACCTATATTCCAAGTTTCATCGCAATCGGTTCAGTAGTTTTTGTGTGCAAGAGTAACAACCTCACATACATACTTGCATACAAACTTTCGCGTTTATAATATTAGTAAGATTGAATTATATTATTGGTTTATTTCGAACCAATAACAACTTAAGTCTTCACACTTTTTAAACTCACACGATTTCTGCTTGTTACTATATTTATAAAAACACGGGTCTCGAACGGGTTACACATGCCGTGGTCGCGGGAAGACTTCCCGCGACCACGGCCGGTGTAACCCGTTTGCCGGAACGTCGGGGTAATTATAAAATTATATTTAAATTTATAAAAAGTGCATAAACGCGATCGAGACCCGAGTTTTTATAAAAATAATAGTGATTTTAAGTCTAGTTTAATTATGCCCATAGATTAAATAGATTGGTTTTAAAAGTTGTTCTAGACGTCTAGAACATTTTTTTTTCCATTAAGTACTACTTATGAAATTCAATTTCTTTTTAGAATTTAACAGATACCTAATTATTATTGGAAAACTACTGTTTTTGTAAATAAAAGCAACGTAGATCATAGACCACCCGGCGGACTTTGTATCGCCACCACGGAAATAAAAAAACTTACACTGGCATTTGAATCATGCCGTTAATGTCGCCCATAGTGCTACCTTTATTTAAATTGTATATGTTTTTGGGGTGTGCAACCCTAAAATTGGTATGTAATGGGTAAACACTGAGATTCCACTGTCTGTCCCACCATCTGTCTTCCTTCAGCCTATATCTCATATACAGGGTTATGGGTTTCGAATCCAAAACCGTTCAGGGGGTGATTTTCCACATCAAAACGAATAACTTTTGTTCTACGATTTTTGGAAATTCGTTTTTTTTTTTTGCAAATTTTAAGGTTATATCTCACTGAAAAAAAGACGACTGTTTTTGAAAATAAATTCAATTTAAGTTTTTATTGTAGTAGACCAAACTAAAAGAAAGGACATCTTAAGGTCAATGACCTCTAACTCTATGAAACAGCTGATTTTCAAGTAAACTTTACACTTAAAATTTTCGAAAACTACTTTGAATTTCAAAAAGTCGTAGAACAAAACTTATTCGTTTTGATGTGAAGAATCACCCCCTGAACGGTTTTGGATTCGAAACCCATAACCCTGTATATATAGACAGTTAAAATTTTCACAGATGATGTATTCCTGTGGCTTTTTTATCAACAAATACTAAAAACAAAATCAAATAAATAAGTAAAATCCCGTTGTATGGGATTTTACATAATTTATAAAAGTTAGCACAATGTTAGTGCAATTTATTTTTACCACTGGCGCCATCTAGTTTTCTTTTAATGTAATTTTATCACGGATTATTAATCTATCTATCCATGCTTTGACTAAAATTAGATTGTAAAATCCATTTGGAAATACTTATCTCCCATGGAGATAACCCAATTGAGAGGTTGTGGGTTCAATCTTTACTGACATAATAGAGTTTGGAATATATATATTTTTATCCAACTATTTTTATAAAGCTGAAAGATTATGAGTATGTATGTTTTCTACTCAATCACGTAAACAATAACACCTGTATATACTTACCTGAATATTAGTTTTCATGAATTTTAACTTGGATTTGTTTATTTTTATGTAAACTTGTATCCTAGGGCTGATTTTTTAAATCTCTAGATAAAGTTATCTGACAAATAAAATGTAACACCACCAAATAAAAAACGTCACTATGATATTTAAAAGCAAATAAATCTAAATTTAGAACATCAAAATTTAAAGGCTTTTAAATTTGGTTGGGTTCGAACTTATTCAATATATTTTTTTTTTCCGTTGATTGAAAAATTAGGCCTTAATTAATAATTTCATAATTGTTTAGTAAGAAGGTCAAAAATTCAAGGAGGCTGTTAAAATCATCTGACTTTCGCCCAGTGGGAGGAGTATCAGAAAACAACCCATGATATTTCAGTTTTATGATTTTTTTAAATTATTTAATTTTTCAAATTTGACGACCTCTGTGACGCGTCGGGCGAACGCTTGGCTGCAATGCAGAAGGTTGCGGGTTCGATTCCCGCTAGGTGCAAATATTTATGCTTAAAAATAAAAAATTGTATCTGGTCTAGGTATATTTCTATGTATGTATTTACAAGTGGTATATACAATGTCTAGTCACCGTAACACAAGCTTAGCAGCTTACCATGACGCTAGATGGCGCTGAGTGTTCTTCACGAGATTTATTTATTTAATTTTTGCATGTCAATACATTGACCTAAATTGAGAAACTTAACAATTTATAAAATATTTTTAAACTTTTATGCAAATAAAGAAACTGAAACTTTCAATGCTATGACAAAATGAACCAACACACAATAAGGACCTAATTTGAGAAGGCCTATTTTCAGAAAATGAAGCAGAAACAATTAGAATTACAAGATTTCACTAATCCCTTTTAAATCCTTAACAATTTAGTGTCTTTGGAACACAATCTCCAATAAGAAGACGTTGAAAAAGTCCAACAAGAATCTATTTTTTCATTTTTGAAGACATCAGAAACTCAGAAGCTTAGAGTATACATAAGCAAACTATAGAGCACGCCTATGAATATTTGCCTACTGCGCAAAGTGTAAGCAGATGCTCCATACATAGATATTCAAATCTTGAGGTTGAATAGTGATCCCCGAATCATTTTTACACCAGGGCACTGAACATTTCACCATAATTATTACTATAATAAATTCTTACGAGAGAAACAGTCAATTCCAGTAACCCTAGGTGACTGATGACATAGTTTTTGTCATTTTAGACTGTTCATACCGGTGCTTACAGTTCATACTCACATACTAGCTTGCTTATGTATACTCAAAGCTTGGAAGGTTTTTCTTTGATGGAATTAACATTGTCCCATCGGAACTATGGGAAGACATGACGTAGCTATGCTTTGAAATGATCAAAATTAAAAGCTACTAACCAACAGCCTAAAAACAGTGATAAAGTATTTCAGTGGGAGGCATTATCCGCCCCTATCCAGCTGTTCTGTAGGGGCTCTAGTGAGCGGGAAAGAATTTGTGGTACATACATAATCTTGCATCCAAGTGCAAGCTAACACACAGATAAACTTAATGATTTTGATATTATACTATACAAATTGTCTCCATATTGTTCTTTCAATTCTTTTCCTTTTCAAAAAACCTTGACTTATTTTGTCCATGTATGATCACGACTTGAACTTTGTATCATTTTAAAACAATCTAAAAGTGGTATAATCAAGAATTTTACAAACAATCAGCCACCTTTTTATCTCAAATATGATAACAATATTGCAATATAACCGACCTTTTTTGGATCATTTCCTCTTTTAGACACAGGGAATTACCATAGGAGGTTCTGTTACGTAGATATTGTCTATTGCACATTTTAAAACCTAATTAGTTTGTTAGCAAACATAAAATGAGCATCTTACTAACAAAATGAGTGATTGTTAGCTACAGTGATTATGAATATGAGTTATGGATGAAAACATCTTGAAACGGCGTGAATTAGTGTTTTAAAATGAGTCACCGCTTCAAGAAGTTAAATATGAAGATGGAAAAACCCGAAATACCTTTATTCTTACCCATTGTTGTCACATTGTAGTCTGCTTGAGTGAAATGTAAGCTGCAAACTTTCGAATACTTGGTGTATGGTTTGCCGCGTTTCAGTATAATGTTCCATTTATCGGCCATCGTTACATCTCGGGGGAACCTGTGAAACTTCACGTTCTTCGTTTTGCCGGCGAGGCTCGTACATTGTGGCACTGTGCAATAATAACCCATCTTTGCGAATCAAACTCTCAGCTTTTGTTGTTCAAGCCGGAAACCGGAGTCTCAACTATGACGCACAACACATCAAAACTCGATGATGCTGCCACCGCGTTACATAAAAACTTTACTGAACACTTTTATTTGTTGCAATCGTTATCACGTTGGTAAAAAAATGGAATCATCACACAACAGCCTTGAAATATTTGACATGTATCACCTTTTTCCCTTCCCACTTTTTCGGAAAAAAATGGCTACTTTTGCGTCATAGAGAATGTTTTGTTGATTTCCTGCTGGGATTGCAATCGATTAATCGACTAAAATTAAAACGATTGAAATCGACTAAAATCATTTTTTAATATATCAATTTGTGACCAATTAAATGATAATGATTCAACCCCTCCGTTTTATTCTCTAACGAGTTTCAAAGAGTGTTTATAAGTGAAAAAGAATAGTATTTTTTTATAACCTTAAAAAATATTCAACTGTCCTAGTTTGACAGACAGTGTAGATTTTTAACTTATTATTATACTTACCATAGCTGGCGTGGTCTGGCTACCGATTTTTGGCCCTGGAGAATTTGCAACCTTTTTTCAACTCCGGGCTAGATACACGTGCTTATAGATAAGCATGCCAGTGGCATGCCAGTGGCATGCTTATGTCAAACCTCGCCTCCTTCCACCCGCGCAGCAGTCTATAGTGTATGCTTAGTCACACACCTACAGCCAACACATGAATAAATTTACGCACACATCTATATTTTGTTCACTCAGTTGTATAAATAAGCTTAGCCGCATGTCACTGGCAGGCAAATAAGCATATACTACTGGGTGTTCATGTGTTTGCTGTAGGTGTGCAGTCCCATGCTCATTTTTAAGCATGCTACTGGCAAGTGATAGCCCGTAAATATTTTTAGGCAGGGTACTTTATCATTTCGTACTCTCTGATTACTTTCACAAGGTCAGTTGCAAGAACAAATATTTTATTTTAGTCGATTATGGGACCAAAGACAATAGACGATCCGAATACTCTTCCCAAAGCTGACAACACTGACAACAAACCATAACTCATTTTTTCTGTTTTGGTAAATGTCGGCGCTTGGTGTTTGTGCGCCAGTTTTGTTTATTTTCACAACAAATACAGTTTTAGGCGACATTTCTAACAATAATAAAATAAAATAGCTATGTTATTTTGTGTGTTACTCCGTGTTTGGTGTTGATAAAATGCCTTATTACTGCACAGTGCCGCGGTGTACCTCAATGGCAGGCAAAGCTAAAAATGTTTCGTTTCATCAATTTCCACGGGACGAGGAGCTCGCTACGTTGTGGAATAAGATATTAAAACGAGGGAAACCTTATACAAAATACTCTAAAGTATGCAGTTTACATTTCAAGCCGGAAGACTACACAATAACAAGCGTAGGAAAAAATAAAGGTAAGAAGGCTAAGACACCTACAACTTTTTTTTGTTTCTGTAGGTATTTCTATATTACGGTACTTCTATAGGTAAATAGCTACCTACGTTAATTACGCACTGATTACGAGTTGTAGCGTGGTATTTTACCTACCGATAGTACAGTCTAGTGTTGTTTACATTTTTTTTTTGTTAAAACAGGTACAACCCGTAGGTAGGTTGGGGTTTTTTTTGTTACCTACTCTGTATAACAATACTTTTGTGTCTATTCATTATTAGTAGGTAGTCATTTTGAAGGGACTGGGTTTTATTATGGCATTGTTTCTGGTCTACAGTTGTGTTTAAGGTTTGTTACAAGGTTCAATATTCTTTAAAATAAATTCTGTGAACATCACACAGCGCCATCTAGCCCCATGGTAAGCTGCTAAGCTTGTGTTGTGGTGACTACGCATTGCGACATACAACATTTTGAAAATATTTATACATAATATTAAATACATACAAAGACCAGAAAATATACTTATATTTATTTTAAAGCATAGATACTTATCCCAGCCGGGTGGGTGAAATGGTCCCAACATGAGAGGACAGATCACCCGTCTGATGCTTGCGCTGGGGTCCCCTACTAAAAATAATAATAAATATAATATCCCAGGTGGGAACTGAACCCGCAATCATCTGATATTATTACCAGAGTTTGCATGATTAAGGCCTGTTTTTCAAATCCCTAAATAGAGATATCTGACAAATAAAATATAACACCACCTAATGAAAAACGTCATATGATATTTAAAAACAAAATAAATCCAAATTTAGAAGATCAAAATTAAAAGGCTTTTAAATTTGGTTGGGTTCGAACTTATTCCACAGATATTATTATCTTTTATCCGTTGAATGAAAAATCGTCTCTAAAAGAAATACCTACTTTGAAAAAATGTGTTTTAAATACACTATTAAAAACAGTTTTCTAAATAAATCTATGTTTTAAGGTTCTGTACTTCACGATGTTCCTGGTTACATCCCTCTCGGAAGCCACTTTCCTACCTTTGCGTTTCCACTTCGCACGATCTTCGGCATCCTGTTTAGTGAGACCATTTGTTGCACGCATAATAAGCCCTTACGACATCAAGCCAGCACCATAGAATTTATATTACTAGAAATAGAATGTGAACGAATAGCTAAAAAGTTGTCCGGGGGAAAGGGACAGAACTACCTGCATTAGAAAGGGACAGTGCTCCTGCATAAGAAAGGGACAGTGCTCCTGCATTAATCATGCTGTTCCTTGCTAATTACACTATGCTTTGCCTGCCTTTATACAACAGTCGAAATCCTTCGACATTTTTAAAAACTGTGTGTATAAACTCTTTCTGCTGATTGCTGAAAAGCGTTGAGTCCTATAAATGTATCATTTTTGTATTGTTAGGTCTTGGTTCTTTCATGATTATATAGGTATGTAATTGTATGTAGATTGATAAGTAATAAATAATGTATAAAATATATTTAGTTTTAGTTTATGTATGTATAATTTATGGTTTTTAAACAATTATATATTTACAAGTGTAGACACCCCACCTCTCACCTTTCTTAGCTTCCTTTCATCCAAAGGTTGCCTGGAAGAGATCGTTTTCAGCGATAAGGCTGCCCATTGTGCCTCCTAAATTTAAGCTGTATTCGTTTCTATCTATTTATCTTGTAATTTATATGGTGTGTACAATAAAGAATTTATTTATTCATTCATTAGAAAGGGACAGAACCCTTCATGGAATCGGACCATTTTTTCTGTGCTTTTTAGTTCCACATGCGCATTCCAGTAATACACTTTATTGGCCAGCACCTCTTCGAATTTGTTGCTAGTGATAAAAATAAATGCCTAATTATATCACCTAATAAACTTTTTAAATTCACACTATTTGTTAACATATTTACATTTTACCGGGTCTTAATCACATACTGTTTTTTATTCTCTTACCTCGACGTTTCGATCTTGGTCGCGAGGGGACAATTAGGTGTAACTATCACCTAGTTCTTACTTACATTCCTTCATCGCACCTAATGATTTTCAGTGCAGTTCATCCTTGAGCAAACTATGGTAGAAGAATTTATATAGAGGAACTTATCTGTAGAACTGATTTCTAATGTAATTTTAGGAAATGTTTAGTAAAAAAATAAAACACAATATTTTTCGGATTTTAGCGTTTAATGCCGTTAATAAATAATAACTCTGTTATTACTAAAGACCGAGCTTTCGCTAACTTTACAGTTAGCTTTTTCAAGGTTGACGGTACTGTGCAAATTCACGATAACCTTAGACAAAATCACCTAAATGCTAAGTAAGTTTCACATAACTAGCTGCGCCCCGCGGTTTCACCCGCATAAGTCCCGTTCTCGTGGAAATATCGGGATAAAAAGTAGCCTATGTGTTATTCCCGGTATCCAGCCACCTATATTCCAAGTTTCATTGCAAACGGTTCAGTAGGTTTTGCGTGATTCAGTAACAAACATTCAAACACACACATTTTCACATTTAATAATATTAGTAGAATACATCAAAATTTGATTTGATATGAATTGTTCAGATCAGAATTAAACAGATCTATTCCATCCAAAGGCTGCCTAGATGAAATCGCTGTCAGCGATAAGGCCGCCCATTTGTGCCATTTACGTTTTATGCTTTGTCTTTACTTCATGTAATGTAAATATTTGTGTGTTTGTTGTAATGTTTTATGTTGTACAAATAAAGTTATTATCTATCTATTTTCAGCCCCAAGTTCATTTTAATGACAATTTTTTCTTCTTTACCTATTTTATTATACAATTTGTAACGGGTATGCCCTTTTAATCCGAAAGAGGGTTGTTCTAGACGTGTAGGCGAACGCCTTTTGTTCTAAGACTTGAAAATACGAACTTTTTTTTTGGAAATTTAGAGATTATGTTTCACTGAAAAAACAGCTGCTTTTGAAAATAAAGGTAATTGAAGTTTCGATTGTAAAACACCAAACTAAATGAAAGAACAACATAAGGTCAATGACCTCGAACTCTAAGAAACAGCTGATTTTCAAGTAAACTTTACACTTAAAGTTTTCGAAAAGTACTTCGAATTTCCAAAAGTCGTAGAACAAAAGTTGTTCGCCTAGACGTCTAGAACAACCCCCTTTCCGCTTTAAAGGGCACACCCGTGACACCTTGTATATGAATAATATGTCGATGTCACAATAGAAATGTCGTCTAACGATTTTATTTAGATGAGTGTTGTTAACGTCACATGATTGTTAGCGAGAATCAATATCCATTGATTGAATGCCTATAAAATCAAAACTAACAGGTATTTTGGACTATAACAAAGACTTTGTATACGAGCTAACGAACTTTCAACCAATTTCCCATACAATTTGGATCCATTTAAAAAAAAACTGCACAAAACCAGACATGTTTTAAAGGAAACATACATCTGCAAAACGCATGGTAGACGCAGGACGGGATTCGGCCCACGAATCTTTACTCAATATGGGAGTACTGAATTAATAACCAATTTGTCTACCGGCGCCGGTGACTTGCACCTTAAATCTATCTATTTCAGGTCAGAAGCCATAAACTGAAAGCTATATATTATTATGTTATAGCGTCTTCACCTTAATGTCGACCGTCGGCAGGAATTCTCGCTGTTCCCAGCAAGACATTCTGAGAAGCTCCAAAGTCTCCGCCGACATTTATCAGTCTATAACAGTAACAGTTATAGACTAATCAATACTAGTAGTTCGCCCCGAACTGAGACCTCACGACCCCCTATCTCCCCAACCCCCCTACCGATCCGGCTCATCTTCGAACACATAAATTCTATTGACCTAAACTACGCGCATACCAAAATTCATGAAGATCGGAGCTACGATACTCAAGTTATCGTCGAACAAAGATACAAGCGCCAGGCCCGTCTACACTGGAGCTCACTCGCTTCGCTCGTTCGGGCAATTAGGTCTATCTCATCTAATGTGTTCTGTTTTAGGTCAATGGCGAACACTCCGCAAAGATGCCATTCCATCACAGAACCTGCCATCAGAGTCCCCGACACCATACCACCGGAAGCAGTGGAGTTGCTGGTCAAACACACCACCTGTGGATGCCAATGTAATGTTGATATTTCTTATTTTTGTTGTTTTTTCTAAGTTTAAAATGCCTTGAGCAATAAAAAGAAATATAGGTAGTCGCCTGGTTAGCGAAGAAGGCAGGTTCGAATCCTGTTATGGGAATTTTTTGAAATATAATTCCTTGCTAAAATTTTTTTCTAAGTTTTAAACTTAGAAATGCCTTGAGCGATAAAAACAAAAAGAAATATTAAATTGGAGTGAGAGCGCATCTCATGTTGGGTATGTTTACTGTGAAGTGAACCACCTGAGCCAGTCAATAAAAAGCTGCAAAGCTTGACCGGTAGATGGAGCTGAAACCAAGCCTTAGTTGGTAAACAATTAGCAAGGAGAGATATGGCCGAAAAACTATAACATAACAACGTTATAATAAAACTATGACACGTGATTCATGTGTAGCTCAGTGGTTAAAGCAGTCGCCTGGTTAGCGAAAGGACGCAGGTTCGAATCCTGTCATCGAAATATATTTCCTTGCTAAAAATATTTCTAGGTTTGTTTATGTTTTGGCATTTTACAAGGAGAAATGAATAATTTATGCACAACATTACACAAAGCGCAATCTAGCCCCAAACCAAGCACTAGGCTTGTACATGGGCACTTGAAAACAGATATACTACACATTATACTTCCTCTTTTTGTAAATACATACTTATACATAGATAGAAACCCAGACCAGATACAAATATTTATTTTGAAGCATAAACATTTCCACCCGGCGGGAATCGAACCTGCAGCCCTTCACACCGTCCGTCATGCATTCTCAAAAAATCCTCTGTCATGTCAGGCCGTGAGTGACTCTAATACCGACCTCACAGTTAAAGAACCATAATGAGACGAGCTGGACTTGGACGAGCTTAGGGACTGGACCCACCTGACAATAGATAGGGACCAGTGGAAAGAAAGGAGGGAGGCCTATGCCTTGCAGTAGGATGGAACAGGCTAATCATCAGAAACTGTGATTCCGATATTAAATAATAAAATAAACAAATAAATCCTGTGACGAACACACAGCGCCATCTAGCCCCGTGGTAAGCTGCTAAGCTTGTGTTACGGTGACTAGACAACGGATATACTACTTATATTTATTTTTCTTTTGTAAATACATACATATTATACATAGAAATACGCCCAGACCAGATACAAATATTTATTTTAAGCATAAATATTTGCACCCAGCGGGAATCGAACTCGCAACCTTCTGTATTGCAGCCAAGCGTTCGCCCGACGCGCCACAGAGGTCGTCAATATTCCTGTATAACAGAGACTTACTCAGGTGAAACCGCGTAGCGCTGCTAGCAAATAATAAACAAGAGCTGCTTAATTGTTTAAGTAACCTTTAAACTTTGAGTTGCATTTCAGTATTCAACCTTTAAGTAGTATACTCATTGTATTGTATTTTCATTCCAGCTTCAACAACAAATGGCCCAAGCGATATACATGCAGACAATGTTGACGATGCAAGCTACCGGCTCCACTGACATACATTCACCCTCTACTGAAGGTACACTACATTAGCTAAGAACTATACCATGGTGCCACGGCCAAAATCCTACTAAAATTATAAAGCTGATAGTTTGTATGTGTGTTTGTTACTCAATCACGTAAAAAACGCTGAACCGATTACCATGAAACTCGGTATGTAGATAGATGGACTATAATAACAATAATCTATCTAGACTATTACTTTATTACTTAAAAGAAGCAGAAGTTATATATTTTTTTAAAACATGTCTGTTTCTGTTATTTATCCATTCGAAAACTACTGAAATGATTGTGACTTTCAAGTAGTTCTATTTTAAATAAAGATCTTGGTATACTTTACCTCTAAATCCAGCAAATGAGAACCCCAGTCATTGACGAAAACCTAGGTCAACCACCCACCTGAGGATACTCCTGAATTTTTTACTTGATCTCTTGACTAAAGCATTTGAAATCGCAGGAGCCAACTAGTCTCATTTATAATTAAAGGATAGTACTTAAATTCTTTTGGTTATTCCAGGTGCCCCAAACGCTCCGACACACCAAAACACACCCCACACATCATCCGACACCCCAAACACACCAGACACACCAACATCATACAAATGCATGGAATGCTCAAAATGCTTTAAAGACCCAGACGTCTTCCTACTCCACAAGAGAACCCACAACAAAAACGAAAAAGAAAACTTTAACACCAACATGCTGCAATCCAATCCAATTTTAGCAAATTTACTAAAAACTAACTCAGAGAATCATATTTTTGATAGCACCATTTCTATGGAAAATCTACTAATGACAGCCTTAGCAGCTAATCTAGATTATATTCGAAAAATGTCTATGATCAAAACCGAAACGCCTGATTTTGATAATCAATTTGCCGATAACCATAATGGAGCCTCCCTTGAGACCCATAACGGATCGGCCACTGACAATCATAACGGTTTTTCTTTACCTAATGGGTTTTTAATTAATTCTCATAACCATAATGGTTTTTCCTCTGAAAGTCATAACGAATATTCTTCAAATAATGGCTTTGTTAACCATAACAGGTTTTCTGTTAACAACGGGTCGTCCTCTGATAACCATAATCGTTTTCCCTCACATAACCATAATGGATTTCCCCATAATGATAATGGATTTGAAAGTCATAACGAAATCGACCCACCGGAAGATAACGATAGAACCCAAATGATAAATGAAAACGAAAATAATGAAAACACAGAAAAATGTGCGGAAAAGAATCAAAATTCTGACAACTTGGACAGATACAGAATAAATGTAAGATGTACTGATTTTCAAGTTCACGATAAAGGGTTTTTAGACTTGAGAAGTAAGAAAAATGATAGCGCGAAAAATGATAGGTTTGCAAAAAATGATAACTGTGATAATGATGATTTAAATGAGTCGTTCGATTCGAGTAATTTAGTTATTGATGAAAATGTATAGTTTACGTATAAAATAGTTATTTTATAAGGGTTCCTTTCTTTAGCTTTTGAAGTACGAAACCCTCAAAGTATTATTATTTAAACTAGCTGTTTCACCCGGGTAGTTTCGGTCCCGTAAGACGTAGACAATATTATAAATCCAAAAGTTTAGATGTTTCTTTGTATGTGTGAATCACGCAAAACTACTAAACCGATTGCGATGAAACTTAGTATGCAGCGATGTATAAAACTCGGCCCAATGCAACCCATACCCCGTTACCCCATGCAAATGATACGCTTTTAGAGTTCCATACCAAGAGCGTTAAAACTGGACCGTTTTACTAAGACTTCACTGTCCGTTCATCTGTCTGTTTTAAACCACAATAGGCGGCACTTTTATTTAAAAACCCATGATTTGTTGTCTCCTGATGATAACGGTTTTACCCATAATTATAAAATCATAATAGTTTTGAGAATTCTTTATTTTTGAAATAGTTTTCAATAGACTTCAAAAAGGAGAAGGTTCTCAATTCTGTTGTAGGTATTTTTCCTTCTTAGGTATATCTTTTTAAAATAATAACAACTGATAAGTTTTTGTAGCTAAGTATATTTGAACTTTAAAAACAAAATTTCTAACCTACACATTTTTACTTATCCATAAATTAATTATACTTTTTTTAACACAACACTTATTTTGTTTTGTATACAAAGTATATGAAATCCAAAGTAGGTCAGTTCAGCCGAGTCTATTCTAGATCTTTCCTTCAAGGAGAGTGATTCAATAATATAAGACCCCAAAATAATGAAGAATAACACCCCCTTTTAGTTACACGGCGTTGAGTACAAGCGTACACTTGGCTTACACTGGATTAAGGGCAAAGCTACCTCAAGTAAATCGTTTCAGTGCAACTGTACTGAACTTGCACCAAATTCTGTGAAAGTCTAGTACAGTTGCACTGAAAACAGTGTAAGTCAAGTGGTCTCGCACAAAAACACAGTGCTTAAACTGCGTTTAGCACAAGGGTAGTTGGCTTACACTGGGTTCTTTGAAAGCCTAGTACAGTTGCACTGGAACAGTATAGGTGGCTTTACATAGAACACAGTGCACTGAAAACAGTGGAAGTCAAGTGGCTGTGCAAACACAGTGCATACCTACTTCACAATCTACACTGTGATTAACACAAACGCACTTAGCTTACATTGATTTTAGTGCAAACGCACTTGTACTGTGTTTGTTGAGCTTTGAAATTGGTATTTAAATATTGTTTTTATAAGTTCAATATCTCTAACTATTAAACGACTAAAAAGTTTAAATAAAAATAAGGAACAATTAAATAACAATAATCAGCTCAAAAACTTTTTATTTAAAGAATTTAGTCGCATAATACGAAACTTTTTTTGTCTTAAAACAAAGTAATTTTGCATACTTCTCATTACCGAAAATTTATGCACAAAAATAATAAATTTTGCACTCTTCTAATACATTGTGATGATAACGTTCTTAAAAACAAATTTGTTATTTTTTTGTTTAATTTTTTGGGTTCTCAGCAATAGATTATATCTCAAGGAAGTACTGCAGGTAGAGAACGTCAAACTTTTTTTTAAATCTATTAAAATTTTGGATGAAAAGTAATTAATTGAAAATGTTGCCCTTGGTAACCTTCTTCCTGCTTTTAGTCCAAATTACTTGGGGGCGCGCACAGTTGGTAAGTTTTCTTTGACCATGGTACTGCAAATAGATTTAGCAATATTTTTATGTCTGACCGCCTACATATCAACCATCTTTGGGGCCAAACTGTTTAACCGCCATCGCGCAGGTTTCGCTCCAGGTTCGCTAGTGTCATCCAGATCTCTTAGTCGTCTTTTACGACACCCACTGGAAGAGATGCGGTAGTTCTATTCTACGCCCAGGGACTATGGCCTGTGAAATAATGCTTTCACAAATGTAAAGATACTTCTTTAGAATGTTGCATGATTTAAAAAAAAAACTAAGAAAAACCGCGAAAACAGCCAGTTTGTTCACAGTAAGTAAAACAACCTTCAAAAAGGCTCTGTCGATTAAAAATAATGAAGTTATTGAATAACACGCGAGAAAAAACCCGGTAAAAATTGTGTTTTATTAGTAAGTAAAAGTCAAGGTAATAGAAAAAGTTGAAAATAAGACTTTGTAACGTCACATTTGGCTGTTATTTTGACTTTTATAAACAATGAAAAACTGCGTCAGTATTTATTTGGAACAAACCCGTGAAAATCATCATCATAATATCTTTCTATCTAAGTGCTATCATTATTTTGCAATCCTATCATTTTTTGCAAACCTATCATTTGTTGCAATCCTATCAAAACAAAACCTAACCATTTAATAACGTCAGAATTGGTAGTTTTGAGCATAATTATTTTCTATAAATATTATGGCATAATAATGATTAGTTTTTAGGTTAATAAATAATGATATAATTACCCGCCTAAATGATTGTTTTATAATTCATTGGAATTATATTTTTTAATAAATTGGCTTTAGAGCTCACTCTAAAGTTGTGTTTGATTAAATATTTTTGTTAATTTGAGGATTTTAATTTTGACTACGTTTCAATGTCAAACTTTGTAATTGACATTGCACCAATGTCAACCTAAAAAAAATATTTTTAGCGTATTATATTATGCTTTACGATGCAAGGTTTTAATATTCTTTTTGAGCCAATTATGCTAAAAACGCCTTTTTTATTATTTGTAAGGCGTGTTTTTTTTTAAATAATAATAAATAAATAAATAATAATTTGGAATTATCATTCCAATAGAGCTTTATCAAAGACTGTATATCCACCGATTTTTAATCCGTATTTTATAAGAATGAAAAAGAAAATACTTAACAATTATTTTTTAAGTTTATGTCCAATTTTTCTTAAACATTTTTTACGTTGTCCAATTTTCTTTTAGGAATATAAAATAAAGTATTTAGTTTTGTCCATTATTTTTTAGGCGCAGGTTTTTGTTAAAATAAAAATAAAAACTGTTTTGTAGTTTTCGCAAATTAGACTTTACCACTAAAGAAGACGGGTCAGCACCCATATTATCTATCCAGTGGACGTTGGAGAACAGTGGAAATTGACAGGCACTATGCAGTACAAAAACTGCTTTGACGTAACGTGGTTATTAAGGTATCGTAGTAGGCCAGAACTGATACCAGCGGTGGATGATTCTAGGATGAATTACTACAAAAGTTATTTAAAATAAAAGTTTTTAAAACCATATTTATCAAAGTCGAGGTCTAACACGTGAATGTCGTGATTTGAAAACATGATTCCTGAAAATTTTCTCGATAGAAAAAAAAACCAAACTTCTAAATTGTACAAATAAGTGATATTACTCAGTCAATATTAAACGAAAACTAATAAAACTTTGTATAAGAACTGAACTTAGCTCAATACAGGCAGTGAATGTTTTGAATTTCAAGATTAACGTTTAGTTATCTTGAAACTAGCAATTGTTTGATTTTACGCACTAAAATTTTGCATAGTCGCATCTTACGTCCATCACTCACACATCTGAAATTCGCTAGCTTTATCCCTGTCAGTGACATTACCTCAAAGCGGCAATGTACTGCATAGTGCCTGTCATTTTCCACTGTTGTCAGACGTCCACTGGGTAGGATAATATGGGTATAAACCGATCTTGTCATCACTTACCATCAGCTAGCTGATCACGTAATTCTATTGCTAACAAATTTCGATTGAAATAATTGAAATTCTTGTATTCACGTCATTCAGAAGCAAACATATTGCCACTGCAATTAAAACTAGCGACTGTTAATAAATAAATAATAAATATTTCACTACATTGCACTTAGCGCAATCTAGCCCCAAACTAAGCATTAGGCTTGTACTATGGGTACTAGACAACGGACAAATACTACATATTATACATATTTTTTTTGTAAATACATATTATACATAGGAAGACACCCAGACCAGATACAAATATTTGTTTTTAAGCACAAATATTTGCAACTGACGGGAATCGAACCCGCAGCCTTCTGCATTGCAGTCGAGCGTCCGCCCGACGCGCCACAGAGGCCGTCGGAATAATCGCAAAAATCAACGATTTTAATCGAGATTTGTCAGCAACAGAATTACATTAAGGGGTCAAGTGGTCAAACGCTCATCTATCATGTGTATAAACGATAGAAACACCAGCAAAAATTCATTAACTTTTCTAGATTGTCTATGTAAACTTTTTGCAAGAAAAATCATCTTTCTTTCAGGAAAAATAAATAAATAAATAATACTTTTCTAAAATGTATGTAGAATATAATAAGTAACTTCTAGTGCCTTAGATTAGAATAAAAATACATTTTTTTGTGTATCAAAAAAATGTATTCTATAGTTTTTAGTACTTATTAGGTTAAGTATCGAGTATACTATACTTTGTTTTTTTTTAGTATTTTTTTGTTTTATCGAAATTTTTGTAAAAAAAAAAAACCTGCTGTGGTATCATGTAATTAGCATCCACCGCTACTGGTTGCTATTTACTGTCAAAAAATATATTTCGTATTCAACATTGCTGCTTTGAAGTAATCACCGGTAACAACCATGTTACGTCGAAGCAGCAATGTACTGCAACTTAGCAACTACTAGCGGTGGATGCTAATTAGAGGATACCACAGTTGAACTATGACTGATATAACGTAACTGTCAACTTATATAGATATTGTGATTTAAAGTGGCTTTGGCATAAACACTTTTAAATTAGGTTTTTTTAAATAATAACTGTTCTACGTACTTATTCATGAACATTTCGTTTGGATATTGAATCAGTACGCACCGAATTAAAAAAAAATATATTTTTAAGTTATAACGATGTTATTTTTTATTCATCGATTAAACATTTTGGGGAATTCAACATTTTAAAGGTTGCAAACATTTATTAAATTCAAAATCTCAAAGATCAAACATTTACATAAGTAATTTAAATTTTTTAGAGTTTTACATTTCAATTTAACATTTATTCATTTATCGGTCTGGTAAATTCAACATCTTTAGAGAGTTCCGGTTTTTTGGGAAATTTACAATTTGGGATTTTGGGACAATTAATTTTTGGTAATTCAACATATTATTAAAATGAAATGAGACAACAACATCTTCGATTATTTTTTCAACAAATTAAAGATCCAACATTTAAAAATACAACATTTTGGGAATACAGCATTTATATATTTAACGTTCTGGAAGATTTAACATTTTGGGGGAATATATTATTTGGAGATGCAATATTTTGATACATTCAACTTTTGGAGGAAGATAATTTTAGAAATTTGGGAAGACCAATATTTAAAAAAAAAAACAATTATCTGGGTGCCAAAAACGAATGTTGTAGTGTTAACCGATTCGATATCGAATCTAAGCGTTTGTGATTAAGTGCATTGGTCTCAATAGGCCATAATAAGTTTGTCTTTATGTTTACAGTATTATTATAATAATTATGACAGCTGTAAGTATATTTTTTATGTAAAACAAAGACTTCCTTCATTATCTTTTACCTAATTTTAGTTATGTACGTTACTCATTCGATTCGATTAAGATTATATTGTATGTAACATAAGGTGCGTTCTAACCCCCAGGAGTTAAGCAACGCTTGGCGCGGTAAATATTTGGATGGGTGACTGATAATGTATGTGGCAACAATATTATCGAAAAACAGCTACAGTTGAGAGCTTGGCTTCCTTTAAATGTCTCAAAAATATTTCAGCCATGTTAAATTATTATTTAATAATAATAATATTATTATATTCAAATCAGTATATTGAACATTCTATTTATAATCATTTATAAAATAAAAATTAAAAATTATTTTGAAATTAAATAAAAAAGCAAACGACAATTTAAAAAAAAACAAACACTTAACTAAAAAAGAAGAAGCCATCGTCGACGCCTTCACGAGGCATAATATATTAATTTAATAGGTATTAAATTAATATATTATAATTATTTTTTTATAACATTCCAAAATTTGCAAAACTAGTTTGGAATGTTAATATTAATTGTATTTGTTATTTTGGTTGAAATTTAATATGTTATTTAAATACATAACATTTCTTAACTTGTGAACCGATTTCGTAAATAATTGAACAGGACTAAAATATGTTTGGGACATTTTAGTTGTAGAGTAGGTGACCCCAATAATAATCAATAATTTCACTGGCGCCCAAATACCCACCCACCCACCTAAATATGGGGTTCACCCAAATATGGAGGTATAATAGGCATATCAAATTAATATGCATGAAAATTATATTTTACTAAAAATTGATTTGGTAAATTATAATCTACATTTAAAAACATATGTATTTTAGGGTATCCTAAAAATACATATGTTTTTGTATTTTTAGGATACCGAAAAAGGACACTAAAAATTCACACAAATATCTATTTCTCTTTTTAAGCTAAATTTGTTTTTAGTAAAAGTTGAAAAATAACATTTTCTGTACAAAACTTCTTAGTTTTTTAGTAAACTTTAAAGTTACACCCAACAAACCATTATTCTTTAAAACTAGTTTTTTTAAGGTAACTACACATAAATACGTTTATTAATGTATCAATAACAGATTAAATACATTTATAAATGTATCAATAACATATTGAATACGTTTATAAACGTACCAATAATACATAAAATTAAATACGTTTATAAATGTACCGATATACATTAAATACGTTTATATTAATGTACCAATAATGCATTAAATATGTTTATAAATGTACCTACGTACCAATATACGTAATAATGCTTAGATATAAATAAATAAAAAGGGCTGAAGAAATATTTATCAAACAAATATTTAATAAGTATTTTTTAATACTTTTATAGCATTCTACTAAAATAAAGAAAGTTATAATTAAAGATGCATCACGAAATATTAATCCAAATCCAAAAATGCGACTGGATTCGAATTGGCGTTCCTCGCTTGACGGGCGAGTGCGCTAACCACTACACCACATGTAAAGGAGCACTCGCCTATCAAACTAGGTTCGCGGGTTCAAATCATGTCACAGAATTTCTCGATACTGCATTTTTCTTTGATAATACGTATTTCTAAGTTATTAGTTATCAATTTATTGCTTTTTCTGCAAACTTTGGTGAAGAAACTGGGCGTAAGCTGCGAGTTTAACTAATTGTTAGCTTAGGAACGTTTCTGAGTTATGTGCATAGGAAATATCTAATATTATAACAGCCGAAAACATAAACGCCACTTAAAATTTAAATGGTACTCAAATAATTAAGCAGCTCCCAAAAATGAAATTAACAAGAATTTTTTGAGTTCAAAAGCAGCTCTCTGCTGCTTACTTTTTTAAGTTAAACTCAAATTTTGAGTTGCGTTTGTAGAAAATATCTAATAATATAAGACTGGTATATTTTGTATATTAATTGATCTCTTTCTAAAAAAAACTCGAATAAAGTATTTCTTAGTATTAACTTTCTTATTCTTTACTCAAGTTATCGTCGAACAAACAAAGATACAAGCGCCAGGCCCGTCTACACTGGACCTCCCTCGCTGTGTTCATTCGGTCAATAATTGTCGGCCGACACGAGACGCGTACTTTTCCAAACAACGAGGGTAAAACGAAAAACCTCTCTTCCACCGATTAACATTAACCGATTCCAGTGATAATTTGTGTAAATAAGCTTATAGAGAGCCGATGGACCTAGTAACTAGGCTTTTACTATGGATACTAGACAACAAATATACCTACTACACTGTTTGTTTTGTAAGGTAAGTAGGTTCCTACATAAAAAATAAACTAAAAATCTAAAATCTGATTTTTTTCCTCTTTAATATTAGTAGGTAGGAAGTTTAGATACCGTGGGAATATCGAGATAAAAAGTAGCCTAGATATCCAGGATTTAAAATCCCTTCATTATTGTGCCGGTTGAGTAAAGAAACAGCAGTCGACGGCGTTTGGCGGTTTGCTGCACTCAATTCATGAAGTAGATTACCCAACTTCAAGCGGATTGAAATTTGAAACAGTTTTATCACTTACACCGCAGCCTGCAGCCAAACTTGGACGTGGTTTGCGATGGATCCGCTTCCACAATAGCCTTCAATTCTTATTCATCAACTTTGGTCTCCGGCCGTTAAAGGGGGCTTGTTCTGCAAGTCGAAATTTCCAGACCGAAAACGTTAGAACCAAAAACGCACTGTGTTTTCTTTGCGACATCGCCGCCATTCACATCATTAATTCTTCGAGCCGTTTCTGGCCACGATGGATTTCGTGCTCGTAAATAACGAGATATTTCAAGTTTTCCATTTTGTAAACTGAGTGATGCAAAGAAAACCAATATTAGAGGAAAAAACAAATGAATTACGGTTTTAAAAACACAAAAGCATGACATAAACAGCTGTATAAATTAAAATTCCTAACCAAAGACGAGCTATTTGAGATCAAAGTGGCCAGTACAAAACACAAATTAATTTCATATGTGGGCACCATGTGGGCACCTATATAAATAATCCTAACAAACCTATCTATGTATATGTCTTTGTCACAAACCTAGGGTTACCAAACTACTGGATTTGTACTGAGATTTTAGGGTTGAAAAAAATATACGATAAGAAATATTAACAGCACCTCTTCGATCGGATACATCCGAATTTTAGGATTATTATTGGAACTCACAGGCTTTTATCACGGTGTTTTTTCTGTAACCTATAATGGTAGACCCCACATAGACCAAAGTTTCTTCTTCTCTTCTTCTTAGCCTTTTTCAACCGCGCGGGTGTAGGCCTCCTTCAAACCATACCATCTTTGTCGGTCTTGGGCAACTTCGATCCACTTTACTCCTGCTGTTTTCTTAACGTCGTCATGCCAACGCATCTGCGGTCTACCCTGTGGGCGTTTCTCGCCCCATGGTCTCCACTCTATTAAAGCTTTGCACCACGAGCCTTGTTTTCTGGCGACGTGGCCAGCCCAGTCCCACTTCAGCTTAGCAACCCGCTTGGTTACATCTGCGACTTTGCTTTTCTGCCTCAACCACCCATTTCGTTTTCGGTCCCTCAGTGTAACACCTACCAGTTTTCTTTCTATTGCTCTCTGGGCCACTTGGAGTTTATTGAGGATCTCTTCCGTGAATATCCAGGTTTCAGCTCCGTATGTGAGCACTGGTAGGATGCACTGGTCATGTATCCGAGCTTTTTGTTCGGCCTTGAGGTTCATCTTAAGTGCAAATTCAAGTTTGGAGTATGCCGCCCACGCCAATCTTATACGCCTGTTAATCTCATTAGCCTGATTGTCTTTCCCCATTACAATCTCTTGACCAAGATAAACATACTTTTCAACCTTTTCGATGACTGAGTTATTTACCATGATATTTGTAGTACTATTTGTACAGTTTGTCATGATCTTAGTTTTGGTAAGGTTCATCTTTAAGCCACATCTCCTGGAGGCATCGCTAAGTTTCTGCATCAAGGTTTCGAGGTCTTCTGGGGTATCGGAGAATAAGACGATGTCGTCCGCAAATCTCAAATTGCTCAGTCTTCTTCCAGCTATATTTAAACCACGATTTTCCCATCGCAACGCCTTAAAGACGATTTTCCCATCGCAACGCCTTAAAGACATCATGACAGGCATGTCTTTAAGACCAACGTTATTATTATTTTTTTTTTTTTTCTTATCGGTTGTGAACCGATTATGGCCATTAGGAAATTAGCCAGTGTCATGTATTCTAATATAATATTATGCAAGTTATTTGCATCGAAACAGTCAAGTCGTCATAGTTAAAGTCAAGTCTAGGGAATCATTTGTAAACACGGCGGCCATTTACAAACAATCTTCACGGAGCCTTGGAGACAACACTAAGTTAATGTTTTGCACCGATTTTCACTTTCATTCCACTTGTACACCTTCACGAAACTAAATTGATTAATATGCCCCCGAAATTAAACAATTTGCACGCATATGAACTAGGTTTCACAAAAATGAAAATTTAGTACCACATCTCCTCAACGAGTTCCCGCCAAGACTCCGACCAAAGTTTACCTCTGGTCAAATGTTTGAAAGATGGAAACTCCCAAGCCATAGACAATTAGACACATTAGGGGTCCACGAAATTTAACATACCCACTCTAATAAGTGCGTCAAAGTTATATTTTAATTTTTAGTTAATAGCTACCTACTTCGTCAATCAGTTCAAATGGTTGACTTAAGGGAATCTAACCATCTTACGAATATATTTAAATAGCTCCCCTTGTTTCTCAGCCAATCAGTAGGTATTTAAGGATATTATAGAATAGCTTTTATTTTACTCATGCAACAAATCGACTTATGCAATGCTCGTGCATCCCGCCTGCTTGTCGCATGCTATATTTTTGCAGAATCGGGCCACTGGTTTTCATTATTGGATAGTTCTATTTTCGAGTAAATGACGAAAAAGTGCAACCGCTCGGCCTCCCACGCCATCCAGTGATAACGCGTTTTTCACTTTTCCCGGGTGAAACCGCGGGGCGCAGCTAGTACTTAATAAAGGAAGAGAGGACAAAAAGTCTGTACTTCGAAGTAAATTAAGGGTCTTAGGGAAAGAAGTAGAACAAAATTAGGTTTATGAATTTTAAAATTCATACCTGTCTGTTTGTTCCTTATACATTTAAAAACTACTAATGCGATTGAAATCTTGTTTACAATATTGAATAGTTCCATTTTTGAGGAACGTCGTGGTATACTTTGCATCGAAATCCAATTAGTAGAATCCGAGTAATCAACGAAAAAGTCGGCTATGCACTATTTCTACACAGACGAAGTCGCGGGTAACTGCTAGTAATAATAAAAATAATGATACTTTGTTTTTTTAAATTAACTTCCAAGTGCTGACTTTTTGTCCTCTCTTCCTTTATTACAAGATAGATGATGGCTTCGCGGACCACTAAGAACTACTGCCCTAGATCTATACTTAATATTATAAATCTGAAGAGTTAGTTTGTATGAACGCGCTAATCTCAGGAACTGCTAGTCCGATTTGAAAAATTCTTTTTGTGTTTGATAGTTCATTATCGAGGAAGGTTATAGATCATAGGCTTTTCCCGATATTCTTACGGGGTCGGGACTTACGAGGGTAAATCCGATTTGAACGGATTTGAACGAAATTTGGTACAGGGATAGTTTAGTGGTTGAAATAAGATATAGGGTACTTTGAATAATCATACGGGTTGAGCAACGCTTGGTATGACATTCGTGATGCGTCACATACGTTACGGGATAGGAATTTATGCGGGTGAAAGCGCAGGGCACAGCTAGTCAATAGATAATTAAGTAGGTACTTAGTGGATGCTTTAACAACAAAGTCAAAAAAATATTTTCCGACTTTTTAAATGTGTGTGAGTTATTTCCCGAACAATTTGACATTGGAACTACAGAAGTTCAAAAGAAGTAAAAAAATAAAAAAAAACTATGTATATATGTAAAAAAAACTATTTTTCAATAATTTTGAAATCGGTTCGCGCTTTCTTCATAGTGACGTCACTAAATTACGTTTCGTTTCACATTATAAAATCCTATAGAATCGCTTTAACTCCTTAAAATATTATACTAATCTACTATGACCTTTCTACTGGGCTACTTCCTTATTTTGCTTAAATTTTGCGCTGTAATATAACGCAAATATTGAAAATGTACCTAGTTATTTAACAATTATCTAATTATTCAAAAACATTTCCGTCAATTATCACGAGGCGTGCGGTTTATTTCTTATCGGTTGTGAACCAATTAAGGCTATTTGGAAATTAGCCAGTGTCAAGTATTATTAATATATGCAAGTTATTTGCATCGAAACAATCAAGTCGTCATAATTAAAGTCAAGTCTACTAGGGAATCATTTGTAAACACGCTGGACATTTACAAAAATTGTTCACGGAGCGGAGCTTTGGAGACAATGCTAAAGTCCACCTTCACGAAACTAAATTGATTAAAATGCCCCCGAAATTAAACAATTTGCACGCATTTGAGCTAGGTTTCACAAAAATAAAAATTTAGCAACACATCTCCTCAACGCGTTCCCGCCAAAAACCCGGCGCGCTGTTTTTTTTTTTTTTTTTTTTTTCTCTTTCGGTCTGAGACCGATATGGCCAACTTGTAACAGCCAAGGTCAAGTAACTCTTCTTTAGTTATATTTATTCCAGTGTTTTTTTAATGGACTTGGGTGTACTAAATTATTTCTTAGGGAAACAAGTAAAACCAATACGAGCTAAAAAAAAGGACGGAATTTGGAAGGTTCAGGATAGTATGTCAAATGAAAGGAATTGGAGGATTAGGAGGATATTTACAAAATAAGTTATAGATAACTATTATGCAAAATATTTACAACTTAATATTATTATTAATTATATACATAGATAATATTTTATAAATGTCAGAATCTAAGGATGAAAGCAGAGTTGGTATTGAGGTCGGAAAAGGAATTTTGAGGTGTATTAAATCGCTGTATAATTCAGATGTATTATTTATAGGACAGTTAAAGAAAATATGCTCAACGTCGGCTACCTCGTATCCACATTCGCAGGCTGGACTACTGATTATGCCAAGTTTGGCTAAGTGTGCTGGGCAACACACATGGCCCAACCGCAACCTTATTAAAATTGAAGTCGCCGTCTTACCGAGCCTAATACAATGAAACCACGGTTTTCTAAGTATCTGAGGTTGTATCTTAAAATAATATTTGCCTTTATGCTGTGCACTTTTGGCCCACACCCTATCCCAGGCATTTTTGAGATAACGTGTCGGTAAAGAGGACAGATCGTGAGTATAGTTGTAATACGGCAGGAGATCTCCACATACTACCGCGTCCTTAGCAAGTTCATCGGCTCTTATATTACCATCAACTCCAGAATGTCCTGGCACCCATACAAGTGTAACAGATAGACCCTTATTTAAGCATTCGTACAACCTACTTTTAATGTCATATATTAGTGGAAAATGAGTCTGAGGCTTGAATGCAAATCTTTTTAAAGTCAACAGAGCGCTCTTGGAATCTGTAGCAATAACAGTTTTCTTTAATTTCATAAGAAGGATTAATTCTATCGACTTTAAAATTCCTAGACATTCACCTGTATAAACTGATGTCTCAGGTGGAAGCTTTATTTGCCATATAACTCTGTGTTGTTTGTGGTATACGCCTACACCAACACAACTATTGTTGGAAAACTTGGAGGCGTCACAGAAAATAAGATGAGAATTCGGCCATTTATCATTAATTAATATTTTGAATTCTTCCTTTGCAGTAACACTATCTTTTACAATACCTGTATCATCATAAATATCTATAGTAGAAATTAATGCTTCATATTTACAATCATAAATTGGAAGTTTTGGTGATCTATATGTGGGAGCATTAATTAATAAAAATCGTCGTAAACTAATAACTAAACATGGAACTTTGATAGCATCTTGAGAATATAGTTGGTTTAATTGATGAAGTTTAGGTAATAAGGGATGATTTGAAAATTGTAAAATTCTGTAAAAGAATCTATCTGCTAAGTATTGGCATCTCAATGGCAAAGGGGGTTCATTGCATTCTACTTGTAAAGCATTTATCGGACTAGACATCATAGCCCCTGACACTATTCTTAGGGCTCTTGATTGGATCACATCCAGTTTTCTGATTGTCGTTAGGTTACAAGGCTCCAGCAAAAATGTCCCGTAGTCCAGGACACTTCGAACTAAAGCATTGTAAACCAACTTCATAGAATCCGGATGTGCTCCCCACCAAACACCCGAAAGACATCGTAAAATATTTAGAGTTTTCTCACACTTATTTTTGACATGTTCTACGTGAGAAACACCTTTAAGGTTTGAGTCAAGCTCAACACCTAAAAACTTGGTATGAGTTTTCGTGGGTAGGGCCATACTGTCGTAAAAAACACTCACTGGAGGAGGGCATCTTCGGGTCGTAAAAAGAATTACTATACTTTTATTTATTGACAATTCAAGGCCATTAAGATCCATCCATTTTTTAAACTTTGAAAGGGCCTGAGTTAGATTATTCGATGCAATGGGTATAGACTGATGGGTATTGTAAATCACTAAATCATCGGCATATTGTAAAATGTTTGAGGGTTCTGGTATACTTTTTTCTAAATCATTGGTATAAATGTTATATAACAATGGACTAAGTACTGACCCTTGTGGAAGACCTTTCCAAAGGGTACGATAGGAAGAGTTTAATTGTAGTTGTCTACCCGTTAAAGTATTCAAAATAAAATTAATGAACATAGGAGATACATTTAAATATTCCATTTTTTCTTTTAATACAGGTAGAAGGACATTATCGTATGCCCCTCTAATATCCAAAAATGCAGCAACAACAACTTCTTTCCGTAAAAAGGCCAACCTTATATCTGTAGTTAAAACACTAATGTTATCGAGTGTACTTTTACCCTTTCGAAACCCACATTGAGATTTAGATAGTAAGTTATTACTTTCAATAAAGTGGTCTAGTCTGTTCTTAATTAAGTGTTCGGCTACTTTAACAAGAACAGATGACATGGCAATCGGACGATAAGACGAAACGTTTGATGGGGATTTATGTGGTTTCAAAATTGGCAACACTCTCTGTGTTTTCCAATCTGACGGAACGACTTCTGTCAACATGATGGAATTAATTATTTGTAAATAATAATCTAAACTTTTATAACCTAAATTGCAAATGAAACTGTACAGTATACCATCTTTTCCCGGAGCAGAGTCTTTAAGGGAAGAAAGAACCCCTTGCAACTCCCCTAGGGAAAAAGGAGATCCAAGGTTATAAGTACTATTACCGGGCAGAGAGGGAAGCGGGTATTCTAGAGATAATAATTGTTCTTCAGGTACATACGGCGGCGCAATATGGTCAAGAAATTTAGAAGACATGGCTGGTGGAAGGGTACTGAAGTTAGTCTCCGACATACCTCCTCTGAACCGTTTAATGTTGGTCCATACTACAGAGGGAGGTGTTGTAGGAGATATAGTGGAACAAAAACTTCTAAAACTGGTTATACGTTTTTCCCTAAATAGTTCTTTAGTTTCTGTCGCAACCTTTGTATAGTTATCGAAATTTTCGTCAGTCATGTCCCTATTATATTTCTTTTCTGCCTTCTTCCTAGCTCTGGCAGCGCGGGTGCATTCACTGTCCCACCATGGTGGTGAAGGGAGATTATGTGACCGTTTTATGACTGGGAATACTGAATCAGCTGATTCTTTTATTAAATTTGCAAAAGATTGTGAACAACTTTCTATGGAATTAGATAAGCTGGGAAGTGAATCAATATTACTTTCAATGTGGTCTTTGTATTTAATCCAATTGTGATTATATTCTTTAGAAACTCTATATTTTCTAGTTGATGAGTAGTTTTGTAGTGATAGAAGTTTATGATTTGAATTTAATGGGAAAGTCAGTATAATGGGAAAGTGATCGCTGCCATGTGTTGATACTAAGGGTGACCAGTCTATTGTTAATGCTAAATCAGATGTACAAATGGATATATCAGGTACACTAACACCTTCCGTAGGTTTTGTACGTCTAGTAGGGGTACCAGTATTTAATAAAAATAGGTTATGGTCATTTAATATATTTAATAATTGATTGCCATATGAGTTGCACAAAGATACGGAGCTGCCCCATGACATGTGTTGGGCGTTCAAGTCTCCCAGCACAATAAAGGGTTTAGGTAGAATACTTAGCATGTTACTAAATTCTTGATAAAGAGTAGAAGAAGGATGAGGAATATAAATAGATACTATACATAAATCATTAATAATAATAGCTGTAACATTAAAATGAACAGTAAAAGACGTAAGAGGAAATTGAGTAAAAGGAATAGAGTTATGTACAATCAAGGCCGAACCGGCACAACCATCCGACCTATCATCCCGGATACAGGAGTATCCAGAGACTTTAAAGGTAGAACCTGGCCTAAGCCAGGTTTCACTTAGTGCAATTACGCAGGGCTTGTGATTGTTTATCAAGTAGATAAAATCACTTTTGTTCCGGCGAACACTGCGACAATTCCACTGGATTATTTTGTGGATGTGATGATCCATTATTTGGGACATTAGTTTTAATTAAAGCATTAATCATTGAGGCAGCGTGGTCTGGTTTAATAATGTTAGATTGAGAAAAAGAATTTATAATACTAGTAATAAGAGTTAAAAGGGTTGAAAAGCTATTATCTTGATTCATAGATGTATTTAAAGCTGAACCACTTACAGGTGAAATCATGTTATAGTCTTTCACAAGATGTCTATGTGCAGCATGGTCATATTCAGTAGCTTTGTAGGAATCATTAGGTGAATGAGGCTTTAAAAATATTGTTTTTTTATGTGCTTTATTGGGACTACTATTTGATGACATTTGTTTAGTAGTAGTTTGGTCCATTTTAGAGATACTCTTGTTATTCAAAATATCTGCATAGGACTTTGTTACTGGGGGGTGAACCTTACAGGCTTCAAAATATGAAATACATGACTTTGCCATTGTTTGTTTTATAGAAGTCTGACGTGTGAATTCTGGGCAATTTTTACTTGTAGCGAAGTGGTGACCGGAACAGAGGCAGCATGAAGCATTCTCTAATTGAACACTACATGCAGAGCCATCATGTTCTTGTCCACAACGGTAGCACCGGGGTTTGGATCTACACTGTGTTTTAGTGTGTCCAAAGCGGCAGCAAGTAAAACATTGTATAGTTGGATATACATAAGTATCTACAGGTAATGCATTGTAGCACATAAAAATTCTTTTTGGTAAGACCTGTCCATCAAAAGTTAGTACTACAGATTGGGATGGCTTCCATGTAGGACTGCCGTCAACAACAACTTTGTAGTTAAGCCTCCTAACTTTTAGAATTTTACCGCAGCCTATTGGTACATTAATGTTCTCAATAATTTCCTCGGCAGTCCAATCATTTGGTACACCTCGTACAATCCCCATGCGGGTGACATTAAAAGAAGGTATGAAGGCCCTAAATTTATTTGTTATTAATTGCGGATCTATAACAAAGTTATTAGCATCTGTATGCTTGGAAAAGGACAAGGTCATCCTATTTCTACCAATACGTTTGACACTACCTTGAATTATATTAGAAAAAATTTTTAGTTTCAGAAACTTGCCGAACGCAACAGGATGAAGAGAATAACCATTACTATCCGGGGTATCTTTTTGTACGTGGATGATGTATGGAGCGGAGTCAGTGGCTTCATACTCAGTTCGACCGATAGGCGGTGGACGGACGGCGACATCAACAGACATTGAGTGGTTGGATTGGTTAGTAACATTAGGTCCGACATTAATAACAGGAGTAGTAATTTGTGCGGATGTAGATGACATAGGATCAGTGTAAATTGTGACCGACGATGACTCGATATTCTCTTTAGGTCCTTCAAGGATTGTACAACTACAGCAACTAGCTGGATCTGAATTACCTTTCCTCTTCTTTTTATTGCAAGTTCTGCATACTTGTCTGGCACGAATACGTTTACGTGATGTAAGTTTTTCAGACTGATTTTTTTCTTTCAGGTAACCTGAAGCCGAATTCACACCAGATACCGAAGAAGCATCTGTTTCCATCCCCGATTCGCTCGCAGATACAGTTACATAAGATGCCACATCAAGAATAGCAGGGTCAGGCTCTAGTTTTTTCCCGCCACCGGGATCCGGTGGGCGAGACATGACTTAGAAATAAACTATTCTCTAAAACTCACCAGACTCGATGATATTTACAATACTATATAATAAATAAACTAAATAATTAATGTACGCGTAAAATTACTATCCTGAACACTTATACTGGATTTTAAATAATTTATAAACAATTTCAAAACGAAAATCCCGCCTATCTTCCACGAAGCTTCCCGCCGAAAAAAACCGGCGCGCTGTTAAAAACTTGCAATTTTAATGCTCGCGTCAATCGGAACGTATTAAGATTTCTTTACACCACACGATATTTTATAAGGAAGTTGTCAGATTTTACTACGACTAATTAATCATAGTTAGGTACGTGATCTGTTATTAAGAAAAGTTGATTTTTGATGGTAAAATGTCACCTAGACTGCGTGCTGCCTTCAGATTATCTATCCAGTGGACGTCTGACAACAGTGGAAGTAACAGGCACTATGCAGTACAATGCTGCTTTGATATAACGTACTTATTACCGGTAACTAGGTATCTCAAAGCAGAAATGTACGGCATAGTCAATGAGTCTATTAAAGTTATAGAGACGCCATTGCAGAACAAATCATTATTGAAAGGCGGCCCAAAGTATGCTATACAACCTCATTATTTATATTCATTCACATAATTTAAAGAAGAAATAGACGAAACTATTGTTATCTCTTTCTAAAAACATAAGACTCAATGCTACTTGCATGACGTAAGAAAGAGATGTCATAATATCATTATGACATCTCATAATATTATTATGACATCTCATAGTGGTTAGCAGAGAATGATAAAACGTCAAAGTCAAAAACTTCGTTGAGTTTTTGGAAAAAAAACTTTTTGAATAAATAAACTAAAATAAATAAATACAGCTTTACTTACGTATAAAATGACATATTTTTGCCAGTTTTTGGAGTATAATTCGTGCATCGCCTAAATACGCACGAAGGCATTGTTGTCTGTGAATAATGTTGTGAAAGTGAACTAAATGTACTGTGTGATAACAAGCGGGTGATCGTGACGTGAGCTGGGATGGAACTAAGACTTCTCTGGCTAGCTAGCTTGCATTTGTGTTGCCAAGAAATTTGCCCTATTACGTATCTAGAAGTTTTTACATATCTCTGGGCATAGTGCCTGTTATTTCCACTGTTAATTTTGTCTAAGGTTTTCGCGATTTTGCATAATAAAACACAATATTTACCGGGTTTTACTCGCGTTTTATTCAACAACATTATTTATATCATTATTTTTAACGACCGAGCTTTCGCCACTTTACAGTTGGCTTTTTCAAGGTTGACGCGTGTAAAACCCGGTAAATATTGTGTTTTATTATTTCCACTGTTATCAGACGTCCATATGGATAGACGAATACCTAACTAAATCTGACGATATTGTAGCGGAAACGATTAGTTCCGATTTTAACCACGCGCCTATTTTTTTAAGCATCTGACGACATTCTACTTATTTCTTGGTATCCACTTTTTATACGTCTGTGGACGATATTTATTAATGTAACTATGTATAGAAATCAATTTTAAAATATAACATGCGTATTTTATAACGAAATGGCTTGGATAAAGTTTAATAACCTATTTTACGTATCAATAAGTCGGTTAGTGTAAAAGGTCGAGTCATTTAAACAGGGGAAATCCCACTGAACCGAAAATAATGGCTATGTATCAATTTTCTTGTGAGTATTCCATTCTAGTAGTGAAGCACAAACAAGCAGTAAAGTGCCAAAGTTTCGTTAGTCTACTTGCCCATAATACAAACCTTGTGCTTAGTTTGAGGCTAGGTTGTGCTGTGAGTAACCTCGTGCATTATTTAAACCTGCCTATATTTTAAATTAATTAATGTGTTTTTGATAGTGATTGTTATATGAATAGATTTTTCAACGGTTTTCGCGATGTGGAAATGAAATTAAAGTCATTTTATTTCGGTTTTTTAACCGCGCTAAAATATAGAACGCTAGCTGTGCCCTGCGACTATACCCGCGTCTTGATCCCAGGATAAAAAGTGCCCCATTAGAAATTCATCGACATCGGTTCAGTGGTTTAGGCATGAACAAAAAGTAACATACAGACATTAGTTACTTTTGCATTTGTTAAGTAGAGCCCAATATTTTCAGGTTTTACAGATCTCTTGTTCACGGGTAGACCAAGCAAGAAGTCTCCTTAAATTAGGTACTAGAATATTGTTATTTATGTCATACCTCAAGAAAAATCCTGTAGATATTCTAAAAATCTAGCAATATCGCTAAATAAAAAATGTTTCGGTTTTTATGTTAACTGTAGTGTAACAGTAGTATAGGCAGAGATATGTAAAAACTTCTAGATACGTAATAGGCCGAATTTCTTGGCGACACAAATATAAGCTAGCTAGCCAAAGAAGTCTTAGTTCCATCCCAGCTCACGTCACGATCACCCGCTTGTTAACACACAGTACATTTAGTTCACTTTCACAACATTATTCACAGACAACAATGCCTTCGTGCGTATTTAGGCGATGCACGAATTATACTCCAATTCAATTTTTCAATTTTCATTTATATTTTTTTTATCAATTATACTCCAAAAACTGGCAAAAAGATTTCATTTTATACGTAAGTAAAGCTGTATTTATTTATTTTAGTTTATTTTAGGAAAAAGTTTTTTTTTCCAAAAACTCAACGAAGTTTTTGACTTTGACGTTTTATCATTCTCTCCTAATCTCCTCTTCCTACGTCATGCAAGTAGCATCGAGTCTTATGTTATAGAAAGAGATAACAATAGTTTCGTCTATTTCTTCTTTAGATTATGTGAATGAATATAAATAATGAGGTTGTATATCATACTTTGTGCCGCTTTTCAATAATGATTTGTTCTGCAATGGCGTCTCTATAACTTTAATAGACTCATTGTATCTAAGTACCTATATCATTTTGATTCAAATACAAATTTGACTATTTCATTTCAAAAATAGCTAAAACTTCCATTAAATTAAAAAATACACCTTGAGGACATTCTGCCTCGCTCGCGACTCGCACGCTGCGTCTAGAGGACTTCTTTTGTGAAAAGTCCTCTAATACTTGCTTATTTCTACTATGGTGCAAGTATCTAAAATTACTACCATTAAGAACCTACTGTGGTTTTCGCGATTTTCCATAATAAAAGACTTTATCGGGTAACCGGTTTTAAACCCGGTAATCCGATTAAACCCGGTAAATAAAGTGTTTTATTAGGAACCTACTGCTACTTTAATATAATAATATTAACATTCTTATTGATAATTTTATTAAATAAAATTAGTTCGGTAAAAACTACATTTTTAAATAATTACGTTTTCATTTTTAAAATTATAAAAAACCATCCAACCAACGACACGATTTGAAAAAGTCGTGAGTCGGTCGTATCCATGTCGTATCGTCTAAACACGACAGAGCAGCTAACCTAAATTTTTGCTGTCAAACAAAACTCAAACATATGGGGATTTCCCCATTGCGTTTATTGAAAAACTATAGTAACCTACGCAGAAAGTTTTCAAATTGTTTTGAAAACCCAGTGAAATAACCAACAAAACCAAATGAAATTTAACTTAAATTAGTTATATCTACCATAAATAGTGTAACATTTCTTCGAGGATAATTCTGAGGTTTCACGAAAAGATAACGATAGATATTTTCCAAGGATTATAGATTACGTTTTGGTACCTATTTTACGAGTGCCTTCAAATGTGAAGTGTGAAATAATAAAAAAAACAAATTACGTTTCAACCAACTAGAAACTGTATTGAATGTGTTAACTATGAATTAAACCTGTGAAAAAATGTTAAACAAAATGAAATTAATACACCTTAATGATTCTTACACAGTTATATGTACCTAATAAATCTAACAATACCACTAATAAATGCCTAAAAACATAACATTTTGTAATAGGTTAGTCAATCTATCAAAAACTGTCGAAAAGCACTAGAAATAACCAGTGAAATTACAACAAAAACCCATTCATTAAGAACTATCCAACAAAACAACAATCACTATAAAAAATACTTAGCTGTAACCACAAAAAAAAACTAAAAAAACCATTCCAATCATTAAAAAAAAAGTAGTGAAAACCCAAGAAAAATCTGTGAAATTAACTCATAAACACAAAATAAACCACAAGTGAGAATTAACTGAAAACCTGTGAAATATCTAACAAAATGTCTACAAACAACTTTACTTTCCCCAAAGTTCCTATAGTCATAAAAAAGAAGTCTAGTTTTAAAATTAACCAGCACATCTTCAGAGATACCATTATCTATGACTCGAAAGGCATGAACTATTTCAAAGACAAATATGAAATTGTGACATTGGTTAATAGACAAAATATTATCACCAACTCTTGTAGACTTTTGGCCAAAATTAAAACTATAAATGGCCAAATTTTAGAATTGTGCTCCGATCAGATTGTAAGTCTAATAGGACAGGAGCAGTTTGAAGTCCTATTCATGGCATTGTGCTCAATAATAAACCAAGAGCTCCGAATCCGAGGCTTGATATCCATATTATCAATGATTAAAATTGAAAAGACGAGTTCGAAACTGAAAACAGAGGATCGGTGGTCTCAAACCGATGAGACGAGACTTGAAAAAGTTACTGTAAGTCGGAAAAGACGAATAAGAAGGCATTTAGCACCGTATGTAGTACAAGACTTTCAAGCTCCAGAGAAAATTAAGAAAGTCGTTGTTGATGTTTCGAAGTACACTCAATCTACTTCGAACTCGTCTGAAAAAGAGAAAGAAATCCCTGATTTAGGGTATTTACAAGATGATTTGAGTAATCATTCTGTAATATCAGATTTTTCTGCCAGCATACCTGAATTACTAACAAATCCATCGAACATTTTGAAAAATATAGATAATTATACAAATAAACATGAAATTCCCACTGAAAATGTATTAAGAAAAAATCAAAATGAAACTCATGAAATGATTGTCGATAATGAATTACTAAAATCAGGAATGAAACAAGAGAACTTTTTTAACTTAATATTGCCAGATAATTCCTTTATAACATTGCCAGAGAAACCTGAAGACCATTTCCATATAGCCACAGAAGATAATTTAAATTTTGTCGATGGTATTAATAGAAGGAAATTGATAGATATACAAAGAATTATTGATATGAAATTCTGTTTGACACCTGTAGATGATGAGGGGAATCTGTAAGTATCATACGTATTATATATTACATTTCTGTTATTAACTCCTAGCTGCATCCCGTTTTAACTGGAATATTGGGATCAAAAGTAGCCTATGTTACCCCTTGATAATGTAGCTTTCTATTAGTGAAAGAATTATTAAAATTGGAGAATTTGGATTTTGGAATTGGAAAAAAAAATTGGATTTTCAGACCATATTTAAAGATAAAGATAAAGATATTTTATTGCATAAAGTATGGTACAGCAGATCTTAAATCTAAAAATATAGTTCTACATACCTTGCCAACATGTAGCATGCAAACATCAAAATTGTCACAATAGAGAGAGAGAGAAAAAAAAAAAAATTCATTTCAATTATAATAATGTCAAAAAAAAAGAGAAAAAAAAAACATCACAATCTCGCATATTATAACAAAGAAACAAATCTTTCCACTTTATAATATTAGTACCTACCATGTTCGACCACTATCTAGCCTGATAGTCAACAATCATCTAGAAGAAGGAAATGTAGTGGAACAAGATCAGACCCCATCTTTCTTAGTGACTGCACTGGTCTACATATCAGTACACATACGACCTCTGTGGCGCGTCGGGCGAACTCTTGGCTGCAATGCAGAAGGTTGCGGGCTATGACGTTGGGTGGTGGTGGTAACAAACAATGGTGATCCAGACTGCATGGTACAAAAGTTTTAGCTTTAAAGTGCAAGTTTTAAAGTTATGTAAACACTTTTACAGTGAAATGGCTGTAAAAAGTTTACCTATATTGTTTAATAAATAAAAAATATCACCTACATCATAAACATGACAAATTGAGAACCTCCTCCTTTTTTTCAGTCAGTTAAAAACCTGCAATGATTTCAAAACAACTATTTAATGACTCCTCACATGAAAAAAAATTATTCCCCGTTTTTTTAATGTGGGGAGGGCCACATAAAAAGCCATAGAGGGGCCTTCCCCACATAAAAAACGGCGAATGTCTTTTTTTTACTGCACAATGCTTTGCTATGTTTTAATAATTTAAGAAAATCCTCTTATTTATTACACACTTAATTTTTTTGTATGTCATGTCCATATGTCTGTAGGTACGCAGCTTAGTTCAGAGATGCTTAGCACTAAAAAGCAGTAACTTTAAATGACATACATATTAATCACGCCAACAGATTCGTATAATAAAAAAATATTGATACAATTTAAACAGACAACCTCTCTGAAGTGTCAGGCAAATGCTCGACTGCGGCGCGGAAGGTTGCGGGTTCGATTCCCGCCGAGTGCAAATATTTGTGCTTAAATATAAAAAATTGTATCTGGTCTGGGTGTCTTTCTATGTATCATACATAATAAATAAATAAATGTATGTAGGTATTTACAAAAAAAGTAAAATATGTTGTATATCCGTTGTCTAGTACCCATAGTATAAGCCTAGTGCTTAGTTTTGGGGCTAGATCTTGCTGCGTGTAATTGAATTTAATTTGAATTGAAATCATTTATTCTCAGACATTTACATCCATAGTGTTAGTAGTGTAATGTCATAATGTCGTGAAATATTTATTTATTAAAAAAATATAATTTTATTCGTATCTCCCCCACATATAAAAAGGGGGATGAATTTTTGTAACTCGTCTACTCCATCGTGTTAATTATTTATTATTTATTGTTTTATTCGATTTTTAATTTTGGGTTCCGTTTTCGAATTATTGAACTTTAAAGTGCCAATTTTTAGACTTTGCAGCCAAATAGGCGTGCTATTTGGTATTTTTAAAAATAAAATAAACACCTAGTGTTCTTATTAATATTTATTTATTAGTAGCGCTATTTACTATGGGCTGATTTTTTAAATACAAGATAGAGATATCTGACAAATAAAATGTAACACCACCGAATAAAAAACGTCACTATGATATTTAAAAAGAAATTAAGTCTAATTTAATAGTTGTTTTGTATTATATTTTAATTACAGACCAATACACATGGCGGTTATGAATGAAGATTTACATTTGTTAAAAAGACAATGCTTCATGTTAAATTTGAAAGGATCTTCTGTTGACATTGAAGCAAATGGATTGGTAAGATGATCACTATTTTATAAGCCTTATTGTTTAGTTTATAGTTGTAATGACGTTTAGCCGTGTAGACCTGTGGCCCGATTCTGTAAAAACATAGCATGCGACAAGCAGGCGAGATGCGAGCATTGCAGAAGTCGATTTGTTGCAGGAGTAAAAATAAAAGCTATTCTATAACTTCCTTAATACTGATTGGCTGAGGGAAAAGGGGAGCTGTTTAATTAATTAAGTAGTCCTTCAATTTTAAGGATACTTAAATAATGAAGTAGCAATTAAGTAAAATAACACTTACAGAATACCAAATAACGTACATCTCCTGGGCCCTGATTCGGTAAGGACATAGCATGCGGAATGCAGGCGACGTGCAAGAGATGTACGTTAATTCGTATCCTGTAAATGTTATTTTATCGCCAGATTAAGACGAATCGATTGACGTAAGAATCATCGAAATCGGTCCACGCGTTTGGCCTCTAGAACGCCATATAGACACATCCATACATACATAGACCGATATACTCATTACTCTCCTTTGTGTCGCGCAGTCGGGTAATAAGAATTTGGTACGCGGCCGGAATTTGAAACCACGACCTTCGGAATGAAAGTCGGGGTATCTACCGCTAGACCAACTAGGGGGTAGTTATAGAAACACTGTTTTTTTTCTAGACGCCTCTAAAACTATCTCTGTTCAATGAATCTGTGTCGGCGACTGTTCTGCTGCTGTCGTTCGGAGCCGACCCTCTTTCATTAGACGATACACACTCCACCTACTTCCATACTGCAGCCGAGCTGAAGACGGAGCACTTGAGTGTACTGTTGCAACACTGCAAGAATAATGCTAGGTAAGTTTTTTTTTCTTTTACTAGTTATTTTACATTTCTGTTACAAGAAATATTTTTTTAAAGGAAAAATTCATCTTCAAAAATTCACTTGCGGCGAATTAAAAAATATTTCTAGTAAATATGCCTTGAGCAATAAAAACAAATTTACGGAATATTTCTGTTACATTTCTGTTTTACTAGTTATTTTACATTTCTGTGACTAACACAGTTCTAAGCTATCTATTAACACATTCATTATATTATAAAATACTTATGTATGTTAGTCTATAAGGTATATATTCATGTATTAGAGTAGGTAAGGCGTAGGTATATGTAGGGTGTATTTCTATGTAAGTATAATATGTATGTATTTACAAAAGAAAAAATAAGTAGTATATCCGTTGTCTAGTCACTGTAACACAAGCTTAGCAGCTTACTACGGGGCTAGATGACGCTGTGTGTTCGACACAGGATTTATTGATTTATTTATTATTTATATTAGGGGTTAAAGTATGAAATTGCCGATTTGGACTGAAAATCTTAATTGTTTATTTTTTAAATTTTTAACAAATTTATTTAATCAAAATAGTTGCCATTATTATCTATACATTGCTGCCATCTAATGGGAAGGTTATTAATGCCTTTGCGATAGAACTCCGACGATCTAGACTGCACAAACTGTGTGAAAGCATTTTGTACTGCCTCCTGGGAAGAAAACTTCTTGTCACGTAGATAATTGTCCAAATCACGAAAAAAATGGTAGTCCGTTGGAGCAAGGTCTGGTGAATACGGAGGATGACGAATGGTTTCTAAGTGCAGTTCCTGAAGGGTCAAAATGGTTTCTCGTGCTGTGTGAGGTCTCGCGTTGTCGTGGAGCAATAATGGTGAAGATCGATTCATGAGTCGGGGCTGTTTTACTGCTAGTTTTGTCAACATGGTTCGGAGTTCGGCACAATAGACATCTGCCGTAATTGCTTGACCAGATCGAAGAAAACTATAGTGAATAACACCATGCTGAGACCACCAAACAGTTACCATTACCTTTTTATTGGTAAGTTTTGCTTTAGGACACTGTTGTGGCATTTGACCTGGGGTCAGCCATTGCATTTTTCTTTTCCGGTTATCATAAAGAATCCACTTTTCATCACATGTTACAATTCGATCCAATATTCCTTCATTTCTGTACCGGTTCAACAAGGCAACACAAGTTTCAACACGCGTTTCTTTCTGCAGATCAGTCAAATCATGAGGCACCCATTTTTCGTATTTTTTTATTTTTTTGATTTGACGCAAGTGAGTCAATAAAGTGGGTAAGGTAACGTTAAACCATGCCGCTAATTCCTGGGTAGTTTGACTAGGATCGGCTTCCACTATCTCTCTTAATTCCAAAACTTAAAAAATCGCACGGTGCGTTCATTAGTAGACGAGGGGTCTACTAATGAACGCACCGTGCGATTTTGGTTTAAACGCTTTCGTGATGGAAATTTCGACTTAAAGAACGAGCCACGAGGAAGACCGCCCACACAGGTGAATAACGATGAATTAAGAGAGATAGTGGAAGCCGATCCTAGTCAAACTACCCAGGAATTAGCGGCATGGTTTAACGTTACCTTACCCACTTTATTGACTCACTTGCGTCAAATCAATAAAATAAAAAAATACGAAACGCAGCATTGATATTGCGGGCTATTTCTGCCGCGTTAGTTCCGCGTCGGAACTCGTATTCAAAAATCGCTCGAATTTTCGCAGTATCCATCTTTCTTGTCTAAATTGAATAACAAAAACAATTGAAAGTCGATATTCAAATGTTTCACATTTTTTAAAAAAAGAACATCACAGAAACCATTTGAAAAAAGTTTCATTCGAAAACCTCAAACCATGAAGATTCTATGTCAATTCAAAGAACCTATTGCAATAAAACGGCAATTTCATACTTTAACCCCTATTATTTATGGGCTTTTGTAGCCTGAAATAATAGTAGTTTATGCACCGAGGTACTAAAGTCCTGTCTTATATTATACTAGCTGCGCCCCGCGGTTTCACCCGCGTAACTTCCTATCCCGTAACGTTAATGATCCCTCACGTATGTCATACCATACTGTGTTGCTTAACGATCATTCAAAGTACTATATAATATTTCTACCTTTAAACCAACCCTGTACCAAGTTTATGAATATCGGGTCACCTGCTCTTTTTCACCCATCACGTATGTTGTACCAAGTGTTGCTTAACCCGTACGATCATTCAAAGTACCCTATATATTATTTCTACCCTGTACCAAATTTCATTCATATCGGTTTACGGGTTGTTGAGTTAGAAATAGAAATACACTACTTTATTTTTCAGAGCTGTCGTCCCGCGGTTTCACTTGCGTAAGTCCCGATCCCGAGGGAATATCGGGATCAAAAGTAGCCTATGTCACATCTGGATAATGTAGTTTTCTATTAGTGAAAGAATTTTTGAAATAGGTCTAGAAGTTTCTGAGATGACCCCAAAATACATACATACATACATGTTACCAACGTAACCTCTTAAAAAAATTTATTACCAACATAAAACAAAATATTAAGAATCAAAAATACAATGAGATATTGCAAAATAATTATTAAAAAGCACTGCAGTTTGGTGACACTACCGTCTCGCATGGAGCCGACCGATTGAGCCGCGCGGCATCATGCCTCACAGAGCTGGCTGGCCACCCTCATCATCGTCGCCCGCTACGTGTATAATATGTACGCTTGGTACTTATTAATTATTTATTGTGGAGTTATTTTAAAACTGTAATATCTCGTGAGATATTCATTGAAATCAAGTGATGTTAAGGACAATTATGTTTAAAATTTAATACTTTTAATGAATAACGTATTTATTTGGATAAGGATTAATATCATATTTACAAAATTACCTTCGGAAACAATGCATTGTTCTACAATAAATTTCATTACTCTAAAAGATGTTATATTGAGTCAACCTTAAGAGTTAGACATATACTGTCGCGGACTATTTATTAGATCCTATTTAGAGGAAGAATTCTCTCATAAATGGTTTTTATGTAACTTTGACCGTTTACTCAGCGCACGCGACAGAATCTCGGAAAAGGGGGATTTTATGGATGCTCCGCTCCTATCAGTCGTAGCGTGATGTAATATAGCCTATAACCTTCCTCGATAAATGGACTACCAAACTCAAAAAGAATTTTTCAAATCGGACCAGCAGTTCCTGAGATTAGCGCGTTCAAACAAACAAACAATCAAACAAACTCTTCAGCTTTATAATATTAGTATAGATTATAATATTAGTATAGATATATTGAATCCAAAGCGTACGAAGGACTCTAGAGGGTTAACTCCCGAGCGCAGCGAGGGTGTTAAAAACTTAACTCCTGAGCGAAGCGAAGGAGTTATGTACCTAGAGTCCTGAGTGAAGCGTGGGATTCAAGCGCCCAAGATAAAGACAGACTTTAGTACCGAGGTGAATACTCTACTTTACACATCTACTGCGAGACAATAAAAGGGCTACAAATATAAGCATTTAACTAACAACAAAAAAATAGATTAATGCAACGTATATGAAATATTATATTGACAGCTCTATATTAATTAAATTTAACAATGTTACATCAAAATGACGAAACCACACATCGACCTTAGCTGATGAAAAAAAAAGTTGGGGTTTTATACTAACCAAAACTTTTTGCTTTACCCTTCCGTCCGTGAAAATAGAAAAAATTAGCCCAGTTTTTATTTTTTTTATGTGTTATGTCTAGGTGGCCAGTTCGAAATGGCCGTATGCTACCAGAACCTTAGTTCCAAATTTAAATTACTTTATGCCCTAGGTGCATAATGAGCACTTTATGCACCTAGGGAATAAAGAGTCGCTTTACGTTGACCTTTTTGGTCAAATAAAGTAACTTTGTAGAGCAGTAGGTGTGTAAATGAATTTATTATTATTTGTTGTTACCATTTTGGATTCTCGGGGCTATGGAGCACCCGGACCTTTGGAAGGCGTGCGTGGGGCCGAAGCCAACACGTAGAGGCCCGTTTTAGTAACATTTTAATTTCAAAATATGTGATGGACACCAAACCGGCAATTATCCCTGTCTGCACTATAAAATGCAGCCAAGGACAACCCCCGGGTCGGATAGAACTATGAATAAACTACGGGTGAAAACTACTTGGGCTATGGAAATGGGTTGGTAGTGGATCGGGTACTGGGGGGAACTATGGGGAATATGGCGCCTGCCGTAACAATGTTTAACAAACACGTAAAAAATGGCAGACGGAGACTAGCCAACTCACAAACTGGGCCACCCTAATTAAGCCGAGCAAATTACAGCCAGGGGGCAACAGGGGCGTGAGAGGCTGAAGGATGGAGGGACCTCACTGGATTTTAAACCATCCTAGGTCGAGATCCTGTGGAGCGGGCCAACTCATCACTGACGTGAGGCGTCCATCCTCCGAGCATTACTGCTCTCGCGACTCCACTCTGACCGGCCGGTGAAGGCAAGCCAAAGGCGGGGGACCGCTTCCTCGTCAGTGTTCACTCCGACCAGCCAACTAAGGCAAGCCGGAGATGAGGAACGGTGACTTCCCCCTGGAGCAATCGGGAAGCCGCGGGGTCGCTACTCCCCGACACCTCGCCTCAAGGTGCCCTGCGGGCATATATTATTATTTAATCGATAGACCTAATTACTTTTGCACTTTTAATGTTAAAACACAATATTTACTGGGTTTAACTCGCGTTTTATTTAATAACTGCACTTTAACAAAGTACCGAGCTTTTGTTAGCTGTAAATGTACGAAAATGTAGGGAACAATGTCATTTACAAAAGCTACAAACGAAAAAATTCTAAAATTTTGCGTCAGAAAATAATTAACAATTTTCGATGAACCCGACAGAGATTTTAAGTTTAGCTGATTATTGTTAAATATTACGAGGTATTTACCATGTTTTTGTTGAATTTATTTTATGTGGAGCTGGATATTTCGCCAGTAATTTCAACTGGCTTGTTCACGAGACTGGAGAATGCTAGGAAGCAAGTAGTTCGAAATGGACGCCCCCTATTTGTCATCCTCTTCCCGCATTCTCCTTCAGTCTTGTGAACAAGCCAGTTGAAATTACTGGCGAAATATCGAGCTCCACATAAAATAAATCAAAGAACATGTTAAATATTTAATTGTGTGAAGACCAGTGATCCATATCCAGTGACCGTATCCAGTAAAGACGGGCCTGGCGCTTGTAACTTTGTATGTTTGTTCGACGATAACTTAAGTATCGTAGCTCCGATCTTCATGAATTTTGGTATGCGCGTAGTTAAGGTCAATAGAATTTACGAGTTCGAAGATGAGCCGGATCGGTAGGGGTTCGGTTGAGGAGAAAGGGGGTCGTGAGGTCTCAGTTCGGGGCGAACTCCTAGTTATAATTGGAGTAAAAAAAACGTCAAACGTCTCCTAGGTAAGCGTGCAACATCTTATACCACATCGTTACTTTCCATCAGTTGAGATAGTGGTCAAACGCTTACCTATCAGTTAAAGTTAAAGTTTTAACTGTGTGTTTCTGCAATTAGCCCTACTATTGAGCCTTTGTGCGTGATTTTAAGCCGTGGGTTTCCTCACGATGTTTTCCTTCACCTTAAGAGCGATGTTTTTTAATAGCGCACATAATTTTTTATTAAAGAAATAGACATTAGTTCGCGGCCGGGATTCGAAACCACGAGCTTCGGAATGAAAGTCGGGGTATCTTCCACTAGACCAACACCGCTCTACCTATCAGTTATTTAAAAAAAAAACAAATGTAATGTTGACGCTGTTGTTTGACGACCTCTGTGGCGCGTCGGGCGAACGCTTGGCTGCAATACAGAAGGTTGCGGGTTCGATTCTGTTTGCATCTGGTCTGGGCGTATTTCTATGTATAATATGTATGTATTTACAAAAGAAAAATAAATATAAGTAGTATTATTCGTTGTCTAGCCACCGTAACACAAGCTTAGCAGCTTACCATGGGGCTAGATGGCGCTGTGTGTTGGTCACAGACATTTTTTTTTATTTATGTGTTTTTTTTTGTGTTTGTCATGACAACCCTACCTACGTGATATTATTTATTTATTTATTTTATTTATTTGGGACAAAAAACAGTTACACTTTAGATTTAAATCTAAGTTTGAACATAGTAAGACTTAAATAACAGTGAAACCAAAAGAATTATATCATTATATCATTGTTTCCAGGACAATTGTATCAGAAAACGAGGACCTTCAGTCACCAGGGTGGGAGGAGAAGTCTGATGATGAACTGTCTTCGCGTATCATGGACCATTTCCTCGCCATATGTGATCATCAAGGTTCATTTTATAATATTAAATATGTATTATATCCGTCATCTAATACCTATAGTTTGTATCTGGTCTGGGCGTATTTCTATGTATAATATGTATGTATTTACAAAAGAAAAATAAATATAAGTAGTATATCCGTTGTCTAGTCACCGTAACACAAGCTTAGCAGCTTACCACGGGGCTAGATGGCGCTGTGTGTTCGTCACAGGATTTATTTATTATTATTATTTTATTTATTATAGTACAAGCCAAGTCCTTAGTTTAGGGCTAGATTGTACTGTCTGTAATGTCATGCAATATTTATATATATTTTAAATATTTGTCAATTCAATTCATTTTATCTTGCTGATATTATAAAGCTGAAAGTTTGTGAGGGTGTGTGTATGTGTGTTTGTTACTCAATCACGCAAAAACTATAGAACCGATTGCCATGAAACTTGGAATATAGGTAGCTGGATACCGGGAATAACACATAGGGTACTTTCTATCCAGAAATGCGGGAACGGGACTTACGCGGGTGAAACCGCGGGGTGCAGCCAGTTTTAAATATTTGTCAATTCAATTCAATCATTTTTCTATAATAATATTATAAATCTGAAAAGTTTGATTGGTTGTTTGAACGCGCTTATCCCAGGAACTGCTGGTCCGATTTGAAAAAATCTTGTTGTGTTTGATAGGCCTTTATCGAGGAAGGTTATACGCTACTTTTGATCCCGATATTCCTACGGAGTCGGGACTTATCAGTGTAAATCCCGCGGGAGGCAGCTATAAAAACGAAAGTCGTGTTAGTTACACTATTAATATCTCAAGAACGGCGGAACCGATAGCGATGAAATTTAGTACAGGGTTAGTTTAGGGGTAGAAATAAGTTATAGGGTACTTTAAATGATAGTACAGGTTAAGCAACGCTTGGTATGACATACGTGATGCGTCACATACGTTACGGGATAGGAATTTATGCGCTTGAAACCGCGGGGCAGTTAGTTAGTTCATAAATACAGGTGTACAAGTTAGGAACAATAAGATAACAATAAGTAAAACAATAAGATATTATGCAATCCATAATTTTGACTCGATTGAACATGCATCCGTGGCCAAATTAGAAAGTCTTCGGGACGGATCCCCAGAGATGCAGGTTCAAGTCCTGACCGGTGTGGAAATTTTTGGAAAGCAGTTCTTTAATTATAGTCATTCAAGTGTAGGAAACATTTATCAAAAACAAAACAAATACAAACAAACAATAAACTACTTAGACTTTTGACTCCCAGGCTATACCCCGTTGATGCGGGCAACGAACCTCGGCGTGTACCACAACGTGGGACTGCTACTGTCCCACTCCCCCCCCACCATCAACGCCGCGAGCCCCACGTCGGGCAACACCGCCCTCTACCTGGCGTGCTACGCCGCCTGCAATGCTGCCGCAGGTAAATCCTTCATTACATAGTACAAAACGGTGTTTTGGCGGGAACTCGGTGCAAAACATTGACTTAGTGTTGTCTCCAAAGCTCCGTGAAGAATGTTTGTAAATGGCCGCCGTGTTTACAAATGATTCCCTAGACTTGACTTTAACTATGACGACTTGACTGTTTCGATGCAAATTACTTGCATAATATATTAATAATACTCGACACTGGCTAATTTCCTAATGGCCATAATCGGTTCACAACCGATAAGAAATAGAAATAGTACAAAACGACCTCTGTGGCGCGTCAGGCGAACGCTTGGCTGCAATACAGAAGGTTGCGGGTTCGATTCCCGCTGGGTGCAAATATTTATGCTTAAAACTAACAATATTTGTATCTGGTCTGGGCGTATGTCTATGTATGTATTTACTAAAGAAAAATAAATATAAGTACTATATCCGTTGTCTAGTCACCGCAACACAAGTTTAGCAGCTTACCACGGGGCTAGATGGCGCTGGGTGTTGGTCACAGGATTTATTTATTATTATTTATTACAAAACGAAGTAGCTTCCCTTTGTCTGTCTGTTTGTATGAATGCTTAGATCTTTAAAACTACGCAACGGATTTTGATGCGGTTCCTTCAATATCCCTCAATATCTATCTATCCATACTTATAATAAAGGAAGAGAGGACAAAAAGTCTGTACTTGGAAGTAAATTAAAAAAAAATGTTGTGTAAGGGACTTAAAAAAGAAGTAGAACAAATTATATAATTTTTAAAATTTATGTCTGTCTGTTTGTTCCTTATACAATTAAAAACTACTAATCCGATTGAAATCTGGTTTTCAATATTGGATAGTTCTATTTTCGAGGAACGTCGTGGTATACTTTACATTGGAACCCAATTAGTAGAACCCGAGTAATGAACGAAAAAGTCGGTTATCCACTATTTCTACGCAGGCAAAGTCGTGGTCTTAGTTGCATGATTTTTACTTGATGTAATTGAAGATTTGTAATTGATTTATGTAATTTATTTTCAGAACGAGGCAACAAATCTAAATTGGTCGACCATTTCCGGAAAACAATAGAAATATTACTGGATCATGGAGCAGACCCCACCATAGATAACTTTTCAGGATCTAATATAAGTGTCTTATTAATAGATTTCCAATGCCCAGAATTGTCTATGCTCATAGCCAATCGGGGCCCAGCTTCGAAATTCAAAAACTCAACGGAAATTAACGATTCTCTAATGTTCATTAAAGATGGCCACGAAATGAAAAAGATAAAAGAAAAAGATTCTAAAGAAAGATCAGAATTGAGCTTTTATCGGAAACCGAAGAAAGATAAACTCATTCTTAAAACTCTACTATTGAGTAAAAGTAATTCTGAAACTGAACGTCATGGTCAAAAAGATTTTGATAAAATTAAACCTAATTCTAATATAACTAAAATTGTATCTAATTCAATTCAAACTCCTGAAAATTCAAATTCAAATTTGAGTCTTAATAATTCTACTAAAAGTCCTGAATCTTCCCAGTCTAATAAAGTAAACATCGTATACAATACTAAATTTAAACCGTCAGATAAAGTTCCCAAATTAATTCAATTAAAAAATACTAAAACCACATTGAAACCGGAAGAAAAACCGGTTAAAATATTGAAAAATGTAATCGTTAATAAGCCCGATAAAATGATATTAAAGCCTGATAAATTAAAGGTTGATAATGCGATTAAACAAACCGACCTTTCTACGGCAAATTCGAGTTTAATAATGGAGTCTTCCCTTTATATAAATTCAAAGAATTGCAAATTAAAAGTTAAAAATTCTCAGATTGAAGAATGTAGAACAATCCCGAATATTACTTTTGCTGATTATGATCCTGATATAATATCATCAGCTGATTATAAAAGAGCACAGAAAAAAACCTCGTCATCGGATATTAAATTCTTGTACACCCCTGAGAATCCGTTAAAAAAACAGTTTAATTTAATCCAGTACAAAAATTCGGTTACCGATTTGATCAATACTAAAAATATGAGTTTGGTTACTGTCAAACAGAATAAACCTAAAACTTATGTAAAAAAAACTATTTGTATTAAAAAAATGATTAAGAAAAAATTTGATAATGATAACAATGAAGTTGTAGTACCTCCTAAAACTTGTAAAAAATCTCCAAGTGACAGTGAGCAGTAGTAATAAAAATTAGACAAGTGAGTAATAAAAATTAGGCAAGTGCGTTATAAAACTTAGGCAAGTGAGTAATAAAAATTAGGCAAGTGAGTAATAAAAATTAGGCAAGTGAGTAATAAAAATTAGGCAAGTGAGTAATAAAAATTAGGCAAGTGAGTAATAAAAATTAGGCAAGTGAGTAATAAAAATTAGGCAAGTGAGTAATAAAAATTAGGCAAGTGAGTAATAAAAATTAGGCAAGTGCGTTATAAAACTTAGGCAAGTAAGTGCGTGTTTTATCGGATCATGCGCAATGTAGGGTTTCGTAGTGTCCATAAAATGACACAGTTTTCAATAAAAAAAAAAAAATAGTTACAATAATCAACTGACTCCTTGGTATGTTATGTTAAATACGAAATACTACTCAGCTGTTATAATTTTCCATTAAACTTAATTATATGTATTACTGGATACATAATAATATCGTTTAGGTTTATCTTACTAATATTATAATGTTTGTATGTATTTATGTGAGTTTGTTACTCTTTCACGCAAAAACTACTGAATTGATTGCGATGAAACTTAGAATATAGGTAGCTGGAGACCTGGAATAACACATAGGCTACTTTTTTATCCCGATATTCCCGCGGGAACGGGACTTACGCGGGTAAAACCGCAGGGCGCAGCTAGTAATGTCTAAATCCCAAATGTCCAGCGGATGCAAATTGTCCATATCCCAGAATGTCCAAATCCTTAAATGTCGTATCCGAGCGATTTGGATGTAACAAAACTCTAAAAACTGGCACTTTAAAGCTACATATTTCGAAGACGAAATCGTGATCCATATTAGTTTTGAAAACTCATTTGAACTGATTTGCAAAAAGCTATCAAAGCCCGCGCACACAGAGCGCGGTCTGAAGTTCTTTTTTTTTTTTTTTTTTTTTTTCGTGGGAAAATCTGATTAAGACCATCAGGCGCTCTCGGGGGAGAGCGGCCCGGTGAGTGGAGGTCCCCCCTGGTCTAGATGGTGTTTGCCAGGGGGTATATCCACTAAAAACCCACGGTGTCCCTCACGCCGCAATTGTCGGGGTCAACGGGACCTGCATAATACTACCGTTGACCCCGACGGCGGTTGGCCGCGGTCGGCCCCCTTTCACAAACACTTCCAGACACCCTTTTTTAATAAAAAGGGTGGGAAATGCGATACCCTCTCCGAGAGGCGCGGACACGCCGCCGTCTCGGGGCCCCTAAAGCCGGTGGTGAATCCCCCCCGAGATCACCACCAAGGGCCGAGGTGTTGGCAGCCAGGCCCCGGCAAATACCACGATGGCCCGGCACCCTCTTGTAATTTTTTATAGTGGTTGTTTTCCACGCGGCCCATCTCGTAATTTTTTATAGTGGTTTTCTTCCACGCGGCCTCTCCTCAAGGAAAGGGCCCCCGGGCTCGCTGACGCGGGCTTACGGTTGGCAGCCAGGCCCCGGCAAATACCACGATGGCCCCGCACCCTCTCGTAATTTTTTATAGTGGTTTTCTTCCACGCGGCCTCTCCTTAAGGAAAGGTTCCCCGGGCCCGCTGACGCGGGCTTACGGGTTAGAAGCCGGGCAAGCCCGGCTTCCCACCTCGTGCGCCTCTTGGCTTCACTGCCCCTCTTGCAGCTACTGAGCCCTCCCACCACGACAAGGTAGACGCACATCGGGAGGGGCGGTCTGAAGTTCTGAGTTTTCTTCATCGGACGATGAACTTTTTAGTGACGTTTTGCTTGTGCAAAGACTCAAACGAAACTAGAACGCGAATTTTTTTTTTTTTTTTTTTAATTTAAATATTGATTTGACAAACTCTTAAAATAAAATTGTTCTTACAAAATAAACAAAGCATCAGCCATCCTTAAAGTATGCACTGAGAATTTCTAAAAGAGTTAAATGAAAATGCATTGAAATTGGGTTGTCTACCAATGTTTCATTAACTTTATCACAAAAGCTATCGATATCATAATTTGCAGAAGAATTATCATTCCTCCAAGAAAAGACGACTAAAAATAGTTTCCTCAAACATGAAAAATAACCTTCATCTCTAGAATTTCCTATTAGTGAGAACATGATTCCTTCTATATACCTATCAACTAACCACCACATATTGTCACTTATAAATGAATTTATTTTTCACTTCATGTCACAATCTTGTTGGAGCATTGTGTTTTCTAAAGTCATGCATCCAAGCATATTGATTGGAGAGAACATAGCATTATATGAGAAAGTATTATAAGAACAATCCTCCTTCATTATTGAATTTTGCCTCAAAACATAAATAGAGTCACTGCATATGTAGGATATTGAAGGTTTTAAATATTTCAAAAACTCCTCAGCTGTTGGGGTTCTTTTGTATCTTTCTAATGTTAGAAAATTTATCCTATCTGTGGGATTCCTTGCATGATTTGGACCTCTTACAACAATGCCACTTACACTTCTCAATTTATTAGTATTTAGGTCATTAGGAACTATCTCTGATAGGGTGACAATTAAAGGGAATATAGCTATATTAGACCTTTCCTTGTTTCCCACCACAACTTTTTGGCCATATGCACCTCCCATCCTAGAATAAAAAGAGGAAGCTCTAGCAGATGTGTAAGATGCTTTCTTTTTCAAAAATTCCTTAAAAACTTCTGTCAATGTTTCTTCTGCTATTTCTGCGATCGGGTGGCCATCAGTAGGAGGTGTTGATAAAAGGTCTATATGAGGTATATACCCTGAGACTTCTCCATCTTCTTCAAACCCGCACAGTATTTCTTCATACCAGGGAGGGTATTTCCCATTGCACAGAGGAGTGTTCTCCTTTTGGACCATGCCAACTGAATCACAGTTATATAAGAGCTCTTTCTTACCTACCCCAAGAGCATCAGGTAACATTTTTTTAGATTCAAAATTCCCTATACCTTGAAATAGATCAAAACTGTTCTGTTCTGAATTGGACCACGTATCTATAATATTGTCCAAACATTCTTTCTTTAGGCTCAAATCTTTATCTTTACCTAAGTTCTCCATTGTAGTTATATGGAATCTCATCTCTTCTTTCACATGTGTCAAGAAGAAAGTGTTTATTTCGTTGTCTTGGTCCAGTGATGTGATAAGAGGGGATAGAAAATTTTCGGGGGATATCTTTCCTTTCCATTTTATTTCGTCTACCCTATTGTCCTCGGTCAAATGACTCAATTTTGAATTTAAATGTTCAGGCGTTATTGTTTTAGGTCCCTCAAATCGTGTATAAAGCTTGCTTAAAGACTGTTTTTTAAATGCTTCTGACAATAAATCACTAGTCCATTCACTAACGCAGTCATTTATGTATTTGCTGCAAAATACTTTCTCTACTAAATTCTTTTCTTTATGTAACCCATACTCCCCCATATTCATCTCAACCATAAGAAGTCTTCTTCTTTGCGCCAGTTGAAACACTTTTTCCTCTCCTTTTGCTTTCTCTTCTTGGTCTGTCCAAGTCTTTGTTCCATCCATCCCATCTACACTACATAGACAAGAGTGCTCATGGATCTCAGATTTCATGAATAGATACTTGGATGTTTCCCTGGTTTTATTGTCGTTGACATTTACCATAACTAATTTCTTGTGCTTCATGTCTACTATGTCCCATTGCCTTGTCACTTTGTTTTTTACACCCCACTCGCCTATGATATCGTTCAGCACTCTCTCTTTATTAGGCATGTAATTGAGAAGGAGGAACGTATAATGCTTACTTCCCTCTTTAGGATCTGTTTGTTCTTCTAAAGCAATACTATCTTCTGAACTTAAGGTACTTTTTTCAGCACTCTCTGTGTCGGTATCATTTGACGCCACATCACTCTGTATACTTGTTCCCGGTTTGTCGTCAAATTTCACTTTCTTTGGTTGTACATCTTTGACGCCTTCAACCCCCTCTATTTGTCTTCTTTTTTGTCTCATCCTCTTCTTCATTGCACAACAACATACACACTGTTATGTGAAACAACATCATTTCTCTTTCTCTCCAAGTAAATCTGTTCCACTTCTCCTCACTCTTGGCAATTTTTTCCACTAGGTACCTCAGAGGGGTACAGTCTGTTTCCACTTATTATTTTATTATATGCGTCCATTGTATTTTCAAATTTACAGGATCTGTTGAACGCCGCTTGTGTGCGTTGGAATTCTTAAGCGGTCAACGGTCACTAAAACGCAGAATTCTGACCGCTCTATGTGTGCGCGGGCTCTCAAACGATACCCCACACGAAGGTGTAGACGAGAAAAAAACAACAATTTACTTGCATCCGTCTTTCTGTCCGCCTCTTACTAAGTAATTGATCACCTATTTTATATGTGGGGGAGAAAGTATCTCCCCCACATATAAAATAGGTGAAATTTGCAAATTGCAAAACTGTTACTGTTCCGATACTGCGCGTGACCCGTGGCACAAGACACGCACTTGCCTATTTTGTTTCTGTAACTAAAAAATAATAAACTAACCCCCTTAAAACGATGATTAACAGATGAAAAGTTATGTGACGTTTGTCTCTGTCTGTCAACTTTGAAACTTCTTGTCACAGTAAAAGACAAACGATACATAGTTAACCGCTATGTATCGTTTGTTATGCAGCTGTTAACCAGCGTTTATTTAAGGGTCTAGTTAATAAGTAATAGGTACTTATTATATATTTCGACGGAATCTGTGGCGCGTCGGGCGAACGCTTGGCTGCAATACAGAAGGTTGCGGGTTCGATTCCCGCTGGGTGCAAACATTTAAGCTTAAAAAAAAAATTGTATCTGGTCTGGGCGTATTTCTATGTATAATATGTATGTATTTACAAAAGAAAAATAAATATAAGTAGTATATCCGTTGTCTAGCCACCGTAACACAAGCTTAGCAGCTTACCACGGGGCTAGATGGCGCTGTGTGTTCGTCACAGGATTTATTTATTTATTTAATTTATTGTGTAGTGTAGGTACTAATTGTTTACATAACTATTTTTATGTAATTTAAGGCTCTCGTGGCTCTGTACAAAAAATAATAACCTCTTTTCTACCTCTTAACCATCGAACTGGACGGTCTCTCAGGCGGCCTGATAGTGAAGCTTTATATCTCGGCCCTGACAGTCGAGTTCCATAACGTTCCAAAGTCAAAAGTTCGAAAATTTACTCACACGCAAAGAGGTTTTATTTCTTACATGGTACGCGTCGAGTGGTCCACTTAAATTAAACTTATTTGTTTATCACTATTTTTATGTAAGTAAAGACATTTTACACACCTACTGCTCTACAAAGTTACTTTATTTGACCAAAAAGGTCAACGTAAAGCGACTCTTTATTCCCTAGGTGCATAAAGTGCTCATTATGCACCTAGGGCATAAAGTAATTTAAATTTGGAACTAAGGTTCTGGTAGCATACGGCCATTTCGAACTGGCCACCTAGACATAACACATAAAAAAAATAAAAACTGTGCTATTTTTTTCTATTTTCACGGACGGAAGGGTAAAGCAAAAAGTTTTGGTTAGTATAAAGCCCCAACTTTTTTTTTTCATCAGCTAAGGCCGATGTGTGGTTTCGTCATTTTAATGTAACATTGTTAAATTTAATTAATATAGAGCTGTCAATATATTTAATACTAGCTGCGCCCCGCGGTTTCACCCGCGTAAGTCCCGTTCCCGCGGGAATAACGGGATAAAAAGTAGCCTATGTGTTAATCCAGGTCCCCAGCTACCTATATTCCAAGTTTCATCGCAATCGGTTTAGTAGTTTTTGCGTGAAAGAGTAACAACCTCACATAACATACAAACTTTCGCGTTTATAATATTAGTAAGATACGTTGCATTAATCTATTTTTTTTTTATTTCGTAATTTGTTTTTATTGCTCAAGGCATATTTACTAGAAATATTTTAAAGGGAAAATTCATCTTTAAAAACTCACTTGCGGCGAGATTTGAACTCGCGTCCCTGGCCGCAAGTGAGTTTTGAAGATGAATTTTTCCTTTAAAATATTTCTAGTATTTTTTTGTTGTTAGTTAAATGCTTATTTTTGTAGCCCTTTTATTGTCTCGCAGTAAATGTGTAAAGTAGAGTATTCACCTCGGTACTAAAGCCTGTCTTTATCTTGGGCGCTTGAATCCCACGCTTCACTCAGGACTCTAGGTACATAACTCCTTCGCTTCGCTCAGGAGTTAAGTTTTTAACACCCTCGCTGCGCTCGGGAGTTAACCCTCTAGAGTCCTTCGTACGCTTTGGATTCAATATGACGCCCGCTATATAAGACAGTACTTTTTAGTACCTCGGTGCATAAACTACTATTAAATAAGATAATTAGTAGGTATAGTGACATTTTATTTTACTAAAATTAAACAGAAATAAATACTTAACAAGTAAATTGTGTTATTTATTTGTAGCCTTGTTTTAATATCTATAGAGTCGAAAAATCTGCCGAATTAAGAATTTATTATCGCGCCATCTAGTAACGTCATGTAGAACTATTTCGAGCTGTTTTTTTTAAATAATGTTTTTTTTATAGAACAACAGCCGGTTGGTGACTTTATGCACCATAGAGTTAAGGACCTAATAGCGTGACAGGGATAAAGCCAGCGAATTTCAGATGTGTAAGTGAAGGACGTAAGATGCGACCATACAAAATTTTAGTTCGTAAAAACAAACAATTGCTAGTTTCAAGATAACTAAACGTTAATCTTGAAATTCAAATCATTCAGGACCTGTATTGAGCTAAGTTCAGATCTTATACAAAGTTGTATTAGTTTACGGACAATATTGACTGAGTTTTATATCACTTATTTGTACGATTTAGAGGGATGTTTGAGATTTTTTCCTATTGAGAAAATTTTCAGGAATCGTGTTTTCACGTCTAGAAACATCAGTTTTGGCCTACTATAGCCGCTTAAGTAATACTCTTAATATAATCAGAACCATTTATTCGCAAAGAAAGGTCAAATACAGATGTCTTAATAAATAAACTAAAAAAAAAAACTTGAAAACTCCACGATTGCAACTATTGGTTGTATAATGTTATCTTAAAAGTTTAAAACCATCAAATTTTTTAGCTAAAAACTTGTAAAAAACGTTGCTATAAACATATAAAAGCTTAGCTAAGAACGTGTTAAATTAAACCAAATATCTTGCTGTGACTATACCTACATTACTTTCGGCTTCGAGTCTTTAACTCTTAGTTCTTCTGTTTTGTTGACTTCGGGACCTTCCAGATGTAACGTGGGATCACCTTCGAGCCGCGAACTGGGGATGAAAACGGAAAGATAATAAATGAAAGGGACGGGATAGGGAGAATCTAAAGGAGTGGAAGGGGAGCGGACGGGTTCGTCTATTCTCGTGTATTCTTCTTCTCGTTCTTCGTGTAATTTATTACCTACTTAACTAGAATTAGATACGTTATTTTGGAAACTATGTATTGTAAGTGTAAGTAGTTACTTCAGTGTGGCCAATAACGTTTTTTTTTATTTATTTTTTAAATAATTTATTTATTTACCGATCATATACCGAAAGAAGAGCCGAACCCACACAATAAAACCCCTTAGTTCAGAAGCTAAGTATAATGGTTTGACTCGCGCGCTAAGTGTGCCTCCGTAGCCGTGGCCACGGTCACGGCACAAGAACGACGAATGTGAATTAGAAATACAGACGAAATTTCCAGGTTTACTCCAATGTTGTATATCACCTGTGCCGAAAAGCAAAAATTTTTATCTATACAAAGTGTTACCGGTATGCCCTTTCAAGCCGAAAGGCGATTGTTCTAGGCGTCTAGACGAACTTTTTATTCTACGACTTTGAAAATTCGAACATATTAAAAAAAGTTGAGTAGGTATATGTTTTATTGAAAAAACAGCTGCTTTTGAAAATAAAGGTAAGTAATTGAAGTTTTGATTGTAGTAGACCAAACTAAATGAAAGGACAGCATAAGGTTAATGACCTCGAACTCTGAGAAACAGCTGGTTTTCAATTAAATATTGTACTTCGAAATTACAAAAGTCGTAGAACAAAAGTTGTTCGCCTAGACCTAGAGAACAACCCCTACTACGTGAATGCAATTTGTAAGAACCTAACTAAGCAAAGAGACTTACTCTGGTGTGCCAAGAATGATAACAGCACATCTTAAATCGGTGTATGGATTTTAGGATAGTCGGCGGTGGATATTCTGATTTATTTTAGATCCCTTGTCGCGCGATGAAACCTGTATATTCGGATGCAGGAAACCTAATTAAACAGAAAATATTCCATCAAACGAAGTCCTAAAGTCACACGTTTCGGAGATATGGGTCTATTAAGTTTTAAAATGAAATTGTTCGAAAATTAGGTAAAAAAAATATTTCATGTCGCGAATGGAGTTCAAAAATAAGTCAAACCAAAGAATATTTTTAACATTCACTTGGTTGTTCTAGACATTCAAAACCGTCTGAAAACTTCGAAAATAACCATGTCGTAAAACAAAACGTTTGCAACTAGAAAGAACACACCAAACCAAATATTACAAATATTAAAGTCGTAGAACAAAAACCCTATCGGCTTAAAAGGGCTTACCCGTTACATCTTGTATATAAGTAATATTTGGTTTGGTGTGTTCTTTCTAGTTGCAAACGTTTTGTTTCACGACATGGTGATATTTGAAGTTTTCAGACGGTTTTGAATCTAAGGCCTTGAACTGTGTTCGGTGACGGTTTAAAGTTCACAGGGATAGTTTTAAGGCAAATATTGTTTAAACTTTTGAAATTAACACGATTTGTTAACACACATTTTACCGGGTCTTATAATCTCGTATTACCATTTACCTACCCACCACCGGACAGTAAACAACAACGGTTTTATATATAGTATAGAGGACGTCACCCGCCGCAGCTCCAGTCCCCTCGAGACCAAGATCATTGTAACATGAATGAAACGTCGAGGTAAGAAATTTAGAATAGCTTTTATTTTTCTCAAATCGACTTATGCAATGCTCGTGCATCTCGCCTGCTTGTCGCATGCTATGTTTTTACAGAATCGGGCCACTGTTCCCAGGGTCCTGTGTCGTGTGTTATTTCAGGTTTTCTGCTTCCTATATTCCAAGTTTTATTGCAATCCTTTCAGTAGTTTTTGCGTGAAAGGGTAACAAAATCACATACAGACAGACATTTATACATGCAAACTTTCGCGTTCCTTTATAATATTAGTAAGACTTCATTGGCCAATATCTCCGAAACGTGTCACTTTAGGACAATTATGTGATGATTTGTTTTCTGTTCATTTATTTAGGTCTCCTTTATCCCAATATATAGGTTTCACCGTGCGTATTTTATTCGCCAGATTTATTTTATCTGGAGAGTGAAAATCAGCCCATATGTAAAAAGAAACAATTGACATATTTTTGTTCATATTCATTAAAACTATATTAAATTAACAATTGACCCATTGCGGAATAGATTGTCCTCGCCGACTCACATAGTAGGTTTAAAAATAATTACCCCTTTCATCATACATTTCCCTTGCCGAATGACATAGTAGACATTAAAAAAACACATTACCCCATTCGGCATAGATAACCCTAGCCGTATATGTCAGTCGGCGGTCAGTTGGTTAAAAAAAAAACGTACCTACCCGTTTCGGCAGAGATTACCCTCTTTGACTGACATAGTAAGTAGGTTATAAAAAAAACAATATATCCCTTTTGGCATACGTTACCCTTGCCGATTTACTAGTAGGTAGGTAATAAAAAAATAACTAAGTAACCCCTTTTGTCAAAGATCACCATCGCCAAAATACATAGTAAATTATTAAAAAAAACATGGTGAAGGAAAACATCGTGAGGAAATCCACAGCTTAGTTAGCCCCAGACATGTCTAGCTCGACTAGTAGGGTGGTATATAGGTGCTGCTAACTGATGCTTACAAATATTGCTTAAAACAAAATTATAGTATTTATTTCATTTTTCACGACATTCAGTATCAAAGTGCCATTGCAATTAAAACTAGCGACTAACAGCTGTTAAATTGTATGCCCGTTATCGCAATGATCAACAATTTCAATTGATTCTATCGAAATTTGTTAGCAAATGAGTTACATAATCAGCTAGCAGGGCAAGTCTATTCCAGCAAAGAATGTCCCGGGCACTACAACACCATAAAAAACATGGATTAAAAGTTGCTTGAGCTGTGTAAATCATCTACAATTAAATGAAAAAATACCCATTATATTTATTTAAAAAAAAAAAACAATTTTACCCTTTTGGCATAGGTTACCCTTGCCGTTTTTCGTAGCAGGTATAATTTATTTACATTTACCTATATTAATTTATAAACTGTTATTCATGGTACACAATATTGCATTATGAATACTTACAGAAAAGTCTTAGGTCTTTAGGCTCAAATCTATTGTCCGTACTTTAACTTTGCTCAGACTGAGCTTAACAAAAGCTAAGCATAAACTTTAAATTGGAATTTATAGTCGGAATCCATTTTGTATAATACGAATAAATTTAAAAGAACTATATGTATAGTCATAACAGAGAAGCAAAGTTTAGGTCATTATTTTTGATTAATTTACATTCTAAATTTGAAACACTTCGCCTTTACTTAGCAAAAACTTTGGATATATATATATATATATATTTTTATTATTATGATCACTTGATATTATGATATGATATTATGATATTACGATCACTTGATCGCTTTATAAATACCAAAAATTGTCTTAAGTCAAAGTTTTTGCTTAGCAAAGTCAAAGTACGGACTTATAGATTTCTGGGGTTTAATAAATAAATAAAAAAAGTACAATTAAACTTACACCTCTCATTTATTTACAAATTATAAACAATAAGTACACATTTACCGTGATGTCTTTTATAAAACTAATTCATAATTATTTAACTATAATTATTTTTATTTAGAAAATAATCGATTTTTTAATTACATTTACTGAGCAATTAGATAGGAGATTCTTTCCTCACTTTTCATAAAATATAAAACTTTCTGACATACCTCTATTTAAACCTACAGATTCTAAAAAAACTGACACCAAAAAAAAAGTAAACCAAAGAAGTTAATAAAACTAGAACTCTTACGTAGAATTAAAAAATGTTCCACTTCAATGTAGCATTCCGTCTCTTTCTAATAATGTTATTAGAAAGGGACAGTAGACTCAATGCAGCGGAATACTTTTTATTCTACGTGAGCATTCTAAGTAGTTCTAATTTAACTTCTTTGAGGTGTACCAGAATCGGATGGCAAATGAATAAACATAGTTTTTTCTTGTTTTCGCGAGTTTGTATTGAAATTAAACTCATTTCACGTTGAAAAAGGAGTCTAAAGTACGCTTCAAAATGTCGTATGGCATTGCAACAATGACAATAATAAAAACAACGCGATTAAAATAGTAAAGAGTTTTATTTTAATTAGGGTAAAAACAATTTTATACAGCAACCCTCGGATAATCGGATTAAACCATCTTGAAACTTGAATTTGAGTAAAAATATAAATGAAAAAGTATCAAAACTAATTAGGCGTACTAATGGAATTGCCATATCAAAATCACGATTTTTTTTTCTATCATGCCATTAGATTCTGGTAGACCTTTATCTACTAAAAAACTGTTACATAAATCATTTAAATTGTCACACGTAAGTGTCAAAATCGGAACTAACGCGCACTAAATATTAGGAATGATTTTTTTTAATAAACCGGGTCGGGTCCGAGCTGCGTCGTCCATTGCTCGGCGAGCAGTCGATCGGTCTGTTGCAACCGAGTGGCGGCCGAGCAATGGAGACCGAAGCTCGGACCCAGCTTGCCGAGTGACGGTCTAATATAAATCTTTCCTTAGGTAAACTGTGGCTAATGTTAGAGACAGTGGCGTCTCCAGTTAGGTGCCCACTGGCACGCACTCTTTAAAATTTAAAATAAAAAAAGGTAGTCTTTAAATGTAATTTGAGCACGTAGCGGTCTTAAGTTTATCGGACGGACGTTTAAGACTAGTAACTACTTTTATAAAACAAATACATTCATTAATAACGCAAAAATAATTAAACAATATTTTCAACAGAAACATATCTGTCAATGTCAAATGTTTCACATCTGTCAGACGTCTCGTGACGGCTCACTTTTTTTTGTTATATTATTTTTGCAGGAAGTTTAATAAGTATACTTCTTTTCAATATTGCAGAAAAAATTGTGTTATATTTTTGCTTTTGAGTTTTTACCGTTACATTGTTATCACTTAAGAAATTTAATTTATAAAAAAACTTTTGCGTTAATAATTAATATAAAATTCTAACTGAAATATTTATTTACAAACGTTAACAGACTAATAATTAAAAGGTTTACTTTTTCCATCATTTAAAAAAAAGTTCACAAATGTAATTTTATGTTTTCATAAAATACTTATATTTTTTCTCACACCCTTTTTTAACGTTTATAAATAAAGTTAGTTTACAAAATAAACACCATTTAAACCAGTTTAGCTTCCCTTACCGCATTTTCTAATTAATTACGTCATTATTATTTACAAAAATACAGTACAGTCGTGTTATGTCAAATACAAATTACAAAATGTCAGATTAAATTTAAGAGCAGCTTGGATAAGACTATTTAACATATTGCCTGATTTTTCATTCCACGGATAAAAGATAACTGTCGAAAAAGTTGGAACCCAACCAAATTTAAAAGCCTTCAAGCCTTTTGATGTTCTAAATTTAGATTTATATTCTTTTTAAAATATCATAGTGACGTTTTTTATTCTGTGGTGTTACATTTTATTTGTAAGATAAGTACTTATCTCTAACTAGGGTTTTGAAAAATAAGCACTTAGCTGAATTAATTCATTATATTTTAGTTTCAAATTTTTTTAATTGACATCATAATTATATTTTCATAATAAAAGTAAGGTTGTAATTATGTCATCCATCATACTTTGTCATGTTTTTGAGATTTTGACAGTTCTTTTGACAACAAGATTAAACATGTTTAGAAATCGTTATTCAAGCCGGCCTAAGGAGTTTTGGCGGGAATGCGTTGAGGAGATGTGTTGCTAAATTTTCATTTTTGTGAAACTTAGTTCAAATGCGTGTAAATTGTTTAATTTCGGGGGCATATTAATCAATTTAGTTTCGTGAAGGTGTACAAGTGAAAATAAAAGTGAAAATCGGTGTAAAACATGGACTTTTGCTTAGTGTTCTCTCCAAAGCTCCGTGAACAAACATTGTAAAAAATGCCCCCCTTTTTACAATGATTCCCTCGACTTGACTTTAACTATGACGACTTGACTGTATCGTTCGATGCAAATAACCTGCAAATATTGATAATACTTGACACTGGCAAATGTCCGAAAGGAAAAGCCATTCTATAGAAGAAGAAGAAGCCGGCCTAAATAAAGAAATCAGTTTTAATCAATTATTTATCAATTTTTAGAAAGATCCAATCTTGTAATATTGTCTTTAACTTTTCTTTTAGGCATAATAGTGTTACCATTATTATAATAAATAAAATAATCTTGATTAAAACTGATTAATTTTAATTACATTTTTATGACATAATAATAATCATTATTATTGGCATTTGTTTGGAATGATAAATATCTTATTATCACAATAATTGTCAATTTTTAATAATAATAATAATAAAAAGTATTTTTGTTTATGCGATCGTATTTTTAGGAAAATTACCTTAAAAATGCTAATATAATAATATGGTTTCCACTATATATTTAGGTTATTTTGTTTTTAAATGTAAAAAAGTAATTCATGATTTACAATATTTGATACTTAAACAAATTATAAATAAAGGTAAAAATAAAGAATAATATGAATATGAAATGTAATATGAATCTGAATGCAATTTTTTTAGGCAATTTAACACGAACATTTTACCAATTATTAACATAATTTTACCCATTTTTAAGACTTATAAAATTGATAAAATTAACTTAACTATTTTACACTTATTATATAGGTCATATTGCTTGTTTCTGTACATAATAGAAATACGAATAAAATTTTAAAATTTAAAAGATATGAGTAGGCACAATTTAGCACCTTAAAGTCAATGTTTTTTTTTTTATTAGAATAACCTGTGAACTTACTTTTTTTTTAAAAGTGGCTTATGAAAAATGTTAAACTTTAAAAGTCCATTTATGAATTTTGTGTCTTTATAAAAATTAAAACACGTTTCAAAGCCATTCACAACTATTTTAGCTACCTGCAACAGCACACCTAAAAACCCTGCTGCTAAAAACTTGCAAAAGGCGTCATAACAAAAATGTCAACTAAAAACTTTTTCTTAAATCAGAACCCGCAAAAGGTGGAAACCAGCAAAAGTTTCAGCTAAAAATGTGCAGTTTTAAAGACTTTTTCACAAAAAGTATATAAAACTAGCAAAGTTTTAGCTAAAAACCTGCGAAACCTTAGCTAAAAACCTGTAAAACTTAGCTAAAAACCTGGTTGTTTTAGCTACATTACCTTCGACTGTTCAGTTCGTAGCCGTTGTCTTTGCTCGGCGTTTTCGGTGGCGGAGGCTTCGCGACCACGTGACCTTCCAGGCGGAGAGTGGACTGGCGGTGGGACGATCTGAAAATAAATAGATTTGGAATATTCCTGCTGGCCTAAAATGTTTGCTTCTGGTTCTGGATCCTTCACCGTACAACCACTCCACCACCACTCCACCTAACAATGTCCCGGGCACTACAGCGCTATAAATAGCATGGATTAAAAAAAAAGTTGTATTAGTCAACTTTTGGCGAAAGCTCTGTTCGTTTAAAACCATGAACAAAAACGCGATTAAACCGGATAAATAAAGTGTTTTATTATGCAAAATCGCGAAAACCATAGAAGAAAATTTTGTATTAATCATCTAAAATTAGATGAAAAGGCAAATATGTATGGTTCTGGATGTATTTCTATGTTTGATACATAGAAATACATCCAGAACCATACCAACCATATAACATGTATTTATAAAAAAAAAGTACGAGGGGAAGTCTGATTAAGACCGTTGTCTAGTACCCATAGTACACGCCTAGTGCTTAGCTTGGGGCTAGATAGCGCTGTTAATGTCATTCATTACACACATTATACGATTTTAAACTTCTTACACACATTTACAACGACAGCAGTTAGAAGAATTCAAGACGAGTATTTCTAACCTAACCTAACCTATCCTTACCTAATGAGACACGTGACAGCGAGCAAGATGAGCACCGCACCCAGCGCGATAAGTCCCCAGGAGAGTGCGGCGCGCGCTATCGGCGGTACCTTCGTGCCGAGACGGAGCAGTGAAAGCACTTGTTCTGGAAGCTCGTCTATACCCTGAAATTATGTTTGGTAAATGTGGTTTTAAAGTAGGTAGGTAAGATATACTAATAATAATATAATAAAGAGGATATTACAACAAAAAAACATTTGTCTTGGGTGTCTTTCTACGTATCCTAAGTACCTATGTATTTACAAAAAAAAAAGTTAAATATATAGTATTTCCGTTGTCTAGTACCCATAGTACAACCTTAGAGCTTAGTTTGGGGCTAGATTGCGCTGTGTGTAATGTCGTGCAATTTTTATTTATTTATTATTAACATTACATTTATAAACATCGACATTCTTTTTCGCGCATGCAAAGTAGTTTGCCGACGATTTAAAACATATAAATCAATTTGAAACGTCAACAAACTATCGTGTCTTCGAAACTCGACCTTCAATAAGAAATAGACACGGCGCGGGTAAACCTGATTGTTGACGTGGCGAAACAGGCCGTGGCGACCCTTCGCCACGCTACATGAAAACACGTCAGTGTCAAAGTTTCATATCTGTCAGGCGTTCCGTCCCGACGGCTCACGTTTTTACACGTCAGTGTCAAATGTTTAATATCTGTCAGGCGTCTTTTTTTTTTGCTGAATTACACGTCAGTGTCAAATGTTTCATATCTGTCAGGCGTCTTTTTTTTTTTGCTGAATTACACGTCAGTGTCAAATGTTTCATATCTGTCAGGCGTCTTTTTTTTTTTGCTGAATTACACGTCGGTGTCAAATGTTTCATATCTGTCAGGCGTCTTTCTTTTTCTTAAATTCTCGCTGTGTGTCAGAACTTACCTCCTCGAACCACATTATAGGGAACACGATATCCGGGAAGTTAGCGACCTGCTTGATGTCAACCACCTGCGACACTGCCAGGTTGAGCTGGACGCGAGCACGCGCGCGCATTGCAGTACCCATCTCCTGGAAAACAAAATCCAAAAACAAAATAGTTTATTTCCTTTAGATTCTTATCATGAATTGAAAAGTCAGACACTGTCGTGTCTTCGGACGCGAATTCCAGTGAGAAGAAGACAGAAGAAACTCATAACAATGAGAATGCATCACCAAAAATTCTCCCATGGAAGGATTCGAACCTGTGCCTTTCGCTTTCGGGCGAGCACGCTAACCACTGCACCACACTATTCCCTGTGTCCGGTGGCCGGGGTACCGTCAAGATGGATAGATAGATAGATTAATACTTTACTTGCACAACCAACAACAATACAATCAGTTTACATTTAAAGTAAGACAAATACACAGAAAGGACACCACTCAAAGCCAGGCTGGATAGAAAAGCAGGAACTTACCGGCTGTACGTCGATATACAACATGTGATCCTCAGCGTTAGGAGGAGAGATTCCTTCAACAGCCTCCCGAAGCGCCGGGTCTGCTAGGTAGAAGTGAGGGAACGATAGCATCACGGGGGAGTCTGGAATATAGGGTTTAAAAGTTTATACAATGTGTTTCCGCAACTAGCCCCATAACTGGGCCTTTTTGCGTGACTTTAAGCCGTGGGTTTCCTCACGATGTTTTCCTTCACCGTTTCTTCTTTCAATTTATTAACCATTGTAGGCATCATAAGCTCACAGGGCCAACAATGTCCCATTTGTAGTGTGCCCTTCATGTCAATTTTCCGTCAGCCTTCAGCAAACCCTCATACTGGGTTGGATATAGCATTTAAGTTTTTTATTAAAGCGGCGTGAACTTCGATTCGTGGCCACTACACCTGGATTTATTCAGATATAGCGGCCACTAGTAAGATCTCGGTAAAGCAGTTGCTTTACCGAGTCGCCGACAGTTGTCGGCGACGTCATAAAAGCCAATAGCAGAATCTGTTTTTTATTTATTTATATACTTAATCCAGATAATTCGGGATACAATTCCACCTGCGCTCACTATACATAAATTTATCTGTAGGTATAGAGACAAATTTTAACGTTACTTGACGTTGACAACGTTACACAAACCAGCACCCATATCCAGTGGATGTCTGACAAAAGTGGAAATTGATAGGCAGTACATTTCTGCTTTGACGTAACGTGGTTATTACCGGTGATCACCTCAAATCAACAATGTACTGCATAGCGCCTCTCATTTTTTACTGTTGTCAGACGTCAACTGATAGATAATATGCGCCATAAAAAGATACTTCTACCCTTCTAGCTTAATCAGCCTGTTCAGAGGAAAGAACTTGTCAATACGTCTGGAGCTAACTAAGCCGTGAGTTTCCTCACGATGAAAACATCATGAAGAAACTCAAGAAAGTGAATACGTACCGTATTGGCATAGGGAGACGTTGAACAGTCCATTGGGCGCGCAGGGAGGTCCGGCGGGACAGAAGCATTTGTTCTCCTCGTTGTCTGCGAACACATCCTCGGGCGGCGTGAACCGGTAGCCGCTCACTCCTGCTGAGGTCACGTCGCGGAGGTATCTGCGAGGGAAGTTAGAGCTTGGAGATTTCTGTTGGCGAGCTACCTTCTTCCTTAAACTTCATTTTTTAATTGAATGTAACCATTTCCTACTTCTTTCTAAAGAAAACTGCCAAGAAATTTGTATCTAGTAACTGGAATGCGCACGTGGAACTAAAAAGCACAGAAAAAGTGGTCCGATCCCATTGTGAGTTCTGTCCCTTTCTAATAGTGTAATTAGAAAGGAATAGCGTGTTGCAAATTACCAAACCTCACACACTCTATTTGTCACATGTAGGCCTGTACTTACTTGTAAGATGAATACCGATGCTTCATAAACAGGGTGGGATCAAGAATCAAGAATCAAGAAAACTTGGACTTGATCCATTATAAAATACTTCATTCAGGCTTAACCTATGTGTAAGTGTGTAAGAAACTGTTTGAATCAAGAAACTAGGAAACGTAGGAAACATATTAAACACTTGAAGAGAGTCAAATCATTTTACTTGACTCAAGTCTATAGGAAACTTGATCAAGTCACTTGTATTAATTTTCTAAATTTGACTCAAGTCTATAGGAAACTTGATCAGTCAACAAGACATTTAACTCAAGTCTCCAAGGCCAAAAAGCCAAAGCCAAAAATCATACATTTCTGCAACTTAACTTACACTAAAGGTAGTGACCGACAGAGGTCCTTGTCATAGATCTTCAAGGTATCATTCCTGGTGATATGCGGCGGGAATATAGAGCCGTCTGATGCGGCGATGCTGTTGCACGCATCGGTGGTCCAATGCGGGAGTTTGTCGCGCCCGTTGTATCTATCGATGATGCCGTACTTCGTGATGGAAGTGGCTCCCGTGAACATTGTTACCACGTCGGCTGATGTGCTGTTTTTCTGCAAAAATATTTTAATGAATATGTAAAGATAAAGATAGTCTTTATTAACAATTATTAATTATTTATATACATACATAGATACCGGTTATTAAATGGTCTTGCCGTTCAGCATAGGCCTCCGCAAGTGTTCGCCATGTGACTCTTTCCCTTGCCTTTCTAATCCAGTTTGTTCCTACTACTTTTTAAATATAATCTTCCCATCTACGATACTGTCTACCTTTGTTTCTCTTGTTGTATCTAGGACACCATTCGGTTACCTCTTTAGCCCACTTCTCGGCTTCGCTTCTCATTAGAATGAATATATAAGTTAATACTAATTACAGGAGGTTGTATAAAGCGCCACTCTTAACTGCTGGTCAAAGCTGCAGTGGGAAGTTCATTGAATGAATGCAGCAGAATGACTCCCAGCAGGGAGCGATGGCGAGCAGTCGTGAAGCGCGCAACCCTCTCTACTACATGATGAACACGACCGCTCTGTTAAGAGCAACACGGATAAGATGAAAACTTCTAACAGGTTCCAACAAATCACACCTAGTTACGTGAGGTAATTGTAATTGTTTACGGGCTTGTTTCCAGCAAATAGACCGCCTTAGATTTGAATCCTTTTTGCGTGATGGTTAATTACTTTAGTGGGAGAACCAGCTCTTCCATAAATGTTGCCACAAAATGTGGCTTCTTGAAAATGTGTGGGATTACGTGGGATATAAATGTCTTGATGTGGCGCCTCCGCCTGGCCGCAGCAGATGAGGAGACCATAAAATGCTGACGTAGCTCTTACGGGCTGCGATATGCGTGCCAATGGCCTCACTACACGGGATGCCGAAGTGGAGAGGTAATAGTAGAAAGCGGACCTCGGGCACAGTACATAGATAGAGAAATAAGGAAACTGCACACGATATGGAAACTGCACACCCACACGTTCACACTGGTCGTGACGCGGCACTCAGGACTGACATCCACGCGATCTACCTCCTATGGTTGTTTGAGTGAGTGAGTCGTTTTCGAGCATACTGCTGGGCCCAGGCGTCAGCATTTTTATGAACTGTGCCTCGGCTCCCGAAAAGAATTGACGATTATGAGGACTTTCTTTAGGCATCACAAAGATGTTTAAATATTTACTTAAAACATTTCTATCGTTAGATTAGATTTGGCTTCAGCTAAGTACTCACCCCATAGAACAATCCGAACTCATCGTAGGGCAGTTTCTGTTCCTTAGGGACGACGTCTTTGGCTAGCTTGAGCAGCGGATCCTCGTAGCCCCAGAGCAACTGATTCACTGACACCTCCACGAAGGGTTTGATCTTCAATATGTCCATGATAGACGCCATTGCGAGTCGGAGGAAACGGGCTGCGTGCTTTGACTGGGATGTCGCTGACTGTAAACAAATAATACATACCATAAAGTACATATTAGTTACTACTTTACTGACCTTCTTCATCCAAAGGTCTGGGGGAAATCGCTTTTAGCGAGCCTTTTAATAAGGTCGCCCATTTGTACAACTTTTTACCTTTAAGCTTTCTGTGTTTTTGTCTTACTTACAAATTATAATATCAACTGATTGTAATAGTTGTGCAAATAAAGTGTTAATCTATCTATCTATTTAGTTTCGCCCCGCGGTTTTACCCGCAAAGTCGTGATGTAGATATACAAGTTCGATGATCATTGCAGATTATTTTGTCGTATGGGGTTTTTGATTGGTGGGCTATTTCTCCCACAAAGTGGGAGATAATTGAGTCTCATAAAAAGTTGTTGAAGATCAGCCGCGTAAATCCCGTCGAGTTCAACTGGACGTCGATTTGTGAATACGATGCTTTCGATAACGGGGTTGGAAAAAGCTACTGCGCAAGCAGCGAACAGAAATTGGCTTTAACGTCGACAATTCCTGCTCGCTTTTCGAGAAGAAAAGTTTTTCTAGTTGCAGTAAATTGCTCACGTTTTGTGTTCTACCTATAAAATAGGATTTTGAAGGGGCAAGGCAAGGTATTACATTGTTCGTGTTATCTTGGAACCACCTTTTTATCACAGAGAATGTCGGAATAATTTGTAGCATTTGTGTTAATCCAGATCTCCAGCTAACTGCACACCAAGTTCTATCGCAATCAGTTCAATAGCTTTTGCATGAAGGAACAATCACCCTCGTTTACTTACTTACCACGAGCTTTTAAATAATGTTTCATTTTAATAAACAAAACGTAACTTCAGTAGATTATTTAACAAGAAGATACCTAAAGGTAAAGAAACCTTAAAAATCGTTCGACGTATCTAGGAGCCTTAAACAATTGTGGATGGACTCGGGTGGGACTTCAACACAATTTGGTGTCATTATACTTTACCTTTAAAAGGAGTCCCACCCGACTGCATCCACAATTGTTTAAGGCTCCTAGATACGTCGAACGATTTTTAAGGTTTCTTTACCTTTAGGTATCTTCTTGTTTTTTACTTTTCAGTTTTAACGGCAGTCGGGTTTTTTATTTTTTTTAAATATATTTTTTATTTAACGCTTTTTAGTTATTAGAGATTAGATACAATTACACCAGAGAAACTCATTAACTCTGGATGTGTATACACTCCAGTAGCGAGGACTCGAAATCGGTTAAAGATAGGCTATCCAAAAGCCTTCAATATTATTATTTATAATAGCTATTCTTTTTGAGTTTTGCTGAAATGGCTATGAAGTAGGCAAGTAAACTTCGTCGCGACTGGTGATACAAAGGCTGGCGGATTAGCCTTGCTATCCATTATCCATAGCGCGACATTTCAAATTTTTAGTTAATTACTTATTGTAAACATAGTAATTGTTATTTATTATTTATGTTATCTCTGACAAACTGACAAATCAAACATCCAAATTCCTTCAAAAGTTGAAACTCGGCGTCAAAGTCAAATCGAAAAGTTTTTAAGTAACGTTCCGTTGTCTTTGCTCGGTTTTTATGGTCAAGACAAATCTTGCTTTATAGCGTTTTAAATCTTTATTTTTATTTATTTATTATTTTAATGTACCCTATGTCACTCTCACGGTCATGACGAATCTAACGACGTATTGTTTATCTAAATCGGCCCAGCCGTTCAGGCCCTACGACGGCACAAAAATAGGTCACATACATACATACATACATACATACACTCACGGCAAAAACATAACACTTCCTTTGGCAGTCGTGTAAAAAGCCAATGCAACCTTGTTTCGAGTATTTTTGAGTACGGAAATAAATATTCCTACTTCCACGGAACCTCCTTGATATTAAGTATAAATTTACTACAACCTAGGTAGCCTACGTAGCTACGGCTTAATCAAGGCTAAACTTAAGTTATTTTTAAGTTTAACTTAATCGATTTAACCTAGGTTTAATAAAAAGTTCAACCACGCAGAACACAGTTTACATAATAGTTGGTTGGTCTAGTGGTAGATACCCCGACTTTCATTCCGAAGGTCGTGGTTTCGAATCCCGACCGCGCACCAATGTCTTTTCTTTAAGAAAAAAATATGTGCGCTATAAACATCGCTCTTAAGGTGAAGGAAACCCACGGCTTAAAATCACGCACAAAGGCCCAAAGTAGGGCTAATTGCGGAAACACACAGTTAAAACTTTAACTTCAACTTTACTATAATAATAGTAGATAATACTCTTACAGTTGAGAAGCTTTGTACGGGCGTAAGGACGGACCCCTTATTAGCGAATACTTAAATAAAATAATTAAATATTGCCCGACATTACACACAGCGCAATCTAGCATCAAACTAAGCAATAGGTGCGTACTATGGGTACTAGACAACGGATATACTACAAATTATACTTTCTTATTTAGAAATACATATTACACATAGAAAGACACCCAGACCAGATCCAAATATTTATTATTAAGTATAAATATTTGCACCCGACGGCAATCGAACCAGCAGCCTTCTGCATTGCAGTCGAGCGTCCGCTCGACGCGCCACAGAGGCCGTTATTAGCAAATATATGATATTTGCTCTAAAATTTCGCATAGATGCATCTTCCGTCCTTCTTTTACACGTCTGAAATTCGCTGGCGCTGTCCCTGTCACAATTTGACGTTAAGGTACAACAACCTAACCGCAGCTCAAAGAAGTTCTTTGCTAAATTGAGCATGCTATCCCTTTCTAATAACACTATTAGAAAGGGACCGAAAGCGACATTGAAGCGAAACACTTTTTAGTTCTACGTGAGCATTCTGGTTCTAGAAATATAACTTCTTTGCTACATTGAGCATGCTATCTCTTTCTAACAACACTTTTAGAAAGGCACAGAACGCTAAATCGAAGCGAATCACTTTTTAGTTCTACGTGAGCATTTGAGTAAATATAACTTCCATATGCCGCAGCGCTTCTGGTTTTGCATTCAAATAACTCAGATTAGGAGAAGTTATGCATAACTTATTATTACATAAACGAATAAATGTATGAAAGAATGAATGAAAAAAAAAACCCGTCAGCTATTATTTATTATAATAACTCACTTAATTAAATTACCTAATTAACTATTTTTCTTTGAGAACTTTCTACTTTACCGAGATTGTATTCTTACTCGACTGCCGAAGGTTATTTTTTTGACTAGCAATTCGCCCCTAATTGACACGGTTGCAAATACCGTAAATCTTACCAAATTATAAACGCGAAAGTTTGTATGTATGTATGTGAGGTTGTTACTCTTTCACGCAAAAACTACTGAACCGATTGCGATGAAACTTGGAATATAGGTAGCCGGGAACGGGACTTACGCGGGTGAAACCGCGGGGCGCAGCTAGTTTTACTAATATATTAAACGCCAAAGTTTGTAAACATGTATGTGAATTCGTTAGTCAATCCCGCAAATACTACCGAACCGATTGCGATGAAACTTCGAATACAGATAGCTGAAGACCTGGGATTTATTTATTGATTTTACTTTAATTATAACGGTTAGAAACCAATTACTAGGTATAACTAAAGACTACCAAGCAAACACACATAAGCTACTTTTATCCCACACATAGGCATCTTTTTATCCCAATATTCTAGCGGGGCGCAGCTAGTAAATAAGTGTATTGAAGGACATTAAACACAGCGCAAGATAGAATCTCTAAAAATGCTGAAATAATGGTGAGATGAATAAATTAGAAAAAATGCCCTAGTTCGATCCGTTGTTTGTGAAAAAACATCAGAATTTAAAACCTCTTCCATTTTTGGAAGTCTGTTAGGTAAAAGTTAAAAACAACATAGTAAGTATAAGTACATATCAGTGAACGGATATAAGCATGGAAGAAGCCTTTTCATACTAACTCACCTTAAATAATAGCGCCAAAACTTAATCAAATACGAAGTATGCATACACAAACTACACACCATGCTACTAGCTAAGCAATATGGACCTTTGTTTATATTTCCACCAATGACGGCCACTGTGGCGCGTCGGTCGAACGGCTGACTGCACTGCAGAAGGCTGCGGGTTCGATTCCCGTCGGGTGCAAATATTTATGCTTAACGATAAATATTTGCATCCGGTCTGGGTGTCTTTCTATGTATAATAAGTATGTTTTTACAAAAAAAAAGTATAATAATATGTTGTATATCCGTTGTCTAGTACCCATAGTACAAGCCTAGTGCTTAGTTTGATTGTGCTGTGTGTAATTTCGTGCAATATTTATTTATATATTTAATTATGTGTTGACAACGAGGACGGTCCGGCGGCAATTTTATTTTATTTTATTTTATTTTATTTTATTCGGAAGACAAACAGTGACTAAAACTAAATAAATAAAAACAAATCTTAAAACTAAACACCATTTAAATGTCTCCGCATATAAATAGCTAAACCTGCGTCGTCACATCAGACATTACTCAAAAAAGAAAAAGAAAAACAAAGTATTAAACATTAACAAAGATAAAAAAAAAGGAAGGCAAAAATAACAAGTTACAAATAATAATAATAATAAAAAAATAATTAAAAAAAATAAAAATTACACAAAAACTAAAAACCAAGTTTGTTAGAGTTGAGACTCCAAACCAGAGTTTGCATTCAACCATCGACTAACTAAAGTTCTCCTAATACTATTAGTAGACGTGTTGAAAATATCCAGCTCAGGACAGTCAACCAAGGCATTAACACTGTTAGCAGCTCTTATAAAGTACGCATTGCGTCTATAATTCGTACCACCACGAGGTACCCCGAGACGAAACGACTGATGAGTCTCACGCATCACTGATCTAGTCGGCACCCTTAAACACACCAAGGACAAAAGATAAGCCGAGTCCACCTCAGACTGAAAGATTTTGCTACAAAAAACAATATCAGCTATCCTACGCCTTTCCTCGAGTGGAAGAATGTGATGCCTTCTACATCTGGCCTCGTAGTTAAGATCATGCACTTTCGTTTTGTATTGAAGGTATCTCATAAATTTGGACTGTATTATCTCTAGTCTGTCCACATAAATTTTATAATGCGGATTCCACACCTGCGAACAATACTCCAGGATACTGCGCACATAAGCACAGTACAGCACCTTGAAAATTTTAGCACTAGCAAATTGTGCACCTATCCGCTTGATAAAACCTAACGATTTATAGGATTTTTTCACGATACCGTCAATGTGCCTTCCATATGACAATTTACTATCATGCGTTACCCCCAAGTCACGAAATTCCTCCACTATTTTCAAGGCGGTTCCCTTAAGCTGATATGAAAACTTAACAGGCATAATCCTATGAGTAAAAGTCATGGAAAAACACTTCGACACGTTGAGGTCCAATTTATTAAGATGACAATATTTCTCTAGCCTTATAAGATCCTCCTGTATCATCTGACTATCACTAGGAGAGTTAACTCTCCTATAAACTTTCATGTCATCAGCATACAAGAGGAAGTCTGAAAACTGGAAACATGTGCCTATATCATTTACAAAGACATTAAACATCAACGGACCGAGGAGAGACCCTTGGGGAACACCAGAAGGGACCCTTCTCCACACAGAAGCATGACCATTGACCACAACCTTCTGTAGCCTATTTTCTACATAAGAGGAAAACCACCTGAAGAGACTACCATGAATTCCAGCCTCAAAAAGCTTTTGCAGCAGTATCGTATGATCTATGCGGTCGAATGCCTTGCTGAAATCAGTAAAGATAGCATCCACCTGACCACCTGAATCCACATTACGTGTAACATATTCGGTGAAGGTAATAAGGTTAGTGGTAGTCGATCTATTCTTTAAGAAACCGTGCTGCTGAGCTATGAAAGTTGGTGATAAAAAAGCGTACAACTGCGAGTAAACAACACGCTCAAACAATTTGGCAAATAAGCACAATTTAGATATAGGCCTATAATTTTTTATATTTTCTTTATTGCCATTTTTATGAACGGGCGTTATGAACGCAGATTTCCAGATAGAAGGTACGATACCCTCATGAATTGACCTACGAAAAATTAAACCCAATGGTACAACCAAGCTCGTAGAGCACTTAACTATAAATAGAGGCGGTATCCTATCAGGTCCCGCACCCTTGGACAGATCCATAGCCTTTAACAGTTTCAAAATCTCAGCCGAATCAATCTCAATGTCAAAAATGCAATCAGAGTGTTGAAGGCTTGTACTGACACCCCCATGCTGGTCAGTGGTAGCAGTGGTGAGGAAATTGGATTGGAAGTATTGACCAAACAGATCGCAGATAACGTCTCCAGAGTCAGTTGTTTGTTCTTCGTATGTCATGGTAGAAGGAAGGTTGTTTGCGCTACCTTTGTTAGTTTTAACAAACTTCCAGAAGAATTTAGGATCCTTAACGATAGAACTTTCAACAGACGCGATATATGAGCTATAACAGTTAATCTCTAATAATTTTGCTCTCTTACGAAGTAGAGAAAATGTTTCATAATCGTGAGCATTGCCGTATACTTGATATTTTTTTAGAAATTTGTGTTTTTCCTTTAAGACTTTTTTTAACGGAGCTGTGTACCAGGGTGGATACAAACTAGGGGCGTAATACTTCCGAGGAATGTACTTATCGATTAAGTCATATAAAATCTTATAAAAGTTATCGATCGCCTCATCAAGTGAAATATTTAGTAAAAAATTGTCCCAGTTAACATCCCCTAGTGACGACTTAATAGCCTCAAAATTTCCTGCGTTGTAGCAATATTTTTGCCTAGGACGAACTTTCAATTGTTTTATATCGGCGATAGGCAGCAAGATATTCAATGATTTATGGTGGGCATCCTCCTTCACTAAAGGATCATGGCAAGCACTGACGTCAAGTTTTGCATTAGATAAAACCCAATCAAGTACCCTATTATTAATATTATAAGAATAATTAAATTGATTGAAATTAAATTCCGCCAAAATATCAAAAAAATATGTTTGCGTATCCCCACTAATACCAGAAGGCTGAGATGAGTCTTCATCCATATCATAAAACCATTTAATATCCTTCATATTAAAATCACCGGTAACTATAAATATATCATTAGGGCTTGTATCCATTGCTAAAGAGAGTTTGTCCGTGAAGTTTGACAGCTGAGAATTAAAGTTATAACCCATTTTTTCATCACATAAATAGAGGGAACAAAAGTGTATATTTACAATATTACGACTCCTATTTTTTAAAGTTACCGTTACCCAAATATCCTCGGCAGACGACGACCATTCCAGGCGGTGTGCCGCCGCTAAATCGCGTCGTATCGCTATCAGCACGCCTCCACCGTATAACTCATTTGTGACTAAATAATTCCTATCTCGCCTAAATACTATATATCTACCATCGAACAGCTCACAGTCGCCAATACTATCCAGCAACCAAGTTTCCGTGATTAAAATAACATCATAGTTATTAAGAAGGACGTTTCTTTTGAAATCCATTGTTTTGGTACGTAATCCTCTAGTGTTTTGATAATAAATACTAAGCTTTATATTAGCCATCTGATAGGAATTTTAATATAATAACTAAGATAAGTCAAAATAACTAATTTTAAATATCTAAACGATATTAAACCAAAATAAAAAAATATGATAATAAACGTACCGTAATGGTTATAAATTATACGCCCAAAGTAAATCTGTAAATCAAAATAGTATAGTAAAAACAATACATACCTAAATAGTAAATATAATATTAGAATTAAAATACATTCACTCAATATTCCAAAATTATTACTATTATAGAAAGAACAAGGTAGTACGAAAATTCCAAATTGCATCAATCGCCCAAGCACGATGGGCTTACGACCTTCAAGCGATAGTGAGCGGAACCGAAGTAGCAAAGCGCAAGCGACTATGCGCTGTATGACACGAAAAACGGACGCAATGCGTAGCGATAAATGCTTGGATGTGGTTAAACTTACGTACCTGAACTGGATGAACATCGCGCAGTGATGATAGTATAGGTAACAATGAACGAGATTGAATGCGGTTTCTAAACTTTTAACAGCTGTATACACAATAGTGTAAACTATAAACAAAAATGCAAATAACACAATGATTTTACGTAGATTAAAAAACATTAAACAAAAAAATATTGATCTATAATTATAAATTAGTTTCAGTTTATTCTCCTTAAATCCTTCTCTTCTCTTATAAAAAATATCGGAGATGTATCTGATTTCCGGGCCATAATTTTACAGTGTTTTACCCAGATAACACTGTAAAATTATGCTATACGCTGTTCTCTAACGTGATTAAATCTTTGAATGACCCAATCCGACTACAACCGAAGTGACAGATTCGTGTCGCGGCACACTTTTTAATCATTGCGGCCTATTTTAGATAGATAGATAAGACGTTCATTTGCACTAATAACAACACACACATGAACACAAATAATTATCGTACAACTAAAATAACTTAGGTATCACTAATTAAGGTGATTACGTGGTGTCATTTTGAAGCGTAAGGAATACTTCCACGCTTATATATCCGTTCACTGGTACCTATACATTACAGTACCTACCTACCTACGTGACAACAACCAAAAGTGCTAATTTCTGTGAACTCACGACCGAAACACGTCATTACACTTCGTAGAAAAGTCTATGCGTTCAAATATGTATTTAAAATAACAATGTTCCTTTCAAATTCAAATTTATATTAGTTTTATTCTTTTAAATCTTTAATTTACATATTTTTTAGAAACGTCAAGTAAACTACCAAGATCAACAGCTTATCATAACCCCCTTATTACAAACCTAAGTCTTAAACCTAATCCATGGGTAGTCCATCGTCGTCACTATCGGACATTACCTACGCCAAACTGCCAGCTAACAGTAAAACGACTACGTCATCAAAATATCCTTAATTCTATTATAATGAACGTTTGTAAACGCTAAAATGGTCGGCGTGTAAGGACGCAGGCTTCCGTTTTAGGCGCAGGCGCATCCTACGCAGACATAACTGTTGTTTGAATTGAGAACGGTTATGGATACGTAAATGTTAGTGAAAAATCTTACTAATATCATAAACTAGCAGTGCCCCGCTGTTTCATTCACATACGTCCCGATCCCGCGGAAATCTTACTAATATTATAAACGCGAAATTTTTTATGTAAGTGTGTTAAGGTAAGATTGTTACTCTTTCACACAAAAACTACTGAACCGATTGCGATGAAACTGGGAATATAGGTAGCTGGGGACCAGGATTAACACATAGGCTACTTTCTATCCCGATATTCCCGCGGGAACGTGACTTAGCGAGTGAAACCGCGGGGCGCAGCTAGTATTAGGGGTTAAAGTATGAAATTGCCGATTTGTACTGAAAATCTTAATTGTTTATTTTTTAAATTTTTAACAATTTTTTTTAATCAAAATGGTTGCCATTATTATCTATACATTGCTGCCATCTAATGGGAAGGTTATTAATGCCTTTGCGATAGAACTCCGACGATCTAGACTGCACAAACTGTGTGAAAGCATTTTGTACTGCCTCCTGGGAAGAAAACTTCTTGTCACGTAGATAATTGTCCAAATCACGAAAAAAATGGTAGTCCGTTGGAGCAAGGTCTGGTGAATACGGAGGATGACGAATGGTTTCTAAGTGCAGTTCCTGAAGGGTCAAAATGGTTTCTCGTGCTGTGTGAGGTCTCGCGTTGTCGTGGAGCAATAATGGTGAAGATCGATTCATGAGTCGGGGCTGTTTTACTGCTAGTTTTGTCAACATGGTTCGGAGATGGACAATAGACAATAGACATCTGCCGTAATTGCTTGACCAGATCGAAGAAAACTATAGTGAATAACACCATGCTGAGACCACCAAACAGTTACCATTACCTTTTTATTGGTAAGTTTTGCTTTAGGACACTGTTGTGGCATTCGACCTGGGGTCAGCCATTGCATTTTTCTTTTCCGGTTATCATAAAGAATCCACTTTTCATCACATGTTACAATTCGATCCAATATTCCTTCATTTCTGTACCGGTTCAACAAGGCAACACAAGTTTCAACACGCGTTTCTTTCTGCAGATCAGTCAAATCATGAGGCACCCATTTTTCATATTTTTTTATTTTATTGATTTGACGCAAGTGAGTCAATAAAGTGGGTAAGGTAACGTTAAACCATGCCGCTAATTCCTGGGTAGTTTGACTAGGATCGGCTTCCACTATCTCTCTTAATTCATCGTTATTCACCTGTGTGGGCGGTCTTCCTCGTGGCTCGGTCTCCAATCTAGAACTCGTTTATCCCAAAGGTTGTCGGTTCTATCTACGGCTAATATGGCTAGCCCACTGCCACTTAGGGTTAATAAATAAACATATCTACGCGTTTTTAGGTAAAGGACCTTAACAAAAACCTTGGAATCTGCAAAATACATTAAAATGAAAGAAGGTAAATATTACTCAATACGGGTCACGTACGTAGATCGTTGGAAGATCGTGACGCAAACTACATGTTATTGTCCCCTTAATAACGCTAAAATAAATGCTTAATTTAGATGTTTGTTTGTCTTTCAATCATAGAGAAACTACTGAAACGATTGCGGTGGAACTTGGTACGTACCTCACACAGCACGAGAAACCATTTTGACCCTTCAGGAACTGCACTTAGAAACCATTCGTCATCCTCCGTATTCACCAGACCTTGCTCCAACGGACTACCATTTTTTTCGTGATTTGGACAATTATCTACGTGACAAGAAGTTTTCTTCCCAGGAGGCAGTACAAAATGCTTTCACACAGTTTGTGCAGTCTAGATCGTCGGAGTTCTATCGCAAAGGCATTAATAACCTTCCCATTAGATGGCAGCAATGTATAGATAATAATGGCAACTATTTTGATTAAATAAATTTGTTAAAAATTTAAAAAATAAACAATTTAGATTTTCAGTACAAATCGGCAATTTCATACTTTAACCCCTAATATTAAAATAATTTAAGAAAAGTTAAAATTTTGTTTTTTTGTTTGTCTAATTTTAATACTTTACGTTTTATAAGGTATGTGTTTTCGAATTAAACTCAAAATCCACGTCGAATTCACAGAAAAATGTGCATTCGGTATTTCATGACGGAATGTTGTTGAATATTTTTTGTGTCAAGATTGAATGCGCCATTGTTTCCTAAATTTTAATACATTTTTGAGTTCAAGTATAATATTATAAACCCCAATATTTTCCGAGTTTAACTTGCGTTTTACCTATTTATTAACAGCATTGTTGCAATGCTGTACATACGTTTCCCTGTCTTTAAAGATGAATTCTTCAGGGCACAATGCAAAAAAAAAAAAATGAGCAGTTGGTTTTAAAAAAGCGTCACCGCAAAAAACTACATATTCGTTCATTTGAATGAACAGGGTATTATCTAAAAATCACGACTTTTGGATAAGAAATGAAGTATTATTAAGAAAATTGAGATATTTCTAATAAAGACAGGGACTTGTGGAATAATTTTAGTTTTTTCTCAAAAACAGAAAACGGAAAAAATAATAAAATAACAGATACACTATCAAATAAATAGTTTGAAATTGGTCTCCTAAAAACGTTTTTAACATAATACTCTGTTCATGGCATATGCCATTTGCTCACTTAGATATATATCTAAAAAATAATAAGAAATTTTAATGATTTCTTATTCTTAAAACTATCATAAACCTTTTAATATAACTTGAAATACTTCGATTAAATCCGCAACTACCTATGAGTCACGTACCTTACTTCTCGCGAGCAAGGCGACTGACCAAACTGGGCCATCCGACTTTCACTGGCGGCCATACTATTTCATACCACACTACCTATTATAATACTAAACGTTACTTAATACCTATACAAGTGGTTACTTACTAAGTTGATATAAAACTTTACTTATTATTCATTATCATTTATCATTCATTATCATTTATTTATTGCTTCATGACAGTTAAGGACGCGACTCATGTGAAATCCCTTCCGATGGAATGGTTTTATTCATAACCGGTATCAAATAGATCTTTAAACAATGTATTATGTTATTGTACATGATACAAGAAGTGTCCCCTTCATTTCAAAAACAATAAAAAATAACTTTAAATACCACTATTATACGGGCAAAGTTACCCCTGTTTTACAAAATAAATCAATTTTTCTTCTAAATCCTTAACCGCTATATTTTCTTATAGTCATCATAATATTAGAAAATACAATACCTAGAACCTCTTCATCGCATTTTATATAAATATTATTTTAATCTTCGTTAATGATTGATTTTACGAGAAATTGTAGATTATTTCATGCAATTCCATCTCGCTCATTTATATGCGATCGGAGAAGGACCGATAATTATCATCTATCGCAGTCTTAAGAAGTTGTGTTGGTTTTAAGCAGAGACATGTTATATCGGCGTCTTCGCTCCTGGAAGACTGTGCACTTGACAACTTTTGAAATATCAATTTCAATTTTCTCTAAGGTTAAGGTAATTTTTGCTTTGATATATCAAAACCGTCCTGTTGAACCCAGTTAGATCCAGTCTGTCCTTATCTAACTAACCGACAAACACTTGAGTGAAAATAGGACTGACTGGGATCTCTCTAACATCAAACCGGACCATTTTTTTGACGAAGTAAGCTTTCTAGTTACTCTGTAGTACTATTTCTATGGTTTTAAGTAGTAAAGCCAACTAAAGCCAAGTGTTTTTTAAGTTTTTTTTTAACTGTGGCATTGAGATGTTATATCCTAGTACGGCCACCAAGGACTTAAAGTACTAGATGCATATTTAATAGTTGTAATTTTATTTCAATAACGGTTCAGCAATTGTTGCTTATTTTGCATGCAATTACTTCGGTATCTTTAGTGATTTCAAGCAGAATAATAAATACGGACTGTACCATTTTTGAAAACAAAAAAGCCAGCCGTCAGGTGACGCCTGACAGATGTGAAACGTTTGACATTGACAGATACGTTTTCATATAGAACTCGCCACGGCCTCGTCAAGCCAAAAATCAGGTTTACCTGGGGGGCCTATGGATGTTACACATCAAAAAACCCTTCAAATATGCACCTGATAGGTTTTACGTAACTTCGAACTTTCCAGACTGTATTAAAGGTGACGTTAAAAACATGTTCTACGTAGATTTTACGCTCAACAATAAACGTATCTATCTATCTATCTTCTATCTATACTTATAATAAAGGAAGAGAGGACAAAAAGTCTGTACTTGGAAGTAAATTTAAAAAAAAGTTAGGAAAAGAGACGTAAAAAAAGTAGTAGAACAAAATTATATAACTTTTAAAATTCATGTCTGTCCGTCTGTTTCTCTGTTTGTACCTTATACAATTAAAAACTACTAACTGTTCGTTCCATAGACTTACAATTAAAAACTACCTACTTATCCGATTGAAATCTGGTTTTCAATATTGGATACCTAGTTCTATTTTAGAGGAACGTCGTGGTATACTTTACATCGAAATCTAATTAGTAGAACCCGAGTAATGAACGAAAAAGTCGACTATGCACTATATTTCTACGCAGATTAAATAGCGGGTAACAGTTAAGTAGTTTATTTTGATAATGGCGCACGTGTCCGGCTCGCACTTGACCGGTTAGCCTGGCGTAAATCCGTTTTTGAAACCGTTAAATATAGATCGATAACAAGCAAAGATGCGTCCGAGACCGACATCCATATCGCAGAAAGAAATATTACCATTAATTCTTCATTATAAGAAGAAATACACCAGTTTTTTGTAACAATATAGCGGTGCTAATTGTTCTACTTCGCAGCACACTACGGATGGATAGATTCGATGTTTCTACTTACGTGAAATGCTAGTTATACTTATCTCAAAGCTATCACGTTTGCGACGAATCGCTTATGTTCCGTGCAATACTTTATTATTGTTTCCAATTGTGCTTGTGGAAAGTTGAAAGTAGCTTTAGGTTGCATTGTCATCTGTTTCTAAACTATTCCCAAAGTCCCAGCCCGCTAGCTAGTCGGGAAGTGCCTCAAATCGAAGTTGCAAGATTCCGCCCGGACCGACAAACAAACAAACAAACAAACTAAAAAAGTAAGCGTATAAAAACGTGGGAATATTTTTTATTTCCCCGGGTTTAAATCGTTCCTTTATAATTTTGTTTTTCTTTTCTAAAGATTACTTGTTTGGTCAAGAATTTCTTATCCAAGAATAGGCGTCAAAACCACACCCTCGCTTGTCCGTCTGTCTTTCCATTTTAATGCTCCGTACCTAAAGGATAAAAACACGATCCTTTTACTAAGACTTCACTGTCCGTCTGTCACCTCATGAACCGAGCTATATACACAGCAATCTTCACAGATGATGTATTTCTGTTACCGCCTTTTTAAGATTAAGTGTTATCTAATATTATTCTATGTCATTCCTTCGCAATGCGAATAAGGAATGACGAAGCGAAACGCTTAGTGCCAATCTTTATTACTAATGGCAAGTCATTTGCTTTAATATATGATAAATTATAAGTATTTATAACTATATAATAGCGTCAATTTACTATGGCTATTACATAAAATTACATTAGGTAGGTAGGTACATACAAATTATACAAATTACGTGACTTCTTTAACTTATCTATCTTCTAAACTTATAATAAAGGAAGCGAGGACAAAAAGTCTGTACTTGGAAGTAATTTAAAAAAAAAGTTGTCTAGTGGGCTTTGAAAAAGTAGTAAAACAAAATTATATTATTTTTAAAATTCATGTCTGTCTGGTTGTTTATCTGTCGATATTCCATCTGGACATTAGCCAGTGTCAAGTATTATTGATATCAGCAAGTTATTAGCATCGTAACAGTCAAGTCGTCATAGTTGAAGTCAAGTCGAGGGAATCATTGTAAAACGGAAGCCATTTACAATGATTGTTCACGGAGCTTTGGAGACTACGCTAAAGTTAATCCATAATTTTCTGAATACATTAGTAACAAACAAACTAGGTTCTATTTTCAAACTTAAGAAAAACACTGGCATCAAGAAGTTTTTTTTTTATCTCTCCACGAGACGCATAGTAGTAATGCCAGCGTCAATATTTTTAAAAAACAGGCACAAATATATATTTTTAAGCAAAAAAACTTGCTCCCTTTAGAAATCGAAATCCCAACCTTCTGCAGCACCACAGAGGTCGTCAAAGGTATTTAAAGTAATTTTATTTTAAGAAAAATACCTCCTTAACCTGTTCAAAGTTCACAGCCTTGTCAGAAATTGTCCAAAAACCTTGATATTTTAAATTTCCGCCAATTGTAGTTTGCGGAAGTAAAAAAAGTAAACTTTACTCAGTAAGTATGTTGACTTTAAAGTTATGCAGTTAAATTATTATAACTAATTTATTTTAAACTATCTTTATGTAATGAATGATTAATTAATTTTTTGAATATTGCGTTTTATAATTGTTTCCGTTTTGGGTTAAGTATAATTTATTTTTAAATACAATCTTACTTCATACTAATATTAGAAACGTGAAAGTTTGTGTATATGTAATATGTATGATGTGACTTTGTTACTCTTTCACGCAAAAACTACTGAACAGATTGCGATGAAACTTGGTGTATAGGTAGCTGGAGACAGGCTTTTTATCCCGATATTCCAGCGGGAACGGGACTTACGCGGGTGAAACCGCACAACGCAGCTAGTTAATTATATAAACTCTAGTGTTATGGGTTTCGCTAATGCTAAGTATTTTTTTTGTATTTCGAAAAAATAAAGTAAATTTTAAATAAAAAATACCCCGACTACTTTTAAAAACCACAGACAATTAAAAAAGACCTTGAACAGTCAACCTTGAAAAAGCCAAATGTAAAGTTGGCGAAAACTCGGGTCAAATAATGAATAAAAACGCGATAAAACCGGATAAATAAAGTGTTTTATTATGCAAAATCGCGAAAACCATAGAAGAAATTAATTAAAAAAGATCTTATTTTTTTTATGTTTTTCTTTTTTTTTAATTATTTGTGTGTTTTTTTTGGCTGAACGACAACGCGACGACTTATAAGACATCATGTTACGGCCCTATAAACTGCATGCAATTTTGTTTAAATTCGTCGTCGTGTATTATTTTCATTTGTTTTTCTGCTGGACAGACAGAGGGATAAGCGAATGATATTTTTTTCCTTTTTAAGGATACGGAACCGTAAAAAAAAACTAAATAAATAGACTTACCAACATCGGTATGTTTGGCACGACGACTGAGTCGTCATCAGGTCCGGAACTCATCTCAGGTTGGAATGTGTACTGACGTCTGTATTGAAAGGACAGCGTTCCGTTCTCGTTGTCTGTGATGTTCACTTTCTCCCATTCTTCTCTGTGAACAGATAACATAAAATATTTAGGACTAGCTGCGCCCCGCGGTTTCACCCGCGTAAGATTTATCAAAATCGGTTCAGCATTTTTTCTTTCATAAGAACCTTCTCCTGATCATAACAAATACAACGCAAAAAGAATTATCGAAATCGGTCCAGCCGTTCATGCGTGATGCCGTGACCAAGGGAAAAAAGGATTCATTTTTATATATTAAGAAGAAGATATAAGAATTCTTAGGTATATAGCTGTTTTGGACTCCAAATAAACTAGTAGTTCTGCGAACAGTAGACCTCGCTAGAACCATGCGAATACAGACTTTTTTGAAACAACCAAAAACTTTTTTTGTACGAGAAACACCAATCAAAAATCCCCCACGACAAAAAAAACCATATGCTCTTAGAACTTGAATATCAAGTTTCATCAAAATCAGTTGACAAAGAGGAGAACCAACATACAAAAAAAAAATTGGCCGATCTGAACTTATAAAGGACACGTAAAAACTATTAAACCAATTGCGATGAAACTCGGTATACTAATAGCTGGAGATGGGGATTAACACCGAGGCTACTTTTTATCCCGATCCTCCAGCGGGATGGGGACTTCTAGTTTATTAAAACCTGAATGTTCTTTACTTACAGGTAGACATAAGGCCCCAGCTCGTCCAGCACCGGCTTGGAACCATTATTCAGGAACTCGTCAGCATTCGTGACATTGTAGACGAACACTCGGATGAACGGTCGCACTGGCGGGCGCGCCCACCACTCGAACGTCTGTGCGCCCGGTCGTAGCACCAACTCCTGTAGGCAACGAACTCGAATATATATTATGGAAGTAACAATCCTTTGAAATAATGTTCCACGCAAACGGTGGTTGCGGGGCCTAGAACGATGATTCGACCGCCAGTCTGTCACTAAAGATCGTCCGCCATCGGTCAATCCAAAGCTCGATCATACGTAATACTGTATGGAACATGTCAGTGTGTGCATCTGCTGCTGTGTCACCGTGGAACAGGTTTTTTTCGAATTTAATGGAGAAGTTAGATCTCCATTTTATTAATTCTCGTAGCCTGTAGGTACATAATGTAGATTTTAATCAAGTATTACTGGGAGTCATAGTGGAGACCACAATGCAATGGTATACGGAGTGTTGTGGCGACCACCTACTCGGTGGACCGACGACATTTGAGTTCTACTTTAACAAGTAAGCAGCTCCCAAACTCCAAAGAACTATACCAATTTTAAAATCAGAATTATTTAAGTAGCCCTTCAATGTCACGTCGATAGTTACCAGTCGACTCGCATCTCTTTCAGTTTCATGCAGAGTGACAGAGATAGGGAAACACGCAAACACGCCACGCCTTCAGTGTGACCCTACATCAAACCTCCACCGATCGCAACTATACTAATGAACTGACTCCCATCTCTCTCACTATCATACAAAGCAAGACACGCGCGGCCACACGCCACGCCTTACATTTAGTGTGACCCTACATCAAACTTCCAACGATCGCAACTTTACTAATGAATCGACTCCCATATCTCTCACTACCATACAGATCAAGACACGCGTGGTCACACGCCACGCCTCACATTCAGTGTGACCCTACTTCAAACCTCCACCGATCGCTACAAACTAATGAACCGACTCGCAACGAAACAAACGATTGCACAAACCCAAGCCCCCGTGAGAGTTCGATCGCTCCTTGACCCAGATACTTTGAATATAACTGCAGTAATCTATGTATGAAGATGGACTTACAGTTCGCTGAGGTTCGCTGGCATATTGATCGCTTTTTAATCGCCTTCCAAAAAGGAGGAGATTAGGTAAGTCGGTGGCACTACCGACTAGTAGAATAAATCTACTTACAAAAAAATAAAGTACATTTTTGACCGAACGAGCGAAGCGAGTGATGTCCAGTGTAGACGGGCCTGGCGCTTGTATCTTTGTATGTTTGCTCGACGATAACTTGAGTTTCGTAGCTCCGATCTCCATGAATTTTGTTTTCTTTTTGAAACATCTATGTACCTACCCATGTCTTATGAAATGAATAAATGAATATAAGTCATTTTGTCTTTTTTAAAGTCGGTTGTAAAGTATTCTTTAATTAAAAGCTTTATTTAACTTGCAATCGCAATAAACAAATTTTGAAGATATGAAGTTAGTATTTAAACAGTGTATTTCCGGGACGGTAGTATACCTATACTAATAAGCAGAGCTGGGATTGCTTTAGGGATGATTTTCATTAGAATGGGCTGTGGATGGGTCAGAGCCGGTTCTAATGAGAATTATCCCTAATTCCTAAGACGTTTAACAACTTTTGTTTAACGAGTGAATAAGGAAGTAAGTAAACGAGGATGTTTGTATGTTACTCCTTCACGCAAAAACTACAAAACCGATTGCAATGAAACTTGACACATAGCTGTATTACCAATTTACCACATACGTTACTTTTTCTCCTGATATTCCCATGGGTTTGGGAGTGACGCGGGTTCCACTGCGGCGGCGCAAGCGCAGCTAATGATACAAATAAGAAATATGTCTACTTGCGCACGAGTGGAAAGCGACGCGATCGACCGCATCCGACCTGCCTGCTATTGAACTAGTTATTACTTCGCAATGGGATTGTTATATCATGAATATCATAGAATTATTATTTGGGGATTTGTATCGGACGTCCGACAAACTTAGATTTTCGCAAAGAAATACATTTTCAAAAAAAACTGTGACAGGATTCGAACCTGAACACTATCCACTATTCACTGCGCCGCACGTGATTCCCATGTGGCGCAGTGGTTAGCGCGCTCGCTAGTTCTTTAAATCTTCTTATTCCGATATTTCCGCGGGAACGGACTTACGCGGGTGAAACCTCGGGCCGCAGCCTTTAAAATATATTACATCACAATAAGTTTATTATGGCGCCCTCTAGAGGCAATATAGTTATAGATTAAAATAATCTCTTTAATAAATTTTTCAAATCCCTAGATAGAGATATCAGACAAATAAAATGTAACACCACCGAATGAAAAACGTCACTATGATATTTAAAAAGTAATAAAAATCAAAATTTGAAGGCTTTTAAATTTGTTTGGGATCGAACTTATTCGACAAGTAATCTTTTATCCGTAGAATGTAAAATCAGGCCTAAAACAATTGTATTTCTCGCGGAGATATCCGGTGTCTCCACACGTCATGTCGCGTGTTATGGCGACGGATCACGTACCTATTGATAAATATATTATGTTACCTGATCGTCGTAGGTATATCAACATAATCAACACATACATAACTAGTAGTTCGCCCCGAACTGAGACCTCACGACCCCCTATCTCACCAACCCCCCTACCGATCCGGCTCATCTTCGAACTCATAAATTCTATTGAGCTATACTAGGCGCATACCAAAATTCATCAAGATCGGAGTTACGATACTCAAGTTATCGTTGAACAAACATACAAACATACAAAGATACAAAGTTACCAAGATACAAGCGCCAGGCCCGTCTACACTGGACTTCACTCGCTTCGCTCGTTCGGTCAACTAACTGCGCCCCGCTATTTCACCCGCGTAAGTCCCAATCCCGCGGGAATATCGGGATCACAAGTAGCATATAACCTTCCTCGATAAATGGAATATCAAACGCAAAGATTTTTTCAATTCTGACCAAGTAGTTCCTGAGATTAGCGCGTTCAAACAAACTCTTCAGCTTTATAATATTTGTATAGATAATACCATAGATTTATATTATCTATCGATTATAGATAGATAATAGTAGAAGTACCAACTTCCAGACAAACCGTCACAGGTTTAAGGAAGTGAAGATAAATGTACCTAAACATTAGTTTTATTTAAAATAAACACAAAAAAGTAACTCACATGGTCTATGAACATCCGGATCCACGCGTTGAAGAATATGGCACATACTATCCCCAGCAGCAGTAGCAGCACGGCAGACGCCAGCACGAACCCTGGGGGACAACGATACTCAGGTTAGGTTTGATTTAATTTATTTCTCATCGGTTGTGAATCGATCATGGCCATTTGGAAAGTAGCCAGTGTCAAGTATTATTACTTACTAGCTGCGCCCCGCGGTTTCACCCGCGTAACTTCCTATCCCGTAACGTTAATGATCCCTCACGTATGTCATACCAAGTATTGCTTAACGATCATTCAAAGTACTATATAATATTTCTACCTCTAAACCAACCCTGTACCAAGTTTTATGAATATCGGGTCACCCGCTCTTTTTCACCCATCACGTATGTTGTACCAAGTGTTGCTTAACCCGTACGATCATTCAAAGTACCCTATATGTATAATATTATTTCTACCTCTAAGCCAACCCTGTACATATTTCACTCATATCGGTTCACGGGTTGTTGAGTTAGAAATACACGACTTTATTTTTCATAGCTGCCGTCCCGCAGTTTCACTCGCGTAAGTCCCGATCCCGAGGGAATATCGGGATCAAAAGTAGCCTATGTCATATCTGGATAATGTAGCTTTCTATTAGTAAAAGAATTTTTGAAATAGGTCTAGATGTTTCTGAGATGACCCCCAAAATACATACATACATACATGTTACCAACGTAACCTCTTTATAATATTAATTATACCAACATAAAACAAAATATTAGGAATCAAAAGTACAATGAGATATTGCAAAAGGATTTTTAAAAAGCACTGCAGTTTGGTGACACAACCGTCTCGCATGGAGCCGACCGATTGAGCCGCGCGGCATGATGCCTCACAGAGTTGGCTGGCCACCCTCATCATCGTCGCCCGCTACGTGTATATATATGCACGCTTGGTACTTAGTAATTATTTATTGTGGAGTTATTTTAAAACTGTAATATCTCGTGAGATATTCATTGAAATCAAGTGATGTTAAGGACAATTATGTTTAAAATTAAATACTTTTAATGAATAAGGTATTTATTTGGATAAGGATTAATATCATATTTACAAAATTACCTTCGGAAACAATGCATTGTTCTACAATAAATTTCATTACTCTAAAAGATGTCATATTTAGTCAACCTTAAGAGTTAGACATATGCTGTCGCAGACTATTTATTAGATCCTTTTTAGAGGAAGAATTCTCTCATATATGGTTTTTATGTAACTCTGACCGTTTACTCAGCGCACGCGACAGAATCTCGGAACAGGGTGATTTTTTTCCCGTTTTTGCAACATTTTTCATGGATGCTCCGCTCCTATTAGTCGTAGCGTAATGTAATATAGCCTATAACCTTCCTCGATGAATGGACTATCAAACACAAAAAGAATTTTTCAAATCGGACCAGCAGTTCCTGAGATTAGCGCGTTCAAACAAACAAACAAACAAACAATCAATCAAACAAAAAATCAAACAAACTCTTCAGCTTTATAATATTATATACTAGCTGCGCCCCGCGGTTTCACCCGCGTAACTTCCTATCCCGTAACGTTAATGATCCCTCACGTATGTCATACCAAGTGTTGCTTAACGATCATTCAAAGTACTATGTAATATTTATACCTCTAAACCAACCCTGTACCAAGTTTTATGAATATCGGGTCACCCGCTCTTTTTCACCCATCACGTATGTTGTACCAAGTGTTGCTTAACCCGTGCGATCATTCAAAGTCAACCCTGTACCAAATTCCATTCATATCGGTTTACGGGTTGTTGAGTTAGAAATAGAAATACACGACTTTATTTTTCAAAGCTGCCGTCCCGCAGTTTCACTCGCGTAAGTCCCGATCCCGAGGGAATATCGGGATCAAACGTAGCCTATGTCATATCTGAATAATGTAGCTTTCTATTAGTGAAAGAATTTTTGAAATCGGTCTAGAAGTTTCTGAGATTACCTCCAAAATACATACATATATACATGTTACCAACGTAACCTCTTTATAATATTAATTACCAACATAAAACAAAATATTAAGAATCAAAAGTACAATGAGATATTGCAAAAGAATTTTTAAAAAGCACTGCAGTTTGGTGACACAACCGCGACACAATGCGAGAGCATGGAGCCGACCGATTGAGCCGCGCGGCATGATGCCTCACGGAGTTGACTGGTCACCTTCATCATCGTCGCCCGCTACGTGTATATGCACGCTTGGTACTTAGTAATTATTTATTGTAGAGTTATTTTAAAACTGTAATATCTCGCGAGATATTCATTGAAATCAAGTGATGTTAAGGACAATTATGTTTAAAATTAAATACTTTTAATGAATAACGTATTTATTTGGATAAGGATTAACATAATATTTACAAAATTACGTTCGGAAATAATGCATTGTTCTACAACAAATTTGATTACTCTAATAGATGTTATATTGAGTCAACCTTAAGAGATAGACATATGCTGTCGCGGACTATTTATTAGATCCTTTTTAGAGGAAGAATTCTGTTATATATGGTTTTTATGTAACTCTGACCGTTTACTCAGCGCACGCGACAGAATCTCGGAACAGGGTGATTTTTTTCCCGTTTTTGTAATATTTTTCATGGATGCTCCGCTCCTATCAGTCGTAGCGTGATGTAATATAGCCTATAACCTTCCTCGATAAATGGACTATCAAACACAAAAAGAATTTTTGAAATCGGACCGGCAGTTCCTGAGATTAGCGCGTTCAAACAAACAAACAAACAATCAAACAAACTCTTCAGCTTTATAATATTATAGTATAGTATAGATAAGTAATATAAGTAATAAGTAATAAGTATAGACTAGTAGTTCGCCCCGAACTGAGACCTCACGAGAATCCATTTACAGAGATTTTATTTTTTGTAGGATTTTAACACCAACAGCTTTATTTTTTTACAAAATAAGAATTATAATTAAACGAATAATATAACGAAGACAAGAAAAACGATAACATAACACGAATTATTTCCGAATTACGACACTAGCCCACAATTTGTAACATAAACATGAATTATTGACCGAACGAGCGAAGCGAGTGAGGTCCAGTGTAGACGGGCCTGGCGCTTGTATCTTTGTATCTTTGTAACTTTGTATCTTTGTATGTTTGTTCGACGATAACTTGAGTATCGTAGCTCCGATCTTCATGAATTTTGGTATGCGCGTAGTTTAGGTCAATAGAATTTATGAGTTCGAAGATGAGCTGGATCGGTAGGGGGGTTGGGGAGATAGGGGGTGCAAAAAGAGAAAATAATCAAGTTCTTAAAATTTGTTAATAGATGGCGCTCGAAATCACTGTTAGATCGCGGTATCGTTGCGTTTGCTTGCGATATATACTCCAAGATCAGACATTTTTGTAGGGAATTCAAACGTCTATTAGTGTTCAATGTAAATAATTCATGTTTATGTTACAAATTGTGGTCGATTGTCGTAAGGAATAATTCTTGTTTTGTAAAAAAATAAAGCTGTTGGTGTTAAAATCCTACAAAAAACAAAATCTCTGTAAATGGATTCTCGTGAGGTCTCAGTTCGGGGCGAACTACTAGTTTACATTGAACATTAATGGACGTTTACATTCCCTACAAAAATGTCAGATCTTGGAGCATATATCGCAAGCAAACGCAACGATACCGCGATCTAGGAGGGATGTCGAGCGCCATCTATTGACAAATTTTTAGAACTTGATTTTTTTCTCTTTTTGCACCCCCTATCTCCCCAACCCCCCTACCGATCCGTCTCATCTTCGAACTCATAAATTCTATGGACCTAAACTACGCGCATACCAAAATTCATGAAGATCGAAGCAACGATACTCAAGTTATCGTCGAACAAACATACATAGATACAAAGTTATAAAGATACAAAGATACAAGCGCCAGGCCCGTCTACACTGGACCTTACTCGCTTCGCTCGTTCGGTCAATTATAATATTAGTATAGATTAGTTTTGCAAGTTGCATTAAACAGGCAAGTCGTCGTAGTAAAAGTCAAGTCGAGGAAGTAATTGTAAACGGTGGCTCTTTACAATGACGCGCGAGCTTTGGGGACAACGCTAAAGTCCATGTTTTGCACCGATTTTCTCTTCAATACACATGTACCTACACCTTTACGAAACTAAAAGTTGTATATCAAAAGTTATTCGCCTAGACGTCTAGAACAACCCCCTTTCGGCTTAAATGGTCATCGTCGGAACACGCTGTATAAGAAGATTAATATAAAAATACGTTAAAACAAATTAAATGACACCAAACTGGCAAAACCATAATACAAAGAAAAAAAACTATATACCTACTTATTATAAGGAATCGATCACCAACACCATACGTCGTAACTCATAATTGCAACATACTCGACGCATTTACCTACGAGCAAAGACAATAAAGCCGAATGACCGCTCATATCGCAATTTTACTCAATAGCGGCAACAGAAGTACATCATTTGTGAAAATTTCAACTGTCTAGCTATAACGCTTCTCGAGAAACAGCTTGGTGACAGATAGACGAACGGACGGACGAACGGACAGCGAAGTTTCAGTAAAATGTCCCTTAGCGTTCCGGGCAGAGGGTGAGGTAATAATCAAACTTTGTGACCGGCCATTGCGTTACCTATCCATACCTACACTCTTTGTGATTGGCCGCTTCTTACACGAGAGTGCTATTAAAAAATAGCTTTAGGTTGCATTGTCATCTGGTTCCGAACTATTCTCAAAGTTTCAGCCCGCTAGCTAGTCGGGAAGTGCCTCAAATTGAAGTTACAAGATTCCGCCCGGACCGACAAACAAACAAGAAAAGTGAGTATTTCGTAAATTCGTTTTTATTGCTCATAGCATATGTACAAGAAATATTTTAAAGGAAATAATCATCCTCAAAAAAATATTTCAATCAATTCAATTCTTTTTTCCTTTATATTTCTAAGAAAGTGAGAATATAAATATGTAGGTACTATTTACGTATTACTTATGATCATTTGTCTTCATCGGTCAACTGGTTGTATCGTCTTTGCGTACGAGTAAGTATAAGTACATAACATTGTTATGTAAAGTGGTATACATAACACAACCGTTTTGTTTGAAACTCCTATATTTTGCCGTGTCGAATCGATTCTCATGCTTCTCGAACTGTTCAATGAGGCCAAAGACTTTTGAATATTCGGAGTAAATAGACTGGAACTATAAAAGATAATAAGATTCATATTTCTTATGTTTATTGCTCAAGGCAAGCCTACTCCACCTGACAATGTCCTGGGCTCTACGCCACAAATAACTTGGATTAAAAGTTGCTTGCGCTGTGTAATTCATCTAAAGTTAGATGTAAAGGCCAATTATTATTGGTCAAGGCATTTGCTACTAGAATATTAAACTAGGAGAAATGCATCATCAAAAATTCCTTTTTGACAGAATTCTAACTAGTGGCTCTGCCTATGTGGGTTCCCGTATGGGGCAGTGGTTAGAGCGCTCGCCTAACAAGCGAAAGGCACAGGTTCGAATCCTATCACGGTGTAATTTTAATTGGGGCATTTCTTCTTGAAAAATATTTGTAGTAATCTAGATTTTTTATTATTTTTTGTAGGTTAAAATCAGTTTTTTTTTAATTTGAGTCCGTGATATTTACATGTTTATGGCTCCATGCCCAAAGACAACTTTTCATGACATTTAAAAACATGGGTTTTTAGATTTTTTAAATCTATTAATATATATTTTATAGCTATAGGTCGCATTGTCATCTGGTACTCAACTATTCCCAAAGTTTCAGCCCGCTAGCTAGATTCCGCCCGGACCGACAAACAAGAAAGTGAGAGTATAAAAACGTGGGTAAAAACTGTAGCCTATATCTAAGACTCCACAGTCTATCTGTCCGTTCTGTGGCGTCTGTCTATCATCGGGCTGTATCTCATGAACCGTGACAGTTAGACATTGAATATTTTTACTAATCTACGATAGATGAGCGTTTGACTACTTCTCACCTTGTAGTAAGTGATGATAAGGTCTAAGATATAGCACGCTAATCTAGATGGCAGCAGTGGTTGTACCTACTTGTCTACGTGTCACAAAAGATTTAACGAAGATCAGCGTTTTTCCTTAGAGTTCAGACCTAGGTGGTAGAGGTACATTAATTAAATTTTAAAGACATTCCTAAAACACAAGATATAGATTATTCAACTGATTTACGTGATCTAAAGCCACGGTGTTAGTATTTTCGTGTATTTTCGGCTAATTTAAAAGATATTGTATCTTAAAGTTTCACGGTTAGGAGCAACAAAGCCGAAAAATGGCGGCTCAATCTCTCCAAACTTGGGAGAATAGTGTAGTGCTCTTAACTGTGAAACTTTAACATTCAATATCTTTTAATTTAGCGGAAATAAAACGAAAATACTAACACAGTGGCTTTAGATCACGTAAATCTATTAAATAATATAACATTTCTTCTTTTAGGAATGAAACAATTTCTTATTAAAAGTTGTTTGAAGTGCCGAAATTGATATCTGTGGAACATAGCTGGGCCATTTTGAACGGTCTTCTTAGGAAGCCCCTTGAAAATACCAGGCATTAAAAAATATGATTATTGCTAATTAATATTGTATTATGGCAACCGAGTTGATAGCCTTCTCCTATTTCAAAGTCAATTAAAAAAGGTCTTTAGAGTCAGACGGACGGATAGGAGAGCCCCTTCCACATTTTGGGTATTCATATTTTCCAGAAAAATTCCACGTTTTAAAAATAGCACGTGGTTGATAAAATATGCGTGTGCGCACATACAAACAATTGCCACAGATAAAATCTGTACCATTTAGTTTCAATGTAAACCGGCATTTTAATTTGAAACTTGCAATTTAATCCATCTTTATTTATATGACACTAGTTGTGTCCCGCGGTTTTACCTGCGTAAGTCCCGTTACCGTAAATGTCGGGAAAAAGTAGCCTATGTCCTTCTCCAAAGTTTCATCTATCTCTTTACAAAAATTCATTAAAATTGGTTTAGCGGTTTAAACGTGATAGCGTAATAGGCAGAGTTACTTTAGCGTTTAACATCTGCTAGTTTGCAGCTACCTACATAAGTTTCATCGCAATCGGTTCAGTAGCTTTTGCGTGCTTGAGTAACAAACTTACAGACATTATACATACATGCAAAAGTTCGGGTTTATAATATTAGTAAGAAGATCGAGTTGAGCTGTCATTGAAAGCGAGGTCTCTTGAGCTGCCGGTTTCAATGACGGGTTTCAATGACGGCGGGCGTCGTCTTCAAATGCGTGCAAATTAACGCTATGGTTTGATCCGCGCAGGTTATTCTTTTGCGCAGTGGGATTTCGATGCCGAATCCGACGGAAAATTCAACTGTCATTGAAACCGTCGAGTTCAACTGCCATTGAAACCGGCAGCTCAAGAGACCTCGCATTCAAAGACAGCTCAACTCGATGGTGCCGGCTTCAAATGCATGTAAATCGACGCTGTCGTTTTTACCTCGCAGGTTATTCCTTTGCGCAGTAGGATTTCGATGCCGAAGTTACCCTGAGCTTACATACAAACAGAACAGATAGCGGGAACAGACTTTGTTTTATACTATGTAATATCTATCAAATAGTAGATTCCGTGTCGATCAAACAGCAGGTACAACGTCTAAGTTTAGTTTTGGGTTAAAATGCGACTTGTTAAACCGCATTCTAAATAATGTGTAATAATTTTGTCTAAGGTTTTCGCGATTTTGCATAATAAAACAACATTTATCATTTACACGGGATTTACCCGCGTTTTATTTAATAACGGCATCATTATTAATGCCCGAGCTTTCGCTAACTTTACCGTTAGCTTTTTCAAGGTTGACTGACATGTAATTCGTCTATTTTAACATTTTAAAAAGTTACTGTCAAGTCACTGTCATCGTAACTTTTTAGAATGTTAAAACAGACGAAATACATCTCAGTCAACCTTGAAAAAGCTAACTAGTAAAGTTACCCGAAAGCTCGGTCGTTAATAATAATGCCTTTATTAAATAAAACGCGAGTAAGCCCCGGTAATTGTTGTGTTTTTTTTTTTTTAATTTTGTTTAAGTTTACGTAATCTCAAAGTCAACCTTCAGAGATGTCTACTCGCTCACGTTTGTTCAACAGCCTCGCCGACCAAGCAGTCGACTGATTAAATATCGGCCGATACGAATAAATAAATAAATAATAAATAAATAAATCCTGTGACGAACACACAGCGCCATCTAGCCCCGTAGTAAGCTGCTAAGCTTGTGTTACGGTGACTAGACAACGGATACGATCATATAAAATTTGCAAATAAATAAATAAATAGTATATTATTTCGTAATCTGTTTTATATTTCTCAATGCATTTCTACTAAAAATATTTTAAAAGATAAATACATCAGTCAAAAAAGTCTTTTGAAACAAAAAGTTTTTTTTTCTAGGTAAACATTCACGACATCAATTTTCCTATTTTATTTTGTTTTGGATTATTGTTTATTTTTATTGTGTCTTTTATTACTAATGTGTTTATTTAATTTATGTACGTACGTCGTACGTGTATTGTTTGTAATATAAAAATAGTGTAATTGTACTGATTTAATTTCAAAACCAGCACGCCAGACAAATCTTTGTGATTTTTGGCCTGCATAATATGTTTTTTTAAGTATTATCTTCAATTTTAAATAATATAAAATATTTTGTTAGTCGTGTGCCTGTTTGAATAAACGTTTTTAATACTTAAAGAAATGCTTTCCAAAAATGTTTGCACCCGACAGGACTTGAACCTGCATCTCTGGGGATCCGTCCCAACGCCTTTTCCAATTTGGCCACGGATGCATGTTCAATCGAGTCGAAATTAAGAATTGCATTTCTTATTGTTTACGTTTTTAAGGCACGCAGCGTTTTTTAACGTTTTTTGTTTTGTGTTTCTATCGGGCAACATGAAATCGCCAATCTACTAAATCCCGCGGTTTGACGTGACGCTCGGTCCACGACCATGTATTGTCGGAGATAATATCTGAATTAAACCATAACAATGGACAATAAGCATACAGATAATATGTTAAATTATTTTATGTTGGTACTGTCTGCGCCTGCGCATAGCGGTTTCACCGCGTATAAGTCTCGATCCCGTGGGAATATCGGGATCAAAATTAGCCTATGTTACTCTTCGATAATGTAGCTTTCTATGGAAGAAAGAATTTTCCAAATCAGTCAAGCAGTTTCGGAGCCTGTTCATTGCAAACTACAATGTAAGCTTTACAAACTACAGTACACGGTGGTACTATTTATCTATTAGATAAAGTTGCTTCCAACTGTTGCGAGATTGCTTTTGTGAAATTGACTCTATAATGCATGCATGATTCTAGTTTCGTAATGTAAATTAAGCTTTTAAACTCGAGAGTTAGACTCCTATAACAGCTTCTTAATAATATCTTCTCTAGAGTTTAATTTTGTATCTTTTTGCGAATTATCCACTTCAAAGTGTTTTTTTTCTTCAACTATCATTGTTATGTTAAGTTCACCTAATCTTTATACTTAATTCACGTTTTTTCGTTCATTACATAACTATTTAATTATACTTTCATTAATTGTCATTGAGTGTGAGGAAAGATTGTAATTTTGAACAAATTTAGTACGAGTAGTATGTGAAAGTTTGTGTGTATGTAAATAAGTAAACACTTCAATAGACTATTTTTCACTATTAAAAATATACGAAACGTGGTCATCTTATTAGCATAAAAAACATACTTATATATTTCTATTTTATCTAAAAATATTTATAGGTTTAATAAAATTAACAAAATAAATTAAATAAGTTCAAATATATTTTTTAAATATTTAATATTTTTTTAAATATTTCTGCAACAAGAACGTCACAAGGAATAAAACATTGTTCATTGTAATACACTTTGAGACACTTGTTTACTTGGTAGTGACGTCACGCCGTCATCATAATATGGCGTCCGCCATTACAAAAACAGCGTTTTAGCGCGAATATTGTAATTGACCGAACGAGCGAAGCGAGTGAGGTCCAGTGTAGACGGGCCTGGCGCTTGTATCTTTGTAACTTTGTATCTTTGTACGTTTGTTCGACGATAACTTGAGTATCGTAGCTCCGATCTTCTTGAATTTTGGTATGCGCGTAGTTTAGGTTAATAGAATTTATTAGTTTGAAGATGAGCCGGATCGGTAAGGGGGTTGGGGAGATAAGGGGGCCGTGAGGTCTCAGTTCGGGGCGAACTCCTAGTTTAAATTTCAACACAATATTTTACGGCAAATACTGCAAATTTCGCAGAAATATACTGGTGGTGTATCCAGTTTAGACGGACCTGGCGCTTGTATCTTTGTATGTTTGTTCGACGATAACTTGAGTATCGTAGCTCTGATCTTCATGAATTTTGGTATGGGCGTAGTTTAGGTCAATAGAATTTATTTGTTTGAAGATGAGCCGGATCGGTGGGGAGGTTGCGGAGATAGGGGGTCGTGAGTTCTCAGTTCGGGGCGAACTACTAGTTTAGAACAATTTTTCCAAATCAGTCAAATAGCTTATTGCGTTGAAACTTGGTATGGGAACATTTCTACGAAACACTGTAAATAACCAAGCACAAAACCAGCCACTACCCAAGTACTAAGTAGTACTTACAAACTCATCGATACATCAAACAATACTGCGATTACAAAACATGGACGGACGAGGAAGCGAATACGTGATAGTGTTTATAAACACAGACAGACGTGCATTTTACTTGTAAGGAGAAAGATTTAGCTACTCAGGTTTTATTATCGAACATACGTCACGATTCTTTGTTATAAAATACCTACCTAGTTACTTATAGGATAGGTCATTCATCATCATAACTTACTTTATAGTCATAATAATGAAGATTTATACTAAGTACGTAGGTTAGTAGGTAACTAGGTTTAGTTTTAATTATTGTGAACCGATTATGGCCATTTGGAAAGTAGCCAGTGTCATGTATAATTATTTTTAATTTTGGTAAATGTTGTGTTTAAATATGCAAAATCGCGAAAGATTTTGCATATTAAAACACAATATTTACCAACCTTGAAAAAGCTAACTGTAAAGTTAGCGCAAACTCAGATAATAAAACAGATTAATTAGTCGGTGGCGCTGTATTAGAGGTTATTTTGGTATTTTTTATCAATTCTTTTTTTTGGTGGTTTTTAAATTTTTAAATTATTTTTTGTTCTTTTTTTAAGTCGGTTTTTTATTACACACACAATCAACATTGCTGCGGTTGTAAATGCGGTCACAGTCCTGCCCCCATATTGTCAATCCAGTGGACGTCTGACAACAGTGTAAAAAGACAGGCACTATGCGGCACGTTGCTGCTTTGAGGTAATCACCGGTGATAACCACGTTACGTCAAAGCAGCATTGTACTATATAGTGCCTGTCATTTTCCACTGTTGTCAGACGTCCACTGGATAGATAATAAGGGGCCAACCGGGACGAATGAGCCCTACCCGAACCTTCGACCTTTAAACATAGCCCCTCGTCTTTTTTAAAGTCGGTGTAAAACTGAGTTCAAATTGTAATTTAACGCACGCAACAATTAGGTGATTAAAATTCGATAAAATAAATAACCAAACTAAATTTCTTTTTAATGATGTCGTTTTGTAATATTTATTTACAGTCTGGTACTAAAAGTGGTTATCCTCCATCACCAAATAGTTTTAAAACTGATATTATAACACATCCAAATCCAAACTAAGTAAGTATACATAATTATAAATCCGAAAGTTTGTTTATACCTTTATTTAATAAAACACTTTATTTACCGGGTTTAATCGCGTTTTATTCATGATTTTTAAACGACCGAGCTTTCGCCAACTTTACAGCTGGCTTTTTCAAGGTTCACAGACCCGGTAAATAATGTGTTTTATTATGCAAAATCGCGAAAACCACAGAAGAAATTATGTACCTTTATTTGTTTGTTCGTTCTTTCAAACGGTTCGACAATTTTCTTAATGAAAATTTAAGTGATGGAAAATGACATAAGAATTCATTTGATAAAAAGGGGAAGGTTCTCATTACGTTTTTTTTTAAATAAAGTTATTTGAGGGACGATTATTTGAAGAAGATAGCTTGACCGATTGAGATGGTTCTTTTTTAAATTTCTTTTCGTGTGGTGTTTTCTTCTATTGTGTTAGAGTTGTCAGGTCATCCTAAGACCTCTAACGTTGACGAACGAGTGCTATCAAAGATAACAACCGGGACCAACTGTTTAACGTGCCGCGCCGAAGCAAGGTAGAATATCGACTGATTGAACTATAATATTTTAACGCACAGCCTAAACCACAGGACATACAGACATGACATTTTGAGGGCAAATTCTTGTGATGTTCTAGGTTAAGAAAGGGTTTTTGGTAAAACCCTCCGGAAGTAACACGCGTGTAACCGCGTGGCACAGCTAGTTATGATATATATTGAACAAACCGGTCACGCTCTAGCGGCTGCGCGGGCGCAGTTTCTGATACTGACCCCCTTTTACTTTGCTTATTTACCTCATGTCCGACTGTAACAGCTTAGCGCTAGGTAGATTATTTAGATTGAAATAGTTTAGTTAAAAATGTAGGCAGGTACTTATTGAAATACTTTGCAAGACAGATTTATAAGACAAGTACATACCTAAGTTCATACAACACCGACTTCTAGGTTTTGCAGAGGTTCATTCATTCATTCATTTTCTTAGTTATGGCTTTTTGTTAGCAATATAGGACAATTTAGCCAGTTTCACGTACTAATAGTGTACCTTCTACCACTATTATACTGTAATCGTTTGAAATACTTTTCAATGCGTGAAAAAACAGCGGCTATTTTTCTCTAACCCCATGGAACATTTGTTTGTAACGTGCTAATTTCGTGTTTGGCACTGGTATTTTTATTTTCACTACACTCGTTGAACTTCGCGTAACTAAATTGATAAAATGCCGCCAAAATTAAACAATTTACACGCAATAAAACTAGGTTTTGCAAAAATAAAAATTCAGGACAACGTTCCACTAACGCGTCAAAAACAAAAGTCCTTTGCAGAGATTATTTTGTTGTACCTACTTACTTTTTAACCGACTTCCCCCAAAAGAAGGCGGGTATCTATTCGAATGTATATTTTTTTGTTAGTATGTTACCGGATTTCTTTGACGTCTGAGATCTGCACCCATATTATCTATTCAGTGGATGTCTGACAATAGTGGAAACTGACAGGCACTATGCAGTACGTTGCTGCTTTGATGTAAAGTGGTTATTACCGGTGATCACCTCAAAGCAGCAATGTACTACATAGTGCCTGTCATTTTCCACTGTTGTCAGATGTCAACAGACAGATACTAGAGTGGGGTACTAGGATTCTCTGGTTAGTACAATTTAGGGGTTCTTTAAATAGAGTGTGAACGAACAGGAGTTAGGTTCTCTCTAGGTCAGCGTGCTTTATTCTAGATTGCAGCAACATTTTGTGATAGTGGACACTTAACGACAGTGGTTAAACGCTGGCCTGTTCATAATATAAAAAAAAAACACCAAGTCGTATTTGTACGATAATCTCTTTAGAAAAATAATAAATAGGTATAAATAATGTTATTCATTAGGTTAGTACTATGGGTTTTTTTTTACAAAGGTATAGCTTCAAGTTGGTCACATTTTATTTCTATTTTTTAAATTCTACTTTGAAAATCGCCTTCAAAAGTCCTAGCTACAGATTGATGGAGCACCTGAAACCACTTTCTCATCAGAAAACTCCTTAATGATTAATACAACTCAATACAATACTATAGTTACGTTTACAATTTTGATGATTTTTAGTGGGTATAACTCATGAAAAGGGTGAAAATTTAATATAAAGTTTAAAAAAAACGACTTCTAAAGTACTTAATAACCTTATCTACAAACATATCTACAGGCAGTTTTACTGGGTAGATCTGGGCTCTGATTCAGTAAGGACATAGCATGCGAATTGCCGGCGGAATGCAGGCGACGACGTGCAGGAGATGTACGTTATTTGAAATTCTGTCAGTGTTATTTTACTTAATTACTACTTAATTATTTAAGTAGCCTTCAAATTTAAGGGCTACTTAATTATTTGAATACCTCCCCTTGTCCTTCAGCCAATTAGTATCAAGGAAGTTATAGAATAGCTTTTATTTTTACTCATGCAACAAATCGACTTCTGGAATGCTCCTGCATCCCGCCTGCTTGTCGCATGCTATGTTTTTACAGAATCGGGCCACTGGGTTGTAGTTTGGCTGCTGTAGTGCGACTTTAGCTTGCATAACAGATAAGTCGATGGCACTGTATATTGGTGTAGCTATTTAGTACTTTAAGAAGTGTACAACGTGCGAAGTTGTAAATGTTTTTAAAGTTTCTAAGATATTGTGTGTTACGTAGACATTTATATTTGTAGTCAATTTATCCTCAAGGAAACAAAAATCTACAAATAAATAAATAAATAAATTCTGTGACCAACACACAGCGCCATCTAGCCCCATGGTAAGCTGCTAAGCTTGTGTTACGGAGACTAGACAACGGATATACTACTTATATTTAATTTTCTTTTGTGAATACATAAAAATTATACATAGAAATACACCCAGACCAAATACAAATATTTATCGAACCCGCAACTTTCAGTATTGCAGCCAAGCGTTCGCCCGACGCGCCACAGAGGTCGTCAAAAGAAAGAAATGTACGAAAAGAAAGAAATAATACACAGAAATGTAGGTTAATATCTTATATGCCTGCGGTTACACCGATGTAATTCAAGATCCCGTGGGAATATCGGGATAATACGGTATCCTATGAGTTACGCCTGGTCTCTAGCTACTACATTTCATGATTCATGGAAATCGGTTCAGCACTTTTTGCGTAAACAACAAGTGCAAATTCTCCTTAACTTTCGCGCAATAAACTAATCGAAAACGAGGAGGTTATTCTATTCATATTTAAAAAGTAAAGGTTTCTGAGTATACTTGTTGCTCCATCACGCGAAAATCACTGAACCGATTGCGATGAAACTCGGTATGAATATAGGTGAAGACATGGAATAATACATGAGCTACTTTTTATCTAGATATTTCTTTTGGTACGGGACTTACGCGGGTGAAACTTAAGGACGCGACTCATGTGAAATCCCTTCCGATTGAATAGTTTTATTCATAACCGGTATCAAATAGATCTTTGAACAATGTTTAATGTTATTGTACATGATACAAGAAGTGTCCCCTTTATTTCAAAAACAATAAAAAATAACTTAAAATACCACTATTATACAGGCAAAGTTACCCCTGTTTTACAAAATAAATCAATTTTTCTTCTAAAACCTTAGCCGCTATATTTTCTTATAGGCATCATAATATTAGAAAATACAATACCAAGAACCCCTTCATCGCATTTTATAAAAATATTATTTTAATCTTCGTTAATTATTGATTTTACGAGAAATTATAGATTTTTTCACGCAATTCCATCTCGCTTATTTATATGCAATCGGACAAGGACCGTTGATTATCATCTATCGCCGCCTTAAGGGCGCTGATCTAATATAATACAAGCTGTAGGTTACCCTGTAGGTACCCCCAGTTTATCCGCATAATTCCCGTTCCCGGGATAAAAAGTATCCTGCGTGTTTATCCAGGTTATAAACTCCCTGTGTGCCGAATTTCACCCGAATCGGTCCAGACGTTTTTGCGTGATAAGCACTGATACATACAAACATCTAAACTGGTAAATTAGTAGATTGCTTAGCGACGTCGGGTCACATCAAAGGTCCTTAATTAATTACATTATCCTGTTTGCAAAACTAGTAACTTCAATAGATCTGTGAATTCCAAAAAAAATATGTCCACACGTTATCGACAAGAGTTTTTATCGGAACCGGTTTAGGAAATTAATGGTCGTCGACGACGAATGGCAAGGTTTTAAATTAAACTGTATTTTTACTTTACAGTTGTGTCTTTCCTGTGGAATGTTTAGTTAGCATACGTTAATCCTACGAGGAATAAATAGAATGGAGATCTAACTTCACTATTGAACCCGAAAAAAATCATGTTCCACGGCGACACAGCAGCAGATGCACACACTGACATGTTTGTATGATCGACCAATGGCGAACGATCTTTAGTGACAGACTGACGGTCGAATCATCGTTCTAGGCCCCGCAACCACCGTTTGCGTGGAACATTTTTTCAAAGGATTGCTACTTAAGTGATGGATCAATGCACAGCCTAAGCCGCTAATGGTACCTGAAGTTTGGGAAGTGCGTTCGTTAAAATATTATGATGTAGGTACATGATCAAAATGGCTTTTTAAAAATTCCCACTGAATCAGGACTTGTGCCGGTGAAACGGCAAGGCGCAGCAAGTTTAATATTGACTGATTCATCGACCCCGGATGAAAAAAGAAGGTTTTAGGGATGATGTATATTAGACCGTCACGTCGGCGCTGGCCGGATTCGAGCTTCGTTCTTTTGCTCAGCCAGCAGTCGATCGGTCTGTTGCATTGCAGCCGAGTAATGGACAACGAAGCTCGGACCGAGTGGCGGCCGAGCAATAAACAACGAAGCTCGAACCCGGCCGGCGCTCGTAACAGTCTAATATTAATCATCCATCCCTTATGTTTTGACGCGTCTGTAGCATCATAGCTCACTAACAGATGAACCGATTTAAATGTAATTGTTTTATAACTAAGTAGGTATATACAGGCTAATTGTTTTACCCGTGTGAAACAGCAAGCGTAAACTAGCTTAAAGATATCTTGACTAATTTTGGTCAAGAACACATTGTGAAGCAATTTGGGGGGCAAAAAAGTGTTGATGATAGGTACGGCCTTTATACTGCGATGTTTTTGTCGTAAATTACCTTGTGAACTTCGAACTATGCAGTCTTAGACAATGGATGCCGTGAATTTGGTGTGTTTACACGATTTGGGTAGGTATTTCTGCTCATCATTTCGAAGATCAGCATCAGCTTATCATCAGTTGTTAGGGTTCCGTACCTAATGGGTAAAAACGGTACCCTATCACTGAGACTCCACTGTCCGTCCGTCTGTCACCAAGCTGTATTTCATGAACCGTGATAGCTAGACAGTTGAAATTTTCACAGATGATGTATTTCTGTTGCCGCTATAACATGAAATACAAAAAAAACAAAATTGAACGAAACGCATGGCGCGGTCGCTATTTGGATGGGTGACCGATAATTTCTGTGGCCAAAAAACATTGTCATATAAAGGGAAAAAAAACCCTTAAAATAATTCTAGTTATTTCCTAAGCGGATATACTAGCAGAACTGATGTGTCTAGGATGAATTACTACAAAAGTTATTTGAAACAAAAGTTTTTGAAACGTTTTTTCCTGAAAATTTTTCTCGATAGGAAAAAATCTGAAACTTCCCTGTAAATTGTACTAATAAGTGATATTACTCAGTCAATATTGTCCGTAAACTAATAAAATTTGCATAAGAACTAAACTTGCTATGTTCAAACTTAGATTGAAGTCTAAAGTGTAACTGTTTTTTTGTGCCAAATAAAATAAAATAAAACTTAGCTCAATACAGGTCCTGAATGATTTGAATTTCAAGATTAATAATAATTTAATATAATAAAATTGTTTGATTTTACGCACAAAAATTTTGCATGGTCGCATCTTACGTCCTTCACTTACACATCTGAAATTCGCTAGCTTTATCCCTGTCACGCTATTAGCGTTATATAGGCCCATAAATAATTTAGATTTTGTGTTCTAAATATTAACAGGAAAAATAAATTAAAATATTTAATGAAACTTAACTAAAAAATGTTAATTTATCTAAATTGCACATTCAATTAGTTAATGATTGAACAATTAACAAACGAAAACGACTTGTTTCCTTAAATGCATGTAGGTTAATGTTTTGTTGTTTTTTTTTCTTTTCTAATTATAAAACCAGTCAAGTGCGAGGTGGGCACGCTGACTTATGGTAAATAATTATTTCAAAAAAATGGGTCAGTACTTAACATTTTATCGCCTATATATATTTACTAGCTGCACCCCGCGGTTTTACCCGCGTAAGTCCCGTTCCCGCGGGAATATCGGGATAAAAAGTATCGTCCATAATGTAGATAGCTTTGGATTGGTGAAAGAATTTTTGGAATCGGTCTTTCCTATCTTAAAATAAATATTTCCTCTTTAAATCTATACATATATACAGAAAATATTAATATGGGTAGATACAAATCGTGAAAGTTTGAAATTATCCAGCATTGCAGTTTTTAATTTATCAATTCAAAATTTGACATTTTTGCCAAATAAATTTTTTGTTCAAAATTCAGTTCAGTTCAGTTCAAAATTGTTTTAGTAATCCGTAAGTCAAGTAGAAAATTCGGAACCCTTACACAATCACTCAATTATTTCTACAAATGAACTTAAAACCAAAAATTCAACTCACTTATTCGTACATTAGACCTTAAACACTCCAACAATTTAGCAAAACCAACTGCCATTTTCCACACACACTAACACTAATTAAAAAAAAACTTAATCACAACCAAACTTCTTCAAAAAAGAAAGAACAACGGAAAAAAAAACTTGTGAAAGAGAGAAAAAAATGTGAAATTATTTTAAAAGTGGAACGCGTTTCGCGGCATTACGTGGCGAATACGCGAAATCAACTGAGCCGTTTCGGCGTTTGCACACGAATCGGAGTATTACAGTACCACTTGTTAATATTACTGCTCGGCTTAAACTGACTTAATGTCTGTCTAAAAACTGTAATGGAACTTTTACAGTCGTAGTATAACATAATCTTCTTCTTTTTCTTTAAAATGGCTTTTCCATTCGGACATTTGCCAGTGTCAAGTATTATTAATATTTGCATTGAACGAAACAGTCAAGTCGTCATAGTTAAAGTCAAGTCGAGGGAATCATTGTAAAAAAGGGGCCATTTTTACAATGTTTGTTCACGGAGCTTTGGAGACAACACTAAGCTAAAGTCCATGTTTTGCACCGATTTTCACTTATATTTACACTTGTACACCTTCACGAAACTAAATTGATTAATATGCCCCCGAAATTAAACAATTTACACGCATTTGAAGTAAGTTTCACAAAAATGAAAATTTAGCAACACATCTCCTCAACGCATCCCCGCCAAAACTCCTATAACATAATCAGCCAGTTAATTTGTCTTACTGCAGGGCAAGGGTTTTATTATTTTTCACTTATTATTTTATATTTTTAGCCCCCTCGCGACCAGGATCATGTAACATGATCGAAACGTTAAGGTAAGAAAAAAAAACGAGATTAAGACCCGGTAAAATGTAAAAAATGGCGTGTATTAAAAAGTTTATAAAAAGCACTCGCCCGACTAGAAATATAGATAACTGAATTTCTTGAATAGCTCAGCTACATATTTTTAGTAGCCAGCTAGCCCAAAGATTGCGATATGTTTATATGTAGTGGTGGTATATTTTTATATCATTTTTCAGTGGCTGCCAGCTGTAAAAATAAATATTTTCTACTTAAATAGGTACCTACCTACATTACAGCGACTTGATTGTTCACGTATGTATCTGCAAATAACTTGCCAATATTATAGAAAACCTGACAGCTTAGAATATACATAAGCAAACTATAGAGCGCGCCTATGGGTATTTGCCATAGAATAGGATAACACAAAGCCCATAACGAACATTCACAAATAGAAACAAACGCAATAATAATTGTACCTACCTTTACTTTACTTTGTACCAACATACCGGACAAATCTTTGTGATTTTTGGTATGTTTGTTTGTGTTACTTTTTTGTGAACGTTTAAATAAATGAAAAAAAAAAAAAAAAGACAGCTGTATAAAAAAAAACGCAGGTGAATCCGCGAGACGCAGCTAGTATTTTTTTACCTAGGTTCTTACTATGGGTACTAATGCTAATGCTTTTTATACGTATAGTCCCTTATAACATATTATTTACACATGACTAAATTATGTGACGTTTGTCTCTGTCTGTCAACTTCGAAACTTCATGTCACAGAAAAAGACAAACAATGCATTAGTTATGAAGTGCATTAAGAAGACCGTTCAAAATGGACCAGCTATGTTCCACAGATAACACATTTTGCACTTCAAACAACATTTAATACGATTTTTTTCATTCTTAAAAGAAGAAATCCATTTTCTTCTAAATCCTTAACCGCTATATTTTCTTATAGGCATCATAATATTAGAAAATACAATACCTAGAACCTCTTCATTGCATTTTATAAAAATATTATTTTAATCTTCGTTAATGATTGATTTTACGAGAAATTGTAGATTTTTTCATGCGATTTCATCTCGCTCATTTATATGCTATCGGACAAGGACCGATAATTATCATCTATCGCCGTCTTAATAAGTTACTTTATTAAGGAGGATAATGTCATACATCGTCGCCCCGTAGTATACAGCCTTCAGTTCACTTTGTAATCTAAACCTAATGATGCGGAATTGCGGATACATTTTGAAACCGCGTCCTTCGAATTGGAAACCTTGTTACTGCAACCACTGAGCTATGACAGTTCTATTCATAACCAGATTTCATAGGAGAATTTAGTAAAAAACTACGGTTCATTTTGGAAAATTAGATTTATTTATTTTTTAAGTATTGTTTTGGGGAATGAATGAATAAATTTATAATTATACACACCATTTACAATTTGTAACGGGTATGCCCTTTTAATCCGAAAGGGGGTTGTTCTAGACGTCTAGGCGAACAACTTTTGTTCTACGACTTTTGAAAATTAAATTTTTTTTTTGAAAATTTTGAGATTATGTTTCACTGAAAAAACAGCTGCTTTTGAAAATAAAGATAATTGAAGTTTTGATTGTAAACCATCATACTAAATAAAAGGACAACATAAGGTCAATGACCTCTAACTCTCAGAAACAGCTGATTTTCAAGTAAACTTTACACCTAAATTTTTCGAAAAGTACTTCGAATTTCCAAAAGTCGTAGAACAAAAGTTGTTCGCCTAAACGTCTAGAACAACCCCCTTTCGGATTAAAAGGGCTGACCCGTTACACCTTGTATATAGATAGATAAATACGTGAAAATGAATCAAACACAACTTAAAAATAAATGGCATAATAGGCGGCCTTATTGCAATCTCTTCCAGGCAACCTTTGGATGGGATGGATGGGGATGTTAATATAAGCCAAAGGGGGTTGCTCTAGATAAATTTTCAATAAAACTTCTATAATTAGGGAATCCTATTAATATTATAAACGCGAAAGTTTGTAATGTATGTGACTTTGTTATTCTTTCACGCAAAAACAACTGAACCGATTGCGATGAAACTTGAAATATAGGCAGCTGGACCTGGAACACATAGGATACTTTTGTCTCGGTAATCCCGCGAGAACGGGACTTACGCGGGTGAAACCGTGGGGCGCAGCTAGTCTAACATAAATAGGTACTCAATAAAGTTTAAGCACCTCGTCGCTTAGAACTCCCCGCTTCGATCACTCGGTCAATGAAACTTGACCTTGGAAATTTCAAAGTTTCATTTTTCATTCATAAAAATGATAATGATACCAAAATACGCGTGACGGTATGCAATACTAGGTCAATTACGGCTATAGAGTGTTAGGGATCTGTATGCTAAAGGTAAAAACGGAACCTAACTATTTACTATTTCATACCTTAATTTCTTCTATGGTTTTCGCGTTTTCGTATAATAATAGTAATTAACTCCCGAGCGCAGCGAGCGTGTTAAAAACTTAACTCCGTCGCTTCGCTCAGCAGTTATGTATCTAGAGTCCTCAGTGAAGTGTTGGATTCAAGCGCCAAAGATAAAAACAAGCTTTATTACCGAGGTGAATACTCTACTTTACACATCTACTGCGAGACAATAAAGAGGCTACAAAAATTGTTTGTAGCCTCTTTTAAAAAAAATCTATTGTTTTGTTGTAAGTTAAATGCTTATTTTTCTAGCCTTTTTATTGTCTCGCAGTAGATGTGTAAAGTAGAGTATTCACCTCGGTAATAAAGCCTGCCTTTATCTTGGGCGCTTGAATCCCACGCTTCACTCAGGAATTAAGTTTTTAGCACACTCGCTGCGCTCGGGAGTTAACTCTCTAGAGTCCATCGTACGCTTTGGATTCAATATGACGCCCGCTATTTAAGACAGGGCTTTAGTACCTCGGTGCATAAACTACTATTATATTAATATCCTAACTATGTTTTTTACAAGTAGTCTGGTATTTTTTTTTTATTTAAATTTACTTTTTTTTTGGAGCGACAATGGGACGACAAAGCAACGAGAAACGATCAAAGTTGGGCGGAATGCTGCGGAACTCTTAGTTCGCGAACCGTTTCAAGATTGTCCGGTTTTTTATATAGATTTCGAAAACTTTAACGTTAGATTAAATTATGTTTTAGATTACGTAGGTACCAGTTCAATAACAAGCTGTAAAAAGAAAAGAGACCCATTAAGGTTTTAATTGCTAAACCGATTATTATAACGAAATGTACGTGCGGGTCACCAAGCGAGCTTAAACTTCTGAATTCTAATTACTTCTATGGTTTTCGCGATTTTGCATAATAAACTACTTTATTTACCGGGTTAAATCGAGTTTTATTCATGATTTTTAAACGACCGAGCCTTCGCCAACGTTACAGTTGGCTTTTACAAGGTTGACTGTGATGAGTTCTGAATTCTAACCTTACACATGAAATTTGAGATGGGAGTTTCGGCGGGAACGCGTTGAGGAGATGTGTTGCTAAATTTTCATAATTGTGAAACCAGTTCAAATGCGTGCAAATTGTTTAATTTCGGGGGCATATTAACCAATTTAGTTTCGTGAAGGTGTACAAGTGTAATGAAAGTGAAAATCGGTGCAAAACATAGACTTTAGCGTTGTCTCCAAAGCTCGCGTGAACCGCCATTGTAAAGAGCCACCATTTACAATGACTTCCTCGACTTGATTGTTTGATACAAATAACTTACATAATAAAAAAACGAATTGCGGGATAGATCATCAACAGATAATTACGATAATTAATGCAATAGCTAGTTTGTTTCCCAAATATCTCAACCGATTTGGATGTGTTATTCAGTGTGAGCAATAAAGATTTATTTGTTTGATTGTAACGAATAGGTTCCCGAAACTACTGAACCGATTTCAAAAATGCTTTCAACAATGAAAGCTACATTATCGAGGAATAACAAAGGCTCCTATTAATTCTGTCTGTCAGTTTGTTACCCTTTCACGTCTAAGGGATGATTTATATTAGACCGTCATTCGGCCGGCTGGGTCAGCCCCCGGCCGGGTCATAGATTATCTATCTAGTGTATCTGTGGAAAATAACAGGCACTATGCAGTACATTGCTGCTTTAAGGTAATCACCGGTAATAACCACGTTACGTCAAAGCAGCAATGTACTGCATGGTGCCTGTTATCTGCCACTGTTGTCAGACATCGACTTGATAGTTGATCTGAGGTCCGAGCTTCGTTGATAGATGGGATCGTGGGACCTTGGAGAATGATACTTTTTACCTCGATGTTCCCGCGGGAACGGGACTTACGCGGGTAATACCGCTGGACTCTGCTAGCCTATCCAAAGGTTGCCTAGAAGAGATCGCTTTTAGCGATAAGACCGTCCATTGTACCTTTATTATAATTAGCTGTAAGTCTTTGTTTATGTTATTTGTTTTGTAATTTTTTGGTACAATAAAGTTTTATCTTATCTTACTAATATTATAAGTTTGTATGTATGTATGTGAATTTGTTTGTTACTCTTTCACGCAAAAAATACTGAACCGATTGCGATGAAACTTGAAATATAGGTAGCTGGATACCGGGAACAACACATAGGCTTTTTATCTCGATCTAACCGCGGGGCGGTTGTTAAATTTATTTAAAACATAACGGAATCTTGCAGTTTTCAAATTAGGAGCCAAACATAACATGATAAGGTCATGTTATGTATGACATAATATATCTGTGAATTTAGTTTCTAATATCCTAAAAACACGTTAAATAAAACTTTATTTGACCATAAACCATAATAAAATACGTGTTAATTAAATCATAAAAATATACGTGAACTTTATATTGTCTTAGTAAGTACATACAAGGTTATTATTTTACCTAAACATTAGGTACTAGCTGCGTCTCGCGGTTTCACCCGCGTAAGTCCCGATTCCGCGAGATTAGCGGGATAAAAAGTTGCCTATGTGTTATTCCAAATTTCCAGCTACCCATATTCCAAGTTTCATGGTAATCAGTTCAGCGATTTTTCCGTGATTGAGTAACAAACACATTCAAACTTTCAGCTTTATTAACCGAACAAGCGAAGCGAGTGAAGTCCAGTGTAGACGGGCCTGGCGCTTGTATCTTTGTATGTTTGTTCGACGATAACTTGAGTATCTTCATGAATTTTGGTATGCGCGTAGTTAAGGTTAATAGAATTTATGAGTTCGAAGATGAGCCGGATCGGTGGGGGGTTTGGGGAGATAGGGGGTCGTGATAGGGGGTCGTGATAGGGGGTCGTGAGGTCTCAATTCGGGGCGAACTCCTAGGGCTCTATTTTTGAACCAAATGCGCCAATTCGAGTGATTTAAATATCTCGATTTCTGCTGACATTCGTTCGATTTCTGTTATTTTTCAATGTGAATCGCACCATAGCAACGAGTGGTGTCAACCACTCGCTGCAGGAGTCAGACGTCGAACGAAAATCAGCAGATATCGAATTATTTAAATCGTCTAAAGTCTAACGAGCGATTCAAAAATAAGGCTCCTAGTATTAGTAGGAGAGGCGCGAAAAACATAACCCTTTCCTTGCAGCCGGGTAAAGGCAGTTAATGTTCCTTCCAAAAACACCCATCTAGTTATATAAGCTAGAATTGAACAAGCACACGTGCCTGCTCACTTACAAAACCCGTGCAATCAGATAAGTATCAGAAGTCTGCTGGTAAGTATTCGTTCGTTTTCGTAACTTGTCTCGTTCGCAACTTAGCTCGGCAAGGTTAAGTTGCGATATCATAAACTGTGTGATGTTAACTTGGGTTTGTTTAATTAGGTGCTTAACTTACTTTTTATACACCCACCTACCTCAGGAACACATTTCCAAACATACATAAAAGACGATTGAAATATAAACAAACAAAAGACGATCGAAATTAAAACAACATACGATCGAAGTTAGACAAAAGACCATCGAAATTAAAACAAAAGACAACCGCAATAACAGCAAAAGACGATCGAAATAAAAACAAAAGGATTTGTCAGATATACTTACGTAAAAATTTAGTTTTACTCTATTTACTTTTATTATTTTATGAGACTTTAGTCTCATCGTCGTCTTTAGTTTATCTTTACTAAACGTTAATCTTATCGGTGCAGTAGTTTTTGCGTGAAAGAGTAACAAAGTCACTTACAAATACATATAAACTTTCGCGTTTATAATAATAATAAGATAAGTGGTCGTAAGATATATATTTTTACGCAAAAACCACTGAACCGATTGCGATGAAACTTTGAATATAGGTAGCTGGATACCGGGAACCGGGAAGAACACATAGGCTACTTTTTATCCCGATATTCTCTGGGAACGGGACTTACGCGAGTGAAACCGCGAGGCGCAGCTAGTAATCAATAACAGTCGATAAATCCGATATGAATTTCGAGTTTGGTTCGTATATTAAACCGACTTCAAAAATTGGAGTAGGTTGTCAATTCGGTTGTGGCTAAATAATATAATTAAAAACATAAATCTTAATTATAATCGTAGTTGAATTCATTTGTAAAAAAATACAATAAAACATAAGAAACAACACTTTGTGTACCTAAACAAACAAAAAATACCTTAAGAAATATTGTTTTTTAATGCGAGTTTGCGTCAGAAAACCCGTTTTATATTATGTAGATTTGTGTATTAAGAAATTGGTTTACTAAACGAGTCTTAGCAGTTAGTTTCTGTTCTTTTTTGTAACGTTTAATGACATCATTTCTGAATCATTATTATAATAATTAATATTTAGTTAAAACTTTTACTTACACTAATAGGTAGGTACTATAAAAATATTAAGTAATTCAAATTCATAGCTATTTCACAAACATGAGTTACATAAGTTGATAATAAACTAAAATATAGTTGTAGTAGATGGTAAATACAGATGCAAAGATTCAGCGTGTGAGCCACTGACGCCGTGGATTGATTGGTTAAGTTACTCCCGGATTCAGTAAAGAAGCATTGTTGGTTCGTATTCGCATAATAATATGATATGAATGACGCATAAACATTAATTTCCATTTTGTTTTTAAAGCAATAGACTTAAAAGTTAAAGTTTTAACTGTGTGTTTTCGCAATTAGCCCTACTATTGGGCCTTTATGCGTGATTTTAAGCCGTGGGTGTCCTCACGATGTTTTCCTTAACCGTAAGAGCGATGTTAAGAGCGATATTTTTTTTTTCGTTTAAAAAAAAAGGCATTAGTGCGCGGCCGGGATTCAAAACCACGACCATCGGAATGAAATTCGGGATATCTACCACTAGACCAACAGCGCCCTAGCAACAGAGTTACATAATCAAGTAATCAGCTAACATGCAAACAAAGAAAAATACAGTCAAAACAGTAAACCTTCTCCTTTTTAAAAGTCGGTTAAAAAATCACACACACATCATAATACGATTCATAATCTTACATATATTAAAACGCGAAAGTTTGTAAATGACTTTGCTACTCTTTCACGCAAAAACCACTAAACCGATTGGGATGAAACTTGGAACATAGGTAGCTAGGGACCTGGATTAATACATAGGCTACTTTTTATCTCGTTATTCCCGCGGGAACGGAACTTACGCGGGTGAAGCCGCAGGGTGTAGTTGTACTAAATTAATAATATTATATTAATTTCTATCTTCAAGTATTTTCAACTCACAAATACATAATTTTTTCCTTGATCCATGGTCAAAAGGTTTTTTTTTTTCTATTATATTATTTTTCCATTTATTTCAAGATGGAGGTCGAATAACTAGTTTTTAGTCAAGAACACCTTTAGTTTATTAATTTAAGTATTGTATAATCGTGTTTTTTATTGATTGATATTTGTTTTTGTTAGTAAATTACTTACTTCCTATGACGTCATAATAACGGGGTTAAATTAAAATCTTTAAATTTCCCAGATCCCTCGCGACCAACACCGTTGTTTGTGACATGGTTGAAATCAATCAATCAATCATTTATTTGCGAATAAAGGTCAAATACAGATGTCATTGTGATAAAAATAATATGTCTTCCTTATTCTAGCCTTTAGGTGTGCAAATATTATAAAATATGTCCAATTTATTCAATTCATGCATTCAGTTCATACAATCATCTTCTTCTTAGTCTTTATATATAAAAATTAATCCCTTTTCTCTTGGTCACGGCATCACGCGTGAACGGCTGAACCGATTTCGATAATTCTTTTTGCGTTGTATTTGTTATGATCAGGAGAAGGTTCTTATGAGAAAAAAAAGCTCAACCGATTTTGATAAATCTTACGCAGGTGAAACCGCGGGCTAGTTAATAATAATTTTAAAGTCAATGATAACACAATGAAAGAAGTCAATAATATTTTTCTCTGTAGGAAACTTCGAGGTAAGGATATTAAAAAGTAAAAATCACTCGATTAAGACCCAAGAAAATATGAAGTTACGAGTTCCGATCGTATTGACTTAAAAAAATTATAAATTCGTAATCTTCTTAAATAAAAAAGCTCGTTGATGTCTTTTATATAAACTAGCTGGGTGTAGAATTTATCAAAATCCTTTCTTAGCTTATTCTCATCTTAACTCAAAGGTGACTGACTGACTGACTGACTGACATAGTGATCTATGAACGCACAGCCCAAACCACTGAACGGATCGGGCTGAAATTTGGCATGCAGGTAGATGTTATGACGTGGATGCCTACGTCATAACATCTACCTAGATCTAGATCACTAAGTCAGTCAGTCAGTCACCTTTGAGTTATATATATTTAGATTAATTTTATATTTAAAAGATATCTACATTAAAACCGAATAAATAAAACGTAAGAATCCTCTGTACGCCTACTATGAGTTGGTACGTAAAAACTGAAGTCAGAAGTACTGAAGTCAGAAGACGTTTCCCATCTATCTTTTTTTTTCAGTCACTTAAAAGTAAGAAATGATTCTCAATTGACCAAGCCGTCTTTAAGTATTCAGTGAATATACACAGAAAAATAACTATGTACAGGATGCAAATTCAAATAGACTTGGCAATGTTTTTATAATCGGCCGCCTGACTGACACCAACTCTTGTTAGGATTAAGCAGTTTATTTACCCTATAAACTCCAGGTTCCATATTTAAGCCTATTTCATTGACCTCGCTATCTGCCGATTTTTAATAGTCGTGCGGGTTAAGCAACGCTTGGCGCGGTCATAATGGTCATTAGTTATTAAAAAAATCAATTTCTCGAGCTTCTTCGTGTTTTAGGAGGAACGTTAAGCAGTTGGTCCCGATTCTTATCCCTGATAGCAGTCGTTAGGTCAAGTTAGAGGGCTTAGGGCGACCGGACAACTCCAAGGATGAAATCTATAGTGCGTACTTTGACTTTGCTCAGACTGAGCGTAGAATAAACTAAGCATAAACTTTGAACTGAAATTTATAGTCAAAATTCATTTGTAATAATATACGAATAAAATAAAAATAACTTCCTAGTCATAACAGAGAAGCAAAGTTTAGGTCATTATTTTTGATTTCAACTTCGACTTTACTAAGCAAAAACTTTGAATAGTTGCGAAGATCGCTTTACAAATACTCACCAAAAAAAAATTAAAAAAAAAAGCGACTTAAAAAAAACTGCAAAAGTTATTCAAAAATTTTAAAACGGTCTTACAAAAAGGACATACCTACCTACTACAATAAGGACCCAGCCAGTAAGCCTGCCCGACTTCAGATAACAAAAAAGATAAGTTGGTGGCACTGTATGAAGAGGTTATTTGTCTTTTTGTAAGACCGTTTTATTTTTTTTAATTATTGTTGCACTTTTTTTGAAGTCGCTTTTTTAATTTCCCATTCTACGCCGCCGTGGCTACACGACCTTAAGTCTATTTGCCCGACTTATCCAAAAAGGGATGTTGTGTTTGTCTCGGAAGTTTGCATCCGTTTTTCTCAAAATCTATTTAAGTCAATGTCACAGACTTTTATGTATTGTGAAGGTCAAATATAAATTTGGTCATTTTGTGACATTTATGTCGAAATCGAAGGCCAGAGAAATATCAAGCTGGAGTTTTGGCGGGAACGCATTGAGGAGATGTGTTGCTAAATTTTCATTTTTGTGAAACCTAGTTCTAATGCGTGTAAATTGTTTAATTTCGGGGGCATGTTAATCAATTTAGTTTCGTGAAGGTGTACAAGTGTAGTGAAAGTGAAAATCGGTGCAAAACATGGACTTTAACGTTGTCCCCAAATCTCCGTAAACAATCTTTGTAAAAAATGGCCACCGTTTTACAATGATTCCCCCGACTTTAATAGTTTAATAGTAGTTTTAATTTCTTTATATTAATTATAAAGTCAAAGTCAATTTTCATTTCATTTTATTGGATGTGTTGATCACTTTAAATACGTCGAATGTTCTTACAACTATGACTTGAGTTCAGTATAGTCATTAATGTTACAACTCGCGTCAGTCGATTCAAATATTTTTAATATAAACAATGTAAATCCTTTAGTGGTTGTAAAATGAATTTTATTCTTTTGTAATATCTAGAATTAAGAGCTGTGGATTTTGTGAAATAAATAAAATAAAATAAACTTTGACGAATCGACTGTTTCGATGCAAATAATGCAAATATTAATAATACTTGACACTGGCTGATATCCAAATGGAATATAGCCATATAAAAGACGAAGAATTCAATTTTGAACCAAAATTTCGTAACAACCTTGTGACTATGTTAGTCTAGTGTGTAATGTGTTTATGTACAAATCTTTGAACTTCAAACCAAACGTCGCTCGAGCTCGACGTATCACAGTAAACAGTTGACTCAACTCGAGTTTGATCAAACACAAACTGGGAAAATCTTGTTTGCGTTGCTAAAACATACGTCAATGTATACTTTGTTAAGTTGGTACTTATTAAAATAAGTAAAATATATACAAGATGTAACAGGTAAGCCCTTTTAATCCGAAAGGGGGTTGTTCTAGACGTCTAGGCGAACACCTTTTGTTCTACGACTTTTGAAAATTCGAACTTTTATTTTGAAAATTTTGAGATTATGTTTTACTGGAAAAACAGCTGTTTTTGAAAATAAAGGTAATTGAAGGTTTGATTGTAGTAGACCAAACTAAATGAAAGAACAACATAAGGTCAATGACCTCGAACTCTAAGAAACAGCTGATTTTCAAGTAAACTTTACACCTAAATTTTTCGAAAAGTACTTAGAATTTTCAAAAGTCGTAGAACAAAAGTTGTTCGCCTAAACGTCTAGAACAACCCCCTTTCGGATTAAAAGGGCTTACCTGTTACATCTTGTATATTAAAATAAAAATAAAAATGATTGCAATGCAGAACTGCGGGTTCGATTTCTGCCAGGTGAAAATATTTATTCTTAAAAATAATATTTTTGTTTGGTCTGGATGTCTATCTCATGTAATATATAAAATTAAAATACATATTAGTATATCCATTGTCTAATACCTATAGTACAAGCCTAGTGCTTGGATTGTGCTGTGTGTAATGTTGTCATGTTGTGCACTATTTATTATTTTAGGTACTATAGCTGGGCCCCGTTATTTAACCCGCGTAAGTCCCGTTCCCGCGGGAATATCGGGATAAAAAGTAGCCTTTGTGTTATTCCTGGTATCCAGCTACCTATATTTCAAGTTTCATCGCAATCGGTTTAGTAGTTTTTGCGTGAAAGAGTAACCAACTCACATACATCCTACTAATATTATACTTTATACTTTATACTAATATTATAAATCCGAAAATCTGTTTGTTTGTTTGTTTGTTTGTTTGTTCCCTCTCCACGGTCCAACGGCTCGACCGATTTGGATGAAAATTTGCATAGGGATAGTTCAAATGATGGAGAGTAACATAGGATACTTTTGATCCCGAAAATCCCGCGGGATCGGGACTTACGCGGGTGATAATATTTATTAGATGAAAATTTGCATAGGGATAGTTTAAATGATGGAGAGTAACATAGGATACTTTAGATCCCGAAAATCCCGCGGGATCGGGACTTACGCGGGTGATAATATTTATTAGATGAAAATTTGCATAGGGATAGTTTAAATGATGGAGAGTAACATAGGATACTTTTGATCCCGAAAATCCCGCGAGATCGGGACTTACGCGGGTGATAATATTTATTAGATGAAAATTTGCATAGGGATAGTTTAAATGATGGAGAGTAACATAGGATACTTTTGATCCCGAAAATCCCGCGGGATCGGGACTTATGCGGGTGATAATATTAATGGATGAAAATTTGCATAGGGATAGTTTAAATGATGGAGAGTATCATAGGATACTTTTGATCCCGAAAATCCCGCGGGATCGGGACTTACGCAGGTGATAACTATTTATTAGATGAAAATTTGCATAGTGATAGTTTAAGTGATAGAGAGTAACATAGGATACTTTTGATCCCGAAAATCCCGCGGGATCGGGACTTACGCGGGTGATAATATTTATTGGATGAAAATTTGCATAGGGATAGTTTAAATGATGGAGAGTAACATAGGATACTTTTGATCCCGAAAATCCCGCAGGATCGGGACTTACGCGGGTGATAACCATTCAATGAATGAAAATCGACACAGGGGTAGGATAAGTGATGTAGAGTGGCATCATCATCATCGTCATCCATCGTCATCGTCATCCTTCGTCATCGTCATCGTCACTTACTGACGAAATACAAACTTTAACTTACTTCACCTACCTACCGCAGTGCAAAAATCCATTATTGCATTGCGGTAGGTAGGTGTTCGAACAACGCGGGATCGCGACTTGCGCGGGTGAAACCGCGGGGCGCAGCTAGTACATACATACATACTACATACAAATTTTCGCGTTTATAATATTAGTAAAATAAGATAAAATGTCACCGTATTTTATCTTAACGTAAATTTCCTAGGAAATTTATAAACTTTCGTAGGATTCTAAACGATAGATAAATTGTATTAATTTAGGAACACGTTTTAGTAAGATTTCTTCTATCGTTTTCGTGATTTTGCAGATTTCGCCAACTTTACTGTTGGCTTCTTCAAGGTTGACAGGTTGGTTGTCAGTCAGTTTACTGTAACTTTTTAGAATGTTAAAAAAGACAAATTACATCTCAGTCAACCTTGAAAAAGCCAACTGTAAAGTTGGCGAAAGCTCGGTTCGTTTAAAACCATGAATAAACGCGATTCAACCGGATAAATGAAGTGTTTTATTATGTTTTAGTAAATTTATAAACTAACGGTTATCCATTCGTAAGATTCTACACGGTTCGACCAATAACAAAGGATCTTTTAATTTTAAGCTTCTTTTAAATACGGAAAATTACACGCTGCTCTCTGATTGGTCGATGTCGACAGGGGTACGTATTAGAATATCTAAAACCGAAAAAAATAACTATACGGAGCACCCCGAGTAGGGTTGCCAACACTTTTTTCCAAAAATATAGTATTTGCAGCTAAAAAATAAAGTAAATCCAAAAAAAATATGGTATGTTTGCCGACTGATTGCAAAAGACAAAAAAATAATGTTTGTGTAGATTATTTATTTATTATTTATTTATTTATTCCTTCATCGAATCAACAGCTCTTAGAGTACTATAAAAGTAAACAGTAAAATAGATCTTACAGCCAATAACAGATTCGCACTATATAAACCAAAAACTTATACTATAAGTAAACTAATATTTTGTCGATTAAGAGCATAATAACAAGAAAATAAGAACGATGAGTGCCACGATAGTTATATAGTTGTTAGATTAAAGAAAACCCGCCATACTTTTTGTATTAAACCTATTTATTTCCATTAAAAGTATATTTGGTGGTATCCACTTCTGGCACATTTCAATAAGCTTCTTTACATCCTATATTTAAATTTATAGTAATAAGCAGCTCATTTTTATGAAATTGATGTTTGCCCTATTTCTTCTTCTCTCCAATACACATATTTTTATTAGAGTGTATTCAAGATGCGTTCACACAAAGCCAGAAATTAAAAATAACTTTGAAAAAATTTGTATGTTAAAAATATAGTATTTTTGCGTACTTTATGTTTTTAAAAAGTATATAGTACGTAGATCTGAAATATAATACAATACTATACAAAGTGTAACGGGAACTTTAAAGCGGAAGGAGGGTCGTTCTAGACATCTAGGGGAACAATTTTTGTTCTACGACATTTGAAATCTCGAACTATTTTATAAAAAAAATTGAGGTTATGTTTCACTGAAAAAACAGCTGCTTTTGAAAATAATTAAAGTTTTGATTGTAGTAGACCAAACTAAATGAAAGGACAAAAAAAAGTCAATGATCTCGAACTCTGAGAAACAGTTGATTTTCAACTAAACTTTACACTTTAAATTTTCGAAAAGTACTTCGAATTTTCAAAAGTCGTAGAACAATAGTTGTTCGCCTAGAAGTCCAAAACAACCCCCTTTCGGCTTAAAAAGGGCTTACACGTTACATATTGTATATAATATAGTACGGCTGGCAACCCTAACCCCGAGTAACACAGGTTAGGTTTATGTTAGAACTTAGAACATGATTACACGCAGACCACCAAACAATGCTTTAATAAACTAGTTCAACTTGCTTTGCAAGCTAAGTGTATGTAAACACTTGTTTTTAGAAATAATGCTTTTAAATACAACTGGTTTTAAAATACAATCAAGTTAGTTGAGCGAGGCTATATGAGTGTTGCACAAATTGCAGCTTACGAGGCGACGCGGTCGAGTCAGGGACAACAACCTGATTCCGACCTCAGGCAAGCTTGCTACAATATATGAATACTAAATAATATCTAGTATATAGCTTGATGATACTATTACGATACGCAGAAGTTAACCTGGCACCTGCGTGCCTTCTGATAACTTAATCCTACTAATATTATAAAGCTAAAAGTTTGTGAGAATCGGTGTTTGTTACTCAATCACGTAAACACTACTGAACCGATTGCGATGAAACATAAAATATAGGTAGCTGGAAACCTGGAATAACACAGAGTCTACTCAGAGTTTCATATTAATAAATAAATTCAATTCAATTAATTTACTTTTTATCCCGATATTCCTGCGGGAACGAGATTTACACGGGTGACACCGCGGAGCGTAGCTGGTACCTATTTAATACTTATATTTAAAACATTGATATAAGCAAACAAGGGTCTAAGGAAAGATACGTTACGGTCTAATATTTCCTATTCGATAAATGAGCTAGAATGTCTGCAAGTGGTCAAAATCGGAACTAATCACTGTATTAGGTAAATTGTGGTTAATGTGAGGCAGTGGCGCCCCCAGTCGAGTGCACCCTTATCTGGCACGCACGGTGACAATACCGAGTGACAGAGATAGTGGGACGTTCTAGACTGCAGCGCGAGCGAGATAGCAACGGTATACCTTTCCACAACCAACCGAAGCCAGTGTGCCGGCTCGTCACAGTTTTGTCGTCTCATTTGCAGTGACTTTTGACTTATCTTCCCTTGTTTGCTTATATCAATGACTAGCAGCATCCGCGGTTTCACTCGCGTAAATCTCTTTCCCGTCGTAGTACAAATTTAAGAGAATAAAATCACTACGTTTGCGTCGTACTTTATTGCACGCGACAGAAGCTCTGTATAGGGGATTATTTCCCGTTTTTACAACATTTCTCATGGATGCTCCGCTCCTATTGGTCGTATCGTAGGGTGATGTTATACAAAGTGTAACGGGTAAGCCCTTTTAAGCCTTTTGGACTTCTAGACAAACAACTTTTGTTCTACGACTTTTGAAAATTCGAAGTACTTTTCGAAAATTTTAAGTGTAAAGTTTACTTGAAAATCAGCTGTTTCCCAGAGTTCGAGGTCATTGACTTTTTTTTGTCCTTTCATTTAGTTTGGTCTACTACAATCAAAACTTCAATTACCTTACATTTTGAAAAGCAGCTGTTTTTTCAGTAAAACATAAACTAAAAATTTTCAAAAAAAAAAGTTCGAATTTTTAAAAGTCGTAGAACAAATGTTGTTCCATCTAGCTAGAACAACCCCCTTTCGGTTTAAAAGGGCATACTCGTTACACTTGTATAGACTATAAACCTTCCTCGATAAATGGGCTATGAAACACAAACATATTTTTTTTAATTCGGGCCAGTAGTTCCTGAGATTAGCGTATTCAAACAAACAAACTCTTCAGCTTTATGGTATAAGTATAGATTTAAAACGTCTTTACAAATAATACCGGAAATCATTGATGTTAGATCAATATTAAGTTACCTTATACAAACAATCAATATGTTCGGACAGTTTTAAAGCATGTTTTTCGCATTAATTATTACTAGCCGCGCCCTGCGGTTTCTCCCGCGTAAGTCCTGTTCCCGCGGGAATATCGGTAAAAGTAGCCTATGTGATTTTCCAGGTATCCAGCTACCTATATTCCAAGTATCATCGCAATCGGTTCAGTAGTTTTTGCGTGATTGAGTAACAAACTCACAGACATATTAGTAGCATGTAGTTATGTATTTGGAAGTAAATATTATACTTGCTTGAAACATGTACATAGTTCATACTAATATATGATTTTAGACTAACATGGTTGTTTTCACTAAAAATATTATTAAACTAGCTGCTCCCCACGGTTTCACCCGCGTAAGTCCCGATCTCGCGTGAATATCAGAATGTGTCATACATATGAACCGTCCTATTGAATCAATCTATATACTAAAAAACCGCATCAAAATCAGTTACCTAGTTTTAAAGATCTAAGCATACATACAAGCGGACAGACAGTGAAGCGACTTTGTTTTATATTATGTTAAGATGATGATGATAATGACAAATTCAATATTGATCTATGATCATTGATGAACGATTTCCTGCATCACTTATAAGGCTATGTATTATCTAGACCACCTAGAAATAAAGGACATATTCTATTTAAAGCTAGTAATTAAAAGAATACTTACACCACTTCCTTAGGAAAGCACTCGTCAATTTTGCATATAACTTGTCACGACCCTGCATTTTTGTTTAAAGCAAAAAAACGTCGCACAGATAAAAAAAAACACGTCAAATTTCCACTTAAAATTCACAGTAATTCAGCACATCACTTGTCCTGTTCGTTTTTTAAATTTTTATTTTTATTTCCGTTGCTCCATACGTGCGGTCCGTTCGGCGTCTGATAGTCGACTGAGCTGGTTTTGTATGGGCTGCGCGCGCGCAGGAAAACCTGTGACATAAAGGACATGAACTTTGAGCATACAGTATAAATACTTAATAGCATGGTTACTGTTAAATTTAGCTTTTAGTCGTTATTTTGATGGCATTCGTATAAAAAAAATATTCCAAATATCATTGCAGTAAATTTGTAATTTCGAATTTGACAAAACACATTTAATTTTTTTTTATAGAATCTGTTAAGATTCAATACATTTTGGAGTCAATAATTTTGGTCCGGTTGCAAGGTGTATTGTAATTAGTTTTATTTTGAGTGTATTGTTTGCAATTTTAATGACATGACAAAACCCTGCCTACCTACATAAGAAATCCCCTTAAGAAAGATAAATAAGTGATCGAACTAGCATTGGAAATTCACAAGTGAAATGGAGACATTCTAGTTTGGAATCAGTGTATCTATGGAGTGTATGGAGTCCATCTATCATTAAGTATTATTCTTGTAATCGAATGGTCCAAATTTCATTTCAACATCATTGCAACTGCAAACAACATACCTTCTCAAAATTAAACTATAATTTGCAACTGAACTGAAATTGAAACTTTATTGACAAAAACGTATGGAAAATTAAAAAAAAAAAGATTTTTTTATCGACAAATGACAATGTTATTTGGGAAAACGTCAGATTTGATATAAAAGGATATAAATACCAAAAGTGACGAATCAAATCAAATTAATATTAAAATTTAATATCAATGCAGTCACAATGATATTGGAATGGTGTCAAAATTATATTTTGAATGATTTTATATGCGAAAATAGGACATCGAGCGAGCCTTCTAATTCAGTAGACCATTCCAACTGCACGACGAACGTGCACCCAAACAGAGTGCCTGGAAGAGATCGCCCATAAGCTATAAAGCCGCCCATTGTACCACTTTAGTTTTAAGAGCCACTATTATTATATTTTTTATAATTTGTGTTTTTTTACCCAACAAAGCGTTAACCAATCATTCCTACTAAATATTATTAAGCTGAAAGTTTGTAAGTATGTGTGTTTGTTACTCAATCACGCAAAAACCACTGAACCGATTACGATGAAACTTGGAATATAGGTAGCTGGATACCGGGAATAACACATAGGCTACTTTTTATCCCGATATTCTTGCGGGAACGGGACTTACGCGGGAGAAACCCGGGGCGCAGCTAGTCAATCATATACCATCATCTCCGTGGAAATCGAGAACAAACAACAAATAGTTCTAAAATCAATCCACAATTTAGTATACTCATTAGGCAACAGAGGCTGGTGTTACTCAACCGATTGCGCCTAACTTCTCACGCCTGCTTCAAGGAAAAAACACTTCAAACACACGCAATATCCACTCGCTAACTATCTAAAACTAGCATACCCTGCCCTTTCACCTGAATAAGTCCCGATCCCGTAAGAATATCGGGATTAAAACTATGTTACTCCTGGATAATGTAGCTTTCTTTTGGTGAAAGAATTTTTAAAATCGGTCCAGTAGTTTCGGAGAATAATCATTACAAACAAATAAATAATTCCTCTTTATAATAACTGTATTGATATTGTAACTAGCATTATCTGACCTTTCACCTGAATAACTCCCGATCCTTTAGAAATATAGAGATAAAAACCTGCCTATTTATTTTCAAATAATTGACATATTCTCATGTTAAGTTTCATGAAAATCGGTTGAGTGCCTCAAGAGATAATCTTTAATAAACATCCGCATATCAGCACCCATAAAATATGATCTATACAGTGGGTCGGGCAACAGTGGAAATTGACAGGCACTATGCAGCACATTGCTGCTTTGACGTAGCGTGGTTTTTACCGGTGATTACCTCAAAGCAGCAATGTACTGCATAGTGCCTGTCATTTCCCACTGTTGTCAGACATCCACTGGATAGATAATCTAGGGGCTGGATCTACGCTGGTGAAACTGCGGGACGCAGCTTCGAACGCTTGACCTAAGGAATGAAGGTCGAGATATCAACCACTAAGTTAAAGTTTTAACTGTGTTTTCCCCCTAGAGTATACATAAGCAAACTATAGAGCCTATGGGTATTGCCTACTGCGCAAAGTGTAAGCAGATGCTCTATACATAGATATTCAAATGTTGAAGTTTAATATTGATCTGGGAATCATTTTTACACCGCGGCACTGAACATTTCACCATAATTATTACTAGAATAAGTTCTAACGAGAGAAACATTCAATTCCCGTAACCCTATATAGGTGACTGATGACATCGTTTTTATCATTTTTGACTGTTCATACCGGTGCTTACAGTTCATACTCGCATACCAGCGCTCTATAGCTTGCTTATGTATTATGTATACTCAAAGTTTTCCCCAATTTACCCTACAACTGGACCTTTGTGCGTGCCTTTGAGCCGTGGGTTTCCTCACGATGTTTTCCTTCACCGTAAAAGCGATGTTAATAGCGCACATAAATTGTTCTTAACCAAAAACGCATCGGTTGGGCTTCGGAACGAAAGTCGCGGTATCAACCACTAGAGCAACGAACAAACAAAAATTTGGGTTTTTTACTTCATTCAAGTCTAAATATATTTTGTTCTCTAAATTAACATTTAAAAACTCTAATAAATAATTTTATAAGAAACAAAACGTGATTGGGAGAAAAAATACTGGTCAAGCGCGAGTTGGACTCGCGTACTAAGGGTTCCGTACCATTTTCACAATTGAGTACGAAATTCAAAGCCATGTTTTTATTACAGAACTAGTGTCGCGAAAGATATAGATATCTATAAAGTTGAAAGTTATACTTCATACGTATAATAAAGGAAGAGAGGACAAAAAGTCTGTACTTGGAAGTAAATTTTAAAAAAATTGTCTAGAGGGCTTAGAAAAAGTAGTAGAACAAAATTATATAATTTTTAAAATTCATGTCTGTCTGTCTGTTTATCTGTCTGTTCCTTGTACAATTAAAACCTACTTTGAACCAGATTGAAATCTGGTTTTCAATATTGGATAGTTCTATTTTCGAGGAACATCGTGGTATACTATGCATCGAAATCCAATTAGTAGAACCCGAGTAATGAACGAAAAAGTGTAACCGCTCGAGAACCGCTCGGCCGCCCGCGCCCGTGATAACGCGTTTCCACTTCTGCGGGTGAAAAAGCAGGGCGCAGCTAGTTGCAAATAAAATGTGTAGTACCACAGATTGTTCGATAAAACAAATTCCAGTACTTAAACCGCTGCGCGACTTTTTTTGTGAAGTTGACTATAGCTTTCGCGCGCAACGACATGGCACGTTTGCATTTATCATTACCAATGAACTCGCTAATCACTAGATGGCGCTAGTGGTAAAACTAAATCGCAGTATCGATGCTTTACTTTTAAAAATCACGTTTCTTGTACGGGCTTAAACAAATTTTTGTTTAATTACGTTTTTAGTTTAATTACGTTTTTAGTTTTTGTTGTTATAGCGGATACATAATAATATGTTCATTTTCTTTTGTCGATCGTCAATGAACCACGGAACCACGGAGTAGATTCCGTTTTTACCCCTTGGATACGGGAACCCTAAAAAACTAACATTTATTGCCTTGTTCATTTTCTTTTGTCGATCGTCAATGAACCACGGAACCACGGAGTAGATTCCGTTTTTACCCCTTGGATACGGGAACCCTAAAAAACTAACATTTATTGCCTAAAACACGTATTAGAACCGGCTTGACTGTTTTATATCTAACCTTCACTGTTTGACAGTCTGATGTGAGAGGATTATATAAAAAGTAGGTACCTACCTAAAGATAAACTTAGATACCTACTTAACTATTTCACATTTAATTAGGTTTTATTAATAGGTAAGTATATGCTTTTAAGTGTTATATTTATAGTTAGTTATGAATGAATGAATGAATGTCATTTATTTGCACGAAATATGGTCACAACAGTTGTTATAAGAGAATAAAGTTCAACATATTTCACCAGCACTTAACTTGGCATGCAAATATTAATAATAAAATGAATTTAATTTATAAATCTTAATGTCAACATAATAAAATAAAACTGTATAGAATTATTTGGCTTCAATGATTACAATGTCAATAATAAGAAAAGCGAATAATGATACAATTTGAAATAATAAAAAATAAAAATAAAAGTAAACAATGTCAAGTGAAATTAAAATTAAGAAAATGTCAAGATAGAAATTGAACTAGGTATTTTAAGTTCATTAATGTCAATATAATGGAACACTATCATTTAATTGCATTTTTATCACTTAAAAATTCCTCAATCGAATAATAAGGCTTGTCGATGAGATAATTGTTGACAGCACGCTTAAACTCCCCAGGAGACTCAATCTTCCTTAATGACAGTGGGATTCTGTTGTAAATTGTGGGAGCCATACTAAACACACTAATACTCATCAATCGAGTCTTTCGCACAATAGTCCGAAGATCTCCTTTGTTCCTTCCATTTTCATTAAATTTTTGAAATAAATGCAAATTTATTTCAAAAATTAAGATTTTTTTGAGTTAAGAGGTAAGATTCCAGGTTTTCCATTTTTTTACTATAAAAGTATTTCTATTTATTATATTCTATACTTATAATAAAGGAAGAGAGGACAAAAAGTCTGTACTTGGAAGTAAATTAAAAAAAAGTTGTCTAAGGAACTTAAAAAAAGTAGTAGAACAAAATTATATGATTTTTAAAAATTCATGTCTGACTATCTGTTTCTCTGTTTGTTCCTTTTACAATTGAAAGTACTAAACCGATTGAAATCTGGGTTTCAATATTGAATAGTTCTATTTTCGAGGAACCTCGTGGTGAACTTTACATCGAAATCCAATTAGTAGAAACCGAGTAATGAATGAAAAAGTCGGCTATGAACTATTTCTACGCAGACGAAGTCGCGGGTAACAGCTAGTATATATACATATATCTTACTAATATTATAAACGCGAAAGTTTGTATGTATGTATGCGAGGTTGTTACTCTTTCACACAAAAACTACTGAACCGATTGTGATCAAATATAGAAAGCTGAGGACCTGGATTAACACATAGGCTACTTTTTATCCCGATATTCCCGCGAGAACGGGACTTACGCGAGTGAAACCGCGGTGTGCAGCTAGTATATTATATAGCTACCATTAATGCCGAATAATTCGCAAGTTTATCGAAGCAAAATTGCAGACATCTTAGTGTATTACATTGGTGTTTGAAATCATTCTGGTGAGCATAGTAGATACCTAACTACAAACTTGCACATTCTCTATAAAACACAATTATCAACAATTATTTATTTATGAATATCATTAGATTATTAGATAACGAGGTATTTACCACGTTTATTTTTATTTACAAGGAGCTAGCGCTCATATTAATATTCATAGTGGAAAATATAACCATGTAAGTTTAAAATTATTTCTTTTATTCATACAAAAGACATCAACGGGGGTCTAGCAAAAATCTTTGGAATTTTTTATCACAAGAATATTTTCGCACATTTTCATCACATTTTAAATGATTTAAACCAAACAGTGCAAGTAACTTTTAATCCATGCTATTTTAAATAGCATTAAAGAGTCCAAAACAAAAAAAAAAAAGAAGACTTTTGTCCAGCAACCATCCGTCGAACTGACATAAGATGCTTATAATATACATAGCGTCCCTGCCTTCTGTATTCCTTGCCTTCTATACTCCTCCCTCCCCTCCCTTCTCCCTGCCTTCTGTACCCCTCCCCTCCCTTCTCCCTGCCTTCTCCATCCCTCCCTACCTCCCTACCGTCCCTACCTTTCTGTATCAAAGATAGGGACCGCTGTTTCATCAGGTGCTCAGTACCAGTCTGTTGCTGCTTTGAGGTGATCATCGGTAATAACCACGTTACGTCAAAGCAGCAATGTACTGTATAGTGCCTGTCAGTTTCTACTGTTGTCAGACATCCACTGGATAGATAATATGGGTACAGATCAGTCAGATCGAGCCCCCAAAGTGTTTATGGTTCTTTGCCCAGTAGTGGGATACAAGGCGTTTTTATATCCCACTGATGAGCTTGCCCAGCACCTTTACTATCCTCCCAGCCTAGTCAGCCATGCTCAGAGGAAAAAACTGCTTAGTTAGCTCCACAAGTGTAGGCCCTTAACACGGAGCCACAGGTTTCCTGACGATGTTATCTTTCACAGTAAAAGCGCACATAACTAAAGCTTTCTCAAAAAGACATTGGTCCGCTTTTGGCTGTAATCCGAACGCATGAACTTCGGCATGAAACACTTAAATTACTTAATAACGGGGTGTTTACCATGTTTGATAATTTATTCGCGGAGCTCGATATTTCGCTAGCAATTTCAACCAGCTTGTTCACGAGACTGGAGAATGCGGGTAGGTGATGACAGTTAGAGGCGTCCATATCGGACTACCTGCTTCCTGACACGAGTTGAACGTCTGGTTATGGGTCATTTAAGTAGTGCAAATAACCATGTTAGTTTAAAATCGTATATTCGGCATGAAAGTTGAAGTACAACCACTAGACCAACACCGCTACTCGATGAGTCACTACTAAGAAAATAAAAACACCTCCCAAGTGACAGTGAGTAACAGAGTTTACACACCTAAGACAAAGGACTTCGGAGACAATATGGCGTCAAGGTCAACCTCAGAGGTCAAAGGCCAATATACCTACAGCAGTCAACACTCAAATAGAGGTTTGGCAGGAATGCGTTGAGGAGATGTGTTGCTAAATTTTCATTTTTGTAAAACCTAGTTCAAACGCGTGTAAATTGTTTGAATTCGGGGGCATATTAATCAATTTAGTTTCGTGAAGGTGTACAAGTGGAATGAAAGTGAAAATCGGTGCAATACATGGACTTAGAGGAGGCACAGGCTCGAATCCTGTCATGGGAATTTTTTGAAATATATTTTTTAGGCAAAAAATATTTCTATATTTAAATGTTTTTCGGTTCTGAATTTACCCGACTACGGTAAAAGTTGGGTTATGCTTTTGTAAACAAGTTGTCATTTAATCTTATCTATATCTATCATCTATTTATCTATATTTTTAATAAAGGAAGAGAGGACAAAAAGTCTGCACTTGTAAGTAAATTAAAAAAAAGTTGTCTGGAGGGCTTAGGAAAAGTAGGAACAAAATTAAATATTTTTTTTATTAAAATTCATGTGTGTCTGTTTCTTTCTTAAACAATTAAAAGGAACCTCGTGGTATACTTTACATCGAATTCCAATTAGTAGAACCCGAGTAATGAACGAAAAAGTCGGCTATGCACTATTTCTACGCAGACGAAGTCGCGGGTAACAGCTAGTAAAGAAATATGAGATGACTTACGACATAAGTAAGTACATTTTACAAACATTTAAGCACATGTAAATTATTTCAATTGCTTTATTTTAGTTGTTTAGACCAAAAGGAATCTAAGCAATTTGAAATCTTGCTGTGAGTTCGCAGAAATATTTGTCTGAAGGACGTTGTATAGCAAAATTGCAAAAATAATTTATGTTAGCTTTGTACTTACTTTGTTTTTATTTATTTCGGTGAATTATTTATTACGTACTTGACAACTAATATTGGGCCCTACCATGATGTCTTATAAGTCGTCGCGAAGTCGCCGCGTTGTCGTTCAGCTAAAAAAAATATAAAATTAAAAACACATCAAATACTTAATTAAAAAAAAAAAAAAAAAATAACAAAAAAAAAAGATTTTTTTAGTTGTCTATGGTTTTCAAATGTAGTCGGAGCATTTTTTTATTTAAAATTTACTTTATTTTTTTGAACGGCAAAAGGACGATATAGCAACGACAAACGAGCATGGTAGCGCGGATTGTTTCCAATTGTACTTGTGGAAAGTTGAAAGCTATAGCTTTAGGTTACATTGTCATCTGGTTCTGAACTATTCCCAAAGTTTCAGCCCGCTAGCTAGTCGGGAAGTGCCTCAAATTGAAGTTGCAAGATTCCACCCAGACCGACAAACAAACAAGAAAAGTGAGCGTACACGTGGAAAAATAAGTAAAAACTAAAATTCTTTAAAGTTATTTTTACCTCACTATACGAACAAGGGGTTATGTTTTGTTTTTATTTATACTAAAATAGATAATTAATTATAATTTGAGGCAACTGTATGTGCAACATATTAATCTGAATTTGGGCAGCCTAACTCAAATCTGTATCCGTCAAACTGCCCGACTTCAAATTACGTAACGGATTATTCGATGCCATTGTAGGTAAGTAGGTTATTTAATACAGCCAAATAAGTAAACGCCTCTTACAATTTGATGAGGCACTTAAATAATTGAGCAGCTTTAAAATTTGTGATCAGAACAGGAATTTTTGAGTTCAAGAGCTGCTTCTTTGTTTAAGTAGGAGCTAAATTTTGAGTAGCGTTTTTGTATTTGGCCGATAGACTAAGTACCTGTATTGTTTGTATTTTCATTGTATTATTTTTTTCTCATCTTGTCTGATCTTGTGTACATTTTTGTTTAGTTGTGTGCTTGTCCGAATAAACTTATATTCTTTCTATCTATCTTTCCTTACTTATGGCGTTAGTAGAAGAACTCCTCGGGTTCATAAATCCCTATTTCACGAGAATGTCGATATAAAAAGTAGCCTATGTTTAAATTCTCCAACTGTCTGCTTATCAAGTTTTATCGCAATCAGTTTAGTAGTTGTTGCGTGATTGAAATTCAAACATCTAACTTTCGATTTTATAATAGGTACTAGCTTTGTCCCGCGGTTTTACCCGCGTAAGTCCCGTTCCCACGGGAATATGGAGATAAAAAGAGGCCTATATAATATTAATCTAGGTCTTCAGCTATATATATCCCAAGTTTTATCTGTTCAGTAGTTTTTGCGTGAAAGAGTAACAAAGTCACATACATTCATTCATACGAACTTTGGCGTTTATAATATTAGTAATATTCGTGTTTTAGTAATATTAGCGGTTTATTCGAGAGAAACCAGCAGGCGCAGCTAGTTACACACTTAATTAACACACAATAGACCTAAGATGTTCTCGTGATGACTCCCCCATTGTTATGTACAAGGAAGTTAAGTAATTGAGATTTTAATAACTATAAATAAAACAGGTAGTGAAAAATATTATATTACAACTAATTTATTTGCAAAAATAACACGAGTTAGTGGACGCACGTCATTTTGTGATTATTAAAATAATATTTATCATTTAGAGTGGTGTCGGTCTAGTGGTAGATACTCCGACTTTCATTCCGAAAGTCGTGGTTTCAATTCCCGGCCGCGCACCAATGTCGTTTTCTTTAAGAAAAAAATATGTGCACTATTAACATCGCTCTTACGATGAAGGAAAACATCGTGAGGAAACCCACGGCTTAAAATCACGCACAAAGGTCCAATAGTAGGGCTAATTGCGGAAACACACAGTTAAAACTTTAACTTTAATATTTACCATGTCAATTTGGGAATTTTAAACGTGAATTATTTTGTTTTTAAAATATTATGGCGAGAAATATCGTATGAAGACAGCTTTTTGAACCGACTTCCAAAAAGGACAAAATACGTTTTGTAATTTGAAGTCGGGCAGCCAAACTACAATCTGGATATGAAACTGCCCGACTTCGGATTACAGTCATAAACATGCTAATATTATAAACGCGAAAGTTTCTATGTATGACTGGTAACTTTGTTACTCTTTCACGCAAAAACTACTGAATCGATTACGATGAAACTTTGAATATAGTTAGCTAAAGACCTGGAATAACACATAGGCTACAATTTATCCTGATATTCTCGCGGGAACGGGAGAATGTCGGGATCAAAAGTAGCCTAAACCTTACTCCCTGATAATGTGGCTTTCTATTGATAAAATATATTTTTTTTAAAGCAGTCCAGCGGCCCTAGTCAAAATTGTTATCGAATAACGAAAAGGTCAATCGACAGATTTGTTTGTATGAAATTGACATAAGCTCGCGAAAAATCAAGGGTGACCATAAGGTAACCCTTGATTTTTTTGTATGAAATTTACATAAGTCAATTTCTTACAAAAAAATCTGTCGATTGGCGTTTTCGTTAATCGATAAGAATTTTGGCTAGGGTCGCAGTAGTTTTAGAGCATATTAATTACAAACAAACAAACAAATAAATTTCTAAAATAATAAATTCTTCGAAATAAATAAAAGAGCGACATCTCTAGGCCAGAGCGTGTTAACTGTAAAGTTAATCATTGGCGCAAGTAAATCACTGAAAAATAAATCTGTAGATGGCGACTTAATCGAAGAATAGTAGACAGGGAAACATTCATATTCTTAAATTCAGTGCTCGAGATGGGAACTTGCGTGGCCTAACGGTTGAGGCACTGCGGTACTGATCCAGGGACGCGAGTTCAAATCTCGCCGCAAGTCAATTTTTGAAGATGATTCTTTCTTTTAAAATATTTCTAGTAAGATGAATTTCTTTCTTAAATTAGTACAGATAATTCGATGGCACTGCATGTAGCTACTTAGTAGTCGGCGCCTCGGCGCGCTTGTTAGATAAACTATCTAATGTCTTAAACAAAAACCTGCACAATTTGTATGTCTGTCACAGTTAAACCGGAACGCGTGTTACATTGACTACTAAATATTTCACGGGGTTCCGTACAAAATTGTAGTTTTTAGGTTTCCGTACCCATAAAGGGTAAAAACGGGACCCTATTTACGTTAGTAATATGTGATCTGTGCTATTACTAAGACTTCGTTGTCCGTCCGTCTGTCACCAGGCTGTATCTCATGAACCGTGAAATCTAGACAGTTGAAATTTTCACAGACAAGTATTTCTGTTGCCGATACCACAACACTAGAAACAAAATAAAACTAATATTTAACGTAATGTAGTTTCTTAATTTTTACTGCCTGTTATAATAGGACCGACATGCTCAAATATTGATAAAGGTTCCCAAATTTCAAATTGATTTAAAAAAAAAACTTAACAGCCGTTCGGTTGCTAGGCAACGGTAGCGGTTTTTGGATGATTCTAAATTAGTATTGCTTGTATGTATACAAATACACTAGTTTTTGTTGTAGTCAAAACTACCGATAGTGAATGAATGGTCCATTGACTAAACTTTTATAATGATTATTTTCTAACGGAACCCTAGAACAAGTGGACCAATAAGGCGCGGACATTTGAATTCAGAACGCGGCCATTGGAGCGAACCGGCGCGGGCGCAGACCCATGCGATGTTCTTCACTTTATACATGTGTTTGATTTTCTTTATTGATTGGCTTTGAAAAATTATGAACCTTAGTATTAATAAATATCCGTTGTCTAGGAAAAGAGTAAAATAACCTTACGGGGCCAAGCGGGAGGTCATCCAAAACGTGGCGCATCTTGACGATTTACACTCAAAAAAATCACCTAAGTAAATTGCGCCCCCACTTTTTGAGCCCCTCATTTCCCGCAGGGTTACTCTTTCCAGGACATTTACACACGTGAGTTTTTTTTAATTATTTTGCGAAATTCTGCACCGGACAGTAAACTTTTTTTAACCTATTATTAGTTACTTAGTATTTGACATTGGCCGTATGTAAGTACTGCTACTTGAAGCCATTAAAAAAATACTATCGCTTCGCCAATCAGCTGGTGCAATGAAGCATAAAACATATTTAATTATGTATCAATGTATTTATTAGGTACTTATTACAACACAGTTATTTACTTCCTTCGAACGATTGGAGGTCGAATTTCGACAGGTTAAAGTATGCGCCCATACTACTTTGTAAGAAAAAAGTGTGACAAAATCTACGTATTCTATTTATCTACGAATAAATAGAATGGAGATCTAACTTCTCTATTAAATTCGAAAAATCCATGTTCCACGGTGACACAGCAACAGATGCACACACTGACATGTTCCGTACAGTATTACGTATGAGCGACCTTTGGATCGACCGATGGCGGACGATCTTTAGTGACAAAATGGCGGTCGAATCATCGTTCTAGGCCCCGTAACCACCGTTTGCGTGGAACATTTTTTCAAACGATTGCTACTTCCATATATATTCGAGTTGGACAAAATAGTCTTCAAGATTTGTTTTCCATTTTATTGTAGGGTAGACTGAGTACGGTTGAAACAGTGGTCGGTTGAAACAACTCGAATAACTTACAAACCGTTAGTGGAACAGAGGAGGGTCCAAGGGGAGAAAGAAGGGGACGGCCCGCGCGAGCTCGAGTCTTATTGTTTCGTCGCTTTTCGCGCTTTCTGGTTGTTTTTAGGGGGGCCTATTGTATTTTTTCAACCAAAAGTAAGTATTTTTACTCGAACAGTTATTCAATTATTTTCGTTTCTATTTGAGTGACGGTATTGAGTGTGTGCTTGTGTGTATTATGAGGCTAGTGGAATATAACACTGCAACTGGTTTTTAAATCTTATTCTTGTAACAAAAAATATTACGGCTTTATATTTAAAATAGGCACTGGGTACACTTGAAACGATTTTTATGGGTACAGTTGAAACATTTTATTGATTCCTTTTTGATGATTTTAGATAGTGAAATAACATATAAGAAAGGCTTTGAATGTACAAATCGACATGATGAAACGCAGAGACACTTATGAAGAGGTTAAATCAGGAAATTCATTGTGGAAAATGGCACAAAACGTAACTTAAAAAAATTCCGCTCCAAAGACACATTCGAATGCGAGGAAACCTTTGTTATGTCCGGGTCATTCGGTTTAAAAAACAATTATATTGCTTTTTGTTTTGTTTATTTTGTTATCATGCATTAAAACAATGTTAAGTAGATTTAAAAAAAAAAGATTATAATGGGATAGTCAGAAGTACTTAAAATATTAAAGACTGAATGTTTTAACCAAAAATCTCCTTAATTGTTCTATGCATTAGATAAACATTCGTTAAAACATTTTATAACATCGTAATTTGTATCATTTATTTGACTGAACTGACCCTAATCACTGTTTCAACCGCCCCTGGGTTGGGGACGATTAAAACAATTTTAACTATTTTTTAAATAAGAGCTAGTATTAAAAATATTATACATAGAACTTAACTTATCATGTCCATTAGTAGACAAAACCCTGAAGTTTCATTTAACATATATTTTGCAACATTTAGTTAAGAAATAGTAAAACTATGAACAATATAAGTGAAATTGGTTCAACCGTACCCAGTCTACCCTACTACCTAATCATCAACATTTATATTAATACTAGCTGCACCCCGCGGTTTCACCCGCGTCTTTATTCCAAAATTTCTGGTATAAAATCCTTCTCCTGATCATAACAAACACAACGCAAAAAGAATGATCGAAATCGGTCCAGCCGTTCACTCGTGATGCCGTGACCACGCATAATAGGGATTCATTTTTATATATAAAGATTAATGATATTAATATTTTGCCACACTATTAAAGGATAAAGTATATAGCTGCGCCCCGCGGTTTCACCGGCACAAGTCCGGATCCCTCAGAAATATCGGAATAATAAGCAACTCAGGTGTTTGTTTATATCCAGATATTCGGCTATCTGCATACGCAATAGCAATCGGTTCAGTAGTTTTTGCGTGAAGGAGTACTTAACAAACATACTCGATTACTTATACTTAACACTCAAAATGTTCACATCTTATCTTACTAATATTATAAACGCGAAAGTTTGTATGTATGTGACTTTGTTACTCTTTCACCCAAAAACTACTAAACCAATTGCGTTAAAACTTGGCATATAGGAATAGGAATATATAGTACAATGGAAGCGGAACTTAGAATAATGTATTTCTTCCTTTTTGCAAGTAAGATAATTGCTGGCACGTGAACGGTTTACACTTTACATACATAGTTGTTTACAAAATGTATGCAATAGCTCCCTAGCTCATAAACGCTTTATCGGAATAAAAGTAGCCTATGCAATACTGATAATCTATATATATATAAAAGAAAGTCGTGTTAGTTACACCATTTATAACTCAAGAACGGCTGAACCGATTTGGCTGAAAATTGGTAGGGAGGTAGCTTAGAACCAGGAGGACAAAGGATACTTTTAATCCCCGCGGGAACGGGAACGGGACTTACGCGGGTGAAACCGCGGGGCGCAGCTAGTACAGGATATTATCATTGTTGGCCGCCACAGTTAACTCCCTTACTTATAAACTCTAATTAATGCACTGCAAGCTATGCATCGTTTGTCTTATACTGTCACATGAAGTTTCAAACTTGACAGACAGAGACAAACGTCACATAACTTAGTCATGTGTAAATAATATTTTATAAGTAAATAGATAGATAATCATTTATTCCACATCACAAAAGCACACTAGTAGGTACAAACAGTGTAGACACAACAGATGTGAGGTGAGGTGTGTGCTGAAGTGGTGCAGACGGGACACTGCTCAGTGATATATTTGCTAATTAGCAAAACACTGATTTTCAGCAGTAACCCAAAAGTAAGGACGCTGCTTTGCATGGACTAGTGTTAAATATAATAAGTTAAATGGATATTAAGTAAGGGACTAAGTCGCCTTCACCTGTATAGTTTTCGAGTGGTATCATTCTTATTAGGTCACAGTCTTGATAACATGTCTTGTCGTACATCATACGACACCAAATACTATCGTAGATTTATCGATACCTCTCATCGACACAGTCTCATCTCTAATATTAGTTCCGTGGACGCTCACCTTCTTCTTTCACTAGACATCAGCGCCAAGCATATTATGACGCAAATTAAATCGGCACTAGAACCAGTGATGTAAAGCATATTATATGTATATCTCTTACGAGTATATATAAAAATGAATCCCTATTTTGCGTGGTCACGGCATGTGGCATCACGCATGAACTGCTGGACCGATTTCGATATTTCTTTTTTCGTGTGTTTGTTATGATCAGGAGAAGGATCTTGTGCTCGAATTTTTTTAATTTTGGTTAATGATTACCCGGGTTAAACCGCGGGGCGCAGCTAGTTTATTTATATCTATGACTAGCTGTGAACCTAGCTGCTGCGGTTTCACCCGCGTAAGTCCCGTTGCCGCGGGAATGTCGGGATAAAATGTAAAAGTCTATGTGTTATTCCCGGTATCCAGCTACCTATATTCCAAGTTACATCACAATCGGTTCAGCGGTTTTTAGGTGATTGAGTAACAAACACGCATACACACATACTCACAAACTTTCAGCTTTATAATGTTAGTAGGATTTACACCTATTCAAACCCGAAATGTTCACATACCTACAACGTTTTTAGTTATAATAATTTAACAATGGCCCGTAATTTGTTTAAAGTTAGCAATTGTCTCAGCTAGTAACAGTACATGTTATGTATAACTAGCTGCGCCCCGCGGTTTCAACCGCGTCCCCGCGGAAATATCGGGATAAAAAGTAGCCTGTGTGTCATTCCCGGTGTCCAACTACTTATATTCAAAGTTTCATCGCAATCGGTACAGTAGTTTTTGCGTGATTGAGTAACAAACATCCAAACACACACTCTTTCACATCTTACTAATATAATAAATGCGAAAGTATCGTTTCATAGTATTTATTATTATTATTTATTTATTTATGTATGTATGTATGTGAGTTTGTTACTCTTTCACGCAAAAACTACAGAACCGATTGCGATAAAACTTGGACTATAGGTAGCTGGATACCGGGAATAGCTGGGGACCTGGATTAACACATAGGCTATTTTTTATCCCGATATTTCCGCAGGAATGGGAACTACGCGGGTGATACCGCGGGGCGCAGCTATTTATAATATTCGTAAGAATACCACGGCCAATGGGTCGTAGCAAGCCTCCGGAAACAAAGGAATGAAACAAATGCAATAATATTTACTCGAAATAATACAGATTTACAAATTAAAGCGTTGCAGGTTGTGTAATGGTTACGTAAAGGCAGCATTATGGGTCAGTGGCCGGAGACGGCGCAGGCGCATGATTGTACACTCGTGTGTGGAGATCTATTCTATAGTTTACTTACTAGCTGCACCCCGCGGTTGCACCCGCGTAAGTCCCGTTCCCGCGGGAATATCGGGATGAAAAGTAGCCTATGTGTTAATCCAGGTCCCCAGCTACCTATATTACAAGTTTCATCGCAATCGGTTCAGTAGTTTTTGCGTGAAAGAGTAACAACCTCACATACATACATACATACAAACTTTCGCGTTTATAATATTAGTAAGATTATAGGCATTTTTCTTATCTTACCTCTTAGTCATAACTAGCTGCGCCCCGCGGTTTCACCCGCGAAAGTGAAAAACGCGTTATAACGGGCGGCGCGGGCGGCCGAGCGGTTCTCGAGCGGTTGCACTTTTTCGTTCATTACTCGGGTTCTACTAATTGGATATCGATGCAAAGTATACCACGACCTTCCTCGTTTTTTTTTATGTTGGTTCACCGATTACTCGAAGGTGGCTTGCCCGATTGAGATGGTTCTTTTTTTAATGGAAAGGTGGGAGCCCCGAGATGGTACCATAAAAATGGTGAGGATCTGATGAGGATCTTCGAAGTGAGGACCGGGAATGGTCCTCAAAAAGCTGTATTCAATTCACTTGTTCACCGATTACTCGAAGGTGGCTTGTTTGCAATAGTAATAATGTTGGATTCAAATTTTGTTAAGTTTGAATGGAAATAAAAGCCTAAGGCCTGGAGCATAGTTTTTGTAAATATTTTTAAGAAATAGACGATGCTATTGTTATCTCTTTCTAAAACATAAGACTCACCCTACCTTTTCCTCTTTCTTTGCTTCTTGTCCATCCAAAGGTTGCCTGGAAGAGATCGCTTTAAGCGATAAGGCCGCCCATTGTGTACCACCTATTTTTATGTTGTTTATTTCCTTTTTTGTTATTGTAATTATTTAATCGTGTGTTGCAATAAAGTATTAATCAATCAATCAATCAATCAATCAAGACTCAATGCTACTTGCATGACGTAAGAAAGAGATGTCATATTATTATTATTAAAGCGGTTAGGAGAGAATGATACAACGTCAAAGTCAAAAACTTCGTTGAGATTTTAGAAAAAAAACTTTTTCAAAAAATAAACTAAAATAAATAAATACAGCTTTACTTACGTATAAAATGAAATATTTTTGCCAGTTTTTGGCATTTCGTGCTAATTCGTGCATCGCCTAAATACGCACGAAGGCATTGTTGTCTGTGAATAATGTTGTGAAAGTGAACTAAATGTACTATGTGTTAACAAGCGGATGATCATGACGTGAGCTGGGATGGAACTAAGACTTCTTTGGCTAGCTGGCTTAGATTTGTGTTGCCAAGAAATTCGCCCTATTACGTATCTAAAAGTTTTTACATATCTCTGTTCCAGAGTTTTAAAAACAACTTTCACGAAATTTATTTATTCAATATTTTTACAGTCCATTTTGTCACCCATTTCATTAAAAAAGAGAACAAAACAATATAATTTCTTCTATGGTTTTCGCGATTTTGCATAATAAAACACTTTATTTATCCGGCTAAATCGCGTTTTTATTCATTGTTCCAAACGAACCGAGCTTTCGCCAACTTTACAGTTGGCTTGTCAACCTTGATAAAGCCAAAAACGCGATTAACCCGGATAAATAAAGTGTTTTATTACAAAACAATATAACAAAATGAACTATAAGTAAGTACTACCCGAGTCGGTTCCAAAGCCAATCTCAAACTAGGCCAAAGTACAATAATAAGAAACCATATGAATACAGTACAACACCTCATGCAGAGTGGTAGTAAGACAACTTGACCGTGAATTCGAAATCCGTCTCAGACCATTGATTCGAAAACATAATTTCTAGTATGAAAAAGTGTTCCAACCGTTTATAATTGTTATGCTGCGATCTTTGAGGTTAAGCAACGGTGTGGGTGAACCATAATAATGATGTCGGATAATGACGATGGTAATAATTTTGATTTTGACGCCCGGACTGCTACGCAGAAGGTTGCGGGTTCGATCCCCGCCGGGAACAAATATTTCTGCTGACCATAAATATTTGTTTCTGGTTCTGGGTTTATTCTATGTATAATTTGTATGTATTTACAAAAATAAAAGTATAATATGTAGTATATTATATTGGTCCGGCCCATTTAGGGTTCGCACATAACTTCCTAGTTTGTGAGTATATCTAATATTGTAATATTGTTGTTTTTTTTTATTATTTTTTTGTTCTGTTTTGTATTTGTTGCCGTGTGCTTGTCCTAATAAATACATATTCTATTCTTTTCTATATCCGTTCGTTGTCTAGTACCCATAGTACAAGCCTAGTGCTTAGTTTGGGGATAGCGCTGTGTGTAATGTCGTGCAATATTAATTATTTTAATGATGTATTGCAATTTGCATAAATCATCATCATCATCTCAGCTTTTATCCGTCCACTGCCTCACATAGTTCTCCTCTATACGACGCCACAAATAGCGATCGGGAACTACCTCCATCCAACGACTCCCCGCGACCACTACAATGTCCTCGGCCCACCACCGTCTTACATAATTTGCATAAACGTAGAGAAATTTAACCATAGAAGCGCCTTGTTCTAACAGAAGGGTGACAAAAATTTGACATCATTCCACTTTTTTTTTTCGCTCACACTAAAAATGACTTCTTGGTAAACTAAAAGTAACTCAAATCCTTTGGAATCATACATTAATATTGAATTCCAAAAATGTTGACATTTCAAAATATTTGTTGTCCCAAAAAAAACCTACCAAAATTATTGTTGTCCCAAAATGTTTAATTTAAAAAATGTTAGGTAACACTTCAAAATATAGATTTTTGCACAATTGAATTCCAAAAATGTACGTTTAATGCCAGAATTTTACAAAAACCATAAGCAGACGAGGCAGTAGGCTTGCGGGTGAAATAAATAAATAAAAAGGTATTACACTACATTACACACAGCGCAATCTAGCCCCAAACTAAGCACTAAGTTTTTACTATGGATACTAGACAACGGAAATACTACATATTATACTTTTTATTGTAAATACATACATATTATACATAGAAATCTGCAAATGTGGTGTGCAAAGGAGTACCTACCTCTTTGATTGCTCAGTCGGTCAAACAATGTCGACGACACGTCATGTCGACGCCAGTGATTATTCAACACGCGTGCCCTAAACTGGTGGCGAGTTTATATTAAAGGCCATGTTGATTGTCCCAAAATGATGAATTCCCAAAATGATAAATTTTAAAATTTCGAATTTCCCATTTGTGTTGAATTAGCAGAATGTTAAATTCTCAAAGTGTTGCATTTGCTAAAACGGTAAATCGAAAAATAATTGTGGTGACATAACACGTCAGAATTAAAAAAAAAAACAATTATAAGACTAGAAAGTACGCTTTGTTCTTCGCAAAACCAAAAAATCGCGAATCGGTTAATCAAAATTGCAAACACAGTTGTGTTTTCATCAGTCAAAGAGGTACTGAGGTGAAACCTTCAAGTGTGGTGTGCAAAGCAGAACAACTCTGTTTGTTCAGCCGTAGTCGCTTAAACAATGTTGATTTTCCCAAAAAAGAAATAAAAAATAATTCATCATCAAATTTTTATGGAACCATCTCGGAGCTCCCACCTTTCCATTAAAAAAAGAATCATTTCAATCGGTCAAGCCATCTTCGAGTAATCGATAAACAATTGGATTAATTAATGCGTTTTGAGGAGCATTTCCGTTCATCACTCCGAAGACCCTCATCAGATCCACATCAAATTTTTATGGGATCATCTTGGAGCTCCCATCTATCCATTAATCATCTTAATCGGTCAAGCCGTCTTCGAGTAATCGGTGAACATACAAAAAAATATTATACATACAGATAAATTGATGATTGATGAAGAGGTTACTTCCTTTTTTTTGAAGTCGGTTAAAAAGGACAGACTGGGATCTCTCTAACATCAAGCGGGACCGTTTTTTTTGTGGAAGTAAGCTTTCTTGTAATTACTGTACTATTATTTCTTTAGGTGAAACCTTACGAGTGTGGTGTGCAAAGCAAAACCTCTCTGTTTGCTCAGTCGGTCAAACAATGTCGGCGACACGTCACGTCGACGCAAGTAATTATTCAACACGCGTGCCCTAAGCTGGGAGAGAACGCGAGTTCATGTAGGCAATGTTGATTTTCTCAAATGTTGAATTCCCTAAAAAGGGTCAATTTCCTAAGATATTTAAATACCAAAATGTTAAATATCAAATTGAAAAAAAATAATTTAAAAATTAAACAACCGACTTCAAAAAAGAAACAAAAATTAATTTAAAAAAACAACAAAAAAGAAAGAATTGATAAAAAAGACCAAAATAACCTCTAATTAGGTACAGTGCCACCGACTAATTGATCTGTTTTATCATCTGAAGTCGGGCAGTTTTATTGGTTGGTTCCATATTGTACTTAGTTTGGCTGCCCGACTTCAGATGATAAAACAGATTAATTAGTTGGTGGCTCTGTACCTATGTAGAGGTTATTTTGGTCTTTTTTATTATTTCTTTTTTTTTGTTGTTTTTTTAAATATTTTTTGTTTTTTTTTTTTAAGTCGGTTGTTTAATTTTTAAATGAAATATAAGACGAATTGATAACCTCCTCCTTTTTTTTGAAGTCGGTTAAAAAAAAGCCAGAATATTATCAAAGCAATCTATTTTGCATGAAAAAGTAACAAAGTCACATACCTACATAGATACAAGTTATCGCGTTTATAATATTAGATGATTAGTAAGATGACGGCCTCTGTGGCGCTTCGGGCAAATGCTGCCTTGCGCGACCGCCATGCAGAAGGCTGCGGGTTTCGATTCCCGCCGGGCGAAAATATTTATGCTTAAAAATAAATATTTGTATCTGGTCTGGGTGTCTTTCTATGTATAATATTTGTATGTATTTACAAAAAAAAAAGTAAAATATGTAGTGTATCCGTTGTCTAGTACCCATAGTACAAGCCTAGTGCTTAGTTTGGGGCTAGATTGCGCTGTGTGAAATGTAGTGCATAATTTATTTAAATAAATAAATTCTGTGACCAACACACAGCGCCATCTAGCCCCATGGTAAGCTGCTAAGCTTGTGTAACGGTGACTAGACAACGGATATACTACTTATATTTACTTTTCTTTTGTAAATACATACAATACATAGAAATACACCCTGACCAGATACAAATATACCGAGACCAGATTTATTTTTATTAAGTACTAGCTGCGCCCCGCGGTTTCACCCGCGTAAGTCCCGATTTTTTTTTCATAAAAACCATCTCCTGATAATAACAAATACAACGCAAAAAGAATTATCAAAATCGGTCCAGCCGTTTAGGCGTGATGCCGTGACAACGCGAAATAGGGATTCATTTTTATATCTATGAAGATTAATAGAAGTAAGATGAAATACAAATCGCCATACCCTCAAAGCTTAAGCCCCAGTAAAAGATGCGTCCGGCATCAACTTTCTCCGAACGCTCGAACGTAACATTTCTGCTGCGCGGGCGCAGGCGAGGACTAGGTGTTTACTTAGGTATTTTAAAGCCATATTCGTACCTACCAACTTACATACTTATATACGAGGAACTAGCTGCGCCCCGCGGCTTCACCCGTTTTTAATCCCGATCCCTAGGGATTATCGGGATAACAAGGTAGCCTATGTGTTGCCTGGAAGAAATCGCTTTTAGCGATAAGGTCGCCCATTTGTACAATTGTTAACTTTTAAGCTTTCTTTTTTTTAAGCTTAAGCGTGTCATATTTGTGATGTATACTGATTGTTTTGGTTGTGTAAATAAACTTAGAATGTAGGTACCCGGAGATGGATAGACATATTAGAAATAGTCCCGTTCCCGCGGGAATATCGGGATAAAAAGTAGTGTGTGTGTTATTACAGGTCTCCAGCTACCTATATTCCAAGTTTCATCGCAATCGATTCAGTAGTTTTTGCGTGAAAGAGTAACAAACTCACATACACACTTACATACATACAAACTATCGCGTTTATAATATTTAGTAAGAGTAAGATAAGATATAATTATGCGACTGTGTCAGGAAGGTTTATTGTGTACAACATAACATAACACATGATATTCCCAATATTCATTATTTATTAGTAGTCTTTAATTGTATAAGGAACAAACAGACAGACATGAATTTTAAAAATTATATTATTTTGTTCTACTGCTTTTCCTAAGTCCTCTCTTTTTTTTAATTTACTTCCAAGTACTGACTTTTTGTCCTCTCTTCCTTTATTATAAGTATAGATTTTACTTAAGAAACAGCTGATTTTCAAGTAATAAACTTGAAAATCAGCTGTTTCATAGAGCCCGAGGTCATTGTCCTTTCATTTATTTTGGTCTACTACAATCAAAACTTCAATTACCTTTATTTTCAAAAGCAGCTGTTTTGCAGTGACACATAACCTCAAAGTTTTCAAAAAAAAAGTTCGAATTTTCATAAGTCGTAGAACAAAAGTTGTTCGCCTAGATGTCTAAAACAACCCCCTTTCAGCAATTTTAAAGGGCATACCCGTTACACCTTGTATGTATATATAATCTATAATTACCTTGTTTTTCCACATAATGAAGAGTTTGCGTGTAGTTAATTATCCGTTGAGATTATACGTAGTTTAGATGCAACGTTGTTTTATGTTCCTACATATTTCCTACGAAAACAAGTGTAGTAAATAGTTAAAGATATATGGACTAGTCGCACGATGCCAATCCACCTCTCATCTCATCACATTTCATACTCTTCAGCTTCTTGTCCAATGTTGACTGGAATAAATCGCTAGAAGCGGACAAGGCCGGCCATTGTGCCACCTATATTTAAGTCGTTTATGTTCATAATTCATAATTCATTCAATAACAACACAAAAAAAGAATTATCGAAATCGGTCCAACCGTTCAAGCGTGATGCCGTGTCCACGCGAAATAGGGATTCATTTTCATTTCATTCGTGGTTAACAGATGACCAAGTTATGTGACGTTTGTCTCTGTCTGTCAACTTTGAAACTTCATGTCACAGTAAAAGATAAACGATACATAGTTATGCAGCTGTTAACCAGCGTTTATAAGGCGCCACGGGGCGTAGCAGTACCTACTAGCTTAAATTATTAGTTTTAAGCTTAAATTGCAGTGCCCAACCGGGTTCATAACGTTAACAAAATGTGATTTTGTAAACCATTACATAATGAATGAAGCAATAGCTCCCTTACTTATAAAATATTATTTATACCTACATGACTAGAGCGCTGTTGGTCTAGTGGTAGATACCCCGACTTTCATTTCGAAGGTCGTGGTTTCGAATCCCGGCCGCGCACCAATGTCTTTTTCTTTAAGAAAAAAATATGTGCGCTATTAACATCGCTCTTACGGTGAAGGAAAACATCGTGAGGAAACCCACGGCTTAAAATCACGCACAAAGGCCCAATAGTACGGTTAATTGCGGAAACACGCAGTTAAACTTTAACTTATAACTTAACCTACATAACTAAGTTATGTGACGTTTGTCTCTGTCTGTCAACTTTGAAACTTCATGTGACAGTAAAAGACCAACGATGCATAGTTACGCAGCGCATTAATTAGCGTTTATAAGTAAGGGGCATGATTATGATTAGCATGAATATAAATAGACTAACAAATTGGGAAAGATAAGAGTAAACAAGTGGAAAAACCACAGGGCTCAAAAAGTCTCACGTAAAAGGAGGATCGGTCGACCTTACGTGCTTCGATTAGGTACCTAGTTTGACGACGCGGAGCGACCTCGGCGCGTGCCGTGCGTTGCCTTCCCGCCCTTTAGGTTACGACATCTGACGACGCGACGCGACACGGTTGCAAGGTTGACTGTCGTTTAGAATTGAGACCTCAACTTTTGACGGGATAATTATTTTTTTATTTCTTATCGGTTGTGAACCGATTATGGCCATTAGGAAATTAGCCAGTGTCAAGTATTATTAATATATTATGCAAGTTATTTGCATCGAAACAGTCAAGTCGTCATAGTTAAAGTCAAGTCTAGAGAATCGTTTGTAAGCACAGCGGCCATTTACAAAGACTGTTCACGGAGCTTTGGAGACAACACTAAGTCCATGTTTAGCACTGATTTTCACTTTCATTCCACTTGTACACCTTCACGAAACTAAATTGATTAATATGCCCCCGAAATTAAACAATTTGCACGCATTTGAACTAGGTTTCGCAAAAATGAAAATTTAGCACCACATCTCCTCAACGAGTTCCCGCTAAAACTCCGACGGGATAATTAAGTTGACGTATTGTTTTGGAGTTTAGCCATAGAAATAGTAACAGTACTAAATTTCTGTAGCTGGTTACGAAACACAGTTATGAACATGGATTGAATATTCCATTTTAATAACTAGTTACGAATCAACCAAATTTTAGATCTATATATTTTATATGTATATGTTAGTCTGTAAGGTATATATTTTATTTACAATTTGAATTATTATCAAATGTTTTATACAATATTATATTAGTATCTAGGTTCCTGCAATACAAGCTTGTGCTTAGTGTAAAGTCGATTTCTAATGTAATTTAATAAATGTTTAGTCAAATTCATATTAACAAATAAATTCAATTCAATTCAATTCAGTGAAGAAAAAATCTCCTTTCATAGCTAGTTACGAAAAACAGTTATGAAAATGGACCAAAGGAACTAGAAAGCTTACTCGTCAAAAAAAACGGTACCGCTTGATGATAGAGAGATCTCAGTCTGTGATTTTCTCACTTTAGTGTTCGTCCGTAAGTTAGATGAGGACAGACTGGGACCAAAATGGGTTCAAGAGGACCGTTTGGATAATATATCAAAGCAAAAACTACCTTAACCATAGAGAATATGATCGAAATTGACATATCAAAAGTTGTCAAGTGCACAGTCTTCATGTTCTCTAAGGTTAAGGTAGTTTTTGCATTGATTTATCAAAACGGTCCTGTTAAACCCAGTTGGATCCAGTCTATCCTTATCTAACTAACCGACGAACACTAAAGTGAGAAAAGGACAGACTGGGATCTCTTTAAGGACCGTTTTTTTGACGAAGCAAGCTTTCTAGTTACGAAGTAGTACTATTTCTATGGTTCCTACTGACACACCCTATTGTAGCACAGATGTTCAATTGTTCATGATTCATCTTCTACAGGTAATTATCATTAGTTACTCATTCCTTAGTTATTTACTTATTATTATTTACGATGAGTGCATAATGTCATGAATTATGTATGTTTATTGCATTTATGGATTGGAAACGATAGCGTAAAATTGTACTTAAGATGGAAAATTCATAGAATACCTACCTACCTTTGTTATTTCTTATCGGTTGTGAATCGATTATGGCCATTTGGAAATTAGCCAGTGTCAAGTATTATTAATTTTTGCAAGTTATTTGCAATTTGCATCAAAACAGTCAAGTCGTCGTAGTAAAAGTCAAGTCAAGGAAGTCATTGGAAATGGTGGCTCTTTACAATGACAGTTCACGCGAGCTTTGGAGACAACGCTAAAGTCCATGTTTTGCAACGCGTTTTTAACTTTCATTACAATTGTAAACCTTCACGAAACTAAATTGATTAATATGCCCCTAAAATTAAACAATTTACACGCATTTAACTGGTTTCAAAAATTAAAACTTAGCAACACATCTCCTCAACGTGTTCTTGCCAAAACTCCATAATTATCTATCTTTGACATGACAGAACATTGATTGATTAACTAGGTACCTAATTTTGTTATTATTAATGGTTTCCTACAGGTCATAAATGGCTAAATTTAAAGAAAAACTTTAAGTATAAATAAAATATCAAAATGGAAATCAAAAACTACTGAACCGATTGCAATACTTAAAACTTGGAATATAAGTAGCTGGAATAACACATAGGCTTTTTTATCTCGATATTCCCGCGGGGACAGAACTTACGCGGGTAAAACCGCGCCGCTAGCCAACAATAAGAATAAGTCACTCTTTATTGACTTGTTTGGTATAAGAAATCATAATTTGTACTGAAAATGACTCGATTGAGGGAACGAACCCATCAAAAACGATCAAGTACAAATAATGACAGTAATATCGTATATTTTCTCTCATATTAGTTAAATGGTCACACTCTGGTTAACGATCTAATAATGTCTACTGTAATGCATTCCGCCATCTTGGTTTTAGCGATATTTCTCTCAAGAAATGGCTTTTGCAAAGAATGTTATCAGGTCTCTTGTCTCTAGAAGGTGAATGGTCGCTTGACGGTGAATTTCAAACTCGGCTCTGACGGCCGAGGTTAATTAATTAGTTCCAAAATCAAAAGCAAACGAGTCGTTACATTTGTCAAACAGGGGAGTTATTTCCCGAACAATTTTACTTTAGTGGCTGGGTATTAAATCAACAACGTTCGAATTTTGTACCGACTTTTTTTTAAAGAGAATTTTCCAAACAATTTGACTCCCTCTCTCTCCTAAAATAGGATTTGATTTTTAATTTGGTCCCGCGGGTCGTAGTTTGGCCATCCCTGGTTAAGGCGAAGGAACCTCATTCATTGATTTTCTTGGTTATGCTTATGGTTTTCTGTCAGCATCAAAGAGAATTTCAGCCAGTTTCACGTGTTTAATAGTTTACTATCAAATTGTTTAAAACAGTTTTCAGCTCCGTCTACAGTCTCGATCGTCTAATGTCAGCACAACCGTCATTAGAGCCGACTGCTGAGTGACGCAAACCAAACGGAGAATTATAAGCTTGCATCAACATTACAACATGAGACGTCCACAGCCACACTGCACGTAACTCTTACCTAATCATAACCTAACCTTTTAATACGAACTGAAAGTGTTAGATACACTTATAAATGAACTAAGAATGTTGCATGCTAAGGCTGAAATTTATAGTCCGTACTTGACTTTGCTAAGCAAAAACTTTGACGAGAACGCGTTGAGGAGATGTGGTGCTAAATTTTCATTTTTGTGAAACCTACTTCAAACGCGTGCAAATTGTTTAATTTCGGGGGGCATCTTAATCATTGTAGTTTCGTGAAGGTGTACAAGTGGAATGAAAGTGAAAATCGGTGCAAATCATGGACTTAGTGTTGTCTCCAAAGCTCCGTGAACAAGCTTTGTATATGGCCGCCGTGTTTACAAGTGATTCCGTCGACTTGACTTTAACTATGACGACTTGACTGTTTCGATGCAAATAACTTGCTTAATATATTAATAATACTTGACACTGGCTAATGTCCGAATGGAAAAGCCACAGTAAAGAAGAAGAAAGCTTCGATTGCTGTCAAGTTGGATATAGATATAGTTTCATTCAATGTATCGTTTGCAATGGCAACGATGTTGAAATGAAATTTTGATGGAACGATTTGAATACGGGACTAACCCCACTGGTGCCATTTCTATCTACTATTAAGGTTGATATGAATATCTTTAACGCCATTAATATGATAATATCTTTCGCTGAACTAACCACGACCGCCGGTCAAGGTAGGGAAAGTTCTAACTTTTCATTTATTATTAACATAGTTAATTTAAGGTGATTTTTTTAGAAATATATTACTTACTAGCTGCGTCCCGCGGTTTCACACGCGTAAGATTTATCAACTTCAGTATTTTTTTTTCATAAGAACCTTCTCCTGATCATAACAAATACAACGCATAAAGAATTATCAAAATCGGTCCAGCCGTTCATGCGTGATGCCGTGACCAAGGGAAAAAGGGATTCATTTTTATATATTAAGATTACTAATATTATAAACGCGAAAGTTTGTATATATGTATGTGAGGTTGTTACTCTTTCACGCAAAAACTACTGAACCGATTGCGATGAAACTTGGAATATAGGTAGCTGGGACCTGGAATAACACATAGGCTACTTTTTATCCCGATATTCCCGCGGGAACGGGACTTACGCGGGTGAAACCGCGGGGCACCAGCTAGCTATTATTGGTGGAAGAATTATTTAAATCGGTTCAGTAGTAACGGAGCCTGGTCGTTACAAACAAACATTTAAATCTTTTTAAAAGGTTTTTATAACGTGGGTCTAATTTCACCGGTTTGAGATATATACCTAAAGCAGCTCATAAAACACGCGTGCGTTATAAACACAAATAGTGATATATATAACTATTCCAAAACCGCATTAGATGTTTTTTTTAATCAGCAAAGGGATGTCATAGATACAGTATGTAAATAAATGTTTTAATTGGAATAATTTCGAAACTCCGCGTCGTGCGTGTGTTATAATTATTATTATAACTTTTTATACCGCGTTCACCCGCGTGAGTTCCGTTCCCGCGGGAATATCGGGATAAAAAGTAGCCTATGTGTTAATCCTGGTCCCCAGCTACCTATATTCCAAGTTTCGTCGCAATCGGTTCAGTAGTTTTTGTGTGAAAGCGTAACAGCCTCACATACATACTTACATACAAACTTTCGCGTTTAAAATATTAGTAAGATAAGAAGTAAGATGTAATAGTACGTGACCATAACTTCATACTACCGGATTCAAACCGCGTCGCGAGTGAATTTTTGAAGATGTACCTACATCTCAGTCAACCTTGAAAAAGCCAACTGTAAAGTTGACGAAAGCTCGGTTCAAATAATGAATAAAAACGCGATAAAACCGGATAAATAAAGTGTTTTATTATGCAAAATCGCGAAAACCATAGAATAAATGATGTACCTATTTTTTCCTTTACGTCCTGTACAGCGGAACCCTAGAAACAAGTACAGTTGGAAATAAAACCATCACTTCAGTTCAAAGCTCACCTTGTACTGATTACAAACTGCGAATGCCTATTAAAAATTACTACACTGAACCGAAAACGAAACGTTCGGATGTGTGTCAGTGGAACCGGTTTCTCGAGACCGATAGCTAGTATAGACATGGCCAATAATATCAGTGTTGGTTGGCCAATCGCTGGTAAACTCTGTGATGTGTTGGTTATGGAAAGGTTGCGGTTTTATCAAAGTCGGTTTAGCAGTTTTAGTGATCGTAACAAAACACTTCACAGCTTTGTCAAGCTGACTGTGAAGTTAGTGAAACGTTGGTTGGGTAGACATGGCCAATAATATCAGTGTTGGTTGGCCAATCGCTTTTAATCGCATAATCGGTTTTATCAAAGTCGGTTTAGCAGTAAGAGACTCATCGCGGTTTTTATTTGTTTTAAGTTTGTTCAATGATTACTCGAAGATAGCTTGACCGATTGAGATAGTTCTTTTTTTATTAGAAAGGTGGAACCTCCGAGATGGTCCCATAAAAATTGGGTGGGGATCTGATGTGGATCTTCGAAGTGAGGACCGGAAATGTTCCTTAAAACGCAGTATTCAATTCAATTGTTCATCGCTTACTCGAAGATGACTTGTTTAATAATCAATCATTATAGTAATTTAATCAAACTTTAGCTAAAGATCTAGAATAACCACATAGGCTACTTTTTATCACAATATTCCCGCGGGAATGGAACCGCGGGGCGCAGCTAGTAATACTTAGTTGCCTAAACGTAGTATGTAGGTAAACTTTTATTTACTCTGTGCCTGAATCTACTAAAGAATACTACTAAAAAACACTTACCAACTGGACAATTTCGCCAAACAATACTGTCTACAAGAACTTTGTACAAACAATTATATTTATTTTCTTTTCTCTAACAAAACAAATTAATAATAACCACAAAAGTTCACAGAACTGTCAGTTCGGCTGTCATCCGTCAGCGTCAGTTTTTCCGCGGAAACTGACGTTATTTTTTTCTCCTTTTCGAAAAAAGTTTCGGTTAAAAAGAAGGTAGGTATATTAAAACGCGTGCGTTCGAGACGCGAGTAGCGACTGACTGACCACTTTCAAAATTGGAATACTTGGAGTTGATTACGAAATGTGTTGAAGGTATGGATCTTATTGCTTACCATTAAGGTAGAAAATCGATTGTCTTAAGTTCGTTTAAAACAAATTTAATCACAGATTACATACTAGTTGATGGCTCGCCGCTTATTTTACGGAGTTGTTGCAGAACTGGATTTTTCTTAGCGCATTTCAAAATAAGGATTAAATAGGTTGTCATTTTATAGGCTTCCGTATCAAAAGAGCAAAAACGGGACCCTATTACCAAGGCCTGTATTCACAAACATAATAATGGTAATATATTTTGTCTTGATTTTGTAAGTGATAATGATAATCAACGTCATTGAAAATGTGACAAAAACTGAGTTCACGCATGGGGTCATCATTCATTACGTTACGACCTCTGTGGCGCGTCGGGCGAACGCTTGGCTGCGATGCAGAAGCTTGCGGGTTCGATTCCCGCTGGGTGCAAATATTTATGCTTAAAAATAAATATTTGTATCTCATCTATGTATAATATGTATGTATTTACAAAAGAAAAATAAATATAAGTAGTATATCCGTTGTCTAGCCACCGTAACACAAGCTTACCATGGGGCTAGATGGCGCTGTGTGTTGGTCACAAATTTATTTATTTATTTGTGAATACATAAGAATGTAAGACTCCGCTATCGGTCCGTCTGTCACGCTGTAGATACCTATCTCATCCATTATGAACAATGATAATAACTAAGACTTGCCATTTTCACAGATTCGGACAGGTACACTTATCTATTTCTTTAGCAGCTATATTTAACTACTAGCTGCGCCCCGCGGTTTTGGATGTCAAGTCCCGCGGCAGTGTACTTGATATTATTATAAAAGTTTAAATTTTAGTTTCTGAATGATATTTTGTGTTCATAATTAATTACATTTCAGAAGATAATTTAACGAATTTTAAATGTTGTTACGTAATTTGATTATGTTGACAAGGAATCACCTTCTAAATCATTCCCAGCTGTCCCCCGGGGGGACAGCTGGGAATAATCGAAAACATTTGTATGCAATTTAATTGCTAAATATGATGAGACTGTATCCTATTTCGTAACACCACTGTATGTATGTATATGTACCATATTTAATGCAAATAAACGCTATTCTCGTTGAACCATTCCTCCAGTTTTAGACAGATCGCGTCCACGTTCCTTGGCTTGGTCATATCCAATGGGGGTTATTCACAGAGGTTCGGTCCGATGTTGGAAATGATTGACGGCCCTCCCACTACCCTCCCAGCATAGTCAGCCATGACCAGAGGAAAGAACTGGTCAATACGTCTGGAGCTAAGCCGTGGGTTTCCTCACTATGTTTTCCTTCACCATATGAGCGATGTTATTAACGCACATAACTTTTCCGCAAGGAAAAAGACATTGGTGTGCGGTAAGCTGGGACATAACTAGTAGGTCATAAAAAAAATACAGCCCAAATTGGGAACCTTCTTGTTTTTTGAAGTCGGTTAAAAAACCTATCTTACTAAATATTATAAAGCTGAACGTTTGTGAGTATGTGTGTTTGTTACTCAATCACGCAAAAACTACTGAACCGATTGCGATGAAACTTAGAAAATAAGTAGCTGAATACCGGGAATAACACATAAGCTACTTTTTATCCCGATATTCTCGCGGGAACGGGACTTACGCGGGTGAAACCGCGGGACGCAGCTAGTAGGTACATAATTAAAAAAGCTCTATTTTACTACTTAGCAATTTAATCTCTATGTACTAAGCATATACATACATTTAATTTAAATATATAGTAAATAGAAATTGGCATCATTTTGTTATTTTACAAATTATTATACATAAGTACTACTTATAATAAAATAAGATTTTACAAAATGCAAAACTCTATAAAGTTTTTTTTATACTTACATATTATTTTTTTTCAATATAACAAATAGTCATTCGAATAAGGTAAGCGTGCTACATTTTAGACCATATATCATACCATTTGCAAGTTATTTACATTTTGAAGCGAGCATTTCTAATACAAGAATTAGTTACTACCCTGCTCACTCATCCGATTTCGATGATCAATATGAACAGGGATAGGCTTGTATTTCGAGAAACAGTTCAGCAAGACATACAGACAAAAAGCTGCACCTAACTTTATCTGCTATAGCTAGTTATTTTTGGAAAGAGATCATTGAAAATTTAGGAATACTAATAACATTATAAGGGTGAAAGTAGGTGTGTTTTAATCGGTTAAGGGATGGGCAAACTTTTTCCTTTGTGTCCTCATATTTTACGCTAAAAATCTATGGCGGGCCAAGTATTTGAATCATATTATCTTATTTTGATATCCTATCTGATCTTATTTTTACTAATGCTAGGAGTTCGCCCCGAACTGAGACCTCAGGACCCCCTATCTCCCCAACCCCCCTACCGATCCGGCTCATCTTTGAACTCATAAATTCTATTGACCTAAACTACGCGCATACCAAAATTCATGAAGATCGGAGCTGTACGATACTCAAGTTTTCGTCGAACAAACATACAAAGATACAAGCGCCAGGCCCGTCTACACTGGACCTCACTCGCTTCGATCGTTCGGTCAGTTATAAACGCGAAAGTTTTCAAGTGTCTGTATGTGATTTTGTTACTCTTTCACGCAAAAACTACTTTTGCGATGAAACTTAGAATCTGGATAGTTTGTTAGTTTCATCGGCTGAGACCTGGAATATCATAGGCTTATATTTAATTCCATATTCCCACTTCTGCCTATATGATTGTTTATTACGGGCCGCGGATAAACAGCGACATTTTTACTCAGGAAAGTCGGCACTTGATTTTTAATTTGATAGTCACGGGCCACATTTTTAAGCCATTGGCGGGCCGCAGATGGCCCGCGGGCCGTAGTTTGCCCATCACTGGCTTAACCGAATGCTATGAAGCTTGGGATATAGATAGCTGGAGACCTGCAGTGATATTCTGAAAGAAAAAAACCGTGTATTTGCCGTATAGCTTATACGCGGCTCGTCAGTCATTTTACTCCTTTTATGGTAATCTAGAAGCGGTAAAAATAATATCTTCTTATATATTACAAATATTTTTAAACCGACTTAAAAAAGTGTAAAAAAATAAGCAGAAAATTAAAAAAAAACATAACCCTTTCCTCGCAGCCGGGTAAAAATAGAGTTGAAAAAAAGTGTAAAGAAGTTTAACAGAAATTTAAAAAAAAACATACTTAACCCTTTTCTCGAAGCCGGGTAGAAATCGAGTTAAAAAAAGTATAAAAAAAATAAACAGAAAATTAAAAAATAAAAAGGGTTTGATTCTACTGCTAGAAATCTAAAAGTAAGCATTTTACTGCATATTGACGAAGTATTCTGCTCATCACTCCGAATAGCCTCACCAGATGTTCACTAGATGATTGTATTGACAATGATTGCGATCGAACCTCAGACAGCGGAGTTACAAAAAATACAGCCCGAATTGAGAACCACCTCCTTTTTTTTGAAGTCGGTTTTTGCGTGGTCATAATTAAAATAAATAATTTTATCATGTTTACCTTTACCCCGAAGGGATCGAGACAAAACCACGGGGCGCTGCTAGTTTAGGAATATATCTCATATTTATTTAATGCTCTAATATTTTATTAAACCTTAGTAAGTTAAAAAAAACTTTTTCAAAAATACACTTGAAGTTGAACAAGAAAAAACAGAATCATAATTCTTTACATCTCTGCAGTTCTGAAAGTTAATATTTATGTGGGGGCCGGGTGGAATATTAGCTTTACATCTCTAGGGTGGAAAATTGGCTTTTAATCCCTACGGCGGAAAATTGGATTATCGTTCCCTAGGATGGAAAGATAAAAAAACTTATGATTGAAGAAGGCGACGGAGGAGACGTAGAGACGCGAGTTCGAGTCACGCCCAGAATGAATTTTTGAAAAAGTATTTTTCATTTATATTACTAATATTTAGGAACTTACAATAGACATCTATCTATATACACAATTTTATTTTATGTAAGTGATTTAGATCGGCCTTCAAGGAATCTCGTAAAATACAAGAGATACCGTAAAATGCTGAATCAGTTGCGACTTTGACATAAACTCACCAGCTGCGCCCCGCGGTTTCACCCGCCTAAGTCCCGTTCCTGCTAGAATATCAGGATAAAAAGTAGTCGGTGTTATTCCAGGTCTCCAGCTACTATATTCCAAGTTTCATCCTAATCGGTCCAGTAGTTTTACACATACATACTTGCAAACTTTCGCATTTATAACTTTAGTAACATCTCAATTAATTGAAATTTTATAAAGATTTCACATTTTAAAACACAATATTTACCGAGTTTTCCTCGCGTTTTATTTAATAAGGGCATTATTACAAAGTACCGGGCTTTCGCTAACTTTACAGTTAGCTTTTTAAGGTCGACTGACAGTAACTTAATACTGTGTAATGATGCCGTTATTAAAAAAACGCGAGTAAAACCCTAGAGAAAACTATAGATTTCAGCTTTAAACTTTAGGATTTTGTTATTAAAGCCAGTCTAAATGACTTACACAGTATAATAAATAGGTAGGTACATACAAAATAACAAACTAAAATACAAATCAATACAATGTGTAACGAGAATACCCATTTAAGCTAATAGGGGGTTGTTCTAGACGTCTAGGCGAACAACTTTTGTTCTACGGCTTTTGATTTTTTTTTTTTTTTTTTAATTTTATAATTAGAAAACAAACAACTGTTTTTTTTTAAGAAAAAGTTTTGATTGTAGTCGGTCAAACTAAATGAAAAGACAACTTAAGACCAATGACCTCTAACTCTAAGAAACAGCTGATATCCAAGTTAACTTTAAACTTTCGAAAACTACTTTGAATTTCCAAAAGTCGTAGAACAAAAGTTGTTCGCTTAGACGTCTACAACAACCCCCTTTCGGCTTAAGTGGGTATGGGTATACACCTTGTATAACATTCATTCAACCCAATATCTCTTCAGGTTGATTATAGAGGTCGTAATGAGGTTGGAAAGTGTCTTTTACTTTATCCCAAACTTTTAAAGCGACCGAAGCATCTGTCTCACTCCCATCCCAGGTACAACCGGGGTGTTTCCTAGAATAATGCCTCAGAATATTCTGCTTATGGGAGAATAATCTAGAACATATCCCACATTTGAAGTGTTTCTCGTTTATATGTGACCGTATATGGTATATGAGTCGACTTTCTCTAGGAAATCTTTTATTGCATATATCACAAACGAGTCGTTTTATTCTTCCGTGGTTTATTTTATGTCTTTCCATGTTATGTTTATGGGCGAAGTGTTTGAAACAAATTGTGCACTGGAAAGGTTTCTCACCGGTATGCACTCTTAAATGTGGCTTCAATAGACCGAAATGTGTAAAAGTTTTAGGGCAGTGTTTGCATTTAACAGGTCTCTGGCCATTATGCCACTGCAAATGCCGGATCAAGGTGCTTTTATGTTTGAAATTTTGACTGCAAAGGTCACATTTGAACGGTCTATCTTCATCGTGGGTCCGGAGGTGACTTTTTAAAAGGACTTCTTTCGGAAATTCTTTGTTACATACGTGGCAAGGAAAAGGACCTGGACCAATTTCTTTACAGCGGCTTTTCGTTTGGTGTCTTACTAGGTTAGCCTTAACAGCAAAAGCTCGGTCGCATATGTCGCACACATGTGGCTTGATTGGTAGATGACTCTTTTTATGCTGCATCAAATTCGATGTGGATTTGAATGCTTTGTCACATTCATCGCAAGGATAAGGCCGAGCATCGTGGTCTAAATGTTTTAGTGCATGTTTTTGCAACATTTCTTCTTTGGTAAAGTCCTTGCTGCATATCTCACAAGTGTATTTAGCCCGGGTGTGTATAAGTTGATGACGTTGTAGGTTAGCATTGTTTGCGAAGCATTTGTGGCAAACTTCACAGCTGTATTTGGTTTTCTTCGATAGAGATATTTGAGTTGTTTTCGCTATTTCGGTTAGGAAGTGGGTTGCGATGGATGTGTCTGTAAAGAAAGAGAATATATATATTTTATTTCATTGCATAGGCAAATTTTGTGAAACTGTCTAACAATGTTCAAATAATATGTATTACTAGCTGTTACCGCGACTTCGTCTGCGTATAAATAGTGCATAGCCGACTTTTTCGTTCATTACTCGGGTTCTACTAATTGGATTTCGATGTAAAGCATATAAACGTCGTATACCACGACGTTCCTCGAAAATGGAACTATCCAATATTGACCAAATATAGATATAAACCAGATTTCAATAGGATCAATAGTTTTTAATTGTTTAAGGAACAAATAGACAGACAGATGTGAATTTTAAAAATTATATAAATTTGTTCTAGTACTTTTTCTAAGCCCTCTTAGACAACTTTTTTTTAATTTACTTCCAAGTACAGACTTTTAGTCCTCTCTTCCTTTATTATAAGTATAGAAGACTAGCTGACCCCAATATAAAAAAATTGTCACTAACAGCACTACAATGCCCTCATTTTATGCTGGAGAAAGAAAACAAACTTCTCGGTTCCCAGTTAAAATGTTTGAAAATAAAACCCAGTTGGTTACAAAATGTAGATAGATAGATTAACACTTTATTTGCACAATCAACAACAATTAAAATCAGTTTACATTATAATGTAATGTTATGTTATGTTACGTAATGTAATTTTAAGTTTATTATAATGTAGGTACCCTATTAGAAAATACTTTCCAAATATTCCAAAAGTACAGATAAATAGCAATATTATGTGTTATATTTTTTTTCTGTTACCCCACCTCTTTTGAGGGTAGGAGACTCTTTCGTCGAGGCAGGTCCGATCACGGGCGATGACGGAATAACGAGTATGTATTTTTAAGCTTGTGAGTTTACTAAAAAGTGACATCATTTTATTACTGTTCTCATATCATATCGTGGGTGAAATGGGTCTCGTTGATCGCTTGGTTAACCTCCTATCCCATCTCTATTGTTTGGAAAGTTTAACAGTCATAGTTGAAAAATTGCTATTTCAGCCCTAGGGTGGAAAGTTGTTTTTATATTCAGTTAATAATTAGTTACGTCATATTAATAAAATAAAATAAAATCATTTCATAATCATACTAATTCGACTAATATTATTAAGCTGAAAGTTTGTGAGTACCTATGTGAGTATGTATGTATGTTTGTAACTTAATCGCGCAAAAACTACTGAACCGATTGCGAAAACAAAAATTGAAATATAGGTAGCTGGATACCAGGAATAACACATAGGCTACTTTTTATCCAGATATCCCCGCGGGAACGAGACTTACGCGGGTGAAACCGCGGGGTGCAGCTAGTATTTTTTTAATTAACAACTGTGAATACTCACTCATCTCACCGTTGACGCCATTTATAAATTGTTGTGTGAATTGAGAAAAACTTGCGATGTCCATTCTGTCCTGAAATTTAAGAATACAATACCAATTAAATAACAAAATTCAATCCAAATTATTTTTTTTCCTTTAGTTAGATTCTTGTACAACAATAAATTTATATAATAAATGATATTTGGATACGTCTTAAATAGTAGTAATACATAGGTCTTGTTTGTTATTGCTATTAAAACAAGAAACAAAAGCTTAATTAAACTAAAACAGTATGTTTTAAGTTCTAATTGCAGTAAATAATGATTTAGTATATAAATCAAAACAATTTATGAATATCATTTATTAAATTTTCCCACGTTTTTTTATTTATACTTCCATTTCTTGTTTTTTTGTTGGTCCGGGTGGAATCTTGCAACTTTAATTGCACTTTCCGACTAGCTAGCGGGCTGAAACTTTGGGAATAGTTCAGAAACAAATGACAATGCAACCTAAAGCTACTTTTAACTTTTCATAGAAATGCTTTCCAAAAATTCAAACCCAACAGGACATGAACTTGCATCTTTGAGTATTCATCCCATATTAAAAAAAGCATTTCTTTAAAAATTAGTCATACAACTCCAGGAAACACTTATCAATAAGATACATTTTTAATTAGTTTAAATATTTCGTAATATATTTTTATTGCTCAAGGGATATCGCTGCAAGTGAATTTTTGAAGATGAAATATTTTCCTTTAAAATATTTCTGGTAATTAGTTTAATTTTATAAATAAATTAAGTAAATAATTAATCATATTCAATATCAAATAAAAAAATATATTTAAAAAAAAACCCTAAAACACAAAGACCCAACCGAATCAAAATCCCTACTAGCTGTGGTATCATCTAATTAGCATCCACCGCTGTCAGTTGCTATTTGCTGTCAAAAAGCATATTTTGTATTGTACATTGCTGTTTGAAGTAATCACCGGTAACAACCACGTTACGTCAAAGCAGCAATGTACTGCAACTTAGCCACTAGTAACGGTAGATGCTAATTACATGATACCACAGCAGCCATAGTTCCCAACATGCTCGCTACATTGCCCCTCTGGATGGCGAGGCTGATTTTATAAATATCTGATTTCTAGTAAAGAAGTCGCGTCAGAAGCCAATATTTTTCTCTTGAAGAGAAGATGGTGGCAGTCAAAAGGTTAAAACTGATTGTGACTTACCTCAGCGGACAAAGTGGTTGTAAATTCGTTATCATCGTGGAGTATTTCCTGGTGCTCCCAGGGTCTTTCATCTTCAGGGTCTAAAGGTTCATCTTTTACTCTGCAATCATGAGTATTTCATTAATTAAATAAAATAAAATAAATTAATCTTGTGACCGAACCACAGCGCCATCTAGCCCCGTGGTAAACTGCTAAGCTTGTGTTACGGTGACTAGACAACAGATATACTACTTATATTAATAAGTAGGTAATTGTATGGTAATACTCTAGGGCTAAGGCTATAGTGCGTACTTTGACTTTGCTCAGAGTGAGCTTAGCAAAAACTATGCATATGCTATTTAAATTGGAATTTATAGTCGAAGTTCATTTTGTAACATACAAATAAAATAAAAAGAACTTCATAGTCATACCAGAGAAGCAAAGTTTCGGTCATTATTTTTGATTGGTTTAAATTCTAAATTTGAAAAACGTTGACTTTACACAGCAAAAACTTTGGATAGTTGCGAAGATCACTTTAGAGATATCAAAAAAATTCTAAAGCCAGTTTTTTTAACAAAGTTAAAGTACGGACTATAGATTTCAGCCTTAGATAGAGATATCTAACAAATAAAATGTAACACCACCGAATAAAAACTTCACTTTGATATTTAAGGCCTGATTTTTCATTCAACGGATAAAAGATATCTATTGAATAAGTTCGATCCCAACCATTAAACCACATTAAACACAGCTACCTATATCTATATATGCAAAGATACAAGTGCCAGGCCCGTCTACACTGGACCTCACTTGCTTCGCTCGTTCGGTAAATAATAGAAAGTTGTTGTATGTAGCTCTAACATAACTATAACTCAAGAACGGCTGAACCGATTTGGCTGAAAATTGGTGGGGAGGTACTTTAAAACCAGGAGAAGAACATAGGATATGTTTTATCCCGATTTTCCCGCAGGAAAGGGACTTATGCGGGAGAAACCGCGGGAGGCAGCTGGTCATGAATAAAACAGACCAGACCAATATGAACTAGCTGTGATTTGTTACAAATGTTTTCTATTAGTAATTTTTTTTAAATCAGTCAAGAGTCTATTTGTTACAAAGAAAAATCTTCCTACTTTACAATTTTGGTATAAATATATAAAAAATCCAAATACAGGACGGTACTAACATTATCAAGCTAAAAGTTTGTACGTTTGTTACCCAATCACGCTACAACTACTGAACCGATTGCGATGTAACATGGAATTTAGGTAGCTGGAGACCTGGAATAACATCTTGGCTATTTTAATCCCGATATGCCCGCGGGATCGGGACTTACATGGGTTAAACCGTGGGGCGCAACTAGTGCCCTAAATAACGTACAGCTACCTTGTTCACCCAAAAACAATTAGACCGATCGCAATGAAATGTAGTGTGGTGATAGATGGCCGTCTCAGAATGGGTCTTTATTATGCTCTTTTTTCGAGAATACGATAGAATAAAGCTAACTATATTTCGACAAAGCAGCAGGAAGTAACTTTCTGAATAAAAATCACTTACAATTCGGTTTTAAATTCAATATTTGGATGAGTATCGACATTGTCTTCCGGAATATTTTGTCCAGATTCAATATCTATATTGAATTCTTGCTTTATAACAACTACTTGAGGCTCCATTTTTCTATTTATAGTAATTTTTCATCGTCTTGAATGGTTTTTCAATAAAAACATTGAGATTTTCAGGAATATGGGACGATGTACCGCTAGCTTCGAAAATCTATCACTGCAGTGTTGCAAGGTTTTAACTACAATTTACTCCGTAAATAACAAAGTACATTCTGTAATAAACCCCAAATTCATAATTTCTGTACATTATGGTCTTTTTTAGAATCATAAATCAAAAATGTAACCATAGAAGAGTCAGTATCAAAGAAAAAATTACAAAAAACTGTCGCTTCCAAATAATTTTTCGAGTATTTTGTTTACATATTTTGATATAAAGATTCTGAAACTTTTGTACACATTTAGAATTTACCCAAAAAACAGGTAAATATTTTGAAGTTGGTAACTTTAGAATTCTTTTTTTTTTTAAGGTATAGTGTCGTGGTAAATATTTTAGTCGATTAATCGACTCAACTCGACTAACATTGAATAATTTCCTTCGGTTCGATTCAATGTTTTATTAGTTCTTAAAATTAAGATTGCCATTAAATTAATCACGCATAAAATAATTAAAAAGTTAATCCATTCTAGAATAATTAAATTCGACAGTGCTTTTCTAAATTCCACGGAATGAAGAAACCTGTTTTGTTTTGTTTACTTCTGCAGTTAGTAGGTAACATTTATAAACACGAAAAAAAAAACTTACACCATTATTATTTTTTAAACGGGTCTAGAACTTGAAACATCTATCATTTTTTCATCTAAGTAACTAAATACTATTTTTGTTTTTTTTTTTTATTAGGAAAAATATCACATTCACATAAAATCACATCCACAGAGGCGAGAGATATTGATAAATGGACAAATATTTACATAACACCAATTAAAAACGAGACGTAAGTTATTTTTTGAAATATTCATTTAATAATCAGCATTATCATAGTTACTTACATAGTTTTAAATAACAAAATCGCTTCCCCCTGTTTGTTCGTCTGTTTGTGTGTACCTATGCTTAGATTTTTTAAACGTAAGATGTGTTTTTAAGTACTTAAATAGAATTACTCAAAAGGAAGGTTTATATAACACATCCTCATAACCTGCGGGATCGGTACATACGCGGGTGAAACCACGTGGCGCAGCTAGTTTCAATTTAAAAAAATAATTAAAACCGATTTGTTTAAGTAGGTAATACATAACATTATTATAAAATTAGTAGGCATATTTTTTTTTCACATCTACGGTCTACAAAGCTTAAAAGAACAGATTTACATAGATCCAGTGAAGAGGCAATCCAGTGCTGGAAAAATATTGGCATAGCATAAACTGATGTAAAGCTATTCCAGCGCTGTCTCGCCAGTGCTTGATTTAAAATTCCCGATGGATATTTTCATTCCAGCAATGGATGGCGTAGTCATTGGATCCAGTCATTGGATCAATGTAAATCAGCCTTACCAGCAATCATTATTAGCCTTTAGCCTCAGCACACATCTAGAAAGTTCGGTCGGATTACGCCCTTTTGAGTGCGTCTGCTACGAGTTATTGTCAGTCCTCTACTCTCGTAAAAATGGACTGATCTTGAAAACAGCTACGTTAGTGTAATATCGTGAATTATTAGGCCTTTATATTTCAGTGACGGCCGCCGTCAGAATTTGAAGGCAATCCAAAAATTACTAAAAGGGAAACCTAAACCTAACCCTGATCATTTCTATGAACCGTACATTGAGGGTGGACATCATGTGTTTTTATGGTAAGTACTGTCCCGGTTGATAGTATGGCGTAAATGGGGTTTGGGCTGTATTTTTTTATTAATGAAAAGGCCAATTATTCCAAAAATAAAAATTCGATTCGATTAAATTCATTTATTTATAACTGCTTGCACTAGGTAAATAACGATAGGTGTTAAAAAAATATGTTATAGGCCCACCATAATTGACCGAACGAGCGAAGCGAGTGAGGTCCAGTGTAGACGGGCCTGGCGCTTGTATCTTTGTAACTTTGTATCTTTGTATGTTTGTTCGACGATACTTAAGTTATCGTCGAACAAACATACAAAGTTACAAAGATACAAGTGCCAGGCCCGTCTACACTGGACCTCACTCGCTTCGCTCGTTCGGTCAATTAATTTTAAGATATCGTAGTCAAAAAGAAACTCTTAGAGTTTCAGTCATGTCCATCTGTCTGCCCGCGTTTTAGCTCAGAGACACTTAGTAGTAATAAGCTGTAACTTTGCATGAATATGGTCGGAATAAGAAAATAAATAATAATGCGCGATTAAGGGTCAATTTTTCAAATCTCTAGTCTAGATAGACATATCTGACAAATAAAATGTAACACAACCGAATAAAAAACGTCACTATGATATTAAAAAGAATCATAGTTTGAAGGCTGGTAAATTTGGTTGGGTTCGAATTTATTCGATAGATATATTTAATCCGTAGAATGAAAAATCGGCTCTTAGTAAAATGAAATTCGGTAAAATGGGACAATGTTAGTTAATGTTACCAAATAATATAGGTAAGTGGGAATTTTAAAAGTTTAACGTTTTTTTTTTGTTAACAGGACTACACAGAGAACGAAAAGGCCGAAACCTGGAAAGGGACCCAGGATTACCGTTGCTCCTACAACACGTAAATTATATTTCATTTATCTATCCAATTAAATAAACTCTCAATCATAGATGTGAAATAGTACCCACGTTTGTTTTTTATTAACCGACTGCGCGACGCAAAGGAGGGTAATGTGTTTATCGGTCTATGTATGTATGTATGGATGTTTCTATGTGGCGTTCTAGAGGCCAAACACGTGGACCGATTTTGATGATTCTTACGTCAATCGATTCGTCTTAATCTGGCGAGTGTGACTAAAGATATGACAGTAATCCAAAGTAACTTATGTCACCACCAGACGCCATAATGGACTTAGAAAATAAACAGGACTGATTAGTTGAACATTTTGCCTTACAATAGACAGAGGCTAATCCGAGCCGAATGAGATAGCAATCGACGATGTAGTGTGTCTCGTTCTTTCATCTTGCCAGTCTACAAAAAATATATATAAAAAAAAAACATTAAAAGAGGTTGCAGTTATTGTACGGCCAGATAAAGCACGACCCGATAATGTCCCTATAATACACGACCTGTTAATTGGACGCCAGGGTCTCCTTTTAACACTCCGTACAAATTGTATAGGATCTTACACGAATATCCTGGCTTCCATTTATCAGGTCGTAAATTATCGGGTCGTGTAATAAGTGGTTGTCAAGTACATTATTGGCTCCCATTTCCTTTTTATTATTTTAATGGTAACCCAAGCGTCAGTGTCATGGTGGCATCATGGCGGTAAAATATTAATTATTTAATTTATAGAATTTCTGCGTTAAATTGCATAAAATGGTGAAAACGTGTTGTGTTTTTACTTGTACAAGTGAATCATATGGTGGTTGCAATATATCATTTCATAGGTAAGCCAAAATATGTTTATTATTGTATTCTACAAATGTTTTGTTCTATTACAAGAATTTATGGTGACTATGATTTTTGGATTTTTGTATTGAGTTCGGGTAAGTTTTTTTTACTGTAATTTTATTATTTCAGCTTTCCGAAAAATGAACAAATACGACAAAAATGACTCAGCAGTATGGATGAAGTAGAAAATTACAAAAAAATCAGTCGTATGCAGTCGTCACTTCGATCTTTCCTGCTTTTACTCCCGTCGATTATTGAAAGCCGATGTAATACCAACAATTCCGCTGGTGGTACGAATACTGTTAGATATTTTACTACTTACCTGCTGAACATAAGTGATAATAAGTAATTAGTCAAAAAGTTTTATTTTTGAAATTTCCTCTAGCTTTACATTTGATGAATTTTGAGGGAAGTACTATATTAAATTTAACGTAATTGACCGTCATGTCTGTTTAAATTTGATTTCGTCAGTCAGTATGTAGTATATTGTGTCTTTGTGTGTATGTATTTTCCTTCTTCTTCTGCTGCTGCTTCACACCAAAGAAAATTAATTTAATTTCTTCTTCTTTCTTCGAACCTGTGCCTCTTGCATGACGGGCGAGAGCGCTAATCTTTGCCTCACGGGAACCCGTCGTGATACGATGATTTTTGATGATACATTTCTTTTTGTAAAATATTTATACTTATTAATCAAAGTGTTCAAAAATTAATAAGCATACTATAATAATTAATAAAACTGTTTTATACCGTGTCCTTTTGTATTATTTCATTAATCCTTTAAGAGCGTCTATTGCTAATGGAAATCTTCAATTTGCCAACAGAGACTGAGACGTAAGTCTCAGTAATATTATAAACGCAAAAGTTTGTATGTATGTCTGTGACTTTGTTACTCAATCACGCAAAAACTACTAAACCAATTGCAATGAAACTTGAATATAGGTAGCTGAAAACCTATAATAACACATAGGCTTTCCCGATAATCTCGCGGTAACGGTACTTACGTGGGGGAAACCGCAGGGCGCAGCTAGTAAATAATACAATTGCACTTGCATTATTAAATCTAACATCTGTCACATAAAAAAAATCTTATTGTCACCCTATTAGAAAATGACACAAGTCCTTTGCTACAACCATCTTGCTCAGCTCGTTTTTATTCTGACAGTGTTTCCTCCAGTTATTTATCTTACCTCCATGGACGCCATATTGTCGAAATTAAAAAATCCAAAATCGTCAAAGTATGTCAAGATGGGTATCGTTGAATAAGTTTTTAAAAATAAATAGGTTTATTTCACCATTTTTCATTTTAAAGAACCGTTTAGGAAATATAACGGTTTAAAGTTAATTTACAATTAGGTATTCTTGCTTTTCATTACTAACGAACAAGTTTTTATTTTTTAAATTTTAGACTCTAATTTGACGTTTTAGTTAAACGCTTGTATTGTCATTTTTCCATAGAATTTTCAAATCGTGGTCTACAATTTAAAAAAATATATGGTTACACTAATTATAATAAATAAAATCAATCCACAGCGAAATACATAAATGACTTGAATGCATCGAATGAAATGTCTATCTATAGAGAATGTGTCAGAGACTGTCCGTCGATTTACCAAGTTTAGTAAGTTAATGACAAAGTTTTTTTATAAACCTATAAGTACCTACTTTGTTTTGGCATCTAAAATCTAACAATATAAACACCTTTGCTAGGAAAGTGAGAGTTTCTTCTATGGTTTTCGCGATTTTGCTTAATGAAACACTTTATTTACCGGGTTAAATCGCGTTTTTATTCATGATTTTTAAACGAACCGAGCTATCGCTAACTTTACAGTTTGCTTTTTCAAGGTTGACTGAAGGTAAACCTGAAGGTGTTTTATTAAAGTGACAGATTTTGTTTTCTTTTTCCTTTGAAATTGACAATTATTCTTTGTAATAAAACACAATATTTACCAGGTTTTACCCGCGTTTTATTTATTACCGGCATTGTTTCTACCATGATCAAACTGACTGTAAAGTTAGCGAAACGTAGGTAATTGACTGCCGTTAATAAATAAAACGCAAGTAAAACCACGTAAATATGGGTTTTATGACAATTCAAAATCGCGAAAACAAAGGACTCTTTGCAAAGGACAAACAAAGGATTCTTTGTTTACATAAATTTAAGACTTTAATAATTCTAATCATCAGATCATTAGGCATTACTTTTCTGAATTCCACAACAACTATTTAAAACTTATTGTACCTACCTATAGTTATTAGTCCCGACAGTGTGCAGCATGCAAAAAGTACTACCCTCCTACAGTTGGCGGGATGCTTGGGTGGGTTAAGCCTCTTTAGTAGGTAGAAGTGATGTTTTCTTGAATAAATACGAAGACGGAAGAATAAATATAAGCCACAGAGGCCCTAAAGATTGTAACTAGTAGCATTCAATGCAAATCATTTTGTCGAGCTCCTCCGTGCTTCGGAAATCACGTTAAGCAATTGGTCCCAGTTGTCACATCTGATAGCAGTTGTTATGTCAAGATAAAGCCTTAGGGCGACCTGACAACTCTAACACTAGGTGAGACTGAAAAGAAGAATATAAGAAGCATTTGTATGAAGCTACACTGAATCTCGATGCAATGTTCTTTGTTTCAGCTACGGACGGGTGTGCGGATTTCGATATAACACCATGACATTCGTCAACGAATTCCAGGAATTCAACGATATGTGTGAATTGGAGTATGAAAACTGTAAATACGCGCAAGCACGTGAGTAATTTATTTATTAACAAGTTGTTAGTTTAAGTGATGGAGAGTAATATAATTATGATATCTTGTAAATTAAATTAAATCTTTTAAATCAAATAAAGTTATTTTCAGATCCAAGTAAGTACACCACATCTACCTATAATACAGCACATTAGAAAAAAAAGGAAAGCTTCAAATACATACACGACAGTGGATAGACTGAAACGAAGCATCTACAGCAATCATAGATTTAAAAAAAATTATCCACATCGCAGACGTTTCGATGTGTGCTGTAGGAGTTGACGTCGCGTCGGTGTAAGTGTCAGCATCGTCGTGTCTTTGAAGCGTTAATACACAGGCTGCATGGATTCACACGGGTGAATCCATGGGGCAATAATTAACTAACTAGTTTTTATTATGTTGTCAGCTTGGCTTCTGATTCACCGAGGCCCGTGCGGTGAACTGACGACTTTCCGGTCATATCCTCAAAACCAATGGGACATGATAGAAAGAGCAGAACATTGGTCACACAGAGATTTCAATCCAGTCCCTATAAGAATAAAAAAACCGAGTCGTTGTTAGTAAGGAAGGGATGGTTTGTTCGGATTTCATACTAAACGATTTTATACTAAAATTCTTGTTTTATCAACAAAAATAAATTTATGTGTAAAAAAATCAGTTTGAACGTTTTATTCGACATCCTTCCAATAACATAAATGCGAACTAATTTTCAAAGTGCCTTAGTTCATATTACATATTTGCGTGATTTCGAAAATAAGTACAAAGGTGCCGGTCATTTTGACGTTAGCTTGGCCTCACCACTTTTGACTTCTCGCCATCCAGAGTTACCTTCTCAACGGTAAATGTCTTTAATATTTCTTACTGTGGTGTAACATTAAATCGTTGTTTAAGTCGTAAATAGACAATAATTCTCGTTTTCAATATAATTTTGACTAAACTATAAACTGTGGTTTAAACCAGGTCTAGTATTTAAACCTCATTTTAAAATAACAGGGCTGACGTCTAGCAATTAATGGAAATAGTGATGGTTAATTCGATTCTTTCCGAATTACCTACATTTTTCAATATAAAATCGACTAAAATCAGCTTACAAGTAATTGCTGGCAATTTTTTAATTACATTTATTTGTCAATGTCAAAAAAGTGTTGAGCGCGCATAGTTCTGAAAAAAATCGATTTTGTTTCTTAGTTTTATTATGAGTAATGAGATTAATTGAAATAGAAAAATGCTCGAAACAATAATAGAGAGTGTACTTACTGAGAAACTAGATAGTGTATTGTTGATAAAGTGGTTAAATAATGAATCTATCGATGTAAATAACCTAAAAATTCTTTGTTTTGTTTTGCGTTAGGGTCTATTTTACTCATTAAAAATCGTATTTCAGGACGCGCCAGACGACTGTGTATTACATTGTTGCAAAAGCAGTGAATTCGTCGGACTTTTCTTAACATTTTTACGTAATCAGACCGATAGGTAAGTAAGAAAACAGATAGTACTTGTCAATTTTAAACTCAAGAATTTGATTTGCAGTTTTTCTATCTTTGGGATGTGGGTTATTTTATTTTCTTAGAAGACCCTGCTTATAATTTCAATTTCATTAATGTAAAAGACTGTAAAAGTGGGTTGATGATGATGATATATTTAAATCATTTTTAGCATTCTACAAACAAACACAAATGCGGTACAGATATTACAAAACAGTACACCTGAGAAACTACGACAACGTAACCACCATCGGTCTACGAGTGAACCGACAAGTGACGAACGATCTGACACTCTAACCGTCAAGTCTGACAGCTTAACCGTCAAACCTGATATCAGAAGCCATGAATCTCCGTCCAGAGATAGAAAGAAAACCGGCCGGAGGGTTAAGACTAAGCTATTTTCAGACGAACACAAAGATTCTAACATTTCAGTATCGTCAGACGAATCTCGGCTGAGCCTCAGTGCCGATAGATTGGCAACTTCTAGTACGCCACTGAAAAATGGATCGAAAATATTTGATTACCCATCGTTAACTAGTCCGGTAACACCAAGAAGTTTTATTAAAGATTATGAGCGATGTGATACTCCACGGGTTTCGAGGCATTCTCGTTCCCATGAGAAAAGCTGCCTAGGTGACTACATAGCAACGGCAACGAAGAGCTCTAGGAAGAAATCTAAGAAAAACACGTCCAGTGACAAGGAAGATAGTAGAACTGAGTTAGATATTAGCAATTCAGAAATGTTTCCTGAAATCGGAGCGAGGAAATCTAGTTCTTTAAGGTTAATGTCTTTGTTTATTTTTATTCTGCTAGCTGCACCCCAGTTTAACCTGCGTAAGTCCCGTTCTTCTTCACCAGCATGTATTTTCTTACTACAGGGCATATGCCTCTACCATGTCTCTCCACATCTTCCTATCACAGGTCTTTCTGGACCAGGTTGCCCCGATATCGTTGGACCATTGCCCTAGAACATGACAGTAAAAAGTAGCCTATGTCCTTTTCCAAGGTACCGTCTATATCTATATCAAAATTCATAAAAATATGTTCAGTAGTTTAGACGTAAGGGACAGACAGACAGTGAAAACTGTCACAGATGATGTATTAATACTAAAAACAAAGTAAAACAAACATTTAAGGGGGCTCCAATACAACAAACGCGATTTTTTAAATGTAAACGTAACGATACCGCGATTTTACTCAATTGTGTTAATGCTATGGAACCTTTGCGCAGTAGGCAAATATCCATAGGCGCGCTCTATAGTTTGCTTATGTATACTCATAGTATGGAACCCTTTGTGCGCGAATCCCACACTTAACCAGTTTTTATAGTTGAATAAAATTACTGTGCGGAAGAAACACATCAAGCGTTTTCGTCGCATACTGCTTTTTGTTATTAGTGTTAAATTGTACCATCATCTTTCAGGTCCGAAACACGAAGAATTAAACCAACCCATATCGACAAATCACAGAAGAGTCTCTCCTTAAGCAGTTTCAATACAGATTGTTTCCAGCAAGCATCCCCGCTTGCTTTAGAAGATAACTCCGCTTTCAAACAACAGAAATACGAGACGAAAACCACTGAAACATTTGAAACCGAACGTAACATCCTACGGCAAGAACGACACAAACTGATGGAAAAATTCAACATTCTAACAACAAGTACACCACAGAAACCAATATCGACACCACAGATTAAAATAACACAAAAAGATGTTATCGAAAAAACAAACTATGTAAAAGCTGACGTGACAAAGATTATTTTAAAAGACAAAATCGATTTGCTGATTGAAATCTACGAAGTTCTGATGAAAAATAACCTAATTTTAAGTGTTAACACTGAGATATACTTTCTTATATCTATTCTTATATCGAAGCAAGGTGAAGACGAGTATTTAGAAGTGGAAAGGCAATTAATCGACAATAATATACAATATATTCTGAGAAGTATACATAATTGTACATATTTCGCTGTAAAAGCGCTCTGGAACGAAAGAAGTACATTAGAAGTCATTCTGGATAAGAATTCTTTGAAAACTTTAGGTAAATACAAGGAAAAATTAATCTTCAAAATGCACTCGCGACGAGATTCTGCGTCAGTACCGCCTTAACCAACTAGGCCACACGAGTTCCCATCTCGAGCGGCGAATTTAAGAATGTGAATGTTTTCTTATGTCTACTATTTTTCGATTAAGGCTCGATTGAGACGCCATCTACAGGATCACTTTCCAGTGCTTTACCAGCGCTAATGATTAACTTTACAGTTAACACATTCGCCAAGAGATGTCGCTTTTTTTCCTATAAATATTTCGTAATTTGGTAAAGTCGCTGCGGTTCTGTTGCAGAGACGCGAGTTCAAATCTCGTCGCGAGTGAATTTTTGAAGATGTATTTTTCCTTTAAATATTTCTAGTAGATACCCATTGCCTGCCAGTAGTTGCTCATTGTCAGAGCTGAGTTTGAAATGCTTCACTGTCAAGCGACCATTAACCTTCTGGTCTCTTCTGAAAGGCCTGCTTAAATTTTTGATGCTATACTTCCTTCTTCTTTTATATGGCTATATTCCATTTGGACATTAGCTAGTGTCAAGTATTATTAATATTTGCAAGTTATTTGCATCGAAACAGTCAAGTCGTCATAGGGAATTAATTGTAAAACGGCGGCCATTTACAATGATTGTTCACGGAGCTTTGGAGACAACGCTAAAGTCCATGTTCTGCACCGATAATAACTTTCACTACACTTGTACACCTTCACGAAAATAAATTGATTAATATTAAAAACGAAATTAAACAATTTACTTGCATTTGAACTAGGTTTTACAAAAATGAAAATTTAGCAGTACATCTCTGCTAAAACTTGGTGTTATTACAGGTGAAAATAAAAAAGTCCGTCTATTCTCCCCTTCACTGGCAAAGTCGCTCCTTAACTGCTACTGCCTTTGTTGTGAAACGAAACAGCGGTCAACCGGACTGGTCTCCTCAGCTTCACTCGGAGCTCCGGTCGTCTGCTATAACCTAGAGTCGGATACAAGCGAAAATTTCATCGGAAACATACACTATCATGCTTTTAAGAAGTGCAGGGATATGTTTTATGATGTTGTCAGGTGAGTTTGGTGCTACTCATGTAATAGAATTGTTCACAACTATATTTCAATATAATTGCAAAACTTACATACATACTGACAAAGACAATAAAGCTAATTGACTGCTCATACCACTAGTTTTTCTACAAAACACAATTCACCATATACGATTTTAAACTAACATGGTTATTTTCACTACTAAAATTACTTAATAACGGGGTATTTACCATGTTCAACAATTTATTCGCGGAGCTCGATATTTCGCTAGTAATTCCAACCAGCTTGTTCACGAGACAATTCACCATTGTGGGCAGCGTGATTGGCAATCAACTTTGTGGTTGGTCATTGCGATACCTCTCTATACCTAGACTCTTTGTGATTCACTGTTCTTGCACGAGAATGCTACTAAAAAGACGTACTATTTTCGTGGTAGGGAATACTTATGAGTGGTCAACTGGTTTTATCGTATAAGCAGGTTAATATAAATAACACATCCTTAAGTAATATTCCCACGGAATTATTACTTAAGCGGGTGAAACTGCAGGGCGCAGCTAATGAATTACAAAGTTCTAAATTTCAATTCCGTATTCTACTTCGAATATATATGGCAAATATATATATATACGCAAACGGTGGTTGCGGGGCCTAGAACGATGATTCGACCGCCAGTCTGTCACTAAAGATCGTCCGACATTGGTCGATCCAAAGGTCGATCATACGTAATACTGTACGGAACATGTCAGTGTGTGCATCTGCTGATGTGTCACCGTGGAGCATTGTTTTATCGAGTTTAATAGGGAAGTTAGAACTCCATTCTATTTATTGCTCATACGTAGTTCTACGTAGATTATGCCCTAAATACTAATTACTCGTTTTACTTTTATCTATTTAGTAAAATAAAGAAACTTCGCAGAGCCGTAGATGTGTAAAGTAAATTTGCCTTTCAACTTACAGATGGTACAACTCTTCATCAACAAGTTCTTGCCAGACGTCCATGCGGAGCCGGGTGAAGGCGCTAGTGTCGTGTGGCAGTATACACACACACCCACACCTGGCTGCGCTATATGTCCAACATTTGTTAACCACCTGTGTAACGTCGCCTGAGGTAATAGTCCGCCATCTTGGACGATCCGCCATCTTGGACGATTGCCATCTTGGACGATCCGCCATCTTGGACGATCCGCCATCTTGGGCGATCCGCCATCTTGGGCGATCCGCCATATTGGATTTAAAACGACGCTTTTTGTGTAACGTTTCCTGAACGCAAATGATAATTATGATGATTCTTAATTTTACTGGATAGATTCAGATTGTAAATTTAGTTGCACAACTTTAGCTTACATAACAGATAAGTCGTTTGCGGGAAGGTGAGGTTATTTTACTCTTTTATTTTGAAGGCGTAAACTTTTTAAATTAACACGAATCGCGTGATTTTACCTTTTTAATTTTCCTTACGAGGAGGGACTGATTGCCCCCTCGAGACCAAGATGATTGTAACATGATCAAAACGTCGAAGTAAGGAAGTTTGAAAAAAGTTAAAACTTTTTTTAACCTGGGAAATGTGTAAATATTTTAAAAGTCGTTTTAATTTTTTTATTTTATTAATTGTTTTCACCTAACACTTTAACCCGCGCATGACAATCCCAAGATTTTCGCCTTATACTCGTAAACTTAGGAGCGTATTGAAAGAGAATAATCCGCCATCTTGTGTGATCCGCCATATTGAATTTGTGAATGTTTAGTGATAATTATAAATACGGGCGTTAGACTATTTGTGAATACGATAATTTAAAAATTGACGGCCTCTGTGGCGCGTCGTTCAAATGAACGACTGCAATGCGGAAGGTTGCGGGTTCGATTCCCGCCGGATGCAAGTATTTCTGCGTAAAAATAAATATTTGTATCAGGTCTGGGTCTCTTTCTATGTATCTTAGGTATGTATTTACAAAAAAAGTATGTTATGTAGTATATCCGTTGTCTAGTACTTATAGTACAAACCTAGTGCTTAGTTTGGGGCAGATTGCGCTGTGTGTAATGTTGTGCAGTAAAAAACAAAAAACAAATTAACTACGATGTAAGTTTGTATATGCGTTTAGGAGAATGAATGAATGAATAAATTCTTTATCTATACACACCATACAAATTACAAGATAAATAGATGGAAACAAATACAGCTAGAAGAGAAGAAAAGGTTGTTCGTTTGTTTGTGTGTCGGTTTCTCCCCAAGACACGGCTAGACCGATTTCGATGTGGTTTTCAGTGAAATGTCTGTGTTTTATTCCAGGAATCGAAGCTAAGCAAGTTACATCGGCGACTCACATGTCCCGCCGCGCCTGAATCAAATCGTCTACCTAATTTTTCTAGTTCTGAGATGTTTTATAAGTAAGTACACTACAAATTTGCGACGATCTCTGTGGCGCGTCGGGCGAACGATTGGCTGCAATGCAGAAGGTTGCGGGTTGGATTCCCGCTGGGTGCAAATATTTATGCTTAAAAATAAATATTTGTATCTGGTCTGGGTGTATTTCTATGTATAATATATATGTATGTATTTACAAAAGAAAAATAAATATAAGTAGTAAATCCGTTGTCTAGTCACCGTAACACAAGCTTAGCAGCTTACCACGGGGCTAGATGGCGCTGTGGTAAGCTGCTAAGCACAGGATCACAGGGTCACAGGATTCATTTATTTAATATCTATATTAATATATTTAGATTTGATTGATTGTATGACGTGCCTTTGTCGCTCCGAAAAATAGAGTGAATTTTAAATAAATAAAAAATAAAAAACCGACTTCAAAAATCCAAAAATAATTCAAAAAATTTAATTAAAGCTGTCTTACAAAAAAGGCAAAATAACCTCTACATACAGTGCCACCAACTTATCTATTTCGTTATCTGAAGTCGGGCAGTTTTACTGGCTGGGTCCATATTGTAGGTAGGTAGGTAGGTATGGCTGCCCGACTTCAGATAACAAAATAGATAAGTTGGTGGCACTGTATGTAGAGGTTATTTTGTCTTTAATGTAAGACTGCTTTAAAATTTTTGAATTATTTTTGCATTTATTTTAGGCTGGTGCTTTAATTTTTAAATTATTTTTTTATTCACCATTTGTAGAGGTTAATTTGTCCTAAAGACCGCTTTAAAATTTTTGAATTATTTTTGCATTTTTTTAGGTCGTATAATTTTCAAAAGTCGTAGAACAAAAGTTGTTCGCCTAGAAGTCCAAAACAACCCCCTTTCGGCCTAAAAGGGTTTACCCGTTACATCTTGTATAGCCACAGAGAAGTTATCAATTTCAATCGTTTCAAAGTGTTTTATTATTTTGAATGTTTTTCAGGGATTTCATAGTGTACGCAGAAAATGAGTCATTTCGTACACATTTGAGGGACGCCCTCTCTACTGAGATTTTAATGTTGGATGGGACACACATCGCGACCGACGACAGGGGCAATTGTGAGTATGTTTTGGTATATATTTAGTTAAAAGTTCTTTATTCTTTAATGTACACACCATATAATATACAAACATAACTTCAAGTTTTAACTGTGTTTCCGCAATTAGCCCTACTATTGGGCCTTTGTGCGTGACTTTAAGCCGTGGGTTTTCCTTCAAATATTGAGTCCTGAGTGAAGCGAAGGTTTCAAAGGTACGAGAAGCAAAAATATATTTTTGGAATCCCTCGCTACGTTCAGGATTCTACTAAAGAATCCCTCACTTCGCTCTGAATTAAAAAAAGCGAGTGAAACACACAATTTTTTACCTCACTACAGCGAGGAAAATGCTAGGTGCTATACGCTTTTATTAAGTTCAATGATGCCACCTGCAGCTGGCTAGTGAGTGTATTCAAAGAAATGAGGTTCGCGCACTGTCATGAAATAACTATTTAATGCTTTTAGACAAGTTAGCTTATTCAAGTCATGTAATTACTTAGGACTTTTGGGAGGAACGCGTTAAAAAGATGTGTTGGTCAATTTTCTTCTTTCCGAGGTTGTGAGGTGAATTTTTTTTTTTCACCTTACAACCTAGGAAAGAGTGTCTTTACCACTAGAAATCTGCGTGGAGTTTTCAAATATCGAACTCGTAGATCGAACTTTTTAATTCCAAACTTTTCTATGACGCAAGTCTGCTTATTTTTTACCCGACTGCGCGACGCAAAGGAGGGTAATGTGTTTATCGGTCTATGTATGTATGGATGTTTCTATGTGGCGTTCTAGAGGCCAAACGCGTGGACCGATTTTGATGATTCTTACGTCAATCGATTCGTCTTAATCTGGCGAGTGTGGTTAAAGACATGACAGTAATCCAAATTAACTTTTGTCACAACCAGACGCCATATTGTCAAAATTGAAAAATCCAAAATCGTCAAAGTATGTCAAGATGGGTATCGTTGAATAGATTTTTAAAAATGAATATTAGGTTTATTTCACAATTTTTTTTAATTTCTTATTCTTAATGATCCGAATATGGCCCTTTGTAAAGAAGCCAGTGCCAAATATTAAAAAAAAAAATTGCGAGTTATTTGCATTATACAGTCTTGAAAGTTAGTCAGTCAGTCTTGTCTTATATTTATTTATTTTATTTATTTACAACGTTTAAGTTCATGTTTTGTACCGATTTTTATTTCATTACACTTGCACGCCTTCACGAAACTAAATTGATTACTTAATATGCCCCCGAAATTAAACAATTTACACGCATTCGAACTAAGCTCATGAAAATGGAAATTTAGCAACACATCACTTTAACGCGTGTCCTTCCAAACTCCCAAGGAAATAAAATAGACTTGAATGATTAAAATGCATTAAATACTTATTTCATGTCAGTGCGCCAACCTCATTTCTTTGAATAATCGCACTGGCCCGTACTGAATAAAAGCGTTTAGCAACAAAAAAGAAACATACCGGTTGCCTGGAAGAAATCGCTCTTAGCGATAAGGCCGCCCATTTGTACAACTTAATTTTTAAGCTTTTATTTTAGTATTTTCTGTTGTATATGTGTGTGTTGTTTTCTATGTGTATGTTGTGCAAATAAAGATATAAAATAAATAAATAAATATCGATTTTCCTGCAGGGTCGGAACTTACGCGGGTGAAACCGCGGGGCGTAGCTAGTGACTGATGTATTTCCTTTTTTTACAGCTAAAAACACAAGCGTAGAATACCTAAATCTAGGCAAAAAGCTGCAACTTCTGGGCAAATTCCTCGGCTTTCTGACAGCCCTCCCGTACACCATGTTACCGACAGATGTCGTCAGCAAGAATACTAATAACAAATACAAAGTGAACAAGGACGATATGTATGTTGCTCCGAAGGAGAAGGTCTTGGAGAATAATCTCGCTTTGAGAAATTATGTGAGTTTGTTACATCCTTACAATATTTCGTAATTTGTTTTTATTGCTCAAGGCATATTTACTAGAAATATTTTAAAGGAAAAATTCGTCTTCAAGTCCATTGATCGATTGAATTTTTGAAGAAGATTTTTTCTGTTTAAAAATCATGAATGAAACGCGATTAAACCCGGTAAATAAAGTGTTTTATTATGCAAAATCGCGAAAACCATAGAAGACATTAAGAATTTTTCCTTTAAAATATTCCTTACTAATATTTGACGGCTTCTGTGGCGCGGCGGGCAAACTCTTGACTGCAATGCAGAAGGTTGAAATATTTATGCTTAAAAATAAATATTTATATCTGGTCTTTCTATGTATAATATTTCTGTATTTACAAAAAAAAAACAAAAGTATAATATGTAGTTTATCCGCTCTCCAGTACCCATAGTACAAGCCTAGTTCTTAGTTTAGGACTAGATTGCGCTGTGTGTAACATGCAATATTTACTTTTATTTTATTTATTAATCTATCTATCTTAATGTTCTTTAGTAAGTAATAAGTTTACTTTATTAAGTTATAAATTTCTTTAGAGTTACTAGAAATCGACAATTCACCCTTTTTTTTATTTTTTTCAGAGTCAACCGAATATCGATTTAAAATCGATACTGGAGACCGCAATCGAGAGCAATCGATTATTAATAACTCTACCATGGCTTATACACTATCTATCGATGCTAGATTACACAACACTACGAATAATATACTACAAAAAACTGCTAAAAATAATCTACCAAATTTACTACAAACTAAAACCTACAAAAACTTTACTAAAGAAAAACTCCATAATATTCCTAAAGTCAATCTTAGGCTGGCTGTTCGATTTGCCGCACTTCCCTACAGAAGTCGATATTTCAAACGATAGTGAAGGGAAAAATATCGATAGTTTAGTTTCAAACCCTAGTGCAGTGACGGAAAGTGTCGATAGTTCGAGTTTTATCGATGAGAGTGTGATTTTGGAGTTGTGCCCTAGTTTGAAAGATATAAACTTACTTTTGGCGACTTGTCGCTTGACGAAGGATTCGAAAGAGGGTAGTTTTCGACATATTACGCCTGTCAGTTTGAACGTGAATCCGGAAGATAGGATCAAAAATAAGGAGAAGGAATTACAGGTACGTGTTTAATTGTATTTCTTATTTGTGTGTTGTAATCAAGTTGTATATTGTAATCGAATTATATGTCGTAATCAAATTGTATGTTAGGAATATTTTAAAGGAGAAACTCATTTTCAAATTCACCATTTACAATTACCTAATAAATTTTACCATGATGTAATTTTACAATAATATAATTACAATTTACATGGTGTTTTACCATAATATGTAATTTAATGGAACACTAACTATTTTAATGTAACACTAAATTTTACCATGATGTAAATCTATACTTATAATAAATCTGTAGAGAGGTCAATTCTGTACATGGAATATATTTTCAAAATAACTATCGGGGGGTGTTTAGTTATCGATACTGATGTCAAAAATGCAATCAGTAATTTTTTTTTCTGTCTGTCTGTCTGTCTGTCTGTCTGTCTGTCTGTATATTCGTTATAGAAACAAAAACTACTGAACGGATTTTAACAAAACTTGGTACAATAATACTTTATACTCCTGGGCAGGTTATAGAATACTTTTCATCATGCTACGATAGATAGGAACGGAGCAGTAAAGAGAAAAGTTTCAAAAACGGGAAAATTTACTCCATTTTTTAAGCTTCCGTCGCGCGTGTGCAGCCTGAATGGTTTAAATTACACAGAAATCATGTATGACGGATTTGTTCCGCTAAACATGCCATAAAATAATAAATATGTAAATAAAAAAATTAAAAATTAAAAAACCGACTTCAAAAAGAAACAAAAAATAATTTAAAAACAAACAAAAAAAAAGAAGAATTGATAAAAATGACCAAAATAACCTCTACATAGGTACAGTGCCACCGACTAATTAATCTGTTTTATCATCTGAAGTCGGGCAGCCAAACTAAGTACAATATGGAACCAATCAATAAAACTGCCCGACTTCAGATGATAAAACAGATTAATTAGTCGGTGGCACTGTACCTATGTAGAGGTTATTTTGGTCATTTTTATCAATTCTTTTTTTTTTTTGGTTGTTTTTAAATTATTTTTTGTTTCTTTTTGAAGTCGGTTTTTTAATTTTTAAATTATTTTTTTATTTTACCCTTTTTAGTATACCTACCTACCTAAAAATCAACAATATTGTTACTGTAATTTTAATTATTGAGGAGTTTGCTGATGAGAAGGTGGTTTCAGGTGCCCCATCAATCTGTACTTAGTTCTTTAGGGGTCAATTCTTTTTGGTAAAAGTTCAAAAATGAGTAATTTATTGAATTCCGAAGATACTCATCAGATTCTTAACAAACTTTCATGGGACCACCTCGCAGCTTCCACCTTTCCATTAAAAAAGAATCATCTCAATCGGTCAAGCCATCTTTGAGTAATCGATAAACAACTGGATTGATTAATGCGTTTTGAGGAGCATTTCCGTTCATCACTCCGAAGACCCTCATCAGATCCACATCAAATTTTTATGGGACCATCTTGGAGCTTCCACCTATCCATTAAAAAAAGAATCATCTTAATCGGTCAAGCCGTCTTCGAGTAATCGGTGAACATACAAAAAAAAAAATTATACATACAGACGAATTGATAACCTCCTCCTTTTTTTTGAAGTCGGTTAAAAATATCCTGCGACAGCATGTCTATCTTTTATGGTTGACTCACAATCAATCAATTAATCAATCTATATCTTCTATACTTATAATAAAATCGTAACTTAGCGGTGTCTATTTTTAAAAGATATTTTGAAAAAACTATTTATAGGGGTATGTACTAACGTAACAGACCATTTCCGTGTTTAACTTTTTGTCTGTTTGTCTGTGCGTTTGTGCGCGCTAATTTCTTAAAAGACCGATTTGAATGAAATTAAGTATGCAGATAGCTTAAGATTTCGATTGACATATAGGCTACTTTTTTCCGGATATCAAGTCTGGATATCCGGATAAAAAATAGAAATTGCGTAATTTTGTTATTTTTTAACCATCGTCATCTATCGTCATTGATCATCATCCATCGTCATCGATCGTCATCCATCGTCATGAACAAATTTTGCCTTACTTCACCTACCTACCGCAATGCAAAAATCCACACTTAAACGGACGACCAGGGAAGTACTGATGATGCCAGGCGCGGTAGCGCCTGGCTCCATCAGTACTTCAATGGGCGACCGTTTAAGTGTGGATTTTTGCATTGCGATAGGTTGGTGTAAGAACAACGCGGGATCGCAACTTGCGCGGGTGAAACCGCGGGCGCAGCTAGTTTACAATAATAATATAATTACAGTTTACATTTATCTAATTACAATGTACAATTATCTGATTACAATTTACATGATGTTTTACCGTATTATGTAATTTAATGTAACACAAAATTTTACCATGATGTAAATTTACAATAAAATAATTACAATTTACATTTATCTAATTACATTGTACAATTATCTGATTGCAATTTACAGTTTAATTACAAGTAACCATTTTTCTCTCCAGTCTCGTTTAGAAGAGGAATTCCTTCGATCTCAGCCTTCGTCGTGGCGTCGTATATTGGACATAGTGTGTGAGCGATCAGTCGCCACGGTGTGTCGAGAGTTGGCCACTCAGGGGGTCAGGGTGGCGAATGTACCGCAGGCTGACCAGGTACGATACATTTGACACACGTGTCGTATTAAGTTACACTAGACGACCTCTGTGGCGCGTCGGGCGAACGCTTGGCTGCAATACAGAAGGTTGCGGGTTCGATTCCCGCTGGGTGCAAATATTTATGCTTCAAATAAATATTTGTATCTGGTCTGGGCGTATTTCTATGTATAATATGTATGTATTTACAAATGAAAAATAAATATAAGTAGTATATCCGTTGTCTAGTCACCGTAACACAAGCTTAGCAGCTTACCATGGGGCTAGATGGCGCTGTGTGTTGGTCACAGGATTATTTATTTATTTATTAAGGAAGTTCTACTGACATAGTCCTATGTTATTTTTAGCTACGCCCCGCGGTTTCACCCGCGCAAGTCCCGTTCCCGCGGGACTTTCGGGATAAAAAATAGCCTATGTGTTATTGCAGGTCCTCAGTTACCTACATTCCAAATTTCATCCAAATCCATTTAGCCGTTTTTGCGTGATTGAGTAACAAACATCCAAACATCTAAACATCCAAACACACTCTCTTTCACATTTGTAATATTAGTTGGATTAGCTACACCGCCCAGTTTTAGGGATGATTTATATTAGACTGTCACGAGCACGAGCTTCGTTGTCCATTGCTCGGCGAGCAGTCGATCGGTCTGTTGCAACCGAGTGGCGGCCGAGCAATGGAGAACGAAGGTCGGACCCGGCACCGCCAAGTGACGATCTAATATAAATCATCCCTTATCCGCGTAAATGTTGTTATTGGGAATATTGGAATAAAAAATTTACCAAGTAGCATCGGTTCTGTCGTTTTGAACTATACTTGCCTTGTGAACTATGTTTCATAATCTTAAATCGAAAATGTAAATAAAAAAACTCATACATTTATTTATGAAAGTGACAGCTCTCTGTTTACGTTTTCCTTTAGTAATTGACAGTTCTATGTTTACATTTTTGATTTAAGATTCTGAAAATATAGGTACTTACACACAATCGCCTTTAGAATACGAGTTGTATGGGTCATTATAAATCCAAGATGGCTACCGATACAAAATGGCGGACAGTTTATTTTTCAAACTTATTATTTTTATATCCAGTCAAAAATATACATATATCAGTCGAACTTAATTATAAATACAAGATTGCCGTCGACACAAAATGGCGGACAGTTTATTTTCAGGCTTATCTATTTTAAAACCTTTTATTTAACTTGCAATGTATGTATGTAAGTATGTTTGTTCGGGTGAAATCTATTTTATTTCAAGTCAAAAATATACATATCTAAATTAAATTAATACAACTCATTATAAACCAAGGAGGTCCAATATGGCCGCCGACCCAATGTGGTGGAGAGTTTATTTTCAAGCTTCATTTTTATATCCAGTTAAAAATATACATATATCAGTCGAGGTAATTATAAATACAAGATGGCCGCCGATACAAAATGGCGGACAGTTTATTTTCAAGCTTATTTATTTTATATATCCAGTCAAAATATAGGTACTTAATATATCAGTCAAAGTAATTATAAATAAGAAAATAGATCTAGATGGCGTGCAGTTAGAGAGGCCTATGTCCAGCAGTGGACTGCAACAGGCTGATGGTGAATTTTTATTCCAAGATGGCCACCGCCACAAAATGGCGAACCATTTCATCCTTCAATACAATACAATATTTTATTATTTATTTATTTATTTGTTTATAGTCAAATAACACGATTATGTAACCAATTACAACTCCATACCACCACCGTTACCACCGTTACCACCGTTACCACCGTTACCATTAATAACTCCATAGTTACATGTCATTGTTACACACAATTATCCGACGATAAGATTACAATGTTGCAATTTCTAGTCTACCCTCCTCCAAACGTTGAGCTCGACGGCTCTAGAGACGGGCTCCACTAGGCTCCGCGCGCGGATCCACTCGGCGCTCGGCGCGCTCCTACCGACTGCGCCGCCGCAGCTGCACAGCGTCGCCTTCAGGCGAGCACGCGCCAAGCTCAGAGCGTGGCTCAACGACCATAGGAATACTAACGGTGAGACTCTACATTTCCAGAAGTTTCTTGTTTTTTTTTAATATTTTAAACTAGCTGATACCCGCGACTTCGTCTGCGTAAAGACAGGACAAAAAAATGACGTTTCTTGTTTTTTTTATTGCTTCAAGGCTTATATTTTAATCTTGTCAATTCATTGGTTGCCTGGAAGAGATCGCCCTTAGGCAATAAGGCCGTCCATTGTACCACACAATTTTTTTTTTTGTATTTGTAATATTTGTTAATTTATGTTTCTGGTGCAATAAAGTATGTATTTATTCATTCATTCATTCATTTTAAACTAGCTATTACCCGCGACTTCGTCTGCGTAAAGACAGGACAAAAAAATCTCTAACAATTCTCAATTTATATGGGGATTTGCTTTGATTTTAATTTGAAAGTCTGCTCAGTTATTTAATTATCGACTGATTACAGACAGGTCTGAGGTTGACGTTTTTTGCACAGCTCAGCCATTATTTGTTGATTTGTCCATGGATTGGTTGAGCCAAGGCACAAATATTGTTTGAGATCTTTCTCTATTCTGGTATTAGCTAATTCATTTTGATGCCTACCTAGTTTTAGTGAAATCTAATTTATGTGATTAAAAAAATCTTTTCAATAATTATTTGTAATTATGGTAAAATGGCTTTCAGACGTTTTCGTGTTTAAATGCTGTAAGTCTGAAAGTGTTTGTTAAATAAATAAATAAATAATAAAAGCCCCTCGAATTTTACCTGGCATTTCTGTGTATACTCATTGTTTGTACTATTTGTTCCAGCGCTTCTTGGCAAAGATATAGAATCATTCGTCCAGTCAGTCAGTCAGCCGTCAGTCGAGACTGTCAGTCAGCCGCGGGTGGTGCCGACTGTCAGTTTCGCCGCGCATATTATTGAGATGAAGGTAACTTTGCGTTTAAGGCCCCATGCTCATCTAATCACGTGACAGGGATAGGGCTAGCAAATTTCAGATGTGTATAACCAACTTAAAAAAAGGAAGAAAAATAACTTCTACGTACAGTGCCACCGACTTATCTGTTTCGTCATCTGTAGTCGGGCAGTTTTACTGGCTGGGTCTATATTGTAGTTTAGCTGCCCGAATTTAGATGACGAAACAGATAAGTCTGTGGAAGAGATTGCGCTGTTAAGAGACGGCGCTCTTAAGAGATATTGTTCTTATAAGTCTACGTTCTTAAGAGGCTTTGTTCTTATAAGTCTACGCTCTTAAGAGTCTTTGCTCTGCAATCCTGGAATGCGCGAACACTATAAGCGAGAACCCATGTTACACTATGGATGAAGTGGTCATGTACAGTGACAGCCAAGCGGCATTAAAAGCATTACACAAAGAAGAAACTACATCAGTGCTAGTCAGAGAATGTAAAGAAGCTCTGAACAGGTTGGGTAGCAAAGCTAAGGTTACCGTGGCCTGGGTTCCAGGACACAAAGGCATAACTGGTAACGAAAGAGCAGATGAACTTGCAAGAAAAGGAGCGGATGAAACCTTTGTGGGACCCGAACCCAGACTTCCCATAGCCTATGGGATTATGAAAGGTGTCATCAAACATAGAATTAAAATAGAATTCAACCATAGATGGGTACAAACAAGTGGTCTAAGGCAATCCAAGATATTTATAAAAGCGTTGGACAAAAAGAAATCCAAACACCTACTTAAACTAAGTAGGAACAATATTGGAATCATTATAGGAGTCCTCACAGGACACTGCCAGCTGAACAGACATCTAGCAAAGATAGGACAAAGGGATGACCCCGTTTGTCCTAGCTGTCTGGAAGAAGATGAAACTAGCTATCACCTGGTAGCGGAGTGCCCCGCATACGCTAAAGCCAGGAGAGAAATAATGAACTCAGATACCCTATCTGAAGGGGACCTGAGTGACACTACAATAGGGCAGTTGTTAAAATTCTGCAAAGTAACAGGTAGATTTAGTGGTTCGCCATCACCGTGAGTTACCAGTTAACTCAAAACTATAGGTTCTTGGGGAACTGGGTGGAATGGTCCCAACATGAGAGGACAGATCACCCGTCTGGTGCTTGCGCTGGCGTCCCCTACTAGAAATAATAATAATAAGAGGCTTTGCTCTTATAAGTCTACGCTCTTAAGAGACTTTGTTCTTATAAGTCTACGCTCTTAAGAGTCTTTGCTCTTATAAGTTTGCCCTCTTAAGAGGCTTTGAGACTGAACTTTAAGAGACTGCGCTTTTAAGAGACTGTGCTCTTAAGCGACTGCCGTTTAAAGATTTTTAAGAGACACCGCTCTTAAGAAACTGTTCTTAAGCGACTGCCCTTTTAAGAGACTGCTTTTTATGAGATTCCGCTTTTAAGAGACTCAGTTTTAATAGACTAGTCTGCTCTTAAGAAACTGTTCTTAAGCGACTGCTCTTATAAGAGACTGCTGTTTATGAGATTCCGCTTTTAAGAAACTCAGTCTTAAGAGACTAGTCTGTTCTTAAGAAACTGTTCTTAAGCGACTGCCCTTTTAAGAGACTGCTTTTTATTAGATTCCGACTATTATCTATTATCTAGTCTATTAGAGACTAGTCTCTTAAGACTGAGTCTCTTAAGCGCTGTTGAGACAGTAATTCAAAAATTCCTGATATTGACGTTTTCTATGAATCGATGGCCAGTTTTAAATGTAAAGTGCTGAAACACCTTTGTAAGGCCTGTTTATAGTGTATGTCCTATTTAGTTTTAGCATAGGTCTTTTACTTTAATAATAGTATCTTTAAGGCAAAGTTGTGTATACCTATAACTTCTAAACACGTTTAACCATTGTGTTCTGGCATTGTTTTTTGTTGAGTTATATCAATGTGTATTACTGTTGGTGTACCTAATTAAATAAATAAATAATCCCCCCCCCCTCCCCCCCCCCCCCTCAGGAGCACATCTGCCAGGTACTGGACGGCATGCCGGGGGGTCGCCCCGCGCGGCTGCTGACCGCGGCGGCTGCAGTAGCGCGCGAAACGCAAGCCGCGCAGAAACGGACGCACCTGCAGATCACTGTCGACCTCTGCATCGTTTATGGTAAGTATTTACACCACTCCATATGGGTGTTTCTGGTTCTGGGTGTCTTTCTATATACTAGGAGTTCGCCCCGAACTGAGACCTCACGACCCCCTATCTCCCCAACCCCCCTACCGATCCGGCTCATCTTCGAACTCATAAATTCAATTGACCTAAACTACGCGCATACCAAAATTTATGAAGATCGGAACTACGATACTCAAGTTATCGTCGAACAAACATACAAATAATACAAGCGCCAGGCCCGTCTACACTGGACCTCACTCGCTTCGCTCGTTCGGTCAAATATTACCCAATTTTAAATCTCGCCGGCTCTGCATAAACTCCTTATTTATGATTTGTACTGATTTTACTAATTAAAATAGCCGTACGGAAGTATATCCACCATATTCACATTTCGTTGACCTTCACGTCCATGTATGCCAACCTACCAAAACATTAATAGTCACGATAAAAAAACTAAAGTATTTACGGTATTTAGTCTATGAATGGCGCCGGCGGGACTAACTACGGGTTTTTGCGGGGCGCGGGAGGTAAACGAATAAGTTATGCATAACAAATCACAATATTTATCGGGTTTAACCCCCGTTTTATTCAATAATGATAAGTTTTGCTTAAAAAAAAACACAATCTTTACAAGGTTTAACCCCTGTTTTATTCAATAACGATAAGTATTGCTTAAAAAAAACCACAATATTTACAAGGTTTAACCCCCGTTTTATTCAATAACGATAAGTTTTGCTTAAAAAAACACAATATTTACATGGTTTAACCCCTGTTTTATTCAATAACGATAAGTTTTGCTTAAAAAACACAATATTTACAAGGTTTAACCCCTGTTTTATTCAATAACGATAAGTTTTGCTTAAAAAACACAATATTTACACGGTTTAACCCCCGTTTTATTCAATAACGATAAGTTTTGCTTAAAAAACACAATATTTACAAGGTTTAACCCCTGTTTTATTCAATAACGATAAGTCATCTTAACCAAGACTTAATAAAATAATGATGTTATGTGGCTTCAACTGCAATGTAGAAGGTTGGGGTTCGATTCCCGCCGGATGCAAGTAATTATGCTTAAAAAATAAATATTACTTTCTGGTCAGCATATTTCCTATGTATCATAATTGTATGTAATTACAAAAAAAGTAAAATATGTACTTAGTAAATTCGTTGCCTAGAATGAGCTGTGTGTAATGGCGTGCAATATTTATTTCTATTTTCTATTTCAGTCGCAAAGAAACCGAAAGAAGTGACAGAATCATTCCTAAACAAACTCCATGTGATATGGAATACGTACTGTCCCGATCGAAAACCGAACACTCCCGAAGAAATATCCTTCCCTGAAAGACGGGAGGGATTATCACCAGAATTGAGGAACTTTGAAGACGACGACAGAGCCCCAACCCCAATCAGTGATGACGAAAATAATGAAAAACCAATTATAGTGCAAAACAACTCAATCACAGTGCAAAACAACTCAATCACAGTGCAAAATAGTCCAATCATAGTGCAAAACAACTCAATCATAGTGCAAAACAACTCTATCACGTCGAGAAAACGAAATCCAACTTTAAACATTTCAATAACCGGTAACAAAAGCCCAAAATCCGGTTCTAACAACTCAACCCGTTCGAACAGTCAATTTTTCGGTCAAAACACACCAATCAAGAAGTCAAACAGCGCAATCATTGGACCTACAAGCCCGAACAGCATAACCCACGGACCATACAGCCCAATCATAGTGAAAAACAATCAAATCACAATACCAAAACGATCGATTTCCGTACCAAATAGTCCTACAGTGAAAACCAGTGCAATTATAATCCCAGCTTTACCAATTACACCTTTAAATACAGCAATCGCTGCTTTAAACAAGCCAATAACAGTGTTAAACAGCCCCATCGCGACGCCAAAAACTCCGAAATCTGAAGAAAATGATCCATTTTTAGAGTTTTTTGACAGAATTCTCTGTCCGAGGAACTTGGTATTATTTAGCGCGGCGAAATCTGAGCAGACTGAGGTTTGGGACGCCCTCGCTCAGGTTTTAGTGTTTCTACTCAGAAATGACTATCTGAGTGAGGATTCTTTGACTGAGCAGTGTTTGGCTGTGTATAGACAGGATTGGACACAGGTAAGTTATTTCTTTTACCGACTTTCATGATACTAGTAACACATACATACGGCCAGTAGTTTAACGGGCGACCGCTTAAGTGTGGAACTTTGCACAGCGGGAGGTAACTAACGTGTTGGAAGAAAGAGGCCAAAACTTTGTGTATTATGAATTACTAGCGGCGCTTCGCGGTTTCACCCTCCTAAGACTCGATCCCGCGGGATTATCAGAATAAAAAGTAGCCTATGTATTTATCCAGACCTCTTTGTTCCAAGTTTCATCGCAATCGGTTCAGTAGTTTTTGCGTGAAAGAGTAACAAAGTCACATACAGACTTTCACGTTTAAAATCATCTGAAACCAAGCAAAGTTGGGTATGGTAAAATATCGGGCTTCTTAAGAAAAAAACAACTTAAAACATGACATATACAGTTTTTTTATACTTATTCCTAATTTTGTCTAAGGTTTTCGCTATTTTGCATAATAAAACACAATATATAGTATACAAGGGTTTACTGGCGTTTTATTGAAAAACGTCATTATTTTTAAACGTCCGTTTAAAAAGTCGGTCGTTTATAAAAAATGACGTTATTCAACGAGTAATAGGTATATATTGTGTTTTTTCAAACATTGTAATTTTGAGCATTATTTTGTCAACCTTCTTCGAGATAAATCGAACTTGCTGTACTAGTCGAGCAGCGGCCGGCAATAGTTGTATCAAAATCCATATCTGTCGTATTCGACAGTTACTTACAGTTACTTACAGATTTATTACTTACTTAGCTATTAGTAATTATTGTTAAATTACATATCTGTCGTGTCATTTCTTCTTTATATAGAAGCTTAGCTTTTCCATTCGGACATTTGCCAGTGTCAAGTATTATCAATATTTGCAAGTTATTTACATTGAACGAAACAGTCAAGTCGAGGGAATCATTGTAAAAAGGGGGCCCTTTTTTACAATGTTTGTTCACGGAGCTTTGGAGACAACACTATGCTAAAGTCCATGTTTTGCACCGATTTTCACTTTTATTTACACTTGAACACCTTCACGAAACTAAATTGATTAATATGCTCCCGAAATTAAACAATTTACACGTATTTGAACTAAGTTTCACAAAAATTAAAATTTAGCAACACATCTACTCAACGCATTCCCGCCAAAACCCTGTCGTGTAATTTAAAAATGGAATCGCAAAATGGCGTCCAAAGGGGTTACATATTAAAGGTATAATTTAAATTTCGATTTGGCTTGTACATAGAAAGCTGTTTAGTGAAAAAAAAAACTTAAATTTTAAGAACTGTACATTCAATACTTGTTTTTTCAAATTAAAGTTCTGATTTGTACTACTTAGTTTAATTTCCGCGCATTATATGACAAAAGTACTATACAAGCCTTGGCCGCAACTAGACATTGATGGACACACGTTCGTCCATCAATTCCTCGCTTGCCGGCCACTGCAGTAATTTACTATTAATATTCATAACTCCTTAATAAACAATGTTTCTTTTTTTTTTCAGACGATACTAGAGAACATGTCTCGATGTATGAAGACCGTTTCATCCCAATGGTCACGCTCTCCGGGAAAATTCACTTTGTTCCTCGACTTCCTGGCGGAGTATTGTGGGAATATGGACTATGAACCTGTTAGCGGGGGCAGTTGGGAATGTTAGGGGTATTTTGGGGAAGTTGGGAATGTTAGGGGTATCTTGGGGCAGTTGGGAATGTAGATGTATTTTGGGGTAGTTGGGAATGTTAGGAGTATTTCGGACAGTTGGGAATGTTAACGGTACTTGTGACAGGTGGGAATGCAGCGAAGGGTATTTGGGATTGTATGGGGATGTAGGAAATGTCAGACGTCTTTGGGGTATTTGGGAATGTGGGCGTGACGTTGAAATTGTTTGGGTAGTTGGGAAAGTGAGAAATAGGAACTATTTAGGGGTACTTGAGAATGTTAAATTACTGTACAAAATAAAACACTTTATTTATCGGGTTTAAGGTTGTCAACCTTGAAAAAGCCAACTGTAAAGTTGGCGAAAGCTCGGTTCGTTTAAAACCATGAATAAAACGCGATTAATAAAGTGTTTTATTATGCAAAAACGAGAAAACCGTAGAAGAAATTATACTGTACAAAACTTCAGTGGAAAGACTACATTGCTAGCGCCACATTGGCCAAAATGAGTTTTTTATATCTTTAGAATGGATTTTCGATTCTGCGTCGGTTGATGTCGGTTTCGAGTCAATCGATTTTTTCATACAATTTTTTGTAGTCAGATGGTCGTATCGAATTATTGGGGGTTGGTGAGAATTTTTGAGTCCTAATTTTTTTGAAGCATTTGGGAAATTTAGGTTGTTATTTGGGACTGACGGGAATTTGTGAAAGGTTAAGGTGATAGATGGGATGAAATTGGGATGATTGGGAATTATAGTAGAACCTAGTCTGCAATTATTGGGAGTATTAGGTGGTAATTAGAATTGTTTGGCGACAGAAGGGAATGTGTGAATAGGTAGAGTGATATATGGGAATCATTTGGAATGATAGTCAGACCTAGTCGGAAATGATTGGAGGCAGTTGGGAATGTTAGGGGTCGGTTGTGAATTAAGATTGTTTCGGAACATGTGGCTATATGAGGCGTTAGTTAGGAAGCTTCGTATTTATTTTGACAAATATAGTAATGATTGGGGTTTTCAATTAATTTTGGCGGGAAGTAGTTATATTTGGAGGAGATTGGGAATGTTAGGGGCATGTGGGAAATGTTGACAATTTTTTTAAATTGATATTTTAAGAGTAATTTGAGATGGTTAGTTTTTTTAAAACATTATTTGGGGCAAGCGGCCTTTGAAAATTTTATCGGGCATTTGGGAATTTTAATGGGTATTAGGGAAATTTTATGGGGGATTTTATGTGGCTTTTGAGAATATTGGAGGCAGCATTTGAGTACATATTATACAAGGTGTAACGGGTAAGTCCTTTTAATCCGAAAGGGGGTTGTTCTAGACGTCTAGGCGAACAACTTTTGTTCTACGACTTTTGAAAATTCAAAGTACTTTTCGAAAAATTTAGGTGTAAAGTTTACTTGAAAATCAGCTGTTTCTGAGAGTTCGAGGTCATTGACCTTATGTTGTCCTTTTATTTAGTTGGATGGTTTACAATCAAAACTTCAATTAACTTTATTTTCAAAAGCAGCTGTTTTTTCAGTGAAACATAATCTTAAAATTTTCAAAAAAAGTTTGAATTTTAAAAGTCGTAGAACAAAAGTTGTTCGCCTAGGCGTCTAGAACAACCCCCTTTCGGATTAAAAGGACTTACCCGTTACAAATTGTATAATATTATATAAAAGATGTATTTGTGATCTGATTTTAATTAATTGTTTGTTGTTTAACTTTGAAACTGATGCTCATTTTTTCCAAAATAGATTTTTTTGTAAAAATAATGTTTAAGTACCTACTTATTAAATTTTTATACAAATGTATTTGTGTTGTGTGTAGGTTTTTAATGAGGGAAATTCATTAATTGATTTTATTAAGTTAGTTCCGAATATCTAGATAGATGGCGCTTTATAAAAAAATAAAAAACATAAAGGTCCCTTTTATTTTTGTAAAAAAAAGTATAGCAAAACATGCATAGGAAAAAGAATAATTTAGCAAAGACTCTTTTAAAAAAGAGTCTGCTTTGTCTTTGCTTTGCTAATGTCGTGAGATGATTTTGCCCTCATTAAAACTAAATACTAGGGTCTTTATGGCGTGTACATTTTGAAAATTTACGAAACACCAAAATCGAATATTATTAGTATTTAATATAACATTTAAGTAGCTAATAATAATAAATAAATGGTTAGTGCAAATTAAATATAATAAAAACAAGGCTACGTCCACACAGGCAGGCGGCTTGCTTAGCGCCTAGAGAGTCACCTAGCGAGTACTTAACTTCTTCTTTCCGTATAGATAGTGGTGTGTCTCACCTAGTGTTAGAGTTGTCAGGTCGCCCTAAGCCTCTAACTTGACCTAACGACTGCTATCAGAGATAACAACCGGGACCGACTGTTTAACTTGCCTTCCGAAGCACGGTGGAGCTTGAGTAAACGATTTTTGCCACACAAATTTAATAATAATTTAATAAATTTATTTATTTCCCAACAAAACATAAAATTTAAACTAAAAATACTCTTAAGGCGACTTGCACAACACAATTTAAAAACATATTTAACTAAATCAATTTTAAAATAATTTGTGGGAAATCGAACATTGAACTCTTATTTCATTAAGTGGACGATTGATAATATGTTGCCACACATTTATTTATTTATTTAAGACAAATAGTAGCTTACAGTATACACCAACACGCACACTATTTTAATTTACAACTAAGGTATAATCTAAGATTTCTATTAACTAAAAACAGTGACAGTTCTTGAAATTCCGACAGATTTTAAACACGTTTAACAGCTTAAACTTGTTTAGGAACTGTTATGCAAGCCGGCCTTAATCGACATTAACGTTCACAATAAATTAATTATTATATTTTTGTTGGGCAAGATAATTATGGTGACAATCAATTCTTGAGATTGGTAGACTGTACTAGGAGGACCTGTACGACGGTCTACAAATTATCGGTCAACCATCCAAGTAATGACCGCGCCAAGCGTTGCTTAATCTGCACCATCGTTCAAGTCGTACCTGGCATTCAAGCAATGCCCCGACGAACAGAGCATTGGCCTTGATAAATGCGTTTTTGCAAGACTTCCAACAGATCGACATATTTGATGATAAACTGTTTTTAGTTAATAGAAATCTTAGATTCTACCTTAGTTGTAATTTAAAATAGTGGGCGTGTTGGTGTATACTGTAAGCTACTATTTGTCTTAAATAAATAAATAAATAATTCAAGACCGTCTGGTGCAGCTAGACTAATGAGCTCCTCGAACGTTCGTACTTAACTAAAACGAACGTTCGCTAGGTGACTCGCTAGGCTTTAGGCGCTATCCAGCCTCCGGTCTGTGCGGACGTAGCCCAAGGGTTTCTTCGTCGTTGATTATGGAACCCTAAATATTGAGCCAATTAGATTTATATAAACTACTTACTCCACTAGACTAGTTAGCGAAATGAATTTGAGTTGGCAATGTGGTTTTGTCTTGACAGAATGCATTTTGACTTGGCAGAGTGCTTTTAATATACAATTTTCAATTTACATGGTTGCAGTGAACGGATATAAGCATGGAAGAAAGCTTTCCATACTAACTCACCTCAAATAATAGCGCCAAAACGTATTCAAATACGAAGTATGCATACACAAACTACACACCACGCCACAAGCTAAGCAATTGGACCTTTGTTTATATTTCCACCAATTGTGTGTTGACAACGAGGACGGCGGCAATACGCTGTTCTCTAACGTGATTGGTTCTTTGAATGACCCGATCCGAGTACAATCGAAGTGACAGATTCGTGTCGCGGCACACTTGAATCATCGCGACCTATTTTACGTGGTGTCATTTTGAAGCGTAAGTAATACTTCCATGCTATATATCCGTTCACTGCACGCTTGTTTTCACTATAAATATAATTTTGAAATGCTTTTAACTTGGCAAAATGCACTTGAGTTGGCAAAATGCATTTGAGTTGGCAAAATGCATTTGAGTTGGCAAAGTACTTTTTACTTGACAAAATGTATTTGACTTAGCAAAAATGCTTTTTCATGAGTGCCTCTACGTACCTCAAAGGGCGTGGGTTCGAATCCCACTGAGCATTGAATTTTGGAAAACCATATTTTCAATTCTGATACTTCAAATATCTATACAAGCTGGAGGAAATTCGTGGATTCTACTCTGGTTGGAATCTAACGGTCGTATTCACAAACGAGTAAGGACCCTATGCGTGGTCTCAGTTATTGTAATATTTTTACTAACGTTGATTTTCCCTCATAAGAGCAAGACAAAGTACAAAAAAAATGTTTGTTCTTCAGTTCTTGTTAAACAATTAAGCAGCTCTCAAACTCCCATACTAGTTTTATATTTAGCTGCTTAATTATACCTACATAAAAAATAACCATCAAATTTTAATTGGCCTTTCTGCATTTGGCTGTAAGTCACGCATAGTGATCGGTTGTGAATACACGCGTTATTATAATAATAAGTAGATAGTCTTACTCATAAGTAGATAATATGGGGGTTATTACAAAACATAGTCTTTGAAAGTAAACCTAGTTTAAGACATCGATAGATGACAATTATCGGTCCTTGTCCGGTTGCATGTAAAGGAGAGAGATAGAATTGCATGAAAAACGATGATTTCTCGTAAAAACTTTGATTACTCATGAAATGTACCTACATGTTTTTTTTTTCATCATAGCACTAATAAAATTCTTGGTAATGTAGTTCTGTACTAATGTGTTAAAGTTATAAAAAATATTGACACAGTTATCTATCATAGAATCTTAAATTTTATTAAGTAGAAAATTAAATTATTGTTGGTACCTAATTATAACAGATTTACAAGTCATCATAATCCAAATTACATACATATTGTTAAAATATAAATAAGCATATTTTTAAACATTAATTGCAAAAAGACTACTTTTTGTCAACCGAAAGCGTTTGTATTTTCCCATGCTTTTACACTCTCACTTTTCTTGTTTGTTTGTTTGTCGGTCCGGGTGGAATCTTGCAACTTCAATTTGAGGCACTTCCCGGCTAGCTAGCGGGCTGAAACTTTGGGAATAGTTCAGAACCAGATGATAATTCAAAAAAATCTAAAATCACACGTTTTTAAATCTATTTACTAAAAATAGTAAATTAAAACTTAAACTGACAATAATCTATGGTTTTAGCTGAGACTTTGTTTTCTAATAAGGGGGGTAAATGTCCATTTTGCTGAAGCTTATGTGTATTGTATTTGTACTGCCAAAATCGTTGTGTAAATTATATTGGTAGCGTCGCATTCAGAAAAAAATATACTTATATTTTTATGTGAAACATAAAGCTCACATTTGTGGGGTTTGTTTTAAAATTTATTTAAATTTTAAATGTCTTTTCTGCTTATGATTTTTTCTGAATGTTTCGTAAGAATATTTATAGAATTTAAATAATACGTTTAACGTTTGATGTTACGTTTATTACCTATACAAAAAATAAATGTCGTATCTCGTAAATGTTTTTTTAGTTTTATTTATTATCCCAATATTAGGTGAGTACTGAAATAATGATGTTCTGGTCAAAGAAGTTATATTACTAAATCTAGAATGCTCAGGTAGAACTAAAAAGATGTGAAACATCTATAGGCGGGGGTAAACCCGATTTTTGGCGTGACGACTTGACGAGTCCTATACAATTTGTATCGGGTAAGTCCTTTTAATCCGAAAGGGGGTTGTTCTAGACGCCTACGCGAACAACTTTTGTTCTACAACTTAAAAAATTCAAACTTATTTTTTGAAAATTTTGAGATTATGTTTTACTGAAAAAACAGCTGCTTTTGAAAATAAAGTTAATTGAAGTTTTGATTGTAAACCATCCAACTAAATAAAAGGACAACATAAGGTCAATGACCTCTAACTCTCAGAAACAGCTCGACTTTCAAGTAAACTTTACACCTAAATTTTTCGAAAAGTACTTCGAATTTCCAAAAGTCGTAGAACAAAAGTTGCTAGGCGAACACCTTTTGTTCTACGACTTGAAAATTTTGAGATTATGTTTCACTGAAAAAACCGCTGTTTTTGAAAAAAAAAGGTAATTGAAGGTTTGATTGTAGTAGACCAAACTAAATGAAAGGACAACATATGGTCAATGACCTCGAACTCTAAGAAACAGCTGATCTTCAAGTAAACTTTACACCTAAAATTTTCGAAAAGTACTTCGAATTTCCAAAAGTCGTAGAACAAAAGTTGTTCGACTAGACGTCTAGAACAACCCCCTTTCGGATTAAAAGGACTTACCCGTTACACCTTGTATATATATAAGTAATATAAACATATCAATTAATCTATATCTATCTATATACTTATAATAAAGGAAGAGAGGACAAAAAGTCTGTGCCTACTTGAAAGTAAATTTTAAAAAAAAATGGTCTAGAGGGCTTAGAAAAAGTTTTTAAAATTCATGTCTGCCCGTCTGTTTATCTGTCGGTTCCTTATACAATTAAAAACTACTTATCCGATTGAAATCTGGGTTTTAAATATTGCTTAGTTCTAATTTCGAGGAAAGTCGTGGTATACTACACAGAACTCGAGTAATGAACGATAAAGTCGGGAATGCCCTATTTCTACGCAGACGAAGTCACGGGTAACAGCTAGTATTAGATAGAGCGTGTTACGACAAATCGCGTGGGGTAACGATAACTTTAGTTCTGCAGTGCTATTCTCTAATGAATGTAACAGCCTAAGCTCGACGTTGTTTCAGCGTCGAATCTGAGCAATACAACGCTCTGCCAGTCGACCGCGCAAGCTTCGTCGGATTCAACTCGACATCGGTTTGGGATCCACACTGCGCAAAGGAAAAACCTGCGCGTCAAGAACCATTGCGTTGTTTCGCATGCATTTGAAGGCGCGAAGTACAGTACAGTTGCCGTCGAGTTCAGCTGTCATTGAATGCGACAGCTCAAGGGGCGTCGGGAGTCTTGGCGGGAACTCGTTGAGGAGATGTGGTGCTAATTTTTCATTTTTGTGAAACCTAGTTCATATGCGTGCAAATTGTTTAATTTCGGGGGCATATTAACCAATTTAGTTTCGTGAAGGTGTAAAGTGGAATGAAAGTGAAAATCGGTGCAAAACATTGACTTAGTGTTGTCTCCAAGGCTCCGTGAAGATTGTTTGTAAATGGCCGCCGTGTTTACAAATGATTCCCTAGACTTGACTTTAACTGTGACGACTTGACTGTTTCGATGCAAATAACTTGCTTATTATATAAGAATACATGACACTGGCTAATTTCCTAATGGCCATAATCGGTTCACAACCGATAAGAAATAATAATAAGGGGCGTCGCGAGTTTTTTGGCGGGAACTCGTTGAGGAGATGTGTTGCTAAATTTTCATTTTTGTGAAACCTAGTTCAAATGCGTGCAAATTGTTTAATTTCGGGGGCATATTAATCAATTTAGTTTCGTGAAGGTGTACAAGTGGAATGAAAGTGAAAATCGGTGCAAAACATTGACTTAGTGTTGTCTACAAAGGTCCGTGAAGAATGTTTGTAAATGGCCGCAGTGTTTACAAATGATTCCCTAGACTTGACTTTAACTATGACGACTTGACTGTTTCGATGCAAATAACTTGCATAATATACTAAAATACATGACACTGGCTAATTTCCTAATGGTCATTATCGGTTCACAGCCGATAATAAATAGAAAGGGGCGTCGCATTGAACTCGATGGTGTACGCAACGCAACTGTACTGTACTGCGCGTCGTCGTCTTCGAAATGTATACAAGTCAACGCAATGAACTCGACGCGCGAAAAGCCGCGCTGGTTTTAGCTTTGCGCAGAAGCACCGTCGAGTTGAACTCGACGGAGCTTGTGCAGTCGAGCCCCTGCTGATTGGACGCTCACTTTGATTCGACGCTGAAACAGCGTCGAGCTCTAGTCTGTTACATTAGAGAATACCACTGCTGGACGACTTGAAGCCCACGCTTCACTCTGAACTCGGTAACTGTGTCTCTCTCTCTCTAATAGATAGACCTAATTAGAAAACAGACCATCCAAATATCTAGGAATCATCGTGCGACAACATAATTTAATCGACTATGCCAGTAAGAACACCGTTCGAAATGGACTATGTTCCACAGATAAGTAACACATTTTGCACTTCAAAAAACTTTTAATACGATTTTTTTTCGTCACCTCTACTCGAAAAGAGGTAATCCAATCCCTGTAAACTAGGCTGGAACTAGCCCTTTGCTGGCGCTCACTCTAACTCGCCGGCAAAACGTTTAGCCTCCCTCTTAGCAGGGATTTTACTTTTCCGGCTACTGATTGGCCGGAGCGATTTGAATTTGGAACGTGTATACCTATTTGTAAAAAGTGTCAATCGCCTAAGAGTTCCAATAGAAATAGAATGTAAAAAATAGAAGATGAATACACTAGAAATAGAAACAAGAGTAGAGTAGGAGACTCGGAATAGACAAGGAATAGTCTTGGAATAGACTAGGAATAGTCTTTGAAACATTGGGTTAACAAGTTAAAGGTACTCATTTTCTCATAGAGGGCGATAAAAAGTAGAATGTCTACCTCAGGAGCAAATACTATTTTTAGCTCGAGTGAGGTACTTTGAATCCCTCGATTCGCTCAGGATTCGACTCAAGAATCCTTCAAAAAACGCTATCGCCGTAAAAATAGTCTTTTCTCCCTTGGTATACAATCTACTATTTCATTCCTAAAAGAAGAAATATGAATTATTCAATAGATTTACGTGATCTAAATAGCCACTGTGTTTAGCATTTTCGTTTTATTTCCGCTAAATTAAAGATATTGTATGTTAAACTTCCACATTTAGGAGCACTATACTGTTCTAAGTTATTAGAGATTGAGCCGCCATTTTGTAGGTTTGGTGCTCCTAACTGTGAAACTTTAATATAACAATATCCAATTAGTCTATTAAACAATATCTTTTAATTTAGCGGAAATAAAACGATAACCGTGGCTTTATATTACGTAAATCAGTTGAATAGTCCATATATCTTGTATTTTAGAACTGCCTTTAAAACTTCAATAATGTACCTCTACGCCCAAGGTCTAAGCTGCGATTTTCTTGTTGCCCATAACCCATAACCATATTTGTGTGACGGTTTAGGGCAGTGGTTCTTAACCTTGACCTGAGCGATCGTTTGACAATGTTTCTGTCTAGTCAAGGACCACCTTGTTGGTTGTAGTTAATTTAAGGTACCTAAATTTACTCTATGGCCCTCCTGGTGTGGGCAGACTCTTTGAAGGACCAAACCATCACCGAATAGCGAAAGTCGCAAAGGGCGATGTCCAGCCGAGTTCGGAGTGTTCGGAAGGGCGACAATTGACGCATTTAGACCGATACTTCGCGAATGGCTGGAGAGAAGACTAAGAAGAAGAAGCTGTCTCGTTTCGTTTTACACAGGTGCTGCCAGGGCATGGCTGCTTTGGCAAGTACCTGTGTCGAATCCAACGGGACCGGATGAGCGTTGTCATCACTGCGCCTGTCCTCGTGATACGGCACAGCATACGATGGCTATTTTGTCCTGCCTGGGATGAAAAGCGGCGCGCTCTCATCGCGACTGTTTATTTTTTTATTTATTATCGGTTGTGAACCGATTATGGCCATTAGGAAATTAGCCAGTGTCAAGTATTATTAATATATTATGCAAGTTATTTGCATCGAAACAGTCAAGTAACTTTAACTATGTAAATTTAACTATGACGTTAAAGTCAAGTCTAGGGAATCATTTGTAAACCCGGCAGCCATTTACAAAGATTGTTCACGGAGCTTTGGAGACAACACTAAGTCCATGTTTTGCACCGATTTTCACTCTCTCAAGGGAGAGGGAGGTAGGTACTACGTCTAATTCTGCTCGCTCTCGGTGCACCAGGAGGTGAGTCAGAAATGACTAATCTAGCTTTGTAGTTACTCTGTAATACTCAAGAAAGTTGTGTTAATGGAATGCGCACGTGGAACTATGATTCCACGTAGTTGAAATGATTGATTGATTGATTCAAATGATTCCCTAGGCTTGACTTTAACTATGACGACTTGACTATTTCGATGCAAATAACTTGCATATGTTAATAATACTTGACACCGGCTAATTTCCTAATGGCCATAATCGGTTCACAACCGATAAGAAATAAAAATAGTGTAATTAAAAAACGAACAGCATGATCAAGCTGGGGAGCTCTGTCCCTTCCCCCCACATTTTAGCTATTCGTTCACATTCTACTTCTAGTAGTTCTCTTTGATAGTAGGTACTTACTATTTCTATGGTGGTGACAGACAGATAGACGGTCAAGCGAATGATTTTATGAGAATTTCTTAACTTACCTTCTGAGATAAGTACTGCTTTAAACAGTATTAAAGTTGGAGCTTTAAATTATCTATTAGGTTAGTGCTGATTCCCTCTGTTCTTGTTTCCCCTCGAAAATTATTACTAGCTACATGATGATATTTTATTTGGTAGGCTTTCTATGCTATGCTTTTTGGTGGAAAATTAAAACAAATACCTGCAGAATAATTTCAAAAATAATTTATTTCACTTAATATATTTATTTCACTCTAAGATATAAAATTCAAAAAATATAAGTACATAATGTAATACATAATAAATTTAATTATGTAGGTAGGTACTAAGAAATACTGATAAATACTTACCTAATTAAAATTATAAATAAAATCTATTGCAATCAGTCATTAAAATAAACAAAATAATACTTTATAAGACTGTACTTAACCCTAAATAATAATTGATTTGAAAATTATTTACTTCATTAACCAGTTTTAAACTAATATTTTGATAATATTACAATATTTCGTAATTTGTTTTTATTGCTCAAGGCATATTTACTAGAAATATTTTAAAGGAAAAATTCATCTTTAAAAATTCACTTGCGGCGAGATTTCAACTCGCGTCCCTGGATCAATACCCCAGTGCCTACCGCTGGGCCACGCAAGTCAAACATTGCAATGTCAAATTCAATATTAACTTAAAAACAATATTAATACCAAATTTAGTTGTGTTTCACGAAAACCGTATCAGCCGCATGAACTTTCATATGCTTAGACAAATTACCAATCTCCTTATTACAAACTTTACAAGTATAAGCTTTAGCACCCGTGTGCGTTCTCAAATGCCTTTTCAACTGACCGTTCTCACGAAAAGACCTTTTGCAAGTCTCGCACGAAAAAGGTTTTAAACCCGTATGAACTCGCATATGAATTTTTAAATAACCATTATCGGAAAAGGATTTCATACAAATTTTACATGAAAAGGGTTTTTCGCCCGTATGAGTTCTGGAATGGAGTTTAAAACTAGCTAATTGAGCGAATGTTCTATCACAAAAATTACACGAATAAGGTTTCAAACCCGTATGGATTCGCGAATGCACTTTCAAAGTCGTATACGCTGTGAATTTTTTCATACAAATCTCACAGGAAAAAGGTTTTTCCCCAGTATGAGTGCGTTCATGAATTAATAAATAACTTTTCGAAGAAAACTTTTTGTTGCATACAGAACAGAGGTGGTTCTTTATTTGGTTATGAATTATATAAATGTGGCGTTTTAAGTGTGTCCGTTGAGGGAATCTTCTGCCACAAACGTCGCATATGTACGGTTTTTCGCCTGTATGTGTGTAGATGTGTGATTTCAAAGTCTGGTTGTGTCCAAACGACTTTGAGCATACGTGACATTGGTACTTCTTTTCACCTGTAAAATAGTTGCAATCTGTCAACTCCCTGACTTATAAAATTTTATTTACACATGACCAAGTTATGTGACGTTTGTCTCTGTCTGTCAACTTTGAAACTTCATGTGGCAGTAAAAGACAAACGATGCATAGTTATGCAGCGCATTAATTAGGGTTTATAAGTAAGGGGGTAATTCTAGATGGCATATTATTTTGTTTTACTAGTTTGAAGTGGTCATAGACTAAATTATTATTTTTATTTCTTACGTACTGCCCCCAACCGCGTATCTAAGGAGTTACGCGGTAGGGGGGCTGGTCTGGGTGATTTCTATGTAGGTATTTTAAATTTTTGGCTAAGGTTTACGCGATTTTGCATAATAAAACACAATTGCTATTTTTATTCAAATATAATTTCGACTCGATTGAACATGCATCCGTGGCCAAATTGGAAAGGCGTTGGGACGGATCCCCAGAGATGCAGGTTCAAGTCCTGTCGGGTGCGAAATTTTTGGAAAGCATTTCTTTATGTACAATATTTACTGTTTAATATTGCTCGAGAGCTCGGTCTTTAGTAATAAATAATGCAGTTTTTAAATTAAACGCGAGTAAAACCCGGTAAATATTGTGTTTTAAAAATATACTATCTAGTATATCCATTGTCTAGTAGCCATAGTATACAAGCCTAGTGCTTATGTAATTTGGGGCTAGATTGAGCTGTGTGTAATATCGTGCTATTTTTATTTATTTACTAGCTGCGACCCGCGGTTTCACCCGCGTAAGTCCCGTTCCCGCGGTAATATCGGGTAGGGTAAATAGTAGTATGTGTTATTCCCGGTATCCAGCTACCTATATTCCAAGTTTCATCGCAATCGGTTCAGTAGCTATTGCGTGAAAGAGTGACAAAGTCACATACATACAAACTTTCGCGTTTATAATATTAACTTTCTATAAGCATTTAGATTTTTCGTCGTAGGTGAGTTTAAATTCGTGAGTATTTCTTTCAGAAAAGGGATTACAGTAGTAGAAATTGAAACTATTTATACCTGTATGCGTTTTCAAATGTTCCTTCAAACCTTTCTTCCTTACAAACTCTTTGCTACACTGTGGACACTTGAACTTCTGTGCAAAATGCGTCTTCAAATGTTTCTTTAAAAACCTCGGTTTCTCGAACACTTTCTTGCAAACTGTACACGGGTAAGTGTTGCCAGTACGATGTTTTTCCCCGAAATGTAGGGTAAGTTCCCGATTTGTCGGGTAATTCTCTTCGCAGATGTGACAATGGAATAGTTTTTCGCCGGAATGTATCTTCATATGAACCTCTAAGGAGCCAAAGTATGTGAATTTTTTCTCGCATATTTCGCAGGGGAATTTCTTTTTTAATTTGCTCAGAGGTTTTGTGTCATCTGGAAAATAAATATAAATTATTAATATCTATGGGTGTATCTCTATGCATTATATTATTTACACGTTATACCTACCTACGTGTCTATTGAAGAGTTGATTTGTTTGGCAAAGATTGAGGTGTGAAATATTTTACTGTTTTTTTTCCTAGTTTGTATTCTGAATTCTTATTACGTTTTTTGTATTTTTATTGTAATTAGATAACTCGATGTCGTAATGCCCGGTAAAACTCGGTTGAGTTTATATGATTTTCATTGTATTATTTGAATTTCAAAAATAAAATAAATAAATTTATTAAAATAAAATAATAAACTATACATATGTGTGTGTATGGTATATTTGTTTACTTAAGTATACTAAATCCGTTGTCTAGTCACCGTAACCCAAGCTTAGTAGATTACTTTTTATACCGATATTCCCTCAAGAATGTAATGTAAATAAAGTTATGTAAGTATTTGTATTTTATTTTTTTGTCATACGTTGTACAAATTAAGTTATTATCTATCTAAAAACAGAGTGTTACCATCGCTGTAGTCTCGTTGGTCCCCGGAGGGACTGGTCACACTCCTCAACTCACATAGAGGGAGCTCATCCAGATCCAAGGGGTGGTCCGAATAATTCACTTGTGCCTCTGAAATACATTCAAATTGTTACCATTAATATTAAAGTTTAAATTTAGACTCCAATAAGCAATTATAAAATCTCATACCATTTTCAGGAACTTCATTTTCAACTTTGCTTTCCTTTGGTTTGACATTTTGTTCAATTTCAAACTTCACTCTTTGTTCAGGCTCTGCGAAAATATATGAGAATATTTCTTTTAACGGAGAATATCTTAAAAACAGTTGTTGTATAAATTGTTCATTGCAAGAAAAAACCGCAAAAAATAAGTTTGTTGTATGGGCTCCCCTTAAATATTTGTTTTCAGTTTGTTTGTTATAGAGGCAACAGAAATGCATCATCTGTGACTAGCTATCATGGTTCTAGAGATATAGCCTGGTGACAGACTGACTGACGGACGGACAGCAACCTCTCAGTAATAGGGTCCCGTTTTTAGACTTTGGGTGCAGAGCCCTAAAAATAAAGTGCAGTCAGCATTGAATTAAAATCTCTCTGTCTATCCGCAGCCGCTAAATCATGTATCATGAGAGGTATGAAAGAGCAGAGGTCTCCCGGTGAAAATCGATCCGCAACTTTCTGCATTGCAGTCCGGCATCAGCACGACGCGCCACAGAGGTTGTCAAAAACTTTCTTTCACTTGTGTAATATTAACAGCTCACCATAAACAGTAATTAACGTTGAATATAAGCTCGTGAACCTCTCTTCGCACAGCTCTACCTGTTTCTTGAACAATGCAGCATCTATCAACCGAGGCTCGCATGCATTGCATATGTTATACACATTGCTTGCAGTTAGTAACTGAAATCATATTTAGTGTAATTACTAGTTGCGCCCCGCAGTTTCACCCGCGTAAGTCAAGTTCCCGCCAGATTATCGGGATAAAAAGTAGCCTATGTGTTATTTCCAGTATCCAGCTACTTATATTCCAGGTTTCATTGCAATCAGTTCAGTAGTTTTTGCGTGATTGAGTAACAAACACATTATACTCACAAACTTTCAGCTTTATAATATTAGTAGGATGAATTTGATTTAGAAATTAGTTAAGTACTAAAAGAGTCGAGTTGTTGTATGTTGTCAAGTCGAGGGAGTTATTGTAATAATTATTGGCCTTTTCATCTAATTTTTAGATGATTTATACAGCGGAAGCCACTTTTTTAATCCACGCTATTTGTGGTGCTGTATGCCCGGGACATCGTAAAGTGGAGTAGGCTTGCCCAGCACCTATACCACCCTCCCAGTCTTGAACTTGAGAATTAGATTAAAATCAAAATATTTTAATCTTTTAAATTCTTTCACATATTTTTGTGAAAAGTCAGGTAAACTACGTGTCTTCTGAACGCGACCTCCATTAAGGAGACACGAGAAACTCAGGAATCTATCTTTTGGATTCAAGGTGTGAAAAGCTCAGGTAGCTAGTTAGCTAGGTTACCACCAGCTCACCTAGTGCTAGAGTAAACAAACAAACATAAGACATAGACCAAACAACTGCTATCAGAGGTAAAAGCCGGGACAAACTGCGTAACACGTATCGGGAACTAAGATAATGTGAATGTTCAGACACTATTAACAAACAGAAAGTTAAAAACGTACCGTGATATCGAAAGTTTCTTTTAAAATCATGGAAAATGTGTCTCGATTGTTTTCGAAGTAGGGTATCATTTCCAAGCTCTTAAAGTTGCCTTCGGCGTGGCAACAGCGGCACATGCCGCCTGCCACCCACGCCTTTGACATATTTACATCATTTTTTACAGAGACACACTAGAAAGTTGAGCTATATAATCTTAAAAATAAGTAAAAAAGAATTTATTGTGACAACAACAAACAAAAGTATAAAATTGTCACCTAATTGTCGGTGTCACTTTTGCTTTTTTTTTTATATCGGTTGTGAGCCGATTAAGACCATTTGAAAAGTAGCCAGTGTCAAGTATTAACAAGTTATTTGCTATTTGCATTAAGGAGTTTTGGCGGGAACTCGTTGAGAAAGTGTGGTGCTAAATTTTTATTTTTGTGAAACATAGTTCAAATGCGTGCAAATTGTTTAATTTCGGGGGCATATTAATCAATTTAGTTTCGTGAAGGTGTACAAGTGGAATGAAAGTGAAAATCAGTGCAAAACATGGACTTAGTGTTAGACTCCAAAGCTCCGTGAAAAATCTTTGTAAATAAATGGCCGCCGTGTTTACAAATGATCCCCTAGACTTGACTTTAACTATGACGACTTGACTATTTCGATGCAAATAACTTGCTAAATATATTAATAATACTTGACACTGGCTAATTTCCTAATGGCCATAATCGGTTCACAACCGATAAGAAATAAAAAAATATTTGCATTAAAACAGTCAAGCAAAGAGTAGTATAATAGTACGGAAAAAGAGTGCCCTCTTTTGGTGAATTTGTGTCAACAAGCATAACTACCGACATCTGATTGTTGATTCCCGAGGGGAGGAGGGCGAGGGGCACGGGGTAGGGGGAGGGGTATAGAACTCTCCTCCTCCTCGGCTTAAGAATCGCTTGAAATTATTTTAGGCAAACTTTAAAGTTTGCACTGAAAATTATATTAAAAATAAAACGATTTTAATAAATTGTGGTTCTTTATTTAGGTATTTGAGTCACAACGTAAGCATTTTGGTTAAAATATAAATTTTTCACTCAACTTCATATTTCACAATAAAAACACCACTAATAGCACAAAAAATTGAATCAAGAGAAAGGCAAAGGAGCTGAGACTCAACTTGACGCACCTTCTGGATTTTTCACAGCTGAACAATACTAAAATAATACGGAAAACAACAAAAATAAAAATATTGCCTCATGCTTTGTCAAATGTTTCAATGACAGGTCTTTTATAAAGATGGGGTAGGTGTTTAATCGGTAATAGACCTATTCGATTATTGATTATTGTTCTTTTAGACTTTGAATCGATAATTACATGTTTATCTGAAAAAAAAACAAGTGCGTACCTTGTCCGGCCACGCGCAGTGTAGGGTTTCGTAGGTTTAAAAAATATCAGAGTTTACAATCTGGAAAGTCTTTAAAACTAACACTTACCTTATCCAGTGCCTAAGTAATATTTAACAAAGGAATTTGTTCGAAATTTAGCTTTTTATTTCTTTCAAATACAAGTACCTACTCGTTAATTTTAAAAGATAGCTCAGCTGTGATAATTTTCCTTTAAATTTCATTACATTTACTACAATTGTAAATACTTATAACGTATCCAATTATAAACGATTGGCTGTAAGAGGGGGGTAGGTACACAAAACTCTAAAAACTAAAACTCCAAAACACTTTAAAGCTCAATATTTCACAAACGGAACCCTAAACTAAAAAATTGTCTATGAAAACTCACAATGATTTTTAAGAGCTATTTAACCATACCCAACACGATGGGAAAAGCAAGAAAGAAAAAATCAACCCCCATGTTACATGTAGGTACATTGTAGCACTTTTTTGGCTTAACCATTATGTATACCAAGTGTATACCCATGCAAAATTTCAGCTTCTTAGTACTAACCGTCTCTGCGCAAAGCCGCGGATGGACGGACGGACATGACGAAACTATAAGGGTTTCTTGTAGACTACGAAACCCTAAAAAAGATGTAAAGCTCTAGCTAGATACTTTAGGTGGCCATTGTGCTTCTTGAGAAGCTGCCGCGATTTCGAATAGTTTTGATGCGAAACATCAAAGGCAAGGGTAACCTGATTGTTGACGTGGCGAAACAGGCCATGATGACGTTCCGCCCCGCTACTAAAGACAATATTGATATTTTTTGTATTTATTTTTAAATATTCAGCATAATTGACAAAAATATTATATTTTTTCTAATTATTTTGAACTTTTTTTTTAATTCATATCGATTTTCAATAGTCTGTGGGTTTTCCCTTCCCTCGAGTGGACGGTGCCCGTCTATCAAATGAGTCAGTCAGTAAAACAGTATTTTAATTCACTGTTTTACTGACTGTGTCATTTTGGCCATCTCTGTTATGAACCCGGAACTTTTGGGAGTCTTGGCGGGAACTCGTTGAGGAGATGTGGTGCTAAATTTTCATTTTTATGAAACCTAGTTCATATGCGTGCAAATTGTTTAATTTCGGGGGCATATTAATCAATTTAGTTTCGTGAAGGTGTACAAGTGGAATGAAAGTGAAAATCGGTGCAAAACATTGACTTAGTGTTGTCTCCATGGCTCCGTGAAGATTGTTTGTAAATGGCCGCCGTGTTTACAAATGATTCCCTAGACTTGACTTTAACTATGACGACTTGACTGTTTCGATGCAAATAACTTGCATAATATATTAAAATACATGACACTGGCTAATTTCCTAATGGCCATAATCGGTTCACAACCGATAAGAAATAAAAAAAAAAAATAAAAAAACCCGGAACTTGGAAATTAAATGTCAACTTAATGTCAATTCGAGTCTTGGCGGGAACTCGTTGAGGAGATGTGGTGCTAAATTTTCATTTTTGTGAAACCTAGTTCATATGCGTGCAAATTGTTTAATTTCGGGGGCATATTAATCAATTTAGTTTCGTGAAGGTGTACAAGTGGAATGAAAGTGAAAATCGGTGCAAAACATTGACTTAGTGTTGTCTCCAAGGCTCCGTGAAGATTGTTTGTAAATGGCCGCCGTGTTTACAAATGATTCCCTAGACTTGACGTTAACTATGACGACTTGACTGTTTCGATGCAAATAACATGCATAATATATTAGAATACATGACACTGGCTAATTTCCTAATGGCCATAATCGGTTCACAACCGTTAAGAAATAAAAATAATGTCAATTCAATTACGTCAAATTCAATTTCTTAAACGTCAAACTCTACGAAGTGTCCTCCGCCTGCAGTCAAGTCTTTGTAGTAAAAGGCAAGTCAAGGAAGTCATTGTAATGTAAATGGAGGGTTTTTACAATGACAGTTCACACGAGCCTTGAAGATAAAGCTAAAGTCCATGTTTTGCACCGATTTTCACTTTCATTACACTTGTACACTTTCATGAAACAAAATTGATTAATATGCCCTCGAAATTAATAATATTTTTGTATTTAACCAATTACCTATAATACTAGGTACCTATTTAACTTTTTTCGATATCATTCCCCTTTTTAAAATACTAGTCTAATAGATAAGAGCAGAAAGAAGAAAGAAGATCTAAGTATTAGAAATGAAACTACGGAAAAATAAAATGACACAATTTATTTATTTTTAATAATCATTGAAAAATACAAGTTTACAAAAAGCAAGGCTTTATTTAAAACAACGCCATCTAGTTGATTTGTTCTTGAACTGATTACATTTTAGTTTTGTTATTCGATAAGTGATGGCAGTAGTAATTAGGTTTTTTGTTGGAAAAGAAAATTCAAATATTTTTGTGCGTACAATAGGTACCTTAATTATAGTTTTTTATATAATAATTTTTTACTAAAGCTAGGAATCATTTCGATATCTCTGGGCGCTTAGAGTTAGAGTGAGCTTTTTTGAATTTGTCAAAGCCATGAAGAAATATATTAATTACAGACAAAGTTTATCAACATTTGGACACACTCACACTACGCCATGTTCCTTCACTTTATCTACGCGAATGTTATAGGTAAAACAATTTGTAGTAGGTACGGTTTTATTATCATTAAATAATCATTTATTATGATGTTATAAAATCAATGAAATTAGAAATTCGTTGAATTTCGAAAGTATGAAAAAAACACCCTACACTTGCGTGAAATACGTCAGTAGTTTTTTTTCGCAAATTTTGTTTTCGTCAAAAACATTTGTGTAGATAAAGCAGTTTGTGAAATAATCACAAAAACAACTATTATTTACTTAGTATTAACCACTAATAATTATTTTCAGAAAAATATCCAAGTTTCACAATAAATAGAAATAGAACACGAAAATTCCATGAAAAACTTTGGACAGAAAACTTATATAAATCTAGAAAAATATAGATTACATTTAAAAAAAACTTACTTACAAACTTAGAAATGTCGATTTAATAAAAATAATCTTAAAATGGACGGATAATTATATTAATTGATTTTACATGAAAATTCATTTATTTAAAGAAGTAGAGGGCGCCGCAATTGCAATAGGTTACATAACTAAGCGAGAGATGGTATTTATAAAGTAGGTACGTAAGAAATAATCGCACTCCAAAACTAAGGTTTTATTCCACTCTAGACCCCTCGACTCCTAAAGTGTCCACTGGCCACCTAACTAGAGTTTTATCTCGGCCCTTGGAGTCCACTCACTTATCGAACTGGGAACTGAGGCTGAAATCTATAGATCGACTTTGCTCAGCAAAAACTTGGTTTTAAAAAAAAAAAATTGAAATGGAATTTAAAGTCGAAATTGTCTTAGCAACATTTTGTAATACAAATAAAATAGAAAGATCTTCATAGTCATAACAGAGAAGCAAAGTTTAGGTCAATATTTTTGTTTACATTTTAAAAGAGATTGATTTACATTCTAAATGTGAAAAACTTCGAAATTGCCAAGCAAAAGCTATAGGAAAGTTGGAAAGATCGCTATTAAGTACCAAAAGAGTCTTTAGTCAAAGTTTAGTTTCAGCAAAGTCTAAGCACGCTCTATAGATTTCGGTGTGGACTAGGTAGGGAACAAATGTCTTGCCTTGGCGCCTCCGCCTGGCCGCGGCAGACTGGGTAGACCTAAGAAGTCTTGGCTTGACGCCTTAAAGGGTGATATGCGTGCCAATGGTCTCAATACACGGGATGCCAAAGATCATGCTAAGTGGAGACGCAAAAGCAGGAAAGCTGACCCCGGACTCCCGAGAGGGAGCATCGCTCGGATAATGATGAGTGGACGGGGTATGCTTGTCCTATGTATGAATTTTAAGGCCCGTATTCACAAACGACCTAATGCTCTGTCTTGGTCTTAAGAGTGATAGATAACCAACGTTAGTGAAAATGTGATAAAAGTTGCACCCGTAAAGGGTCGAACGTGGAAACACACAAGTCCTATTTTAAAGGTTAAAGGGGGAGCTTTGGCGGGAACGCGTTGAGGAGATGTTTTGCTAAACTTTCTTTTTTATGAAACCTAGTTCAAATGGGTGTAAATTGTTTGATTTCGGGGGCATAGTTCCGTGAACATTCATTCATTGTAAATGTAAATGGCCGCCGTTTTACAATGATTCCCTCGACTTGACCTTAACTATGACGACTTGACTGTTTCGATGCAAATAAATTGCAAATATTAATAATACTGGCTACTTTCCAAATGGCCATAATCGGTTAACAACCGATAAGAAATAAAAGGTTAAAGAGTCTAAAGTGGACTAAACCAAAAGTCCGATAAGCATACCATTAATTATTTGTAAATTACATAAATGGCATAATAAGCAGTAGTTTTGGGCGCCAGAGGATAGGTAGCTAAGTACATTCTTAAACATTTATTAACTTAACTATATTTATGTTTTGTATAATTATAAGCACACATTTCTTATATTACTTATAAAAATTAAGTCTAATTAAAAATGAGATTACAAAATTGGTTTACGCGCATACCACACGTATTCTAAAGTCGGTAAGTACCTATTTTAATCACTAACTAGATTAACTAGATATGCCCCGCGGTTTTTTCTGCGTCCCGATATACCTAGTCAAAGTTTTTTTTGTAGCAGAAGCTATCCCAAATTTGATTTAATTTTAATTTTATAGATAACCCCGAAGTTAAAATACTGGATAAAACATTCAAAAACATCTTTATTCATGTCACATTAATACGATTAATAACCAAAATATTACAAAAGCTACAAAATAAAATAAATAAAAAATAATCTTTTTTTGTTATTTATTAAAACTAAAATAGTTAGAGCTGTGCGTTGATATAGCGTTAATTATTATACTAGGTTGGTATTGGAAAAAAAACAGGGAGAATGCATAATAGTGAATTCACCGGGTCACGTGGGTTCCCATGTGGCGCAGTGGTTAGTGCACTCTCCCGGCAAGCGAGAGGCACAGGGTCGAATCCAGTCTTGGTAGAATTTTTGAAGACGCATTTCTCCTTGTAAAATATTTCTAGGTATGTAGAAGGTATTTAGTTACTTTAGTTTAAAATAGTTCGAAAAAAAAGAACTGCGGGGCATATTTTTTTTAACAAAAATTATAGTATTTTATTTAGCTAGCAAATACAAAATAAAATAGGTAGTTAATAATATTAAAACTAAAATATATTTTTTATAAATTAAATATATTTTTCAAAATAATATCGGTGGTTGAACCAATACCTTAGCTTGATTGTGATACTTAAAACTACTCGTGCTGCCATCTATTAAGCAAAATTTTGATCATAACCTCAAAATAGATTTAAGTGACTTAACAATTCTTAAAAAAGATTTGTGACAGATGAGTATACTTATAGGAGCTCCTTTGAATTTGTGCTGCCATCTATTAAGTAAAAATTATTAGTTGAAAGCTGCTTTAATTTCAAAAATATCAAAAGAGAACTCAAAGGTTTTTTTTTAAATAAAAGTCACAATTTGAGTTGTGTTTTTCTTTAAAATTATACTTAACTACTTAGAATCGGGAAAAACGGCCCGTTTTCCTTATGATGGTAGAAAAAATTATACTAACCTACCTAGAATCGGGAAAAACTGCCCTGTTCTATATTTTCCTTATGATGGTAGAAAATATTTTCTTAGGTGTAAGTAGGTACTCCCAGTAAATAAGCAGAAAATTATTCAACAAAAAAAAACATAAGGAATAGGAAGAATAAGTGAACGTAGGGAGTTTACTTTTTCTTCCTATTCTTTATTAATTTCTGTTTTGTATGGTTACTGTAAACTGTTTTCTTACAAAATCAAAGTAAAATCTAGGAATTACTTTAACATTCTTCCGAAATTCTTCTCTATTCAATTTCTGCTGCGAATGGTCAGTCTAAACTATTTTATGTTACAAAATATGTTTAAAATCAGATATTACTATAGAATTCCTTAAACATTCTTCCTTGTCCTTATTCCTTATTAATTTCTGCTTTGTATAGTCACTGTAAACTATCTTATATTACAAAATACGTGTAAAATACAGAAATTTACTCAAGAATTCTCCCTTATTCTGTTTACCTTAAATTAATTTCTGCTTTGTATGGTCACTGTAAATTATTTTATCTTACAAAATACGTGTAAAATCGAGATAGTACTCAAGAAATATTCCTTATTCTCCCTTATTCTTTGTTCTCCTTTGCCTGGTCGGTGTAGACAATTTCTGCGTATTCCGTGGAGGGTGGGGGCGGTTTGTCGGCGCTTGCTTGTTCCGATAGTGCTAATTGAGCGTAGACAACTTTATCTTCTGGTAATGTCTGTGGACAAAACTGTGTTTAGAACGAGCAAAGGTCTTCCAGCCAGCAAGGTTGTGGGTTCAATTCCCGCTGACCATGAATGTTTGTTTTATTTATTTATTTAACTAAGATTCTACAGTCAATACAATACAATATAACTTATAATTAATACCCTAAACTTAGACCAAATTGAATCTTCATTTTTTAGTTGGTTGGTTGGTTTTTCTGTTTTGGTTCTAATGTTTTTGAAATGTACTTGTAGGTATGTTTTCACAAAAAAAGTAATAATGTAGTATTAGGTTGTCAAATTAGGTACCCAAATTTGTTTGTTTCTTTGTTTTTCCTTTCTAAATATTTGTATTTTCATTTGTACAATAAACAATAATAACCCTATTAATAAAGGAGGAATAAGGTTGGAGTAGTTATTTCCGATTTTTGCTTCTGTCTGGCAACTTTGAAAGGTCTCGTCACTGAAAACGACAAAGCATGTTCTTACTAATCCGACCAAATCAAATCAAAATACTTTTACAAACTTTTATTTACTTTTTATTCATTGAAATATTAATTATACACTTTTTTTTAGAAACGTCAAGTAAAGAATCGTGTCCTCCAATCGACCTCCAATGAGAGGAAGACACAAGAAACTCATGGGGTTGTTTTTTTTTGTTTCGGTTTGTTGCCATTATTTATTCCCCTTTTATTAATAAGGCTATAAATGGATATATTTAAGGTAAGATAATATCGCGGCTAACACGAAAATCACTAAAGAACAGCTGTCTTTAGAAAAAAACAAGAAGTCCCTAGTACATAATTGATACCTGAATCGCACAAACGAAGTTTTTCCGCAAAAAAACTACTTTGTCATGTAATAAAGAACATCATTTTCTGTTTAAATCACCTGTTTAAATTGTTAATATTTAAGTACTGTCCATCTTCTAAGTATAATATTATGTAGTATATCCGTTGTCGAGTACCCATACCGAGCCTAGTGCTTAGTTTGGGGCTAGATTGCGCTATGTGTAATATTTTGCATTTTTTTTTAAAGTAGGTAGGTACTGAAGTCGTCCATCCATTTCGTTCTTGGTAATAAAGATAGAATAGAATAAATAGAATAGAAAATTGATTATTTTTGATTTACTGTACAAAAACGGGTTGCACTCAGCATAATGCTGTGATGTACAATACATCACAGCGCTGATTTTCAGTGCAAACCTTTAAAGTTACAAGCACTAGAAAAATAAATAATAACAATTAAATTTAGACAATAAAAAGCAGGTAAGAAGAAACGATACAATAAAACAGTAAAACGAAGCTGTATAAAAAATATCAAATAAAAGATAGGTAAGTAAATAAAAGTAAGTTGATATAAATTATATTGAGGACAATAGCAACGTGCATCTGCGCGTATTTCAATTACATATCTATTTCAAAAGAAAAGTGTGGAATACCTTGTCATCATCTTCCACTTGTGCCTCAGTGGCCTGCACCTTGTCCTTCGCCCTGGGCAAGGCGGCCCTCACCCTCGCGCCCAGGGCAGCCAGTCTCGACCGCTCCTTGCCGCCCACTGCGCTTTCTGTGTCACTACTGAACAAGAAACATGAAGGTTTGCTGAAAGAGCTTGACTTCAAGCTGCAAATATGTTAGACTAGCTGCGCCCGATTACCCGCATAAGTCCCGTTCCCGCGGGAATATCGGGATCAAAAGCAGCCTATGTGTTATTCCAGGGGCTCTATTTTTGAACCAAATGAGGCATTTCGTGCGATTTTAATACCTCGATTTCTACTGATTTTCGTTCAATTTCTGTAATTTTTCTACGTGAATCGCGCGTCCACAACGAGTGGTATCAACCACTTGCAGCAGGAGTCCGGCAGATATCGAATTATTTAAATTGCCTGAAGTGCAACGAGCGATTCAAAAATAAGGCTCCAGGTCTCCAGCTACCTATGTCCCAAGTTTCATCGCAATCGGTTCAGAAGTTTTTGCGTGAAGGAGTGATACATACATGCAAACTTTCGCGTTTAAAATACTTATTAGTAAGATAAGATTCGTAACGTATTAGAAAAGGTGACATTAAGGGATGATTCACAGTAGAAAGCCCGTCCTTTCATCCCTTAGGGACCGTCTCCACGAGCGTTAGAATGACGACGATATTATCTTATTTTTATACAACGCACCGCGCCCGCCGCGTTTTCGTCGCCCGCGCTGTGTAGAGACACGTTCATAGACATTGTACAGAAATAAGTGGCTCGCTAGGGTTGCCAACCGTTCTATATTATATAGTATTGTACTATATTTCAGGTCTACGTACTATATACTTTTTAAAAAACATATAGTACGCAAAAATACTATATTTTTAACCTACACATTTTTTCAAAGTTATTTTTAATATTCTGGCTTTGTGTAAACGCATCTTGATTACACTCTAATAAAAATATGTGTATTGGAGAGAAGCAAACATTAATTTAATAAAATAAATAGGTTTAATACAAAGTTTGTCGGGTTTTCTTTGAGTTAATCTACACAAACACCATTTAATTTTTTTTTTTTATCTTTTGCAATTAGTCGGCAAAAATACTATATTTTATCTAGATGTACTTTATTTTTTAGCCGCAAATACTATATTTTTGGAAAAAAGTGTTGGCAACCCTAGGCTCGACGATAATATCGCCGCAATTCTAACGCTCGTGGAGACGGTCCTTAGGGTTAACCCACAACTAGAATAATTTGTAAATAAAATAGGCGTCAGCCGGTTAGATCTATCGCACACAGAGCGCGGTAGGTACTAAAAATATAACAATTTAAATTAAACCTTATGTGTTACACAACATACGGTTAAAAATAACGTGCTTAGGTGAGGGAAGCGCCGCGCCGTGCATCGACACGCTGTCACGAGTGAGCGTACACTATTTTCAAGCGAATGACATAGTACTTAAGGTTTAGTTTAAATTGTTTTATTTTCAGTATTTTCGCCGCGCCCTTAAACTGTGTTATTAGTGTTATTAATATTGCAAGCAAGCCATGTGATTTTTAAATCGAGAAATCTGTCGTCAAGGTGATTAAATCTACAACAAATTATAAGCTTGAATTAAGTTAGTGTTAAACCGGGTTTTCATCGCGAGTATAGCGGAGTCGTTAAATTCTGTGACGAACACACAGCGCCATCTAGCCCCATGGTGAGCTGCTAAGCTTGTGTTACGGTGACTAGACAACGGATATACTACTTATATTTAAATTTCTTTTGTAAACACTCATTAATAATGTTGACACTAACATTCAATAATTTCTTTTTCTAGCGGAAAAGCATTAGAAAGATATGACCTCGTTCGTATGTGTATGAAAACGAGCGTTAAATGTCAAAACCTGGCTCCTTAATGACTCCGCTCTGCTTGCGGTATAAACCCGGCTTTAGGTGACGTGAAATCAAAGTGAATTAGCATTAACAACACTTGAATCAATTCACAAAATCATAAAACATGGCGTCAAGTATTACGAGTCAAGCAGTTTAAGGGCCCACCTCAAGCTAATATTTACCCGGGTCCTATTGGTGTATTGTTACTTTTAAATTCTTTTACCTCGACGTTTCGATCATGTTACAATGATCTTGATCGTGTGAGTTTAAAAAGTTACCTCAAGCTAAATTCAAAAGGCCTGTCGAGATCATCGAAAATTGTTGATTGTTTCAACAATATAATTTCAACATCAATGCTCGTCCTTAATTTCATTGTTGAAACGATCAACAATTTTCGATGATGAACAACATTCCGTAATGAATTACGTAATGTTGTTGAATATTTTTTTGTGTATGGATTGTGGATGACATTGTTTCCTACAATTTAGTGCAGTTTTCAGACAAATAATATGACGAAGGGTGTTGAAGTCTATCCAAATTTGACCCAAAAGAGTCAATTTTTAACTTAAATGTGGATAGGCTTTAAAATGATAAGAAGTTTTTGTCTTGAAACTAGACCAAAATGTAAGGAACAATGTCATTTACAAACGCTACAAACGAAAATATTCTAAAACATTGCGTCAGAAAATAATCAACAATTTTCGATGAATCTGACAGGGATCTTCAGTTTAGCTCGTATAAGGGGCCTTAACGTGTGGCTTGTTTAGTGAAAGTTCAACAACTAAAATGTTACATTCTTAGTAATTTTTGAAAAAATCCTAAAATTACGGTAAAGTTTATGAACTGTTGGTAATTTCTAGCAAAATTAGCAATAGGTATTTGCTTTTTTTTACCGTTACCCAACCGTTTTCGACTGAATTGTTGTTGTTTAGAGGTTTTAGTTAAGGAAGACGTTTCCAAAATATCATTTCAACATCAATGCGTTCGTCTTTAATTTCAATTTCGACGTTTAAAAAAAACATGTGACATTTTTCGATAAAAAAATTAATTGGAGAATACTGTTATTTTTTATACCTTCTTACATTATTAAGAGCCGATTTTTCATTCAACGAATAAAATATAATTATATCTATCGAATAAGTTCGAACACAACCACATTTAAAAGCCTTCAAATTTTGATTCTTTTTAATATCATAGTGTCATTTTTTATTCGGTGGTGTTACATTTTATTTGTTAGCTATTTCTACCTAGGGATTTGAAAAATCGGCCCTTAGTCAATAAAGTTTCGATTCCAGTTCAGTCGGAAGTTATATGTATCTAATTCAATTTGAGCGTATTTTAAGCACAACATATTTTTAAGATCCTTCATGCCTCGCAACGTTAAGCAGTCGGTTATTATCTCTGATAGCAGTCGTTAGGTCAAGTTAGAGGCGTTAGGGCGACCTGACAACTCTAACACTAGGTGAGACACACCACTACACAAGAAAAAGAATATTTTGAGCGTATTTGTTTGCAATTGCAATGGTGTTGAAATGAAACTTTGGACAAGTTTAATTTAGGATTATCCCTGACCGTGCCCAAACCCAGTAGAATAATAAAACACAATATTTACCGGGTTTTACTCGCGTTTTATTTAATAACGGCATTATTACAAAGCGGGTCTTACCCGCGTATTGTTACTTTTAAATTCTCTTACCTCGACTTTTAACCTCGACGTATCTATGAGTACAAATCGTGTGAGTCTAAAAAGTTTATTATTATAAATGAACGATAGCGAAAGCTCGTACCTTTATAATAATAAACAGCTTTACAGTTAGCTTTTTCAAGGTTGACTGAGATGTAATTCGTCTATTTTAATATTCTAAAAAGTTACTGTAAGCTACCGCCTCATGACGCTCATAGACTCGATACTTTTGTAATAATGCCGTTTTTCAATAAAACGCGAGTAAAACTCGGTAAATATTATGTTTTATTATGCAAAACGTGTAAAACTAAGCCAGTAGTATAAGACAAAGTTAGCACATACGTTCTAGTAGTCTGCTTGCCCGACTCTATAAGCACATCCCCAGCAGGCGTCCTACCGAAATATTTGCTTTATTTACACACAGAATACTTTACAATACAAGGTGTAACGGGTATGCCCTTTTAAGCCGAAAGGGGGTTGTTCTAGACGTCTAGGCGAACAACTTTTGTTCTACGACTTTTTTAAATTACTTTTAAATTACTTTACTGTACTTTTCGAAAATCTTAAGTGTAAAGTTTACTTGAAAATCAGCTGTTTCTCAGAGTTCGAGGTCATTGACCTTATGTTGTCCTTTCATTTAGTTTGGTCTACTAGAATCAAAAGTTCAATTACCTTTATTTTCAAAAGCAGCTGTTTTTTCAGTGAAACATAACCTCAAAATTATCAAAAAAAGTTTGAATTTTCAAAAATCGTAGAACAAAAGTGGTTCGCCTAGATCAGCGTTTCCCATAGTGGGGGGCTCAGAGACATACCCGTTATACCTTGTATATACATATCATAGAGTAGGTACTTCTTATTTGTCCCATTGATCTACCTAAACCGAATACTAAGGTTGAAATCTATAGTTCGTACTTTGACTTTGCTAAGCAAAAACTTTGACCTAAGACAGTTTTTGGGATTTACAAAGCGATCTTCGCAACTATCCAACGTTTTTGATTAGTTAAGTCGAAGTTTTTCAAATTTTAAATGTAAATCAATCAAAAATAATGACCTAAACTTTGCTTCTCTGTTATGAATATGAAGTTCTTTTTTTATTTTATTCGTATTACAAAATGAATTTCGACTATAAATTCCAATTCAAAGTTAGATTTACGATTAAATTAAGAAATTATATATTAAAACAAAATTAGTTTTTAATTTAAAACTTAAATTAAATTACTAACTATTATTTTAATTTACTTTCACTCTCTATATTATAATAGTTTTTAATTAGTTTAATTTTAATTTAAGTAAGTAGTTTTATTTTAGTTTTAATATTATTTGGCAACTATTTGATCTGGTACGTAATAAAAAATCCCAATAAATGTATATTCAAAGTTTATGCTTAGTCTTTGCTAAGCTCAGTCTGAACAAAGCTAAAGTAAGCACTATAGATTTCAACCTAAGATGCTCTTCAAAATGAGGCTACTTCCTAAACTCGAAAGTTCCCATGTAAATTTTAAGTCGTGTTTCTGTATTTAACAGTTACAGGCAAATACAGAAACGTCACTTAAAATTTAAGAGATACTCAGCTTTTAAATTCAAAATTAGAATGGAAAGTTTAAGAACTAATTAAATATTAAAGTTGTCAAATTTTTGGAAGGCAGACGAATTTATCAAGGAACAAGAATAAATATGAAAATCGATATCTCAAAAGTCCACCAACAGCACAAATGGGACAACGGGACAAATGAGAAATATAATTTAATTTAATTTTACTTATTTTATGAAATACGTTTTTTCCCATTTGTCCCATCGTTTATTTGTTCTGTTGATAGGACAAAGGGGAATTTTATTTCAAATATCAATTTTCATTAATGGGACAAATAAAAGTACCCAAATTAAAGGGACCTTACATAAGCAGTGAGTAGGTACCCTAGAAGGCTTAGTAGTATAATTCGGCCTATTTTAGGTTTGGTCCGAGTAGTCCCAGTTTAATATCGATTAAGTAGTTTGGTTCGATTTTAGTCGTTATTTGGGACTGGTTTTAAAACACCCAGAAATATTTTAACTAATATTAATTTAACTTTTTTAAGCTATAGGTACGCGCTAAATCGAAAATCCCTGTCGGATTCATCGAAAATTGTTGATTACTTTCTGACGCAATGTTTTAGAATATTTTCGTTTGTAGCGTTTGTAAATGACATTGTTCCCTACATTTTGTTGTAATTTTAAGACAAAAACTTCTTATTGTTTCGAAGCCTAGGAGATTTTAGACTAAAATATTGACGGCTTCTGTGGCACGTCGGGCGGACGCTCGACTGAAATAGGAGGCTGCGTGTTCGATTCCCGTCGGGTGCAGATATTTATGCTTAAAAATAAATATTTGTATCTGGTCTGGGTGTCTTTCTATGTATAATATGTATGTATTTACAAAAAAAAAAAGTATAATATGTACTTATGTATTTACAAAAAAAAAAGTATAATATGTAGTATATCCATTGTCTAGTACCCATAGTACAAGCCTAGTGCTTCGTTTGGGGCTAGATTGAGCTGTGTGCAATGTAGTGAAATATTTATTTATTTATAATTTTATGCAAATCTAATCTAATCTATATATTATTTTTTTGTCTAAAATGTGGTAAGGCTCCAACACCTTTCGACATTTGTATATGAAATCTACATCAAAATGTAAGGAACAATGTCATTAACAAACGAAAATAATCTAAAACATTGTGTCAGAAAATTATCAACAATTTTCGATGAAACCGACAGTGATTTTCGGTTTAGCGCGTGTAAAGGGGCATTTTATTAGAATTAGCAAAAAGGGATTCGGTTTTTGTTATCTAAGAGAAAACAGTGAATTTTGGGGACGGTAATGTAAGTCGAAAGCAGGTTGTTCTATACGTCTTGGCTAAAAGCTTTTAAAGTCGTTCACCTAGTTCTAGAACAACTTTAGAAAATAAAAAAAAATAAAAATATTGTGTTATTAATTATCTATATTTTTATTTGCTATTTTTTATTTAATTTAGAGTACTAAATAGTACAAATAGTACAGTTAATAGTAGTAGTTAAGTTTAAATAAACTTAACGCTGAATTTTCAAAAACTTGCTTTTCATTTAAGGTAATAAATTTTTTTTTTTAAAGTTGTTCGCACAACCCCCTTTCAGTTTATATTGCTGTCCCCGAAATTTTATTACACTGTATTAATTTAAAAGTTCAATTTTGTTTAAAGAAGTAAAAATAAACAAATAACTTACGATTCGCCAGAACTCTTCGTACTATCTCGTCTCCTTCCTGAAATTATTTATTTTTTACAATATAAGAAATGTATTCTGTAAAATAAATATTATATTATGTGTACCTACCTATTAAAAACAAGGTATTTTAATTAATTTATTTATATTTTAGTATTATTTCTTCTTGAATCTCTTGAAAAAAATAAATAAATACTATATTATGTAAAAAAAACAACGTATTTCAGAATCGGTTCAGCCATTGTGAGCTATGATGCCATAGACGGATACATAGATGAACAGACAAACACCTCAAACTTGAAAAACCCCTCTTTTTCTGTCGAGTGGTAAAAATTTAATAAAACACAATATGTACCGGGTTTTACTCGCGTTTAATAACGGCATTTTTACAAAATAACTGAGCTTATGGGCTTTTTGTGGCGGTAGTTTACAGCACTTTTTAGAATATTAAAATTAACGAAATTACATCTCAGTCAATTAAAAAAGTTAACTGTAAAGTTAGCGAAAGCTCGGTACTTTTGTAATAACGCAGTAGTGTTTTATTATGTAAAATCGCGAAAACCTGAGCCAAAAATAAAACATGAATAAATCTATAAAAAATGTTCGATTACATCTAAATCAAATAAAATAGTCATCTAAGTTTAAGAAACACTTTAAAAATAAATCAAAGTGATTCAGAAGTATTAAATATTAGATCCTAAGGGTTTTATATCAAACAGGCGGACCAGCTGAAAAAATATAGAAATATCATAATCATAAGTTAAATAGATACCTAATTTAAAATAAATACTCGTGCCTTATTATTTAATTTTTATTGGGCTTATCCGGTAACTCGTCCCATAACTTACGTTAGCATTCGTAAAATAGTCCCACTCTACGAATTACTCAAATGTACCTAACAACTTGTCCCTATATTATGAAACAGTCTCAGTAGACTTTTTACCCGATTGCGCGACGCAAAGGAGGGTAATGCGTTTATCGGTCTATGTATGTATGTATACAGGGTTATGGGTTTCGAATCCAAAACCGTTCAGGGGGTGATTTTCCACATCAAAACGAATAACTTTTGTTCTACGATTTTTGGAAATTCGTTTTTTTTTTGCAAATTTTAAGGTTGTATCGCACTGAAAAAAAATAAAAAAAAATAAAAAAAATATTTAGTAATAATACAACAAAGATATTGCATGCCAAATGGCTGAGTAAGGTGATCTGTAATAAATATAACACCAATTGTATAACCCTTGTTCGCAATAAATGAATTATGAATTATGAAAAAAGACGACTGTTTTTGAAAATAAATTCAATTTAGGTTTTTATTGTAGTAGACCAAACTTAAAGAAAGGACATCTTTAGGTCAATGACCTCTAACTCTATGAAACAGCTGATTTTCAAGTAAACTTTACACTTAAAATTTTCGAAAACTACTTTGAATTTCAAAAAGTCGTAGAACAAAACTTATTCTTTTTGATGTGAAGAATCACCCCCTGAACGGTTTTGGATTCGAAACCCATAACCCTGTATATGTATGTATGGATGTTTCTATGTGGCGTTCTAGAGGCCAAACGCGTAGACCGATTTTGATGATTCTTACGTCAATCGATTCGTCTTAATCTGGCGAGTGTGACTAAAGAGATGACAGTAATCCAAATTAACTTTTGTCACAACCAGATGCCATATTGTCAAAATTAAAAAAATCAAAATCGATAAAGTATGTCAAGATATGTTGACCTTTTATATATATATGATATATAGATATATGACACCTTTTGCTCTACGACTTTTGAAAATTCGAACTTTTTTTTTGAAAATTTTGAGATTATGTTTCACTGGAAAAACTGCTGTTTTTGAAAATAAAGGTAATTGAAGGTTTGATTGTAGTAGACCAAACTAAATGAAAGAACAACATAAGGTCAATGACCTCGAACTCTAAGAAACAGCTGATTTTCAAGTAAACTTTACACCAAAATTTTTCGAAAAGTACTTCGAATTTTCAAAAGTCGTAGAACAAAAGTTGTTCGCCTAAACGTCTAGAACAACCCCCTTTCGGATTAAAAGGGCTTACCCGTTACATCTTGTATAGTACTACCGCTGCATCTACGCAATTTATTAGTGAAAATTACTATAAATAGCACGCCACAAGTTTATTTTATTTTATTTATTTTTATTTTTATTTTCATACGGTAAAACCCGCATAAATTATTTTATTTTGATAACTTCTAATTTTGTAACTTGTCATTATGTACCTACCTAATTATTAAAATAAAATGCGGTTTATGTATTCTGAATTATAATAAAATAAAAATTATGTTATTATTGTATGTTCTAATTTGTTATTGGTGAAAAATGAAACAACGAACTTTATTTATTATTATTTAATAAATAGTTTATATTCAAAACTGGTATTATTATTAATATTATAATAACACGGCATATAAACATTGACAATTATTAAATTTTTAATGAAAATTTTACCTATATCTTTACGTAAATACTTCTTTCATACAAAACGATTGAAAAAACTTGATTCTTTAGGTATATTTGTATGGATTTCTTATACAATTTTTGTTAATAACGGGGAATTTAGCATGTTTTTTATCTATTTTGTGGAGCTTGATAGGAGCTTGAGCTTGGAGCTTTACATAAAATAAATAAAAAAAAACATGGTAAATAACGCGTTATTTAACAATAATTGTAGTGAAAACTGTCATGTAAGTTTAAAATCGTTATATTGATTTTTTTTTAATTTCATTATTTTTAATTATTGATTAACGTTGCTGGAAAAGTGATAAAATTCGATAATTTCTATACTATAAACCTTAATTTTAGCTTTAATATATTTTTTAAAGCTCTTATCAAACCACAAAAATTTAATGGGCTTATATTAGCAGAGCTTCGGGCAGTTACATTTACTTTAACATTAAAAAAATGTGATAACATGGCAGTGTTCATATTTAAAATGTGCAAAAATATTACAAAAATAAAAATTCAAAAATTATTTTATTCTATAGGTAGTAAGTATATTATAATTAAAAAATACTAAAAAAATCACAAAGTGACTTAAAATGCTATACTTAAAATATGGAAACTATTGTATTGTACATTGAGATGTTCTTACACGGGATGTAAGTACCCGACGATCGAAACGCACCGCCACACCACTTAACATTAAGCGGGATTTACATTACGAAAATACTGGCATGCGATTTACAGTCATTTCACAAAAAAAATGCGTGGACAAAGCTGTACCATTTGTCTATTTGATAAAATTGTGTCCAATAACTGCCGCGAGACTACTTTTGTGAAATTGACACTAATGCACGACACTAGTTTCGTAATGTAAATTAGGCTTCAGTAATCATAATGTGCAACTATTATGACGTATTCTGTGGCGTTCAGATATAGAATATTTAATAGTCGGTACATCATTTGACGGTACAGTACGGTGCGAGTTCGATCGTTTGGTACAGCTATAATTCTTACAAAAAAAATTGGTCAAACTCAAAGATTTTGTTATTTCAAAATAAAAGAGAATATATCTTTTCTGTTAAAAGAAAATCCAAGTAGGTACTTATGTATAATTATTTTGATAAAAAAATATTTTTACTATTAATTTTTAATGCATCAAACTCGTCCCATGTAGGCAGCAGAAACGTGGGACGAGTCTAAGGCATACTTATAGTTTTTTTTAATGGTAAGAACACGATTACATATTAATTAAGATGGGTGCAAAAACCTATGGATAAAACCGTTTTTAATCTTCACTTTAAAAAGGTTTAAGTATTTTTTTGGACGTTCACTTGTCCTATTTGGGACGAGATCAGTATTAATTAATTATTACTTTAAAATTCGAAAAACCTGTTCAAATTGTCAGCACAAAAATTAAAAGCTTTTATTTATATCAAAAGATATTACTTTTAAAACCGATTTTATACAAGAGTTTTATACAACGTCATATAATTATTATTTATATTATGTGTATAATTATATATACAATTGTAAACTTAATATGAACACATTAAAAAAATGTTTTTTTTTTAATTCTGATCCAAATTTTGCATCAGTTACTTAGAATGATAAAGTAAATCTGTACCTTGTACACAAACCGCTGATGGTAGATAGCTAAAATTTGGATTTTTTGTCTGTTATCTATATTTTATACGAAAAGGTTTTAAGTTTATCTCACGGATGCAGATAAAAGATATCTGTCGAATAAAATCAAACACAACCAAAATTTAAAAGCCTAAAACATGATTTATTTTTAAAAGATTGTGATGTTTTTAGATTTTATAAGACAGATATTTTATCTACAGATTGAAACATTAGTTTTTAATAAAATAAATACAATGTTTTTTTTAAATGAACTTAAAATTAAATTGTGCCGCATGTTTGAAACTTATATTTATTTTGATTTAAAATTAAGAATAACTAATTCAATATGTAAAATTACATACATGATGAAATTATGTGTCTTAATGTGTAGGTAATTTAGTAACTTCTTTACGCAAAAACTACTGAACCGATTGTGATTAAATTGAGTATGCAGTTAGCTAGAGGAACTTATTTTAGATATCTACTATCTAGTATCAGATTTTCAAAATCAGTATCACAATTTCGGGATAAAAGCTTCTAGCATGTAAAGAGCTCCAACTACCTACGTAGCAAATTTCATTGCAATCGGTTCAGTAGTTTTCTCGTAAAGAAGAAACAAAATATACTTATATACCCAACTGCTAACAAATTTTCCATTTTCAAAATATTGTAGGAAGATCGAAAATTCATAATTTTATTAAACGTTGGGATTCGTTGCTACAATCGTGAGATTCATTTTTAATACATTTTTCGTCCAATATTAAAACAGAATTAAAAAAAAAAATTGTATGGGTAAGAAAAAAAAACAACGGGGTATTTATTTTTTATTTTTTATGGAGCTTGATATTTCTATTTCTATCTCTCATAAAAAAGCCAGTTGAAATTACTAACGAAATATCGAAATTACTCCGTAAAAAAACAAATTTTAACGTGTTTATATTTTTTTTACGGAGCTCGAGCTTTTTACGCCGTTATTTAATTTTAAGTATTTGTAGTGAAAACAATCATGTAAGTTTGAAGTCACATAAAAAAAATGGTCATGTTATAGTTAGACAACAAAATGTATCATGTACCTTAAACTCGTCCCACATAGGCCGTTAGTATATGGGACCAATTCAGGGTGTACTTGTATTTTAATTTAAACATAGAAAGAGAGACAGATTCTTTTAACTAATTACTAATTATAAGTCACTATTAACTCCATATTCATAAACGATGAATAAACCGATTTTAGTTGAATAAAAAGATTGGAAAAAAACACCGACTTCAATGCAGAAGGCTGCGGGTTCGATTACCACCGGTGCAAATATTTATGCTTAAAAATAATGATTTGTATCTGGTCTTTCTATGTACAATTTGTATGTATTTACAAAAAAAGTATAATATGTAGTACATCCGTTGTCCGTACACCCATAGTACAAGCCTAGTGATTAGAGATGCAGTGCTGCGCATGATAGCTAACGAAAAGCGGTATCGATACTGCAGCATGCTCACCAAACTTTAACTTTACTTTGATTTAAGACCGGTGTGCAGCGAGTGACGTCATCAGTCAGTCGGATGCAGCTTTTACCCGACTACAGCAAAACCAAAAGAAAAGTAATGATTTTGACAGTCATTGTTTTTTCGCTAATAAATTTGGTCTAACTATCGTTTATGAAATAAAGAGAGTTTTTTTTAAGTAAGCGATTAAGGGTAGATTACAGTTTTTTTAATAATCACTTTTCAACATTAATGGCCAAATACAGAAATGCTGCTCAAAATTTGAAATAATTATGCAGGTTCTAAATTTAAAATTAGAATGATAATTTATATTTAGAACAGTCACATTATTTAAGTTGACCTTAAATTTTAAGTGGCATTTCTGTATTCGAAAGTTAATTTAGAAATAGTTTGAATAAGTAACAATGCTCTAATGTCTGGCACTTGTTAATAAAATAATATTGTACAAAATAGGAACTGTCACTCGTAATTTATTTTATTTGAAAAAAAAAAAAACCTTTTTTTTTAATTCACAGCTCGTCCCATTACTAGCCGTGGGGCGAGTGCCTCATTCTATTATGGAATACTAAAACAAATAACAGAAAAACTAAAAAATTGATTCCACTTCTGATGAAAATGTAATAAAAAATCCTGAAAGTAGGTGTGCAGCGAAACTTGATTTGCCCACTGTACTTCATTAGAGTGTATATTTTTTTGCCCGTGGGGGATTTTTTATTGGTGGGGTAGTTCGCTCACAGTAGGTACTTTGAATTGTTGGATTTATTTAGTTGTGGGGGATTATTGATTGAGGGCTAACTTCTTGCGACAGTTGCGTCTACTATTCGCAGAATAACTAGTTCGGTATTTCGGTATGTAACAGAGTGACAATTCCTTTTTATTCTTACAAAATAAAACTAATTTAATATCTCGTCACATCTATCTGATAACCTGAACCGCATGCAAAGCGGTACAGCAACCGAACATTAAAAAAACCGTATATTGTAACGCTAGCCAAATTTAAGGGCTACCTAAACAGTCCTAAAATTCGCAAACTAATTTTGAATTTAGAAGCTGCTCAATTATTTAAATTATTCAACTAACGAAGACGAAGACGGAAAGAATATTTTGGTAGCCCTTAAACTTTAAGTGTCGATTTTATGTGCTACTTAAAATTTGAGCAGCATCAAATTTAAAATTAGTATTGGAATTTGTAAGTTTGTTAACTGATTAACTATTTAAGCGGCCCTTATAATTTTGAGTGACGTTTCTGTTGGTCTTAATAGCTTTAAACGGCAGTATCAGGCTTTTTCTCCGGATGTTTGGTATCCCCATTGGTGATGTATTCTCCGTGGTCATGCGAGGGGTTCTCTGAGCCCTTGATGTCGTCGTGTGGGGGCAACGGAGCCTCCGAGTCGAGCCCGTCCGGGATATCGGAGCGCATGTGCCGCCGCCCTGCCGGCAGATTGAGCGATCAAGACCGAGTCACGTTAGGGGGGAGATTTGTGTCAGGGGGATTTTTGTGTAAGATTTGATTAGGAGCAGGTATTTGTGCACATGTATTACCCTAAAGTGACACTATACCATTGTAGTGTTAGGTGGGAAGTTAGAGGGTTGTTTTGTGTTAGGGGAGAATTATAAAGTTGTGTTGTATTAGGGGGATTAGGAAAGAAGCCGTTTTTTATGCAAAAATATCCCCCAAACGCTACCCACTCACCCTATAGCTGTGTCTTGTTAGGTCGGTTAGTTAGAAGACAGTTTTTTTTATTAGAGTAGTTAGTTTAAAATTAGTTTTGCATGCAAAACAAAGCCCCTAAAGAGTCAGAGACAGAGTGCCTTAGATTTTTAAAATCTAAACACTGACGTGGTTGAAATTCTACGGAACTATAGAACGTTTTTTTTTGATTTCAGACTATAATCTGACGTTAGGGTTATTTTTATTACGTATTTGACATTAATTCTATAGAAAGAAGTGTCAAATCGTACTGATCCCGCTTAAAATAACCCTAATGCATGATTTTATCTGTGTTGTATTAGAATATTGAATAGTGATGTACCTATTTAGTGCAGAAAACGCACATATTTTGTCAGTCGACAATAATTGTTCGTCTCTTTTTCTCTAACGAAAAGTAAAAAAAGACGAAACTTGTTTGTCTATCGACGAAATGATTTTCGTGCTCGTATACTGCCACTGTTAGAGTGTGTTCTGCGCTTTAGGGGATGGGATTTAGTTATGGGGTAGAGTTTTGTTTGGGATATTTTTAAGTTAGGGGGAGGAAGGGTAGAGTGTTAGTTATAGTTTAGAGAAAATTTTGTTATAAAATTAGGGAAGCTTTGTGACAAGTAAAACTTAAAAATTAAAAAATCCAAACGGTCAAAAATAAAAATAAAACAAAGTTTGGGACAAATTTCAGGATGTACCTGCAATTCGTCCCATGGTGTCTAAGAGACTAGAATTTAGAATCAATGTCTTTATAAACTTTAAACTTTATAAGACTTTTTTGAGTATTTTTGTGTTAATTTCAACATTTATTACTTGAAATTTTGACAGTTCAAAAAAAAGGAAAGGACAAAAAAACCAGCCATAAATCTATTTTGTGTGGCAAAAAAACCCTAAATAAATAAACATAAAAAAAGTTAGTAACGAAAAAAACACGAAAAAAGAAACAAAAGTTAGTAACAGATAATTAAAAAAAGAATGTTTTTGTAAAAACAAACAACCAAGTAAATGTTTGTCTGTTTAGATACTAAAATAATGGATAAGAAAAATAGATATTAAATAGAAGAATTCATGCTGTTAATTTAGATTGAAACATCAAAAACAGCCAAGCCTCAAATCATGCGCCATTTTTAGTAAAATAATTTGGAATAGATCATGCAAAACATTCTTGATCGCTCAAAATGGTACGGCACAGTTGTATAATAAACCTTATACTAATTAATATTAAGCACATTATCATTAAGCACACAGACACACTGCCATTTTTCATTTCAATTTAAATAAATGTAAACTAAAGGCGAACGCTTATTATAAAAGTTAAAACAAAGTTGTTTTGAAATATATTTTAGAAAGAGATATGCATTGATATTCCTTGTTTTCGCGATTTTGAATTGAAATGATACTCATTTTCCACTTTTAATTTCGTTGTTTTTATTATTTTGAGCATTGTTGCAATGCCGTTCCTACGTTTCGGATACTTTACAGACTCCATCCTCAGGGGCCTATAACAAAAACAACGCGATTGAAACCGGATAATTAGTTCATTTCGAGATGTGCATTATTATCAAAAGTTCTTTCAAATTTAATTGGAAATAATTGGAATGCCTCTTATTTTAAAATTTCAAACAACCTTTTTTTTTTTTTTTTTTTTTTTTTTGTTTTTTTTTTTTTTTTTTTTTTTAAGCTGCTTTAGTTATTTGTAACCCCTTATTATTTGCGTAAACATTTTTAATGTAATGTTTTTGATGCCTGCAAATTGTCCCAAGTTGGTCATGCATAAGCCACAAGCCGCAGGGACGAATCACCGGTATACCCAAATCATACTCACATAAAAATACAAATAAAAATTTAAAAGAAAAGTTTAAATGGATTTCAAGAAGCGTTACCTTTTCCCCACAAAGTAATTTTAATTACTTCCAATTTTAAAATTAAATTTGAAATCAACGCCATCTACTTTCAAGCGCGGGTAACTTTGTAATCTGCATTCGCCTTTATAAATAAGTTTTCTTTGATCGAACTATAATACTAAGCTTGCACTTGCAAATATTTAGAAATGTTTATTTTATAGCTAAAGTGAGAAGCCTAAGAAACACAGTGTTTTTATTATTAATTATTTTATGATTACCTATTGTTGTAGTCGTAGCCCTGTCAGACATTTTAATTGTTAGTAAGATCGTATTAGAAATATGTATAAAAAAAACGAGGGGAAAATGCATCATCAAAAATTCTCCTTAACAGGATTCGAACCCACGTGACACGGTAAATTATTGACTATGCATCTCCCCAATCTACCAGAGTGTCGTTTTATTATTATTGTTTTCCACGCCATCTAGCGGCGTACTAAGTAACTTAACTTGTTGATAACGAATTTAATACCTACTTAGGTATATAATTATGGGACGAGTTACAGAATATAAATTATTTGACGAAAAACTCAATTGCGAATATTTAAACTACCTGTCGATTGGAAACAAACTTAGTATGGTACTAAGTTTGTTTCCAAAATTTGATCTCTATCAGCAACACTATCGATCGGTACAATAATAAAAGGGTGTTTATTTTTTGCAAAGAGATAAGGTTCGATTTCTGGCTAGGGTTTTAAATTTCTCAAAAATCTAATAATGCCATTTTTGTTTTTGTCAAAATCGGGGACGCAACTTGTTTTTAAGATTTTTTGCAAGTTTAAGATATCCCCCTGAAAGCCCATCGAAATGGTTCACCCTGTATAAAAAATTAAAAATTGTATAACAATAAGACAATACGAAAGAAAATAATTTGCTTTTTACATAATATAGGGAGGTTTAAAATATGCATGCCAGAGGTAATTTAAGGCAATCTTACAAAAATACTAAAGTTCATGCAAAAATAGTAAAAAAGGAAATTATGTTTTTAACGGAAAGTGATCCGGATGCGCGGGAATTTCTTTTTTATATTTTTTTTTTTCATAAAAATGTTAAACGTTACATTTTTTTACTGTATATTTGTTACGTAAAATTATCTATTACTTCCCGCTTACACAGCACCAATTCTTTTAATATATTTTTACACCTATTTTATTTGACATAGATTTAGACCAAAGAATAATAATTAGCGACATAAAAAGTTAATAAATCATTACACAGAACAATATTACGTGTTTTAGAAAAGATATAAAAGAGAAAAAAATAAGATAATAAGTTTAAAGAAACATAATTATAATAACAACTTTAGATTTCTCGAAGTAGTTCTATCTATAAGTATTTCATAATAATTATGGGTCAAGTCCAAGAGTTACTCTATATGACTATTTTCTCTATAAACATTTCGATTTACTCGTATGTAAAAACTTTGGTTAAGACTATCCCAGAATTTAAGATTTTGATATCTTTTCCAAAACAACATAATAAAAACACAAAATGAAGTAGGTACATTATGTAAACAAATCAAAATAAATATGACTTACCGGCAAAGCACCATCTGTCGGTAGCGAAGGCAAACACGACGAGGGAAATAGCGATGAGGAGTACCAGCACTCCAATTACAATGCCGACAATTTCACCTGTCTCTAGGGCCAAGCCTGAGGAAGGAAACGTTTATTCAATTAACTTTAACTATATTTACGTAGTTACTTTGTTTTTTTAATTGTAAACTATAATCTGAAGAAGAAGAAATGTCAAATACAACGAACCAAAATGTCAGATTACAGTCTGAAGTCAAAGAACTCACTATAGAAGCCAATACATTTCTAATAGAAAAAGAATAATTACGATCAGACTTCGGAGAAATTCGGTAACATACACATAAAAAAATCAAGGTAGATAACCGTCTCCTTTTCTTTTTGAAATCGATTAAATTAGAATTCACAAATCACGTGCGTCTATTATCTCGTACAAATTACTAAAATCACAACTGATGCGATGCGATGCAATTAAGTTAACTTTTTTAAAAATTAAGCTAACAAGAATCATAATAACATATTTACATTTGTGATCGATTTCTACTAATTTAATTTTTTGAATTTGTTCGGCGTCCGGTATTCTATCCCTAAAAATATCCTATTATTATAAACGCGAAAGTTTGTGTGTGTATATTAATGTGATTTCGTTACTCTTTCACGCAAAAACTACTCAACCGATTGCGATGAAACTTGAACTATAGGTAGCTGGAAACCTGGAGTAACAATTAGGTTACTTTTTATCCCGATAATCCCGCCAGAACGGGACTTAAGCGGGTAAAACCGCGGAGCGCAGCTAGTTGAGACATTAAATAATACACTACGATTGGAATTAGAACATAAGGCTTTAGGATTAGGACAGGATTTTTGGTAATTAAATATGGGATTTTGGTTTTTTTTTAAAATAAAATATGAGGATATTAATAAAATAAAACTGCGGAAAGTATCGTATTATTAAAAATAAAATTCATGCTCGTTCATGCCAACCTCAATGAGATATTTATTATTTAAGACACAGCGTCATCTAATTGCGAACTAAGCAACTAGTACTTTTTACTTTCATAAAATCACAAGATGCATTTACAAAAATCTTTTTCAACTCGTAAGTATTTTAGTTAATAAATTATACACATTTTCTATACCTACTTGACGGGAATGGATACCGGACGGATGGTAATTTTTTTCATCATTTATCGAGTCAAAATTGTGTCTAATTATAGCGCAAACCAAAAGTGGGTGACGCAGTCGGGTTAATAAAACTATGAATGTAAATGTCTGAGAATGTAAATGTCATGTCTGTCATTTCTATTCTGTTAGGGCTTGATTTTTAATTCCACGGATAAAAGATATCTGTCGAATAAATTCAAACTCAACCAAATTTAAATAAAAGCCTCCAAATTTTGATCTTCTAAATTTAGATTTATTTTCTTTTTAAATATCATAGTTACAGTCATAGTGACGTTTTTCATTCGATGGTGTTTTTTTTTAACTGTGTGTTTCCGCAATTAGCCCTACTATTGGGCCTTTGTGCGTGATTTTTAGCCGTGGGTTTCCTCACGATGTTTTCCTTCATCGTAAGAGCGATGTTAATAGCGCACATATTTTTTTCTTAAAGAAAAACACATTGGTGCGCGGCGACGGTGTTGCATTTTATTAGTCAGATATCAGTATCTAGGAATTTGAAAAATCAGCCCTAAATGAAATAAAAGAATTCCTGTGTTTCCGGTATCCCATCCCTTAGGTAATCAATAAAAAAATATGCAATTTCGTTCCGCTAGATACAACAAATTTCTTTTCATTTCGTCTTACCATAAAAATCAATAACCAGGAATGAGGACTTCGCTTTCCGAGCTGTGGATGTATTTGGAAAATGGTCACTAAATTGGGTACAAACAGGGCATCTTTCCATCTACAATTGAGCTGTGTTCCTACCGCAAACGGAGCGGACTCATTAATGCGGAATAAGATAAAAAAATTAAAAATAAAAAACCAAAACATATGGGCATGGTTATGGCAGATATAGGTTTTATGTCATAAGCATATTGTCCACCCATTGGTTACCTGGAAGAGATAACCCTTAGGCGATTAATCCGCCCATTGTACCACACTAGTTTTAAGTTTTTGTCTGTGTAATAATTGTTTAATTGAAGTTTTTGGTGCAATAAAGTATTTATTTATTCATTTTTGATCTAATTGCATAATGTATTTACCCACGAAGGGAACAGTCGATTATTATTTTATGGACAAAGAGTATTCTTTCCTCTTAATGACTCTACTCCGCTTGCAGTGGAAACCTAGCCTTAAAACATCTTAAACATGCCTCAACTCTATTCAAGTTTTTCGGCAACTATATGCAACAATTTCTGATATTTTTGCAGGCCTCCACCCTGGATCCTTATTTTCGAATCGCTCGTGCCACTTCAGACGATGTAAAAAGCTCGATTTCTGCTGATTTAGATGTCATACTCGAAATTGAGCTATTTCAATAGCTCGAAGTGGCACAAGTGATTAAAAAATGGAACTCCTCCAAGGTTCTGATAACAACCTCCCCCGACCCAGGTCGTTATTGACCTTTAGAAAGTAGATCCATCTTCAGCTTCTACTATGGATGAGGTATAGCTTCATCTTCATCAGTCTAAACCTTGGATGGAGAGGGGAGGTACGACCAAGCTGCAGGCTCTTTCAAAGCGCTGATAACAATTAGCATCCCAGGTCGTTATTGACCCTCAGATAGTAGCTTCGTCCTCACCAGCTTCCACCCTGAATGAAAAGGGGAGGTACAACTAACCTGCAGGCTCTTCCAAGGTGCTGATCCTGACAATGACCTCCTCCCGACCCAGGTCGTTATTGACCCGAAGGTAGTAGCTTCGTTCCACATCGTCTTTCATTAGACGCGCGAGGACTAAGGTCACGTTGTAGTAGCCTCCACCCTGGGGGGGAAATGGAAGTTTAATATATAGCTACATGATTTAATGGAAGAGTCCTGGATGCTGGAAAAAATGCTTGTTCCAAAATATGCTATCCAATGCACCTGGCTCTAAATTCTTATGGTTGTCCTCGGTTGTTGGTTGTTCTTATTGATGTCCACTTCATTGTCTGCGGGTAAAATTGTTATTGAAAAGGGCATCTACGTATTAGCTTCGGCTTTACGCACGCCTTTCAAAGGTCCTGGGCGTCATAGCCCTTTGATACTAAAAGTTCTCCTAAAAGAACACGGAACTACACGACAAAATCTACTCAAGAGTTTAAAACACTTACCACTCTCAAAGGCTCCAGAGCAGCAATAAGTCCATCATCTGTGGTCTGTGGCGCGGTCAGTCTGTGGTCGCCTACAGACCACTCAGCACGGGGTGGAGGGTTGGCTCTCACAGTCACGTTCAGACGACCTTCCTCGTTCAGTTTGAGGCCGAAAATTGTTGCTGAGTTCTGGGCAGGGTCTACTATTTTTGGTGGATCTATGGATAGAAAGAATTGTAAGTACTTAAGAGTGCGCGAAACCTATAACGTTGGCAGGACCACGTATTTAACCATCTTTAATAAAGCAGGAGATTTTCTAATGAGGAACTTGTGATGAAAAGGGAAATCCAGGAGTGCCTACAATGTTGTACTTTGTAGATAAAGGTTCTGTTCCAAACGAAGAAATCGAATAGTGAGCAATTTACTGTATCTAGAAGAGTCATTCTTCTAATCACTTCAAAGATACTACGTCTACCCCCAGACTAGACAGGAAGCAGAAAACTGAGTATATCCTCGAATTATATAGTTGTTATTACTGATTGTATTATTCTCGGGAGCCCGGGGTCTGCTACATCCCTAATTATTTGGGGTCGGGGCAGTCGGTAGGTTATCAACATAATCATCGACCATAACTTCTGCAGATAGATTTGTCACTATTTTTAGACTGACACCAACCAAGCGGAACCAAGCGCTTAATCTGCCACCGCGCGGAGAGAACGCAAGGTTTGCTAGCCCTGTATTCCTTATTAGTCTTTCAGAACACACAAGGGGAGGGATAGGGAAACCCTGTACGAAGATGCGCCTAGACCAAGAGGTCCAGCAGTTTAGAGAAGATATCCTCAAATAATATAGTAAGTCTATATACTTAGTTTAGAGGTATAGGTGATCAAATCAATGTAACACCAAACACAAGAGTGAAATTAGCTACTTAGTTTCATCCTACTAATATTATAAATCCGAAAATCTGTTTGTTTGTTTGTTTGTTTGTTCCCTCTTCACGGTCCAACGGCTCGACCGATTTGGATGAAAATTTGCATAGGGATAGTTCAAATGATGGAGAGTAACATAGGATACTTTTGATCCCGAAAATCCCGCGGGATCGGGACTTACGCGGGTGATAATATTTATTAGATGAAAATTTGCATAGGGATAGTTTAAATGATGGAGAGTAACATAGGATACTTTTGATCCCGAAAATCCCGCGGGATCGGGACTTACGCGGGTGATAATATTTATTAGATGAAAATTTGCATAGGGATAGTTTAAATGATGGAGAGTAACATAGGATACTTTTGATCACGAAAATCCCGCGGGATCGGGACTTACGCGGGTGATAATATTAATGGATGAAAATTTGCATAAGGATAGTTTAAATGATGGAGAGTATCATAGGATACTTTTGATCCCGAAAATCCCGCGGGATCGGGACTTACGCAGGTGATAACTATTTATTAGATGAAAATTTGCATAGTGATAGTTTAAGTGATAGAGAGTAACATAGGATACTTTTGATCCCGAAAATCCCGCGGGATCGGGACTGACGCGGGTGATAATATTTATTGGATTAAATTTGCATAGGGATAGTTTAAATGATGGAGAGTAACATAGGATACTTTTGATCCCGAAAATCCCGCATGATCGGGACTTACGCGGGTGATAACCATTCAATGAATGAAAATCGACACAGGGGTAGGATAAGTGATGTAGAGTGGCATCATCATCATCGTCATCCATCGTCATCGTCATCCTTCGTCATCGTCATCGTCACTTACTGACGAAATACAAACTTTAACTTACTTCACCTACCTACCCATTGAAGTACTGTTGAAGCCAGGCGCTACCGCGCCTGGCATCATCAGTACTTCCCTGGTCGTCCGTTTAAGTGCGCATTTTTGCACTGCGGTAGGTAGGTGTTCGAACAACGCGGGATCGCGACTTGCGCGGGTGAAACCGCGGGGCGCAGCTAGTAGTTCATAAAACAACAATGTAACATTATAATGATGTAACTCTTTTGGGCAATAAACTATTATTATTATTATTACTTACAATGCACCACTAACTGCCGCCGCGCGTCCCTCGGTTGTGGTAACGCCTCCTGCTCCACCTTGCATGTTATAGTCCGCCCATTATCCTCAGCTGTGAGAGTGCGGGATATGTTCTGTGATATAGTCTGCAGGTCGCTGCCCGGTTCCGAGGTGATGATTGGTTGATGGATGCCGGCGAGAAGGGCTTCGTCGTCTGGTGGAAAATGGATTTAGAAATGTTAATAATTCTGTCATCTTCAAATTGTCCTTCTTAGCTCTTTATGTCATAACACCTAGGTATTACTGCCATAAGTTTTGGCTATTTCAGATATAGGTTTTATTGCATAAACATTGAACATTTGACACATATGCTAAGTAGTATTATGTACAAATGAGTATGTTTGTTATTCCTTCACGCAAAAACTACTGAACCTGTACTGTATAAAGCTTAATTTGCTAAGATAGCTGGAGATTTGTATTAACACATAGGCTACTTTTTATCCCGATATTCTCACAGGATCGAGAACTGTCTAATAGACAGTTAAAATTATCACAGTAGATGTATTTCTGTTGCCCGTGTAACAACAAATATACAGTGATAGTGTATAGCCATCACGGTTCATAAGATGCAGCCGGATCAGAGACACAGACAGTGAAGTCTTAGTAAAATGGTTCTTTGTATACGGACCCTAAAGCTGCGGCCGCATAGGCAGGCTGGCATAGAAAATCGAAATCAAATCAAATATTTAATTTGTCTGTAAGTCTAGGCTTTAATATAATAACATTAGATATTGTGCTGTTTAGAGTCCACTAGACCTCGCCTTAATTAGCATACAAACATTATCCAATTACTATTGAGGCTAGCGAGTCACGCTGTGGAGTCACCTAACTAAAACGAATGGTGTAGAAAGTTCGCCACCGGCCGCACTGAGCGCTTGGCGCCTTGCTATGTATCTTGTCACAGTGCAAGCCACCAGCCGTTAGGCGAGAAGCAAGCTGCCTATACGGCCGTAGTAGTCCAAAGCAATTCTTACCGATTAGCCAAGTGATCTTTGCAGCAGGTCTCCCTTCCGGCGCGATGCACTGCGCCGTGAAGATCTCGCCCTCCTTGAACGCTGGTTGAGGGGGGCTTAGAAGAACTGGGATCTGGGGGGGCTCTGTTGAATAAAACGTCTTACATTAGCTTCTACTGGGGGCACAAACGCGATCGAGACCCGAAGTTCTAATAAAATAGTAATGAACAGAAATCGTGTGAGTTTAAAAGTGTGTTGTAAAAACGGCAATTGATTGATTGAGGTACGTAGGTAAGTATACTGACTTGCAACCAGCAGTCTCATCGTCCCGGTGATCTCGACGGGTCCCGATGGCGGCGGTAATACACAGGAAATGTTCCCGTTCCATTCCTCACGGATATTCTTTATGTGGGCGCCACATTCTCCATTCTGAAAGGTTCAATAAAAATATAATTAAAAAAACAGCCAAGTAATGGCATTACTATTGTACAGAACCCTAAAATAAATACTGGACTAACCCGTTCGTTAACGTTTATTTTATCACTGACACCAGTCCATCACTAGATGGTGCTAGTGGTAAAAGTAAATCGCGGTGGCGTTGCGTTTATATTTTAAAAATCCTTAAATATTTGTTTAGTTTTGTTTTTAGTATTTGTTGTTAATACGGCTACAGAAATATATAATCTGTGAAAAATTTCAACTGTTTAGATATCACGGTTCATGAGATACAGCCTGTTGACGGACGGACAGCGGAGTCTCAGCAATAGGGAAAAGAATAATAAAAAAAGCTACCGTACCCATTGGGTACGGTAGCTTTTTTTTAAATGTTGTAGCTTTTAAAAACTAAAATGTTAATAAACCTTTTTTCTATACATATAACATTCTTTATTATGCAGGTAACTCCGCCAGGCGTACTTAGTTACATTAAAATTTATGGCCCCTCACGCCTTGTGTGTGTTTATAACTGTCAAGTAATATTTTTACACGAAGTTATAGCCTGAAATTCCTATAAATTTGGACCAAAATGTTTGAGGGAAATTAATTTGACGACCTCTGTGGCACGTTGGGCAAATGCCCGACTGTAAAGCGGAAGGTTGCAGGTTCGATTCCTACCAGGTGCACTTATTGATTAATATTTGTTTCTGGTCTGCTTGTTTCTCCTATGTATCTATCTGTCTATCTATTTTATCTATATCTATAACTTAATATAATAAAGGAAGAGAGGACAAAAAGTCTGTACTTGGAAGTAAATTAAATAACAATTGATCTAGAGGACTTAGGAAAAGTAGTAGAACAAAATTATATAATTTTTAAAATTCATGTCTGTCTGACTGTTTGTCTGTTTCTATGTCTGTTCCTTATACAATTAAAAACTACTCCTACTACTATAGATTAAATGAAAAATAGAAAATACCTCTAATCCTTTTCCGAAGTAGATGACATCCCCATCTTGTTGGCTCGGTATCAATCTGTACGAGGTCGTACCCACTGTCATTCTGTGGATAAACAAGTGGATAAACTCCAGTGTAGACGGGCCTGGCGCTTGTATCTTTGTAACTTTGTATGTTTGATCGACGATAACTCGAGTATCGTAGCTCCGATCTTCATGAATTTTGGTATGCGCATAGTTTCGGTCAATAGAATTTATGAGTTTGAAAATGAGCCGGATCGGTAGGGGGGTTGGGGAGTTTGAGGGGTAGTGAGGTCTCAGTTCGGGCCGAACTACTAGTATAGTTTTAGTATACGATCCCGTAGGAATTTCGGGATAAAAGTAGCATTATATGTTATTAAAGGTCTCCAGCCAACTATATTCCAAGTTTCATCACAATCGGTTCAGTAGTATTTGCGTGAAAGAGTAACAAAGTCGCGTACATACAAACTTTCGCGTTGATATTATGGCTGCGCCCCGCGGTTTCACCCCCGTAAGTCCCGTTCTCGCAGAAATATCTTGATAAAAAGTAGCCTATGCGTTATTCTAGGTCTCCAGCTATCTACATTCCAAGTTTTATCACAATCGGTTCAGTAGTTTTTGCGTGGAAGAGTAACAAAGTAACACATACATACAAACTTTCGCTTTTATAATATTAGTAGACTGCTTTTGTGAAATTAATTCTAAAATGCACACATGATACTAGTTTCGTAATGTAAATTAGGCTTTGACCTTAAGAAGCGGGTTTGGTCAACACAATCACATCAACAAACACACAACCTGCCCAACGACATCAACTTACCGACACGAGTCAATGGGGTAGGGCACCCTGCAGAGCACTTCCACGGCGTCTCCGACCCGGCGGACTGCCTCTCGCGGGGTTATGTCAACATTTTGACCTGGGGGCAACAAGAAATCACAAGTTAGTTTTATCATAATAATATACATATAGTTCTATAAACTCTAATTTATTTATATCATGACATTCTTAATATCTTAATTTATGACACACACAAAAAAAAACAAAAATAATAACAGACAATAACATCATAACATTAATGCAAATAAACATGACACAAAAGAAAGATAAAATAAAAATAAAAAAATAAAATAATCCATCCCCAAGCATTTCCGCCGCAAAAATGCCAAAAATGCTAGCAGCATTTCCGCGCTGAACCGCAATGGACGATCTTTGCAGCAGGAACGCTGCGGAATGGACATCAAACCCCTCAACCGGCACACCCGATCTACCTCACGAAGGCTAAGCCCTCATGCCCCCAACTCCCCGACGTCTACATGGCCACGGGAACAAAAATAAAATTTTGGGACAAGAGCATAATATTTGACACCCCCCGCTGCCGCCGCCGCCGTAGTTATTTGCTTTGATTATACAAAGTGTTATGGGTAAAGCCCTTTTAAGCCGAAAGGCGGTTGTTCTAGACGTCTAGGCGAACAACTTTTGTTCTACGAAGTTTGAAAATTCAAACTTTTTTTTTGAAAATTTTGAGATAATATTTCACTGAAAAAACAGCTGCTTTTGAAAATAAAGGTAATTGAAGTTTTGATTGTTGTAGACCAAACTAAATGAAAGGACAACATAAGGTCAATGACCTCGAACTTTAAGAAACAGCTGATCTTCAAGTAAACTTTATACTTAAAATTTTCCAAAAGTTGTAGAACAAAAGTTGTTCGCCTAGATGTCTAGAACAACCCCCTTTCGGGTTAAAAGAGCATACCCGTTACATCTTATAGACACAGTTTGGTAGAATTTCGTAAACAAAACTTATTCTAGATCTAAAAGTCGGTAAACAATACAATATCCGTGCAAGCTCAGTAACTAACAATGGATTGCACTACCATATCCGGATATTACGGATACACCGGAACTTAATCCGGAACAAACCGGATATATCCGGAATAAAGCGGTTTGAACCGGTTTACTAGGAAATTTCGGAGTTGCAATTGATTTTTACAAGCTATTCATTGTATTTGGTGTTAAGATATCAGTGTTTGCATGTGTCACTTTTTTTTTTCTTCAAAAAAGGCTGAACCAATTTTGAAACAGTATTTTGTTTATTTATTCATTTATTTATTAGGAAGTTCAACAGCTATACATATACACTTTTAAAACATATAGTAACAATAGGAAGCCAATTACAGAACTTCACGAACAGGAACCGATTTAAACACGAGAACCTTAAGTGCAACAAAAAAAAACAAATTAACACTTCACATCAAAAAGAAACAAAAAAATAAATAAATATTGTATAGAATAGGTGTCATTCCAAGACATTTCCAAGCGAATTAGTCACAAAATTAATTTTAAAACATCCATTTTTACCTAAAAATACAGACCAGAGCATTTTGAAAGGTAAATTTAAGTATATTATGTGTTTGTTTGTTTGAATCGAATGTTCCAATTTATCTTCAAAACGGCTAGACCGATTCAGATGAGGATTGCGGTAAAATGTTCGTAGTTACAGAGACTCACAACAAAATGTCTATAAAATCTCCGAATCCCCACTTCATTACAATTTGATGACGTCATAGCGGGCTTCGTCAATCGAACATGGTAAATATAGCACAGAGGAACCTGTGGAGCCTCCAATAATTTCTCATTAACTAAAGAACTCTAAAAAATAGGAGTCACAGGTCACGCTCAGGGATTTGTTTGAAATATACCAAGGCTGAAATCTATAGTCCGTACTTTGACTTTGCTAAGCAAAACCTTTAAATTAAGACAGTTTTTGGGATTTACAAAGCGATCTTCGCAGCTATCCAAAGTTTTTGCTTAGTAATGTCGAAGTTTTTGTATCGTTCTCAAACATAAAACTGCATGATTTCGTATAGTGGTGTGTCTCACCTAGTGTTAGAGTTGTTAGGTCGCCCTAAGGCCTCTAACTTGACCTAACGACTGCTATCAGAGATAACGTATTCGAATTGAGTAGGTACAATTACTGTGAGTAGGTGCTTAATAATTGGTTGGTGGGGTATTTTTCCCACAAAGGGAGCTAATGGAAATCTCCGCCAATAAAACAAACTTTTATATTTATGCGGGTAAATCCCGATCCTGTGGAATTATCGGGATCAACCTAAATTATTAATGTAGCTTTTTATAGACGATTTTTTTTTTGGAAATCGGTCCAGTACCTAGTTTCGTAGTCTATACTATATAAATATAAATATTGCACGACACTACACACAGCGCAATCTAGCCCCAAACTGAGTACTAGGCTTGTACTATGGGTACTAGACAACGGATATACTACATAGTATATTTTTTTTTTGTAAAGACATACATATGATAAATAGAAAGACACCCAACCTGACACAAATATTTATTTTGAAACATAAATATTTACACCCGGCGGAAATCGAACCCGTAAGCTTTCGCATTGCGCCACACACAGAAAAATAAAAATAAATATAAGTAGTATATCCGTTGTCTAGTAACCGTAACACATGCTTAGCAGCTTACCATGGGGCTAGATGGCGCTGTGTGTTGGTCACAGGATTATTATTATTATTTTTTTTTTTTATAGATTAATACGCTTTATTTGCACAACCAACAACAATACAATCACTTTACATTTAAAGTATGATTAATACACAGAAAGGTTAAAGGTATAAGTGTCTAAATTTATTTATTTAATAATAAAAAATAGAAAAAGTCAAAACATAATAAAATAAATTTATAACTAAATTACATAGAGTCAATTAAATAAACCACCCTTAATCGCACCAGGCGCAAAGGATCCGAGAATGCTAGCAGCATTGCCTCTCTGTATGGCAATGACTAACCTTTGCACCAAGTACGACCCCGAGCGGTAGTCAAGACCCCTATCCCTAAGACGTCGGCCGATCGACTTGACAAAATCGATCGACTCTGTAGCCCAACTGCCCGCAGTCTCGACCGCAAATGGCACAAACAAATATTCCGCCAGCATTGGCGCATATTTGGCCCGCTTCCTCAAAACGGCAGTCTCCGCCGCCGCCCAAGCGTTCTTGGAGGTTCGGCCTATGTGGCTCTTAGCGAATGTGCTCACACAAGTGGCATCCCACAAAAGACACCTGCCTCGCTCCCAAGGCACCAGTGTGAGACCATCTGGTCTTTTGCCATCTGTACGGCTCAACCCCGGAGGCTCCAATACGCATGGGACGTTAGCCGAAATGAGGGCCCTACGCAGAATATCATTGAGGGCATGGTGACGCGGGAACCTTCCCGAACATCGACAACATGCTAATGCATGATGGCCGTCCGCCTCCACAGCAGAACCACAAATGCAAACATGTTGTTCGCAAATGTTGCACCCCAACCGGAGCCCCACCGCCACCCGCAGTGAGTCGTTGTCATGAAGAGTAACTAGATGCGGAGAGGGTAATGCGTGCAACCACGCCCCTGACTCCGGTGTTGCCACTGCCCTCAACCTAGCCCCATCAATTTCCGACCCTGCGCTCAGGAGCTCCTCATAAACTCTTTTGGACCCCAGATCATCCCACAGACGCTGACCATGCAGGACTTTCGGAGGATCGACGCCAGGATTTACCAACCCCCAGGCCACACACGCGTCGCTCGCAAATGGAATAGCCAACCCGTCACCATTTGAATATTATTATTTATTATAGATATATTAGGATGCTTCATGCAATTCGACTCTATTCCTTTCCCTGTTCGAAAAACAAACAGACAAATAATTATTTTGGCTATATTACCGTATGTACATATACATAGAACTGATTATTGTGCGCATGTTTACATAGTCCTGATAAAATACGTAATAAAAACTTAGGCCAAGTGCGTGCCTTGTCCGATCACGCTCAGGGATTTGTTCGAAATTTACTAAGTTACTTCCTACATATTTATGTTTCAATTCTTACTAATCTTACTAATATTATAAACGCGAAAGTTTGTATGTTTGTGACTTTGTTACTCTTTCACGCAAAAACTACTGAACTGATTGTGACGTAAATTAGAATATAGGTAGCTGGTGACCTGGAATAACACATAGTCTACTTTCTATCCCGATAATCCCGCGGGAACGGGACTTACACGAGTGGAACCGCGGGGCGCAGATAGTATTATAAAAAAATCCAGATCTCCAGCTTCCCATGTGCCAAGATTCATCACAATCGGTTCAGTAGTTTTTGCGTTAAAGAGTAACAAAGTCACATACATATTTGCATACATACAAACTTTCACGTTTATAATATGGGGTTAAAGTATGAAATTGCCGATTTGTACTGAAAATCTTAATTGTTTATTTTTTAAATTTTTAACAAATTTATTTTTTCAAAATAGTTGCCATTATTATCTATACATTGCTGCCATATTAATGCCTTTGCGATAGAACTCCGACGATCTAGACTGCACAAACTGTGTGAAAGCATTTTGTACTGCCTCCTGGGAAGAAAACTTCTTGTCACGTAGATAATTGTCCAAATCACGAAAAAAATGGTAATCCGTTGGAGCAAGGTCTGGTGAATACGGAGGATGACGAATGGTTTCTAAGTGCAGTTCCTGAAGGGTCAAAATGGTTTCTCGTGCTGTGTGAGGTCTCGCGTTGTCGTGGAGCAATAATGGTGAAGATCGATTCATGAGTCGGGGCTGTTTTACTGCTAGTTTTGTCAGCATGGTTCGGAGTTCGGCACAATAGACATCTGCCGTAATTGCTTGACCAGATCGAAGAAAACTATAGTGAATAACACCATGCTGAGACCACCAAACAGTTACCATTACCTTTTTATTGGTAAGTTTTGCTTTAGGACACTGTTGTGGCATTTGACCTGGGGTCAGCCATTGCATTTTTCTTTTCCGGTTATCATAAAGAATCCACTTTTCATCACATGTTACAATTCGATCCAATATTCCTTCATTTCTGTACCGGTTCAACAAGGCAACACAAGTTTCAACACGCGTTTCTTTCTGCAGATCAGTGAAATCATGAGGCACCCATTTTTCGTATTTTTTTATTTTATTGATTTGACGCAAGTGAGTCAATAAAGTGAGTAAGGTAACGTTAAACCATGCCGCTAATTCCTGGGTAGTTTGACTAGGATCGGCTTCCACTATCTCTCTTAATTCATCGTTATTCACCTGTGTGGGCGGTTTTCCTCGTGGCTCGTTCTTTAAGTCGAAATTTCCATCACGAAAGCGTTTAAACCAAAATCGCACGGTGCGTTCATTAGTAGACCCCTCTCCAAACGCAGCATTGATATTGCGGGCTGTTTCTGCCGCGTTAGTTCCGCGTCGGAACTCGTATTCAAAAATCACTCGAATTTTCGCAGTATCCATCTTTCTTGTCTAAATTGAATAACAAAAACAATTGAAAGTCGATATTCAAATGTTTCACATTTTTTAAAAAAAGAACATTACAGAAACCATTTGAAAAAAGTTTCATTCGAAAACCTCAAACCATGAAGATTCTATGTCAATTCAAAGAACCTATTGCAATAAAACGGCAATTTCATACTTTAACCCCTATTATTAGTAAGATTATCCATAAAGGCCTAATTTTTCTTTCCACAGATAAAATATATAAATAAATAAATAAATCCTGTGACGAACACACAGCGCCATCTAGCCCCGTGGTAAGCTGCTAAGCTTGTGTTACGGTGACTAGACAACGGATATACTGCTTATATTTATTTTTCTTTTGTAAATACATACATATTATACATAGAAATACGCCCAGACCATATACAAATATTTATTTTAAAGCATAAATATTTGCACCCAGCGGGAATCGAACCCGCAACCTTCTGCATTGCAGCCAAGCGTTCGCCCGACGCGCCACAGAGGTCGTCAATAAGTTATAAGTAAGTATAAGTATAAATATCTGTCGAATAAGTTCAACCCCACCAAATATAAAAAAAGCCTTTAAATTTTGGGTCCTTTTAGATTTATTTTCTTTTTACCCGACTGCGCGACGCAAAGGAGGGTAATGTGTTTATCGGTCTATGTATGTATGTATGTATGTATGTATGTATGTATGTATTACTATGTATGTATGGATGTTTCTATGTGGCGTTCTAGAGGCCAAACGCGTGGACCGATTTTGATGATTCTTACGTCAATCGATTTGTCTTAATCTGGCGAGTGTGGTTAAAGACATGACAGTAATCCAAATTAACTTTTGTCACAACCAGACGCCATATTGTCAAAATAAAACAATCCAAAATCGTCAAAGTATGTCAAGATGGGTATCGTTGAATAGATTTTTAAATATAAATAGTAGGTTTATTTCACCATTTTTCATTTTAAAGAACCGTTTAGGAAATATAACGGTTTAAAGTTAATTTACAATTAAGTATTCTTGCTTTTTATTACCAACGAACAAGTTTTTATTTTTGTTACGTAGTTACGCTTGGAACTATCAAAGTATAAGACGTGATGGTACAGGTGACAGGAATGCATTGATATAAACGAAAAAAATCTTATCTTACTAATATTATAAACGCGAAAGTTTGTATGTATGTATGTGAGGTTGTTACTCTTTCACACAAAAACTACTGAACCGATTGCGATGAAACTTGGAATATAGGTAGCTGGGGACCTGGATTAAAACATAGGCTACTTTTTATCCCGATATTCCCGCGGTAACGGGACTTACGCGGGTGAAACCGCGGGGCGCAGCTATATAGTATTTACATAAACTGTACCTACCTACCGAATAAAAGCCTAATAACACTTAGGTACTTACTTACCTAAAAACGTTAAAAGAATAATAATAAATTTAAACAATAAATAACTAAACCCTAACTGGAATAGAATAATATAAATAAATAAAGTTGAAACATTAAGTACCTAGGTACTTTCCTACTTAATTATAATATTAGTTATCTACTGAATAATGCACAGTATACATTATAACCTCCTAATGAAATAAATAGATTACGAGACGTACCTAACATCAATAAATGAAAATAACTAAAAAGCGTTAAATAAAAAAAATAATTTATAAAAAACAAAAAACCCGACTGCGTAAAAAACTCGATTAAAAAATACGGATAGAAACAACAAAAAAACCAAAAAGAAAAAAACAAGCCCAGTAATTTGAAATTACGCTGAGTAATAATAGTTTTGTAATCGATACACACAGAACACATAATAAATGAGTAAAAAATTACTCACAGTCGGGACCCATTGGAAAAATTAGATTGGTAAAAAGAATGGGTCGCGACTGTGAGTAATTTTTTACCATAGTGACGTTTTTCATTCGGTGGTGTTACATTTTATTTGTCAGATATCTCTATCTAGGGATTTGAAAAACCTGCCCTTAGTCGAATAAACGTCTTTAAACCAAAAGTCTAATGCCTAAATGCCACCTGTATGTGGGTACCTGAGTCTAGGCTTAGCTCATCGTCTATCCAGGTCACAATAAGTCACTAGTTCCTTTGACATTTACCTAGGTAGGTACAAATTAGCATACATAACTTAGTTGACCGAACGAGCGAAGCGATTGAGGTCCAGTGTAGACGGGCCTGGCGCTTGTATCTTTGTAACTTTGTATGTTTGTTCGACGATAACTTGAGTATCGTAGCTCCGATTTTCATGAATTTTGGTATGCGCAAAGTTTAGGTCAATAAAATTTATGAGTTCGAAGATGAGCCGGATAGTAGGGGGTTTGGGGAGATAAGGGGTCGTGAGGTCTCGGTTCGGGACGAACTCCTAGTGTATTCAGTGTACTTAGAATAATATACGATTTTAAACTTACATGCTGGTTTCACTACTAAAATTATACTGAACTAGCTGCGCCCCGCGGGTTTTCCCGCGAAAGTGAAAAAACGCGTTTTCACGAGCGCGGGCGGCCGAGCGGTTCTTGAGCGGTTGCACTTTTTCGTTCATTACTCGGGTTCTATTAATTGGATTTCGATGCAAAGTATACCACGACGGACGTTCTTCGAAAATAGAACTAAGTATCCAATATTGGAAACCTGATTTCAATCGGATTAGTAGTTTTTAATTGTTTAAGGAACATACAGAGAAACAGACAGACAGACATGAAAACCATTGAAATCTGGTTGTCAATATCGGATAGATCTATTTCGTTGTATACCTCGTTGTATACTTTACATCGAAATCCAATTAGTAGAACCCGAGTAATGGACGAAAAAGTCGGCTAAGCACTATTTCTACGCAGACGAAGTCGCGGGTAACAGCTAGTTGTAGGATAAGAAGTTTTAAAACGATCATGTGAATAAATTATTCATCAATTGCCGGCCGTCCCGTCTCCTAGTTATTTTTTTTATTAACTTAAAACTGTCCCCCATGTTGTAGACAATAAATAATGATAATAGCAACCGAAGCCGAGGGCCGGTACTATATCATGGCGATCAATTTGTTTTTATTACTGTCTAACGCCGATTTTATAAGAACAGGGTTGTCTATTCAATACACTAAATACGTAAATTTATTGAAATAGAACTATTCAATATTAAGAAAAATACAAACTCATAACACAAAACCTAACTTAAAAAATGAGCACATTAAAACACAAAATTAATAAAATTTAAACTAAAATAACCCATCTCCAAGATATGATACTCTAGTTATCGTCGAATAAACATACAAACATACGAACATACAAAGATACAAGCGCCAGGGCCGTCTACACTGGACCTCACTCGCTTCACTCGTTCGGTCAATATTTTTTTAAATTCATGTCTGTCTGTCTGTTTCCCTTTCTGTTCCTTATACAATTAAAAACTACAAATCCTATTGAAATCTGGGTTTTCAATAGGATTAGAAGGAAAGTTATCATCGTACAAACATACAAAGATACAAGCGTTAGGCCTGTCTACACTGGACCTCACTAGCTGCGCTCGTTCGGTCAATTAACAAATTTAAGTACCTACCTATCTACCTAAATGACCGATTAAAATCCCGCAGCCATTATTTAATTGAATATCCTAAATAATGGAACCCCAAACGGGTGTCAGCCCTGCAATATAGACCGCAAATTGTATCCGATAGGTGAGCCCAAAGTACCCAACCATTTGTTATAATAATTGTACCGAGGTCCAGGAACAATTGCTATATTGAATTTCTTTGCCTTTGGGATTAACAGTTGTATTCCCAAACGCTTTTATGGTGGTGTAAAGCTTTGTCTTGCTCTTTCTTATTCTCAAACGATCTTATACGTAAACTTTTTAAAATTAGACGATTTATGCTCTTATGCCTACTCTGTTGCTGTTACTGTTGTAGCATAGTCGAACCATTAATTGCGTCAAAGTAAAAAATAAATTGCGATCCAAGAAAAGCAAAAGTCTTCATCATCATCATCATCATCAGCCTGTTGCAGTCCATTGCAGGACATAGGCCTCTCCAATTCCATCAGGATCAATTTTCGGCTTCTCACACCCAGTTTGTGCCAGCCGTCTTCTCGTCGCTCCACCGTGCCTGAGGACGTCCTACACTACGTTTGCCGAGACGCGGTCTCCACTCTAGAACTCGTTTACCCCAACGGTTGTCGGTTCTACGGCTAATATGGCCAGCCCACTGCCACTTCAGCTTGCTTATCCGGTGAGCTATGCCGAGCACCTCATTTCGATGCGATCCCTCAGAAAAACGCCGAGCATAGCTCGTTCCTTAGCCCGCTAAGCGACTTTGAATTTGTGGACCAACCGTGCTGTTAGTGTCCACGTTTTGGCTCCGTATGTCATGAGTTCATGAGACGCTTGGTATACCAAACTTAGAGACGCGAGTTTAAATCTCGCTGCGAGTGAATTATTGTAGATTTATTTTCCTTTAAAATCTTTCTAAATATCCAAACTTTCACTACTAAATTACTTATTAACGGGGTGTTTACCATGTTTAATAATTTATTTGCGGAGCTCGATATTTCGCTAGCAATTTCCACTAACTTGTTCACGAGACTGGAGAATGCGGGTAGGTGACGAATTATTAAACATGGTAAACACCCCGTTAATAAGTAATTTTAGTAGTGAAAACAACAATGTTAGTTTAAAATCGTATATCTAAACTTTTGCCTTTATTAGTAGGAGTATAATAGCGATTTTGAAATATCTCTAAATTTTAATTGACCGAACAAGCGAAGCGAGTGAGGTCCAGTGTAGACGGTCCGATCTTCATGAATTTTGGTATGCGCGTACTTTAGGTCAATAAAATGTATGAGTTCGAAGATGAGCCGCATCGGTAGGGGGGTTGGGGAGATAGGGGGTCGTGAGGTCTCAGTTCGGGGTGAACTACTAGTTATCATCAGCTTGGATACCAACCGTACAAAACCAATAAACTTTTTAAATTCAAACGATTTGTTAACATAGTTTCATTGTCCGGGTTTTAATCGCGTGTTATTATTTATTCATCTTAGGTACCTCGACGTTTCGATCATGTTACAATGATCTTGGTCGCAAGGCGAGAGTCCCCTCGCCTCGCTACGTACAAAACCATATTATTACTACCACAGACAACGATTATTAAAAAACCTCCCCATAATAGTTAGACCGGACAGTTCGTTATGATAATTGCTCCATAGGGGTCGAAGTATAATAGTTTTTATTGAATTTCATACACCTGTTGGCCGCACTACAGGCAAAGGGGGACCTTTAAAAGGTACTTTATATTTTTATTAGCTACTTATTTTTTTATAAGGTGTTCTAAAATAATTGGAGAAAAGCGTGCATTTCTTACTAATATTATAAACGCGAAAGTTCGTAAGTATGTATGTCTGACTTTGTTACTCAATCACGCAAAAACTACTGAACCGATTGCAATGAAACTTGGAATATAGGTAGCTGGATACCGAGAACAACATATAGGCTACTTTTTACGCCGATATTCCCGCGGGAACGGGACTTACGCGGGTGAAACCGCGGTGCGCTGCTAGTTATGATTATATGTACTTACTTAGTACTTACTAGCTGCTCCCCGCGGTTTACTCGGGTTACTGTCGAGTAAGTACATAATTCATAATTGACCTTACCTACTGAAAATATATGTGGCAATATTTTTACGGCTACCGCCTACCTGACACCAATCCTCCTAGGGAGAAGAAGAAGACCAAGAAGTTTATCCGCTACCGCAAGTAGCATTTTATGACACCCACCCACGGAAAGAGATGACTCTAGTTTGCTACGTAGCAAATCAGAACAGGAACAAATATCTAACCATAAATTTCCCGGCCAGAACCAAACCCGCAACCCCCAGCATTGCAGCAGCATTCACCAACACACCACAGAAGCCAGCAAAATCATTTACTTAATTAAAAGTTCCTTACTCCATCCGCTATTAATTTCGGTGTCCACTTTGTACGAAAGACAAATAACAGAGCTATAGATAGATAGCTAGGTATTATAGATGTAATCCGTAAACTTCAAACAACAATAAGAGATGGCGCCTGCGGCGGTACCACTGTGGAGTGCCGACTGAATTATCTAGGAGGGATGCAGACTTGCAACTTGTAAAGAGGCCGAGCAACAGACAACGAAGCTCGGACCCGGCACGGCCGGGAAACGGTCTAATATAAACTAGTAGTTCGCTCCGAACTGAGACCTCACTACCCCCTATCTTCCCAACCACCCTACCGATCCGGCTCATCTTCGAACTCATAAATTGACCTAAACTACGCGCATACCAAAATTTATGAAGATCGGAGCTACAATATTCAAGTCATCGTCAAACAAACATACAAAGATAAAAGGCGCCAGGCCCGTCTACACTGGACCTCACTCGCTTCGCTCGTTCGGTCAATCATCCCTAAAACGGAAAACATTGAATTCGCGGTAGCGTTACTTCAATGGCTTCTACCAAATGTCTTATTTCTGCCAAATCTACTGTTAGGATTGAGATTAATGGCTATAGATAGCTAGATGAAACCGATAAACTTCAAACAACAATAAGAGATGGCGCCTGCGGCGGTTCCACTGTTGTGTGATTGTGTGCACAGCGGATTATCTAGGAGACCTACAGACTGGCAACTTTACCCAATATACCCTTAGACTAGAATTGCCAACCGTACTATATAATATAGTATTACTAGCTGCGCCCCGCGGTTTCACCCGCGTAAGTTTCTTTACTATAAACCTCACGGAGCCCGAGACCTTTCCAACGAATGCAAAACCGTGGAAATCGGTTCGTGCGTTCTGGAGTTATAGCGTCAGGAAGGAAAACCCGACTTATTTTTATATAGTAAGAAGATTAGTATAATCGTAGTATTGTCGTACTTTATGTTGTTATAGTTAACAACATAAAGTACGCAAAAATACTATATTTCTACTTTAAAAAGTTTATTTTGTTTTCCCGGAAAAAAACACGGGTGAAAGTGTGACACTTTTCCTGTGTTAATAGTATCATTGGTTCACCTAAATTATTTTCTCTTAGGCCAACAAAGTATACTACTGAAATTAATAGGTTAAGTGCCAAAAATATATGTTTTTGTGTTCTAAAAGTACGACACTCAATTTTTGTATTTTTATCTCTTGCAAACAGTTGGTTAAAAAAATACTATTTTTATTGGGGGCGTACTATATTTTTTTTAGCACCAAATACTATATTTTAGGGAAAAAGTGTTGGCAACCCTACCTTAGACTGAAACAAAAAAGGGTAGATATGCTACTTTCGGCCGAATACTGAAACGCTACTCAACATTTGAGAACTAATTAAACAAAGAAGTAGCTCTCAAACTCCAAAATTAATTTTAAATTTAGAAACTGCTCAATAATATAAGAACCTCTCAAATTTTAAATGACGTTTCTGTATTCGGCTGTTTGTCTCACGACAACTTTACTATCTACCGTCATTTATCTCAACCGTAAACTACCCCAGAACTGGATCGGTGTTGATCTCATAGAAATAGTACTACTTCGTAACTAGAAAGCTTACTTGGTCAAAAAACGGTCTTGCTCGATGTTAGAGAGTTCCCAGTCTGTCCTTTTTTCACTTTAGCGTTCGGCGGTTGGTTAGATAAGGACAGACTGGAACCAACTGGGTTAGACATGACTGTTTTGGTTTATCAAAGCAAAAACTTTCTTAACCTTAGAGAACATGATTGAAATTGATATTTCTAAAGCTGTCAAGGGTGCAATCTTTTGTGTGCATCAGAATGGCGGGTGTACAAATGCAAATTATCATGAATCTAATATGGCTCAAATCTACCTTAATTCTACCTAATTCTACCAATAAAGAAATTAATAGTACCTCTCTGTACGCATAGAAAACTCAATAAATATGTGAGCCGCCAATCTGACGTCAGGATGGCGGGTGTATTCCTTTTCTGGGCGAAATATCATTCGTCAATATTTATATTCACTGCCATATAAATCTACCTAATTAGTACCTTACAGAACCGTACGTAATAATCAAATTCAGGCAAGGGCTAGAGAGTAATCTTGAAAATAAAATTTCGAAACTTTAAATTTCTGCAATGTTGGTATTTAGTAATGGCGGGCGTGTCGAGAATCTACGCTAAAAAAAGATTGTACTTTTTTATAATTATGGCCGTTTAGAAAGTAGCCAGTGTCAAGTATTATGATATAATTGAATCGAATTACTCTTATGTTAGCCATTTGACAAATACATTTTTTATTTACGAAATAAAGACTATTGACTATAAAGTCAATAGTCTTTATTTCGTAAATGATAACGATAACTTGGCTGTTTCTATAATGCAAATATTATTATTATACATGAAGTTTGAGACTTTCGAATTACTCTTATGTTAGCCATTTGACAAGTACATTTTTAAAATAGTAGTATAATTTATACTACTATTACTAAAATTTATCAATTTAATTCCTTGAAAGTATACAAGTGTAATGAAAACCAAACGTGGACTTTCGCGATGTCTCAAACTTCATGTGATAATAATATTTGGATTATAGAAACAGCCAAGTTATCTTAATCATTTACGAAATAAAGACTATTGACTTTATAGTCAATAGTCTTTATTTCGTAAATAAAAAATGTACTTGTCAAATGGCTAACATAAGAGTAATTCGATTCAATTATAACATAATACTTGACACTGGCTACTTTCTAAACGGCCATAATTATAAAAAAGTACAATCTTTTTTTAGCGTAGATTCTCGACACGCCCGCCATTACTAAATACCAACATTGCAGAAATTTAAAGTTTCGAAATTTTATTTTCAAGATTACTCTCTAGCCTTTGCCTGAATTTGATTATTACGTACGGTTCTGTAAGGTACTAATTAGGTAGATTTATATGGCAGTGAATATAAATATTGACGAATGATATTTCGCCCAGAAAAGGAATACACCCGCCATCCTGACGTCAGATTGGCGGCTCACATATTTATTGAGTTTTCTATGCGTACAGAGAGGTACTATTAATTTCTTTATTGGTAGAATTAGGTAGAATTAAGGTAGATTTGAGCCATATTAGATTCATGATAATTTGCATTTGTACACCCGCCATTCTGATGCACACAATCTTTTAGGAGCGAAGGCGATTGTGACATGTCTCCGGTTAATGTACTCCCTTACTTACAAAATATTATTTACACTTGACTAAGTTATGTGTATGACGTTTGTCTCTGTCTGTCAACTTTGAAACTTCATGTGACAGTAAAAGACAAACGATGCATAGTTATGCAGGGCATTAATTAGCGTTTATAAGTAAGGGGGCTAGAGTCTAGTTGTAGATACCCTGACTTTCATTCCGAGGGTCATATCGTAACATAACATAATAAGTCCGTTAATTTGTCCCACTGCTGGGCAAGGGCCTTGTCTTAGAGGGGTAAGGCAGTAAGTCGCCACGGGAGCCTACCCGGATTGGCGAATGTCCTATGTCTTAGGACCGTGGTGATTTCTAGGACATTTCGATTTCCTCACGATGTTTGAAGGTCAAGGTCAAGGTTTTGAATAGCAACTGACCGCGCGTCTTTTTCTTTAAGAAAAAATCAAGTGTGCTATTAAAACATCGCTCTTACGGTAAAGGAAAACATCGTAAGGAAACCCACGGCTTGAAGTAACTCAATCTACTCAAAGCCCAGTTATTAGTTGCGGAAACGCACAGGTAGTACACAATCACAAATAAAGTGGCTGAATTCGGTTTTCCATATAGCTTTGATTCTAAAGCTACAGCTCTATTGGTTGCCTGGAATAGATGACTCTCAGGCGATAAAGTCGCCTAATGTGCCACTAGACGTCTCTGTATTTTTTTTTAAGTTTTTGGTACAATAAAACATTTATCTTTTTATCTATCACTGGCAATTATTTAGTCGGCCGAACCTCTAAAGTTTAAACAATTGACAGGCTAAAAAAATTGCCAGTCTACAATCCCTTCATAAGATTTGGACCGCCCGCGGGTACAGACTGCCCTATCCTAGATTAGCAATTAGACTCCCACCACCCCGCACTCGACACCCGTGTCAAACAAGCCTCCCGAGGGATGAATATCTGACGAGGGGATGAAATTTTAATTTATTATTATCCCTCCTCTGATTATAATAGGTGGTGTAAAGTTATTTCATTATGTTTTACGCTTGTGCGGGGTAAGCAAAGCCTGGCGTGTTCCTACGTTGGATGGGTTTCAAACGATTACAGTGCAATAGTGGTAGTTCACTATTAGTACGAGAAATTGGCTAAATTGTCCTATATTGCTGACAGAAGCCATAACTAATAAAAATAAAGAAAAGATACTTCCTCCTCTTTTGGAAGTCGGTTAAAAATTAACACTTAGCGACAAAACTACTCAGTTCAATGAGTTTTTTTTAACAAAAAAAAGTTCAATAGGGTAGCCATATATTCAAATGGATAATATCTATATGTATGACAAAACCACAATATTTCAAAATACAATAGACAAGGAGACACCCCAATTGGCAAAACCACTCGTACTAAACTAGGGTGACCAATTATCCACGCGTTTCTAATACCCTTTGTAAATAATCAAGTTATTTGCTTGCGGACGAAACTTGTTAGGGATTTGCGGTAACCACGCTTTAGGTACGTGTTTTTGAGGATAATAATTGTTGTAATAAAATTAAGGGTTCTAAAGTTAAGTGAAGTTCGGATCCTGGTTTAGGTAGTGGTTTAATTAACAAATTGATTGAATTAGCGAAGATTAGGTTCCTTTTACAGATCGTATTTCTCTACTGATCTTAAAGTAAATACTAACTGCGCCCCGCGGTTTTACCTGCGTAAGTCCCGTTCCTGCAGGAATATCGGGATGAAAAGTAGCCTGTGTTATTCCAGGTCTCCAGCTATCTACATTCCAAGTTTTATCACAATCGGTTCAGTAAATTTTGCATCCTATGTCCTTCTCCAAGGTCCCATCTATCTCTATACCAAAATACATCGAAATCTTTTCTACAGTTTGGACGTGAAAGAGTAACAGACAAAAATATAAACACCACGATATTAAAACCGAAAAATGTGTTTATTTTCTATCGAACATCACGAAAACAGAAGTAAAGAATATTATATAAGTACTAGCTGCGCTCTTCGGTTTGACTCGCGTAAGTTTTTTTACAAAATTAAAACATAATAAGACCCTTCTCTTAATCATAACGAACACAACGCACAAAGCATCATCGAAATCGATCCAGCCGTGCATGCGTGGTGCTATGACCACGCGAAATAGGGATTCATTTTTATATTTGAGGTAAAAAATCGTTAATAATTAAAATGAAAAAATTACTCAATTCGGAATTCCAATTTTTACAATTTTTCACAAAATCAATTCCGTCCCACCGCATCTGCACCTGTGGTCACCCTACAGACACATATCTCATTATAACAATGCATGGCCACCCTGCGGGGTGAATATTGCGCATTTCTGTCTGTCACTCCATCATCTCGCTCGTTACCTCACTTATTTTACGTGTTCGCTACTGTAAAGCTTTGCACAAACGTAGTAGGTAGCAGTGGTTATAAGCTTTATTAGATTACGGTTTGTACTTTGTGCCCTCTTAGCTCAGTGGGTTCTTCCCTTTTGCTCCATTGTTTTTGTCATATAAATAGGACAAATGGGAATCTCGATTGTGTAAAAAATATGTAAGAAGTGTCTTTCTATGTATAAATAATAATAATAATAATAGCCCGCAGGGCACCTTGAGGCCAGGTGTCGGGGAGTAGCGACCCCGCGGCTTCCCGAGTGCTCCAGGGGGAAGTCACCGTTCCTCACCTCCGGCTTGCCTTAGTTGGCTGGTCGGAGTGAACACTGACGAGGAAGCGGTCCCCCGCCTTTGGCTTGCCTTCACCGGCCGGTCAGAGTGGAGTCGCGAGAGCAGAAATGCTCGGAGGATGGACGCCTCACGTCAGTGATGAGTTGGCCCGCTCCACAGGATCTCGACCTAGGATGGTTTAAAATCCAGTGAGGTCCCTCCATCCTTCAGCCTCTCACGCCCCTGTTGCCCCCTGGCTGTAATTTGCTCGGCTTAATTAGGGTGGCCCAGTTTGTGAGTTGGCGAGTCTCCGTCTGCCATTTTTACGTGTTTGTTGAACATTGTTACGGCAGGCGCCATATTCCCCATAGTTCTCCCCAGTACCCGATCCACTACCAACCCATTTCCATAGCCCAAGTAGTTTTTACCCGTAGTTTATTCATAGTTCTATCCGACCCGGGGGTTGTCCTTGGCTGCATTTTATAGTGCAGACAGGGATAATTGCCGGTTTAGTGTCCATCACATATTTTAAAATTAAAATGTTACTAAAACGAGCCTCTACGTGTTGGCTTCGGCCCCACGCACACCTTCCAAAGGTCCGGGTGCTCCATAGCCCCGAGAATCCAAAATGGTAACAACAAATAATAATAATAAATAAATAAATTCTGTGAATGTTTTGTCCATGTTTTGCACCGATTTTGAAAATGAAAGTAACCTACACCTTCAAGAAACACAATTGAATAATATGCCCCCGAAATTAAACAATTTACACGCATTTGAACTAGGTTTCACAAAAAAAAACATTTAGCTACACAACTCTTCATCGCGTTCCCGCCAAAACTCTCTCAAATGTTGACATTGACAATGACAAATTCAATGTCAAAATCTAGTACTTGAATCCCAATGCTTTGAAATAAAACGATTTTAAAAAGGGTATCTTCCTATTCACACAGTCCCCGATGCCCGGCAGCCATTTGTTCCCCACACTGAACGCAGGGATTTGTCCGCACTAATCCACAATTCATTGTCACAATACATACTCCAATTGACAGATGTGGTGTTTTTTATAACAATGCGATGTTTTTTGGGGATCCGTGATGGTTTTTAAAATCTAAAAACAATACTTCGTTTCTAAATGTTATATTTATGTAAGTACTAGAGGTTCTGCGACCAGTAGACCTCGCGAGCACCATGCGAACACAGAATTTTTTGAAACAATTACAATGTATTTAAAACATAAGTATTCAAATACTCTATTTGTGGGAGAAATACCCCACCAATCAAAAATCCCCCACCAATCAAAATCCCCCACGACCAAAAATTTACATATACTCATAAAACTTGTAAGTATACCAAGTTTCATCAAAATCTATTGAGAAGTACGACCTGTAGAGGAGATCCAACATACAGAAAAAAGACAATTTGACCAAACTGAAGCATAGACGCTTCGCTCGCTATAGCTTCTCGGTCAATGTAATTGATTGATTGACGCGAGTGTAATTTTACACATAATCACAAAAAAACCCCATGAGTTCTTGTATTGTGTTTTTTATTTTGGAAATAATTTTGTGGAATTAATTTTCATATTTTTATTACCTATGAAAACGTGGTTGCACTTACGTAACCTACGGAACACTAAACTGAATAACTCGACTCCCCTTGACCATACTTTTATAAGTATTTTAGTTAGAGATATGCATTGAAATTGGATATGTACGATAATTTAGGGAGATTATTGCTACCAATAAAAAATGCTTTATTCTGTTTCTTTGGTTGTGATTTGTAAAAACACCAACTAGCTGCGCCTTGCGGTTTCACCTGTGGTTGATATCACTTCCCGTTATAGGTATGTGACTTTGTTACTCTTTCACGCAAAAACTACTGAACCGATTGCGATGAAACTTGGAATATAGGTAGCTGGAGACCTGGAAAAACACATAGGCTATTTTATATCCCGATACTCCCGAGGGATCGGGACTTACGCGGGTGAAACAGCGGAACGCAGCTAGTAATAGTAAATAATATTACGCGATTAAGACGCGGTAAAATATACCTTACCTTAAACCTAATTTACATTACGAAACTAGTGTCATGCATTTTTCCTAGTAAATTAATGTAATTGGTTTTATAATTGTGTTATTTGACTATAAACAAATAAATAAATAAATTTTGGAGTCATAATTTCACAAAAGCAGTCTCGCAGCAGATACTGGAAGCAATTTTATCAAATAGACTAGCTGCGCCCCGCGGTTTCACCCGCGTCTCTTCCTATCCTGTAACGTTAATGATCCCTCACGTATGTCATACCAAGTATTGCTTAACGATAATTCAAAGTACTATATAATATTTCTACCTCTAAACCAACCCTGTACCAAGTTTCATGAATATCGGGTCACCCGCTCTTTTTCACCCATCACGTATGTTGTACTAAGTGTTGCTTAACCCGTACGATCATTCAAAGTACCCTATATGTATATTATTTCTACCTCTAAACCAACCCTGTACAAATTTCATTCATATCGGTTCACGGGTTGTTGTGTTAGAAATAGAAATACACGACTTTATTTTTCATAGCTGCCGTCCCGCAGTTTCACTCGCGTAAGTCCCGATCCCGAGGGAATATCGGGATCAAAAGTAGCCTATTTCATATCTGGATAATGTAGCTTTCTATTAGTAAAAGAATTTTTGAAATAGGGCTAGATGTTTTTGAGATTACCCCCAAAATACATACATACATACTTAGGAGGTTACGTAACCTCTTTATAATATGAATTAATTATACCAACATAAAACAAAATATTAAGAATCAAAAGTACAATGAGATATTGCAAAATAATTTTTAAAAAGCACTGCAGTTTGGTGACACAACCGTCTCGCATGGAGCCGACCGATTGAGCCGCGCGGCATGATGCCTCACAGAGTTGACTGGCCACCCTCATCATAGTCGCCCGCTACGTGTATAATATGCACGCTTGGTACTTAGTAATTATTTATTGTGGAGTTATTTTAAAACTGTAATATCTCGTGAGATATTCATTGAAATCAAGTGATGTTAAGGACAATTATGTTTAAAATTAAATACTTTTAATGAATAACGTATTTATTTGGATAAGGATTAATATCATATTTACAAAATTACCTTCGGAAACAATGAATTGTCCTACAATAAATTTCATTACTCTAAAAGATGTTATATTGAGTCAACCTTAAGAGTTAGACATATGCTGTCGCGGACTATTTATTAGATCCTTTTTAGAGGAAGAATTCTCTCATATATGGTTTTTATGTAACTCTGACCGTTTACTCAGCGCACGCGACAGAATCTCGGAACAGGGTGATTTTTTTCCCGTTTTTGCAACATTTTTCATGGATGCTCCGCTCCTATTAGTCGTAGCGTAATGTAATATAGCCTATAACCTTCCTCGATGAATGGACTATCAAACACAAAAAGAATTTTTCAAATCGGACCAGCAGTTCCTGAGATTAGCGCGTTCAAACAAACAAACAAACAAACAAACTCTTCAGCTTTATAATATTAGGGGTTAAAGTATGAAATTGCCGATTTGTACTGAAAATCTTAATTGTTTATTTTTTAAATTTTTAACAAATTTATTTAATCAAAATAGTTGCCATTATTATCTATACATTGCTGCCATCTAATGGGAAGGTTATTAATGCCTTTGCGATAGAACTCCGACGATCTAGACTGCACAAACTGTGTGAAAGCATTTTGTACTGCCTCCTGGGAAGAAAACTTCTTGTCACGTAGATAATTGTCCAAATCACGAAAAAAATGGTAGTCCGTTGGAGCAAGGTCTGGTGAATACGGAGGATGACGAATGGTTTCTAAGTGCAGTTCCTGAAGGGTCAAAATGGTTTCTCGTGCTGTGTGAGGTCTCGCGTTGTCGTGGAGCAATAATGGTGAAGATCGATTCATGAGTCGGGGCTGTTTTACTGCTAGTTTTGTCAACATGGTTCGGAGTTCGGCACAATAGACATCTGCCGTAATTGCTTGACCAGATCGAAGAAAACTATAGTGAATAACACCATGCTGAGACCACCAAACAGTTACCATTACCTTTTTATTGGTAAGTTTTGCTTTAGGACACTGTTGTGGCATTTGACCTGGGGTCAGCCATTGCATTTTTCTTTTCCGGTTATCATAAAGAATCCACTTTTCATCACATGTTACAATTCGATCCAATATTCCTTCATTTCTGTACCGGTTCAACAAGGCAACACAAGTTTCAACACGCGTTTCTTTCTGCAGATCAGTCAAATCATGAGGCACCCATTTTTCGTATTTTTTTATTTCATTGATTTGACGCAAGTGAGTCAATAAAGTGGGTAAGGTAACGTTAAACCATGCCGCTAATTCCTGGGTAGTTTGACTAGGATCGGCTTCCACTATCTCTCTTAATTCATCGTTATTCACCTGTGTGGGCGGTCTTCCTCGTGGCTCGTTCTTTAAGTCGAAATTTCCATCACGAAAGCGTTTAAACCAAAATCGCACGGTGTGTTCATTAGTAGACCCCTCTCCAAACGCAGCATTGATATTGCGGGCTGTTTCTGCCGCGTTAGTTCCGCGTCGGAACTCGTATTCAAAAATCACTCGTATTTTCGCAGTATCCATCTTTCTTGTCTAAATTGAATAACAAAAACAATTGAAAGTCGATATTCAAATGTTTCACATTTTTTAAAAAAAGAACAACACAGAAACCATTTGAAAAAAGTTTCATTCGAAAACCTCAAACCATGAAGATTCTATGTCAATTCAAAGAACCTATTGCAATAAAACGGCAATTTCATACTTTAACCCCTATTATTAGTATAGATACCTAAATATTACAGCTGTGTCTACGCAGTTATTTTGTGAAAATTACTAAAATTGCATTGCAGTACTTTCGTATTGTAAATTCCGTTTATCTTATTCATATATCGAATAAACTTGTACAAATATTTTAAAGGAAAAATTCATCTTCAAAAAGTTCAAACCTCGCCGCGAGTGAATTCCCTTCGCGACCAAATACATTGCAACACGATCGAACCGTCGAGGTAAAAGAATTTAAAAATAATAATACGCTTTTAAGACCTGTACCCCTACCATTAGTTGCTACGTAAATACCTAAACTTTTTACGTAGCAACTCATAGTAGGGATACCATGAGTTGCTACGTAAATACGTAAACTGAAATTTGAACACTTTGGCTATGTCCGCAACGCAAAATATCGGGTCGCGCGGCCAACATGGCCTGACTGGTGCGGCATGGAACACGCGGAGCTCGCTGTGTTCAAGGTCAAACTGTTAACATTACAGTTTACGTATTTACGTAGCAACTAATGGTAGGGGTACCGGGTAAAATATAAATATTTAAATATCGAACATCTACACAGTAGGAAGTGCTGTCTGAACGTCCAATTTAATGGTACTATACCTCTATTCTATACCCCCCAATCTCTCGAGCGTGAAGAAACTCAACGTCCGGCGGTTACAGTTCAAATACGGGCTTAATATATTTTTGATGGCATCGTACGATTTGACTATATTGCCAGTGTCAAGTGATTATTACTTATATTAAGGGGGAAGGATACCTACTCGTTCTACATTCAAACGTCGCGTCGTCGACTGTTTCCTCCCTGAATGAATATGTTATAGCAAATTATACAAGGTGTCACGGGTAAGCCCTTTTAATCCGAAAGAGGGTTGTTCTAGACGTCTAGGTGAACAACTTTTGTTCTACAACTTTTGAAAATTCGAAGTAGTTTTCGAAAATTTTAAGTTTAAAGTTTACTTGAAAATCAGCTGTTTCTCAGAGTTCGAGGTCATTGACCTTATCTTGTACTTTCATTTAGTTTAGTTGACAACAATCGAAACTACAATTACGTTTATCTTCAAAAGCAGCTGTTTTTTCAGCGAACCATAACTTCAAAATTTTCAAAAAATAAGATAGAATTTTCAAAAGTCGTAGAACAAAACTTGTTCGCCTAGACGTCTAGAACAACCCCCTTTCGGCTTAAAAGGGCATACCCGTTACATCTTGTATACTAGCTGCGCCCCGCGGTTTCTCCCGCGCAAGTCGCGATCCCGCGTTGTTCTTACACCTACCTACCGCAATGCTTAAACTTAAACGGACGACCAGGGAAGTACTGGCTTCAACAGTACTTCAATGTAAGTGGTGAAGTAAGGCAGAATTTGTATGTCAGTAAGTGATGATGACGATCGATGATGATGAATGACGATCAATGATGATGGATGACGATAGATGCCGATGGTTCAACAACGAAATTACGCAATTTTTATTTTTTATCCGGATATCAAGTCCGGTAAAAAGTAGCCTATTTATTTATTTATTATATATGTTATGTTAATCGAAGTCTTAAGCTATCTGCATACCAAATTTCATTGAAATCGGTCCAGCCGTTTCCGAGATTAGCGCGCACAAACGCACATACAAACGGACAAACAGACAAAAAGTTGAACACGGAAATGGGGTCTGTTACGTTAGTACATACCCCTAAAAATAGTTTTTTCAAAATATCTTTTAAAAACAGACACCGGTAAGTTACGATTTTATTATAAGTATATAGATATAGATAAATAATATAAATATAATTATATCCGATCCTACTTCCTACTAATATTATAAAGCTGAAAGTTTGTGAGTATGTGTGTATGTATGTAAGGGTGTGTGTATGGGTGTTCGTTACAATCACGCAAAAACTACTGAACCGATTACGATGAAACTTGAAATATAAGTAGATGGATACCGGGAATAATACAAAGCTACATTTTATCCTGAAATTCCCGCTGGAACGGGACTTACGCGGGTGACACCGCGGGGCGCAGCTAGTATAATACAATTTATTTATATCTAAGCTTTCGCGTTCATAAAAATAACTAGCTGGACCCCGTAGTTTCTCTTAATTTTGTAGGAATTTTTCATTCTCTTATTAGTCACCTTTGTTAGTACACATACACTAGGGCACAAGATAATCATATCGATCCCATTCCAATCCTGTTTCCTGTAGAACATGCGGGCGGCCGTATCCGAGATTAGCGCGCACAAACGCACAGACAAACATCCAAACGGACAAACAGACAAAAAGTTAAACACGGAAATGGCGTCTGTTACGTTAGTACGTACCCCTAAAAATAGTTTTTTCAAAATATCTTTCAAAAACAGACACCGCTAAGTTACGATTTTATTATAAGTATACAAAGTGTAACGGGTATGCCCTTTTAAGCCGAAAGGGGGTTGTTCTAGACATCTAATCCTGTTTCCTGTAAAACATGCGGGTGAAGCCGATGGCAGAAGCTAGTAGTATATTTTAATAACTTTTATCTTTTTATTCTGCTTTCCCGGTACTTACGACGAAATTCTCTTTAAATAAATGTCTTTTCGAATTGATAAATGCATTTGTAAACGGAAATTAAACGCATCAGTTGCAGAATGGCTATATTTTAGCAAACTATCAGGGAGTCTACTCTGGTAACGAACGGACGAAAATTTTTACTCGCTGTTTGCTTCTTACTAATGTTATTTAATAAACGCTAAAGTTTATATGTTTTATTTTATTTTATTAAAGTTTATATGTATGTGACTTTGTTACTCTTTCAGGCAAAAACCGCTGAAACGATTGCGGTGAAACTTGAAATATAGTGCTTAGTTTGGGCCTAAATTGCGCTGTGTGTAATGTCGTGCAATATTTATTTTTATTTTATTTATTTTAAATAGGTAGCTGGAGACCTGGAATAAAACATAGGCTGCTTATTATCCTGATATTCCCGCGGGAACGGGACTTACGCGGGTGAAACATGGGGACGCAGCATAATTTCAAATGCGAAAGTTGAGATATTTGAATGTTTGTGTATCAATCACGCAAGAACTACTAAACCGATTGCGATGAAACTTGATAGGTAAGCCGATAGCTGAAGATCTGGATTACAATATAGGTTTTTAATCCCGAAATTTCCACGGAATAAGAACTTACGCAGGTAAAACCGCGGGAAGCTGCTAGTTCTTAATAAATTCCTCATGAAATTGAAAAGAAAGCTTAGAAAATGGCCTTTTTTCCCGTAAATAATGGTAGATCAGTCCAATGGAGCTTGCAAGACAAATGTCTCTTGTATCTCCCGCGGGGGGTGAATTAGGAATCATTTGCGCTGTGGAACCAATTTTCACCGATACAAGATTTAATAAAACGGGATTGCCATTCAAAATGCACTACACACAGAGGTATCTAGCCCTAAACTTAGCACTAGGCTTGTACTATGGGTACTAGACGACGGATATACTACATATTAAGTATACTTTTTTTTTGTAAATACATACATCTTACTTTTTATGTTACTAATATTATAAAGGCAAAAGTTTGTATGTATGTATGTATGCGAGGTTGTTACCTATTCTTTCACGCAAAAACTACGGAACCGATTGCGATGAAACTTGGAATATAGGTAGCTGGATACCGGGAATAATACATAGGCTACTTTTTATCCCGATATTCCCGCGGGAACGGGACTTACGCGGGTGAAACCGCGCAGCCCAGCTGGTATTATGATACATAGAAAACACCCAGAACCAGAAACAAACAATTATGGTCAGCAGAAATATTTGTTTCCAGCGGGAATCGAACCCGCAGCCTCCTGCATTGCAAGCAGGCGTTCGCCCGCGACACGCCACAGAGGCCGTCAAAATATCAAAACGGTGTTCGGTGTGACAGTCGGATAGGTCTCGGCGCAAAATATAACATCGTTACATATTCAGAAAGTTCAAATTGAATCATTATTTCTAATCAGGAAGCTGAATTATAGCCCTACGAAGCAAATATAATATTATGTATCTCCATTTTATTTCATTTCACGAAATTTATGGGAATTATTCTAGCTCGTCCCGCGGTTTCAACTACCTACGTAAGTCCCGATTCCACAAGAATAACTGAATTTAAAATAGCCCATGTGGTAATCCAGTGGCTCTATTCTGTAAAAACATAGCATGCGGAATGCCGGCGAACTGCAGGCGACATGCAGAAGATGTGCGTTAATTCGTATTCGGTAAATGTTATATTACTTAATTACTACTTAATTATTTAAAGAGCTCCCCTTGTCAATCAGCCAATCTGTATTTAAATAAATTATAGAATAGCTATTATTTTTACTCCTGCAACAAATCGACTTCTGCAATGCTCATGCATACCGCCTGTTTGTCGCATGCTATGTTTCGACCCACAGGATTCCTCCTATCTGCATTTAAAGTTTTATTACAATCAGTTTAAAACATTTGACAAGTAGCAGATAAAAATAAAATGATAAGTCCATTTATCTCGGGTTTTCGAAAGGAATTAGCGAAAAAAAAACTGAGTTATGGTGCTGAATGCCGACTTTCATCACTAATGCCGACTCTTCCAAATCACCAAACAATAATTCTTAATGCGGACTTTTAAAATTGTCTTACTATCTCTTCCTAATATACCGACTTTGCCCTGGGGCTCGATTCGGTAAGGACATAGCATACGAAATGCAGGCGACGTGCAGGAGATGTACTTTAATTCGTATTCTGTAAATGTAATTTTACTTAATTAGTTAAGTAGCCTTCAAAATTTAAGGCTTTTTTTTTATTTAATTATTTAAATAGCTCCCCTTGTTCCTCAGCCAATCAGTATTTAAAGAAGTTATAGAATAGCTATTATTTTTACTCCGGCAACTAATCGACTTCTGCAATGCTCATGCATCCCGCCTGCTTGTCGCATGCTATGTTTTTAGAGAATTGATTATGTCTTTATGTCAGTACCATAAAGCCGAAAAGTAAATTGTTCCACAGTTTGCGTAACTAGAATGCCGACAAAATGTATAGTCAAAAACAAATTGGCTCTGATTTTCAGACAAAAGATGTATTCGGAAAAGGTTATTCTCCGAAAAACAATGAAATAGTAATTACTAGAAAGCTTACTTTGTCAAATAAACGGTCCCGCTTCATGTTAGAGAGATCCTAGTCTGTCCTTTTTTCACTTTAGTGTTCGTCGGTTAGTTAGATAAGGACAGACTAGATCCAACTGAGTTCAACAGGACCGTTTTAATATATCAAAGCAAAAACTACCTTAACCTTAGGAAACATGATTGAAATTGATATTTCAAAAGTTGTCAAGTGCATAGTCTTCTAGGAGCGAACACGACGATGTAACATGTGTCTGCAATAAACATTTTATTGAAAAATGTCAAACGATATTTGACATTTGAAAAATATCGTTTGACTGCAATGATATTTAGGGTACATTTTAAAACGAGACTAGACCTTCCGGGCGGGTTTGGAATTTAATCAGGTTGCATTGTCATCTGGTTCTGAACTAGTCCCAAAGTTTCAGCCCGCTAGCTAGTCGGGAAGTGCCTCAAATTGAAGTTGCAAGATTTCGCCCGGACCGACAAACAAACAAATAAACAAACAAGAAAAGTGAGGGTATAAAAACGTGGGAAAATGGGATTTGGTATTGGCGATGTAGGTACCTACAGAAAATTTAGAATATCAGCCAAATCCTTTTAGGCTAAACCCAATACCTACCTAATAGGGCCCTTTTTAAGCATATTTGTCACGCTTAGTTCGTTCGCTACTTTATTACGCAAGGGGTGGTTAGGGACCGAGATTACAACCCTTTATTCAAACCAAAAAACCACCCCTGTGACCAATAAGCCGATTTTTATTAAGCACGTGGTAAATTTTGTCCACCGGGGTCCAATATGGTGTGGCTAGCGGGTATATAATTTATTTTTTATTGACATTCTTTTTTTCATTGTTATGGTTCCCGACCGAAAGGGTAAAGAGATAATGCTATTACTAAGAATCCATTCTTTTTTCTGTTCTTTTTAGGGTTCCGTAGCTAAAGGGTAAAAATGTTACTAAGACTCCAGCTGTCCGTCCGTCTGTCACCAGGCTATATCTCATGAACCGTGATAGCTAAACAGTTGAAAATTCCACAGATTATGTATTTATGCAGATACAGATACCGATACAGATACAGATTCTTTATTGATAACGAATAAATAAGTTACATGTCAAATAATAATAATTCAATACATCTTGTTTACATTATAATACTTCATTTTACATACCTAATATGTATTATACATTATGTATGATTAATTGATTTAATAAAATGTCCAAATTGAACAACAATTTGTATTTGATAAAATTCGTCAATAGAATAAAAGGAGTGCTCAATGAGCCACCTTCTCGGTTTATTCTTAATATTTATTGATGATATTTGCATCGTTTTTAATTGTGTCCGACAGCCGATTATACACAGATGGACCCATTATGTACACGGACCTCTCCAACTTGCAAAGTTTATGGTCCGGCGTGGCCGGAGGTGGGCAAATCTGTTACTGCGGAGATTGGATGTCTTCGTTCCTCTCAGTTTGAACTTCTCAAGGTTTTTGTAGGTGAATATTGCTATTTGATATATTAGCTCACAGGGAAGCGGCATGATATTTAGCTCCCTAAAAAGGTCCCTGCAAGACTCGTCGTCGGACAGGCCCATTATAGCCCGGATCGCCCGCTTCTGCATAGAAAATGCTCTGTCGGCGACCGCGGCCCGTGCCCACAGCTCCACACCATATGTGAGAATACTATGGACGGTCGCGTGGTAGCATTGCACAACAACGCTGCGGGCCACGGTCCCGGCGAGGCGGCGCAGTGCAAAGCATGTGCGGCCCAACTTGGAGCAGAGTATTTCGACGTGAGTCTCCCACGTTAGCACGGTCCCGGCGAGGCGGCGCAGTGCAAAGCATGTGCGGCCCAACTTGGAGCAGAGTATTTCGACGTGAGTCTCCCACGTTAGCCCGCTATCAATTTGGAAACCCAATAGTCTAGTTGATTTAACTACCGGCAGCGCGGTGTCCCCAGAAATGACTTTGTATTGAGGTGGAGTGTGGCCATTTAGGGGGAACGGCAGGACACAGGTCTTATCCTTGTTTAGGGCCAATCCGTTCGACCGGAACCATTGTTCAAGCTTGCGGACGACTGAGTTCAGTTTCTGTTCTAGCTTGAGTCTGGTTGGCGCGGATGTTGTCGCCATAACAACAAATTACTATTTAGGTAGCCCTTGGGTACGAAATCTCAAACAAATAATAAAAGGTAGATTAATTATTAATCGTCACACACCAAACTATAAAAAATACAAGACAAGAAGAAGATATGAAATAAATTTATAAATACTATCTGCGCCCGCGGATTCACCGACGTAAGTCCCGTTTCCGCGAGAATATGAATATAATATAATATAAAATAGCCTATGTCTTATTCCATGTGTCCAGCTACCTATGTTCCAAGTTTCATCGCAATCGGTTTAGAAGTTTTTGCGTGAAATAGTAACAAAGTCACATACATATATGCATACATTTAAACTTTCGCGTTTATAATATTAGTAAGATATGATTGCATAAGTAGTGGGGATCAATCACATAATAAAACAAACGTGTTTTTTTCATGATAATGTACGGAACCCATGGTGCGCGAGTCCTACTCGCACTTGTTTGACTTTGATTTTCTTTTTTTATTATTGTAAATTAGCGACGACGCGGTTTCCCTTGAATAATTAAACACATCAATTTTAATAAGAACCGTCATCTAAACATCATCCAAATCCTTTTAGAAGTTTAAGAGGAATTAGGAGGTTTAAGCTGATTTATAAACCGAAAGACGAAACGTTAAATTAATACTTTACTTTTAACTGCATTTTGGTTCAGTAGTTTTTGCGTGAAAGTGTAACAAACTCACATACATACACACATACTTACTTACATACATACAAAGTTTCGCGTTTATAATATTATACAAGGTGTAACGGGTAAGCCCTTTTAATTCCGAAAGGGGGTTGTTCTAGACGTCTAGGCGAACAACTTTTGTTCTCCGACTTTTGAAAATTCGATGTACCTACTTTTCGAAAAATTTAGGTGTAAAGTTTACTTGAAAATCAGCTGTTTCTGAGAGTTCGAGGTTATTGACCTTATGTTGTCGTTTTATTTAGTTTGATGGTTTACAATCAAAACTTCAATTATCTTTATTTTCAAAAGCAGCTGTTTTTTCAGTGGATCTTAATCTCAATTTTTTTTAATAAGTTTGAATTTTCAAAAGTCGTAGAAGAAAAGTTGTTCGGCTAGACGTCTAGATAATCAAGGTCAACCCACTTTCGGATTAAAAGGACTTACCCGTTACAAATTGTATAGTAAAGTAAGATAACTAAATAAATCCCAACGGTATAACAGGAAAACTCAAAAATTACCCTCTATCTAGAACATTTTACAAAAAATTTGCAAATAAAAACTTACAAAAGTCTATAAGAGGATCTTTATTGAGTGCCATCAAATCACCCCTTAGCCAGGGGTAGCTTGAATAAACACAAAAGAAAATCTAAAGAAAATCCCTACCAGTGTTGCGTTGCTTAATTTATTTACTCATAAATGTCACTCCATTATTGCCAGCCTAAAAAATTCGTTCATTTTCTTCTGGCACCGGAAATGAGAGTCCAATAAATAACCATAGAGTATCGAGGGAGTCTCTTGGAGCGAAATCAATGGCTTCCGGTGTAGGAAACTATTATGAAATAGAATCTATTGTCGTTATGTTTGTTTATGGTCTTGAGTTACTCTCTCAAGTAGAATCTAAGGCGGAATATTATACTAAAGCGGTACCATCCTTAAAGTTAAAAGTTAAAGTTTGAATTGTGTGTTTCCGCAATTAGCCCTACTATTGGGCCTTTGTACGTGATTTTAAGCCGTGGCTTTCCTCACGATGTTTTCCTTCACCGTAAGAGCGATGTAAATACGCACATTAATTTTTCTTAAAGACAAATACATTGGTGCACGGCCGGGATTCGAAACCACGTTCTTCGGAATGAAAGTTGAGGTATATACCACTAGACCAACAGCACTCTAACTCCTTATCCTAACTAATATTATAAATGGTAAGTCTGTCGGTCCGTCTGTTATGCTTTCACGTCTAAACCGCTGAACCGATTTGATGAATTTTGGTTATAGTTATAATTTTCACTAAGTCACAACCTCTCTGGGGCTCGATTCGGTAAGGACATAGCATGCGGAATGCCGACGGAATGCAGGCGACGACGTGCAGGAGATGTACGTTAATTCGTATTCTGTAAATGTTATTTTAATTAATTACTGCTTAATTAGTTAAGTAGCCTTCAAAATTAAGAGCTACTTAATTATTTAAATAGCTTCCCTTGTTCCTCAGCCAATCAGTATTAAAAGAAGTTATAGAATAGCTATTAATTACAGGAGTAAGCAACAAATCGACTTCTGCAATGCTCATGCATCCCGCCTGTTTGTTGCATGCTAGGTTTATAAAGAATCAAGGCCCAGTTGTATTGTAAGAATGACAAGATATGAACAAACTACTGAGCGACTACAGACTACTGAGAACGTCGATGTGTACATTCGTACTACTCAGAAATTGCGGACAGTTAGTTGGACTTGTAAGAATGTTGAGCGTTTCCATTGTCACACGACACGGCACGGGGTGGCGCAGCGGCTTCTGCTAGCGAGTTGAGAGTAGAATTTTTTAACCGACTTCACTTGAAGTAGGAGATTATTAATTTGAGTGTATGTTATTGGATATTTCCACCGTCAGAGGTCCGACCGATTGTAATTATTCTTTTTCTATTAGAAGAGAATTTTTATAAGTGTTGTTACTATTAAGGCTGATATATATAGAGGGTACTTAGACTTTGCTAAGCAAAAACTTTGACGACCAATTAAAAATAATGACCTAAACTATGTTTCTCTGTTATGTATGACTATGAAGATCTATTTATTTTATTCGTATTACAAAATGTTGCATAGACAATTTCGACTATAAATTCTAATTCAACTTTGCCAAGCTAAGTCTGAGCAAAGTCTAAGCTATGGAGCGAACTTAGACTTTGCTCAGACTTAGCTTGGCAAAGTTGAATTAGAATTTATAGTCGAAATTGTCTATGCCTTAAATAAAAACTTTAAGTATTTCAGCCTTAAAGTTTTTATGTTTCAGACCTGTTCAAAATCTTATATATTTATACCAATAGAATCAGCTCCTAAAGAACTATGGGTACAGAACTACAGACAGACAACAAATCAATGAAGCACCTGGAATCAGTCAATAATTAGAAAACTGATCACTGTATGTGAGTGAGGTTATGTCACGGAACCGTCACAGAACGCTTGGCAGATGTGAAACATCGACATTTTTTTGATATAGCGTGGCGATATAGCGTCGCCACAGCCTGTATTGCCACGCTAAAAATAACAAGCGTGAGTCAACATTTAACATTGGCTGTATTGTATTTTTAAATAGCGTGGCGAGGCCTCGCCACGGCCAACAATCAAGTTGACCCCCGCCTATAGATGTTTCACATTGTTTATTTTACACACGATAGACGAGCGTTTGTCTGCTATCTCACCAGTAATAGCAAGTGATGACATGATTTTTAATTAGAATTAATATTCCCGAGCCGTATTTTCTCGTGGTACAATGGAAACAGTCCACAATGTTTACTGTTACCTGACCGCGTTTCGCGACCTTTATTGCGACTAGCTGACGTGTCTGGTTTCACTCGTGCTTCCTGTTACCCTTATCAATTGAAAACATCACGTTTGTGTCGAGTATAGTGTTTTTTTATTGATAGTTTAGGGTACCGCATTTGAAAAGGTAATTTGTGATGATTTCAGTGTTCCGCACGTATACAAGGTGTTACGTGTGAGCCCTTTTAATCCGAAACGAGGATGTTCTAGACGTCTAGGCGAACAACTTTTGTTTTACGACTTTTTGAAATTCGAAGTACTTTTCGAAAAATTTAGGTGTCAAGTTTACTTAAAAATCAGCTGTTTCAGAGAGTTCGAGGTCATTGACCTTATGTTGTCCTTTTATTTAGTTTGATGGTTAACAATCAAAACTTCAATTATTTACCTTTATTTTCAAAAGCAGCTGTTTTTTCAGTGAATCATAATCTCAAAATTTTCAAAAAAAAGTTTAAATTTTTAAAAGTTGTAGAATTAAAGGTGTTCGCCTAGACGTCTAGAACAACCTCCTTTCGGATTGAAAGGGATTACCTGTTACACCTTATTTAAGCGATGATTTATATTAGACCGTCACCCGGCCGAGCTTCGTTGTCCATTGCTAAGCGAGCAGTCGATCGGTCTGTTGCGGTCTAAATTAAATCATCCGTAAATGGTAAATGAGACAATTTACCTAAGACTCCACTGTTCTTCGGCGAAAGGTGTTTCGATGGATAGCGTTTCGAAGTAGCGTAGGGAACCCGTTTGTCTGCCTGTTAGTTACCAGACTGTATCTCATAACATAAACCATCACGGTTCACACAGATAGACAATTGAAATGTTCACAGATTATGTATTTCTCTTGTCGTTATGACAACAAATGTTAAAAGACAATCTTACTAATATTATGAACGCGAAAGTTTGTATGTATATTTGTGAGTCTTTCACGCAAAAACTACTGGACTTATTGCGAAGAAACTTCGAATATAGGTTTCGCGGTTTCACCCGCGTAAGTCCCGTTCCCGCGGGAATATCGGGATAAATTGCCTATGTGTTATTCCCGGTATCCAGCTAGATATATTCCAAGTTTCATCGCAATAGGTTCATTAGTTTTCGCGTGAAAGAGTAACAAATAAACATACAAACTTTCGCGTTTATAATAATAGTAAGATTGTGTTGTCATAACGACAACAAAATACAAAACAATAAAAAATATAATTTCTTCTATGGTTTTCGCGATTTTGCATAATAAAACACTTTATTTATCCGGTTTTATCGCGTTTTTATTCATTATTTTATCATTATCACAAAAAGCCAACTGTAAAGTTGGCGAAAGCTCGGTTCAAATAATGAATAAAAAGTCGATAAAACCGGATAAATAAAGTGTTTTATTCAATAAAAAATATTTATTTTAAAATACTTTCAGCTTTATAATATTAGGAGGATAGGATTTCTTAAAAAAAAATTTGGCAACCCTACTCTAACATCAAGCGGAACCGTTTTTCTGACGAAGTAAGCTTTCTAGATACTAAAGTACTTACTATTTCTATGGTCAGACTACAAGGCGATATATCAATCGGTCGATACAAAGTTTCCTCTCTGCCACACTTTACTGTACCAACGTTATGTTGCATAACACATAATTTCGTAAACTAGGCCAAAAACCTTCTATTGTCTGCTTGTAATATGTGAGCTGTTACTTCTATAGTAGAGGTAGGTTACATACATACAGACAGCCAGATAGAATTGTAATGATGGTTTTGTTTTGTGAATTATAATACTATACTATATATTTATATATATACTATATACTGACCTGAGTGAAGTCGCAGACTATGTAATGTGTTTTGTAGTCTGTGACATACTTTTGAAAGTTGCTTTTATTTAAGTAGTAAATTTTAAGATTAAAAATTCACAACATAATTGTAAGTAATATTTATGCTTAAAATAAATATTTGTTTCTGTTCTGGGCGTAATCCTATGTATAATATGTATGTATTTACAAAAGAAAAATAAATATAAGTAGTATATCCGTTGTCTAGTCACCGTAACACAAGCTTAGCAGCTTACCACGGGGCTAGATGGCGCTGTGTGTTCGTCACATGATTTATTTATTTAATATTTCATACGTGACTAAGGCACAGTACATAGAAAGGCTGGGGGCCTGGGGTACAGCAGTATGGAAACTAAATACAAATGGTTGAAAACGGCTCACTCACTCAAACACAATAATTTGTTCCCGACTGTATTACTAAGGCCGGCTTGCATAACGGTATTTAAAAATATATTTAACTAAATAAAAATTAAAATAATTTATGGGAAATCGAACATTGGACTCTATTTCATTAAGTGGACGATTGATAATATGTTGCCACACATAGACAGTTCTTGAAATTCTGACAAATTTAAACACGTTTAACAGCTTAGCATGTTTAGGAACCGTTATGCAGGCCAGCCTTAATGATTAATTTGTACTCACATTTAAGGTGGAATTGTTGACATATTTTTATTTATTTTCAGATTTTAGTTTTGACATTCTTTGTTTGTAAATATTGAAATTAAAAAGTGATAATAATTATTATTGATGTTTTTTTTTGTATTTGTTTTTGACATATTATTTTATGTTTATTTTTTACTTAGCAATGATTTTAATATTGATGTATTTTTATGAATTTTAAATAAGTAGCTTTATTTATACACGACCTATGCTGCATCCAATGGGTATCATGAATGTAGATTCATGTCACCTGTAACAGTTACTCATGAACGGGGTTTCGCGTAGATGTCAGTACTGAGTGGCTCGTCATGACGTGTGTGTGTGCAGTTTCCATACTGCTCCCTCTATGTACTGTGCCTAAAGCCTCTAACTTGATTTATCAATCCATCAGCGATAACAACTAGGATCGACTGACATAATATTTGTAGGAAACAATCCGCGCTACCATAATCGTTTGTCGTTGCTATGTGGTCCTTTTGTCGTTCAAAAAAATAAACTAAAATTTAAATTAAAAAATACCCTGACTACTTCAAAAAAACAATTTTTTTTTTAAATTATTTGATGTGTTATTTTTTTTTTTAGATGAACGACAACACGACGACTTATAAGACATCATGGTAGCGCCCAATATGTCCTACAATCTATACAGAATTAAATATTTAACAACATACCGTTAGGAACATCAACAACAATTTTAATGAAGCCAAAAGAGATTTTTAGTTTAACCCGACTTACTGAATAAAATGACTCTTCAAAACGTGACTATTGATACAGGCCTGAATGAGTAAAAAATGTTTCATTAAAGTCACCAGTCTAGACAAATTATTGTTTCGAATGTCAGCGCAGGTATTCTATAACCAAATCGTGTCAACATCGCTTCACTATAGTAAGATTTTTCTCAAAAACGGTGAAACAATTAAACAAGAACGTAATACTTCAATTTAAAGCTTTGGCGAAACTCTGCAAAGGATTATGGACTCTTGGCATTATAAGCGGTAGCTATTTCCATTTCTATTCGATCTCTTGCCGGACGATGAAAAGAGAGAGAAAGAGAGGACAAAAAGTCTGTACTTGAAATTAAATCTAAAAAAAAGTTGTAGGGACCTAGGAAAAGTAGTAGAACAAAATGAAATATTTTTTAATATTCATGTCTGTCTGTTTCTCTGTTAGTTCCTTATACATTTATAACTAGTAATCCGATTGAAATCTAGTCGTGGTCTAGTCTAGTCGTAGGAAGGTCGTGGTATACTTTACATCGAAATCCAATTAGTAGAACCCGAGTAATGAACGAAAAAGTCGGCTATGCACTATTTCTACGCAGACGAAGTCGCGGGTAACAGCTTGTATTATATTACCCTCCTTTGCGTCGCGCAGTCGGGTAATAAAAGAGGTAACTTTGACAACATGTATTCATGCATTTTAGGGACAAACTCTGAAACTACTGGACCGATTTTAATAATTCTTTCACAAATCGAAAGCTACATTATGCAGGGGTAACATAGGCTACTTTTAATTCCGATATTTTTACGAGGTCGGGACTTACGCAGGTAATTACTTATAATTAGATAGAGGAGATCTACATAAACAGAACATATTCCATCACATAATGTCTCAAAGACACGTTTCGGAGATATGCCAATGAAGTTTTGAAAAGAAATTGTTCGACAGTTACTTCTATAAAAAGTTATCGAGGAAGTCAAACGATGCTGATTCGATGTTGAACCGATTTAGCAGCAGAATAGGAGCCCATCTAGTCGTCGCGTTAGAACTAATTAAGAGCAATTAGTGACCGTTGTGTAAGACGATGGATATTACCTACTTTAGGCGAGTTTATGATACATTTTGTTCCCACGATCGAGTTACAGTGTGTTTTGGCTACTGATATTACTTAGGGACCGTCTCCACGAGCGTTAGAATCGCAGCGATAATAATACGCGATAAAGACCCGGTAAAAATAAAAATGAGTTTTAATAATAAATGTGAGTTTAAAATGTTTATGAAGTTCTTTTTATTTTATTCGTATATTACTAAATGAATTTCGACTATCAATTCCGATTCAAAGTTAATGTGATAAGCAACTTGCTTAGAACATTGTAAATTTGAAAAACTTAGATTATGCTAAGCAAAAACTTTGGATAGTTTGCGAAGATCGCTTTATAAATACCAAAACTGTCTTAAATCAAAGTTTTTGCTTAGCAAAGTCAAAGCCCGCTCTATAGATTTCAGCATTAGCCCCTCTTAGGGGGCGAAATACCCCACCAATGAAAAATTCCAAGATCCAGTGGTCAGTGCAGCCACTAGATTGAATTTGGTTGGACGCGTCGTCTTACCTGTAACAAGAAAATTAAATAAATTTAACTATCTATTAAACTCGGTTAGTAAAGTAAAGTCATCGGGTGAAATAGTGGTCAAACGCTTACCTATCTTTTATCCTAATATATAAAAATGAATCCATTTTTACCTTGGTCACGGCATCACGCATGAACGGCTGGACCGATTTCGATAATTATTTTTGCGTTGTAGTATTTGTTATGATCAGGAGGATGGACCTTATGTAAGAAAAAATGCTGAACCGATTTTGATGAATCTTACACGTGGGTGAAACCGCGGGGCGCAGCTAGTCAATTATAAAAAAAGATATAAAATGGAATATAAATGATACATTTTGAAAATTCAATATTTGGGAAATTCACCATTTTGGATTGTTAAACATTTTATATTATTCAAGATTCTGTTAAGTAACTATTATTTTGATATTATTAAAATTTTGGAAAGGATTCGACGTTTTGCTCCTATGAAGCGTATCTTTGAAATCTGAAGAAATATCTAGACATAGAAATATCTAGGAAACTAAGTTAATTTAGAAAAGGTAGGATGTAAAGGTAAAGTTTTAACTGTGTGTTTCCGCAATTAGCCCTACTATTAGTATTGGGCCTTTGTGCGTGAGTTTCCTCACGATGTTTTCCTTCACCGTAAGAGCGATGTTAATAGCGCACATAATTTTTTTTCTTAAAGAAAAAGACATTGGTGCGCGGCCGGCATTCAGCAGGTCCGGTTGAATCGCGTTTTTATTCATGGTTTTAAACGAACCGAGCTTTCGCCAACTTCACAGTTGGCTTTTTCAAGGTTAACTGAGATGTAGTTTGTCTAATTTTAACATTCTAAAAATGTAAGTACAGTAAACTACCGCCTCATAATTATTTGCAACAAAACGCAAGCGTTTGGGTTTTATTACGCAAAATCGCGAAAACCATAGAAGAATTTAATATTGAACTGTTGACATATTTCGTACAGCCATTTTCTAGAGAGAATAGACCGGAAGTAGTACAACAAAATAATCAAGTAATACCAACATAAACATTTAAATAACATAAGTGTTCCTTCTTTGCATTGCAGCCAACTTAATAATAATAAATAAACATTTCCATATTCATTGCAGAAACTAGGACCTTCGGAATTAAAGTTCGGGTTACCAACACCGTTTAAAGGCGGGACATAACCAAACCTAACCAACTATTAAGTATTCTGTGGCAAGACATTAAAACTCAATTTATCACAGGTTCTAAGGTATTCTATATTGAAAATAAGTAACTTAACTAAGTGCTAGTTAAGTATAAGTCCGCTTGTAACTTACTAAATAACTTGCCTTCTATTTCGCGCTAAGCGGATGACATTGAGGTAGTGTTACTGACTTATAGAGCCGACGACGCGACGGTGGCATAGCTGAGATTAAGTTTTCGAAATATATAGTCTTAACTGTCTGCGCCCCGCGGTTTCATCCGCGTAAGTCTCGTTCCCGCGGTAATATCGGGATAAAAAGTAGTCCCGATATCCAGCAACCTATATTCGAAGTTTCATCGCAATCGGTCCAGTAGTTTTTGCGTGAATGACACATTCACATTCAAAGTCACATACATACATATGAACTCACATTCATTCACTAATATCTTTCTAAAAATTCTATCAATAACTGTGTGCCGCGGTTTCACCCACATAAGTCCCGATCCCGTATGAACACCGGGATCAAAAGCCTATGTCACTCCTCGATAATGTAGCTTTCTACTGGTGAAAGATTTTTTAAAATCGGTTTAGTAGTTTATGAGCATATTTTCTTTTATTCATGAGTGACTGCTGAAAACACACCCCGGCATTTCCGAATTTGATTCAGCGATTTGAGATTTTTCGGTTTTGCGTTTGATTTTCCGATTTCAACGTTAGAAGTCAAAGGGAAGAATAGTTCGCGATGTCTGCTCCATATAGTAGGGTAGACTTTTTACTTTTAAGCTTTTTTTGTAATTTGTTTTTTTATTAATTTTAATGTAAACTGATTTTAATTGTTGTTGGTTGTGCAAATAAAGTGTTAATCTATCTATCTAATCTATCTAGAGTATACTTTGCAATGTCTGCTCCATATAGTTTTATCTCAGCGTCCGATGGTACATGGATGGTCTCAGTGTTCACGCTTCAAATAGCCCCGAGTAAAGTTTCTCAACTAAATCTCAGCGAGTTGTTCGATAAATCGTTTAACTGTAGCCTTACCATGAGTTACCATTCTTGGTAGAGAAATAAAAAAAAATGTGAGCCGTCACGGGACGCCTGACAGATGTGAAACATTTGACACTGACGTCAAATCAAATTTAATCAAATATTTATTTATTATTATGAATCTTACAAAACATTAAATATGTGTATATTTACAAAAAAAACTGTATAATATGTATTATAGCCGTTGTCTAGTACCCATAGAACAAGCCTAGTGCTTAGTTTGTGGTTAGATTGCGCTGTGTGTAATGTTGTGCAATATATATCTATATATATAAAAGAAAGTCGTGTTAGTTACACCTTTTTTAACTCAAGAACGGCTGAACCGATTTGGCTGAAAATTGGTGGGGAAGTAGCTTAGAACCAGGAGAAGGACATAGGATACTTTTTATCCCGATAATCCCGCGGGATCGGGACTTACGCGGGTGATAACTATTTATTAGATGAAAATTTGCATAGGGATAGTTTAAATGATGGAGAGTAATATAGGATACTTTTGATCCCGAAAATCCCGCGGGATCAGGACTTACGCGGGTGATAACTATTTATTAGATGAAAATTTGAATAGGGATAGTTTAAATGATGGAGAGTAACATAGGATACTTATGATCCCGTAAAACCCGCGGGATTTGATCCCGAAAATTCAGCGGGATCGGGACTTATGCGGGTGATAACTATTAATTAGATGAAAATTTGCATAGGGATAGATTAAATGATGGAGAGTAACATAGGATACTTTTGATCCCGAAAATCCCGCGGGATCGGGACTTACGCGGGTGATAACAATTCAATGAATGAAAATCGACACAGGGGTAGGGTAAGTGATGTAGAGTGGCATCATCATCATCGTCATCGTCATCCATCGTCATTGATCGTCATCCATCGTCATCGTCATCCTTCGTCATCGTTATCGTCACCTATTGACGAAATACAAACTTTACCTTACTTCACCTACCTACCGCAGTGCATAACTCTACACTTAAACGGACGACTAGGGAAGTGCAATGGGCGGCCGTTTAAGTGTGGATTATTGCATTGCGGTAGGTAGGTGTTCGAAAAACGCGGGTTCGCAACTTGCGCGGGTGAAACCGCGGGGCGCAGCTAGTTTATTTATATTTATCAAATTACATTAGAAGTTTGTATATGAAATGAGGCCGTGGCGACGCTTCGCCACGCTATATGAAATAATATAGCGTGGCGAAGCGTCGCCACGGCCTGTACTTAATCGCCACGCCGACAATCAGGCATATACTTAAAACATCAATAAGAACACACATTAAAAAACAATGAATCTATGCAGTTATAACGAATAGAAGTAAAAAAAAATGTTACGTAAATATTTAATCGATTATGTAACAACCTGTGGTAGATGTCTTGTACTACATCATAGGGTGGCAATACTTTTAAACAAAATTGTTTTAAAATATTATTGTTCTTGGCTAAAAAAACTCTAAAAACCGGTGCCATGAAGGGCCAGACACACAAGCCTTATAAAATTCCATAGTTTCCACAAAAAAGAAAATCTAAATTGAAGAAAAACAACAAATATGGCGGGTTAATTAGAACTTACAGTTCTGTATTTTATTAAGAATTTTGAACTTTATAAATAAATAACAAATAAATATCCCAAATTATCTTGAACCGTGGTCACCCTATACGTAACCAGCTAAAGTCCCACAAAGGGGTGCCCACTATTTGAGAATAATTCGAATAGTTCCCATCTTTCCCTTTGAATACAATATCAAAGAGGTTTAAATATTGGTACAATAAACACAGGACAACGAAATGTTAATTTTTTACCATTTTTTCACCAGGTAGCTTAAAGTCGAAAAATGCTTTTTAAGTTTCCGTACCTAAAGGGTAAAAACCGGAGCCTGTCTGTCTGTTCGTCCGTCAGTCTGTCAGTCAGCTGTCAGTCAAATTTTCATATTTAGTTAAAAATTACAATAAAAGCAGAATAAAATAAATATTCATATGGAGGGCTCCCATACTTTCAATCTTCCAGCATTCACTACAGGCTGGTGACAGACAGTCAGACGGACAGGAAGTCTTAGTAATAGGGACCCGTTGTTCCTTTTAAAACATACACACAAACTTTCGCGTTTATAATATTAGTAAGATTTTTATTGCGTCTAGCATACCAAAAAAAGGAGTGAAATGACTAGCGAACCGTAAAGACACGGTTTTTTTCCCACGGTTTTATACGCTCACTATTCTTGTTTGTTTGTTTGTCGGTTCGGGCGGAATCTTGCAACTTCAATTTGAGGCACTTCCCGACTAACTAGCGGGCTAAAACTTTGGAAATAGTTCAGAACCAGATGACAATGCTACCTAAAGCTACTTTCAACTTTCCACAAGCACAATTATTGGAAACAATAATAAAGTATTGCACGGAACATAAGCGATTCGTCGCAAACGTGATAGCTTTCATGATGACGGCCATAGATTAAATGGTGTCGTAATTTATTATTATTATTTATTTTCTTTATTGACATGGAACCAACAACAACGACAATTGTCAAAACTAGTTCCGGCTATATGCAAACGTCATACGAAATCACAAAATGTAAAAACCCGCGTTTTTAATTTCATAAAAAGAGTAATTTCTTTTTCAAGCAGTTGGACAGTCAAGACGGTTTAGGATTGTACCGGAACGGAGACGGGACTCCTAAAATCTACCCATCAGCAGAGTGGCTACATAGATAGCATACATCTTAATATTCCTCTCTATGTAGGCAGTTAAATTAAATTTTTTGTAACTGGCAGATTGAATAGGTATTCAAGAATACAAGTTGCTTCTATCAAACTGGATTCTACTTCAGAATATTAATATCTTCAAGACTTCTGTAACGCGGTTGTCGAAGTTCGTCGGTTTCTTAGGTTTAGTGAAGCTGTCTGGGCTAGTTATTATCTATATCTATAAAAACAAAGTATTTCACACTGACTGACAGATGGCTATCAACGCAAAGTCTAAACCATTTTTGTTTTTTTATACTCTCACATTTCTTGTTTGTTTGTTTGTCGGTTCGGGCGGAATCTTGCAACTTCAATTTGAGGCACTTCCCGACTAGCTAGCGGGCTGAAACTTTGGGAATAGTTCAGAACCAGATGACAATGCAACCTAAAGCTACTTTCAACTTTCCACAATTCGTTGCTGATTTTCAAGTAGGTATTCTGTATACTCAAAATTTTCGAAAACTATTTTGAATTTTCAAAAGTCGTAAAACAAAACCCTGTATACCATAAATACTAGTATAAATTCTCCCTCTCAAAGCATAATAAATTCAGATATTACACCCCCCCCCCAACTGTCCACCCCGGGGGTGCCACAAGGGACACTGACGGACGTCTAATTATAAAACGTGTCAAATTTTAATTAAAATGTTACATAGGACGTACGTATTGTACTGACAATATTTATTTACGTAGGTAATTAGGTAGAAAGATGTACAAGCATCCAGCGGTTTTACCCGCTTAAGTCCTGATCCCGCGGGATCATCGGGATGAAAAGTAGCCTGTGTTCGTCCAAGTCTTCAGCTACCTAAATTCCAAGTTTCATTGCAATCGGTTTAGCAGATTTTACGAGATTGAGTAACAAACTCACATACATACATACAACTTTCACGTTTTCTAAAATTAGTAAAGTAAGCAAGATATATTATGAAATATACGTACCTAACTCTTCTGGTATCATTAATATATTAATCATTGTACTTACACAATAAATTTAAAGAAAATTAAAAACAAATTTATAATTTCATTTTTAGGGTTTACCTAGAAAAGTAATAAGTATACACCTACTTTAATCGAAAACTTTGGTAAAAGATCACACGCATAAATTTTAACACGTATAAAGTCAAAAACGCATAAAGTCAAATACCCGAATTATATCATGCTATCTCGGGAACTATAAGAGATATCGACATCGACACCATAGTTACATTAAAAGAGGCGGGTTTTTTAAACTACTACGATGAAAAACGCGATATTTCATTTCATTTCAAATTCCACTGATTTTATACAAATAATAGCTGCGCCCCGCGGTTTCACCCGCGTCCCGTTCCCGCAGGAATATCGGGATAAAAAGTAGCCTATGTGTTATTCCCGGTATCCAGCTACCTATATTCCAAGTTTCGCCGCAATCGGTTCAGTAGTTTTTGCGTGAAAGAGTAATAACCTCACATACATACATACTTACATACATACAAACTTTCGCGTTAATAATATTATTAGTAACATTTAAAGCACAAAATATTTAGAAGCCTTTCACTTGCGTTTATTTAATGTCCTTTGTTCACTGACCTATTTTGTGAACACGACACTTGATATATTAATGTTTAACACGTCATATTATGTAGTAACCTAGTTATAAATAAAAATAAATAAATAAATATTTCACTACATTGCACACAGCGCAATCTATCCCCAAATTAAGCACTAGGCTCGTAGTATGGGTACTAGACAACGGATATACTACATATTTTTGTACTTTTTTTTTGTAAATACATACATATTATACATAGAAAGACGCCCAGACAAGATACAAATATTTATTTTTAAGCATAAATATTTGCACCCGACGGCAATCGAACCCGCAGCCTTCTACATTGCAGTCGAGCGTCCGCCCGACGCGCCACAGAGGCCGTTAGTGGGTTAGAATATAGGCCGTTGTTTATCTAAACCCCAACAAAATCATTTTCGCGCTAATTATTGTAACAGGCCTTGAACAGGCCTTGAAGGGGTTTGAAAATTTTCCCTATCAAAACTAAAATCTGCCAGAACTACATTTTTTTGCGTCGCACACCGGAGTGGATTTCTTTGTAGGAAGTTTAAAACAAAACGAATTGTAACATGAGAATGCTTTTATTGTACTTTATTATAAACTCTATGATATATGGTTGTAAAGTTGAGGGTGTTTCTTTTATTGTATATTTTTTTTATAGTTATTTTATACTAGAAATATTTATACGGGAAAAAAATATCTCCTAATATTCTCTGCGTACGGCAGCGCTCTAACCAACTAGGCCACACGAGTTTATATCTCGAATGGCGAATTTTAGAATATGAATGCACCGCAGAAACGCGAGCCCGAAAAAGTTAATTTTTGAAGATGAATTTTTCCTTCAAAAATAATTTTAGTGGGCAATTGATCAATGAAAACGAATTACATAATAGTTATTTTATAGTTTGATATTATTATCAAATTAAAAATTAAACTAATGTTTTCACTACAAATAAATTCCCCTACCATGATCGTTTCTCGTTAATTTATCGTCATTTTATCGTTTAAAAAAACTTATATTTAAAAAATTGTTACGCCTGAACGGCTGGACCGATTTCGATAATTCTTTTTTACTGAGTTTGCTTATATCACGAGAAGGTTGTCATGAAAGATAAATGCTGAACCGATTGGGATAAAACTTACGCGGGTGAAACCGCGAGGCGCCGCTAGTTTTAAATAAAAATACCCCGTACTATTAACAAAAACCACAACCCGCTTTTGTCACGTTTTCAAGTCATATATTATTAAATTACTAGTGTCCCAGTTAATTAATTGGACATATCTTGTGACATTTTAACCCAATTTCAGCCACGTGCGTCCAAAAGGCTGCACCTCGACAGTGTCATGTCAAATTGGCACGTGAAATATGACACGAAGAAAATTGGAGTAATTAGAAGGTGTGACTAACCTAGTTATAGTAATTATGTTAATTATAGCTGCGCCATAATGCTTCAATTGGACTGTGATGACTTATTTTTAACCTGTTTAAAACTTTGAATTCTGGTAGAAGGAATTTTTCATTAATTTCGTGAGGTATTCAGAAAGAAAGAAATCTACCAATATTATAAATGTGATAGTGTGTGGGTTTGGATGTTGGTGACTCAATCACACAAAAGCTACTGAACCGATTGCTATGAAACTTGGAATATAAGAAGTTGAATACTGGGAATAACACACACTTATCCCGATATTACCGCGGGAACGGGACTTTCGGGTAAAACCGCGGGGCGCAGCTAGTAAATAAATAAATATTGCACTACATTGCACACAGCGCAATCTAGCCCCAAACTAAGCACTAGGCTCGTATTATGGGTACTGGACAACGGTTATATTATACTTTGTTTTTAATACAAACATATTATACATAGAAAGACACCCAGACCAGATACAAATATTTATTTTTAAGCATACATATTTGCACCCGACGGGAATCGAACCCGCAGCCTTCTGCATTGCAGTCGAGCGCCCGCCCGACGCGCCACAGAGGCCGTCTAATAATCTTACTAATATTATTAAAACTCGAAAGTGTTTATGTATGTATGTGACTTTGTTATGTCAGATGTATGGTCGCTTAGAAAGAGCGTCCCTTTGCGTATGGATCCCTAAAAAGTCATCAAATCATCCCCCAATAAACTTACTATAAAAATTTAATTACTTCATAATAATGAAAACACTTTGAACGCCAATAAAATTTACACGTACATAAAATGAAGCGGTTTTTAAATGCGCCCCAATTAAAAATGGATACAATTTATAATTAGAGGGGAGAAATGTCTATTTTAAAACCTCGATATAAAATGTAAAATAGAACACCCCTCTATGCCATCGAGCTTGATTGGCTATCCTAATATAAATTTTAATACTTACTTGGTAGGTAAATAAATAAATAAATTCTGTGACGAACACACAGCGCCATCTAGCCCCACGGTAAGCTAAGCTTTGTGTTACGGTGACTAGACAACGAATATAATACTTATATTTATTTTTCTTTTGAAAATACATAGGTAAATATTATACAAAGAAATACACCCAGACCAGATACAAATATTTATTTTTAAACATAAAGATTTGCACCCGGCGGGAATTGAACCCGCAACATTTTGCATTGCGGCGGGCGGGGTTTAATTCTGTGGAAAAATCGTCACAAAATCATTGGGATATTATGTACTAGTACTATAGTGAATGTCTCGAACACATATTTATAAGAATAATCGGTGAACAAACATAAATATTATATATACAATTTGTAACAGGTAAGCCCTTTTAATCCGAAAGGGGGTTGTTCTAGACGTCTAGGCAAACACCTTTTGTTCTACGACTTTTGAAAATTCAAACTTTTTTTTTGAAAATTTTGAGATTATGTTTTACTAAAAAACAGCTGTTTTTGAAAATATAGGTAATTGAAGTTTTGATTGTAAACCATCAAACTAAATAAAAGGACAACATAAGGTCAATGACCTCGAACTCTCAGAAACAGCTGATTTTCAAGTAAACTTTACACTTAAATTTTTCGAAAAGTACTTCGAATTTTCAATAGTCGTAGAACAAAAGTTGTTCGCCTAGACGTCTAGAACAACCCCCTTTCGGATTAAAAGGGCTTACCTGTTACACCTTGTATACTAGCTGCGCCCCGCGGTTTCACCCGCGTAAGTCCCGTTCCCGTAAAATAAAATGTTGCATAAACAGTAGCCTATGTGTTAATCTAGGTCCCTAGCTACCTATATTCCAAGTTTCATCACAATCGGTTCAGTAGTTTTTGTGTGAAAGAGTAACAACCTCACATACATACATACAAACTTTCGCGTTTATAATATTAGTAAGATTATAATATTAGTAAGAAGTAAGATATACTAGCTGCGCCTGCGCGTAAGTCCCGTTCCCGCGGGATTATCGGGATCAAAAGTAGCCTATGTTATTCCCGGTACACAGCTACCTATATTCCAAGTTTAGCGCACATATTTTTTTCTTAAAGAAAAAGACAATGGTGCGCGCCGGGATTCGAAACCACGACCTTCGGAATGAAAGTCGGGGTATCTACCACTAGACCAACACCGCTTTAATACTTTTATCCTAATGGTGAGTGATAGTGATCCAAGATTACGCTACAAAGATCGTCCAAGTTACAAAACTTGATGATTCTTAAAGGCAAAATTTTCGAACCCCTTTGTTCGACGTCGGGTAAGTAATTTAAACTTTATTGTTTAGTCAACAAAGTTCAATTTAGATCAGTTTTTATTTAAACGGTTGTAGTGAAAGTTGATGAACATCGATTAGACTTGATTAGTGATGGGAAGATGTTGATATGAAGTGGGGATATTTCGATAAAAAATATCGACTTTTATCGTAATTTATTTTGTACCTAGATTTAAAGTATGGATAGGTAGACGGCGCCAATAGCTTTAGAACGTAAATAAATAAAATATAAACTAAGTCTGACCAAATACTAAGTACGCGGTATAGATTCCAGGCTTAGACAAGGTATCCTTTAGAATCTATGCTAGCAGTCATCATAGGTTTCATTACATATCAATTAACCACCTAAGAAACTAGGCTTGTAATATATACTAGACGTAACGACGTTTAAAACGTCAAAAGCATCATTGAACTTGCGGTAGCGTTACTTCAGTGGCTTGTTGTAACTGTCTTCCTTCTGATACCATATCTACTAGAAATATTTTAACGGAAAAATTCATCTTATCAAATTCACTGGCCACAAGAGTGTAATTTCTGGCCAAGTTGTACCCAAGTTGGTTGTTGTAGCCAAGTTGGTTAAGGGGCTGCGGTACTGACGCAAAGACGCAAGTTAAAATCTCGTCGCAAGTGAATATTTGAAGATGAATTTTTCCTTTAAAATATTTCTGGTAGATATGCCTTGAGCAATAAAATCAAATTACTAAATACCATATCTACTGTTAAGGTGGATTCATCGTTGGAAGATATCAAATCAAATCAAAAAATCAAATAAATATTTATTTTTAAACTATGTCACTTATTAGACATTTTTCAAATTACATATATCAGACATCGATTCTACACTAAGCATAAGCTTGTATAGCAGTAACCGAGGAACCAATATAATGCAATATAGATAGACGCCTAATAAATCCATAAAAATATATACCTTATTGACTAACATGCATATAAATAATTATTATAACTAAACACGAAGTACGTAACATATATCGATACGAAAGTATCGATATGTTCCCATCCCGTCACTGTGAGGTCACAGCGGTCGAACTAGAATCGTGACGTCTGAGTCAATCTTAATGAAGTAATGGGCTCACATTGTGGTAGATATAGCTCTTACAATTAAAGTGGGTACATCACTATCATGCCATAGATTATGTAAGAACAGTAGAACGTCGATTAAGACGGCGATAGATGATAATTATCGGTCCTTGTCCGATTGCATATAAATGAGCGAGATGGAATTGCATGAAAAAATCTACAATTTCTCGTAAAATCAATCATTAACGAAGATTAAAATAATATTTTTATAAAATGCGATGAAGAGGTTCTAGGTATTGTATTTTTTAATATTATGATACCTATAAGAAAATATAGCGGTTAAGGATTTAGAAGAAAAATTGTTTTATTTTGTAAAACAGGGGTGGGGTAACTTTGCCTGTATAATGGTGATATTTAAAGTTATTGTTATTGTTTTTGAAATGAAGGGGACACTTCTTATATCATGTACAATAACACACATTGTTTTAAGATCTATTTGATACCGGTTATAAAGAAAATTATTCAATCGGAAGGGATTTTACATCAGTCGCGTACTTAACTGAACTGCCCGCAAACGCCCTCGTACTTCGTTTTTCTGTAGGAGATGCGTATATAAGTATATAAATTTTATTTTACGGGATATCCGTATACTATATACTATGTACTGGATCGACTGCAATTTATTTATTACACTAATTATTATTAGTGTAAGAGTTAAAGTTTTAACTGTGTGTTTCCGCAATTAGCCCTACTATTGGGCCTTTGTGCGTGATTTTAAGCCGTGGATTTCCTCCCTATGTTTTACTTTACCGTAAGAGCGATGTTAATAGCGCACAAATTTTTTTCTTAAAGAAAAAGACATTGGTGCAGGCCGGGATTCGAAACCTCGACCTTCGGAATGAAAGTCGGGGTATCTACCACTAGACCGACACCGCTCAAGTGTAATAAATAAAATTAGATATCTTAATCTTACTAATATTATAAACGGGAAAGTTTAATAAAATAAATAAATAAATTCTGTGACGAACACACAGCGCCATCTAGCCCCATGGTAAGCTGCTAAGCTTGTGTTACGGTGACTAGACAACGGATATAGTACTATAATAATTATGTACTATCTAATTACTAACTACTACTAATATGTATTGTATGTGACTTTGTAACATTTTAACGCAAAAACTACAAAACCGATTGCGATGAAACTTGGAATATAGGTAGCTGGATACCGGTATGTATCCTGTATGTATGTGGATACCTGGATACACATATGCTACTTTTTATCCCGATATTCTCGCGGGAACATACAAAGATTACCTTTTTATACCGTTACCAACGTTACCTCTTTATTATGTGTTTTGAAAGGAACGCGCCATAAAACAACATTTGTTCTAATGCGCAATACATTAGATAGTTAGATACCTACCTACTCTAGTACAACATATTGAGCGACAAGGGTTGCGTGACTCAATATTCGGGACCATAAACTCACCACGCTACAGCAGTGTGGCGATCACGCGATGGACTTCCCTCAACCAGTTACACCCCTCAACGATTACTGTAGGCAAGTTCTTGGAAACACCTGATAATATATCAACTAATGGGAAAGGTGGTGAGGATTATGGTCATGCTACCCCGCGGTTTCACCCGTTTAAGTCCCGTTCCCGCGGGAATACCAAGATAAAAATGTAGCCTATGTGTTTTCCCGGTATCCAGGTACCTAAATTCCAACTTTCGCCGCAATCTGTTCAGCAGTTTTTGCGTGAAAGAGTAACAAAAGTCACATAAAGACATACATATACATACAAAGACGTTAGACATACGAAACACAAAACAAGAAACAATCGACATACAAACAAGAGACGCTTAGGCCGGCTTGCATAACGGTTCCTAAACATGTTTAAGCTGTTAAACGTGTTTAAAATCTGTCAGAATTTCAAGAACTGTCCATGTGTGGCAACACATTATCAATCGTCCATTAAATGAAATAGAGTCCAATATTCGATTTCCCATAAATTATTTTAAAATTGATTTAGTTCATATTTTTTTTAATTGTTTTAAGCAAGTCCCCCTTAGAGAAATAGAAACAAAATAGACTCCAAATTGAAACAAATGTCAATCGAAGTAGAAATAAAAGACGATCGATACAGAAACAAAACGCGATCGAAATGGAAATAAAAAATGATCGAAGTGAAAACAGACTTGACGCGTTAGTAGAACGTCTCCTGAATTTTTATTTTTACATAACCTAGTTTTATTTCGTGTTAATTGTTAAATTTCGGCGGCATGTTATCAATTTAGTAACGCGAAATTCAATGAGTGAAGTGAAAACAAAAATACCAATGCCAAACACGAAATTAGCACGTTACAAACAAATGTTCCATGGGGTTGGACAAAAATCGTCACTTTTTTTTCTGCAGCCTTCACGCATTGAAATTATTTCAAACGATTACAGTATAATAGTGGTAGTTCACTATTAGTACGTGAAACTGGCTAAATTGTCCTACATTGCTGACAGAAAGCCATAACTAAGAAAATGAAATCAAAACAGAAGATGATCGAAATCGAAACAAAAGACACTCCAAAATCAAAACAAAATATGTTCGAAATAGAAACAAATAGAGGCGTTTTGGTAAAAGGGTACAAAACAGACTATCGCCCAATCAGTTTTTTACCGACTTTAAAAAAGGAGGAGGTTCTCATTATGTCAGAGAAATTCGCAAAACAACGACTCCGCCGCGACTTATCGGTGTCACTGATGAAATAGCACCACAAAGTTAATACCCAAATAACTGCAGTCTTTTATAAAATTAATACAAAATTAATGACAAGCAAAAGAAGTCGAAAGTGAACTTTCTTTTCGCAATGAATTTCATATTAAACTAAGTACCTGAGTGGTGATTGTAATGAGTTAAAGTGAAAATGTTTGCAAATATCGAGTAATATTGCTTGGTCAGTGTTGTCGGGTGATGGGTAAGGATTTGGTGAAAGTCTAGAGCCGGGTTGAAACTCAAAATCCACGTCTGGTTCATCGAAAGTTGTTAATCTATACTAATATTAAGCTGAAGAGTTTGTTTGTTTGTTTAATCGCGCTAATCTCAGGAACTGCTGGTCCGATTTGAAAAATTCTTATTGTGTTTGATAGTCCATTTTTCTAAGAAGGTTATACGTTACTTTGATCCCGATATTCTTGCGAGGTCGGGACTTACGAGGGTAAATCCCGCGGGACGCAGCTATAAAAACGAAAGTCGTGTTCGTTAACACTATTTATATCTCAAGAACGGCAGAACCGATAGCAATGAAATTTGGTACAGGGATTAGTTTAAGGGTATAAATACGATACTTTAAATGATCGTACGGGTTAAGCAACGCTTGGTATGACATACGTGATGCGTCACATACGTTACGGGATAGGAATTTATGCGGGTGAAACCGCGGGGCACAGCTGGTTATTTCATAACGGAATGTTGTTGGTGAATGGCGAGTGAAACCGCTTGATGCAGGTATAGTTACCTATATTTTGTACCCATGATCAAAATTCTCAAGTTCTCTCCCTGCCACAGTAGAACGACTTGAACTGCAAATATACTACCAAGTTTATGACTCGAAGGTACCTCGTCTACTGCCATGTTTACGAGCTATAGGTACGCATTTCCTCATAGCTTAGACAAAAATTTACAATCTATACTAATAGATAGCTGCGCCCCGCAGTTTCAGCCGCATAAGTCTTTATCCAAAATTTCTGTAATAACGATATTCAATAATTAGCATTTTTACAATAAAATAAAAGAATTAGCGAAATCGGTCCAGCCGTTCAAGCGTGATGTCGTGACCACGCGAAATAGGCACCAATAAGTATTTTTTCTTAAGTCTGTAAAACTAGGGTAATATTGCCAACGTCAAGTTTTTTCGTAGTTAGTGCTAAAGTGACAAGTTTTTTTTTATGTCGATACGAAGTGGCGCCGTGTGAGACTAAAATCACTGTTTCAAGTCTATTAAACGGACTTTAGATTTTGACGCGTTAGTGGAACGTCGTCCTGAATTTTTATTTCTGCAAAACCTAGCTTTATTGCGTGAAAATTGTTTAATTTCGGCGGCATGTTATCAATTTAGTTACGCGAAGTTCAACGAGTGAAGTGAAAATAGAAATACCAGTGCCAATCACGAAATTAGCACGTTACATACAAATGTTCCATGGGGTTGGAGAAAAACGTCGCCATTTTTTCTGCAGCCTTCACGCATTAAAAAAAATATTTAAAACGATTTCAGTATAATAGTGGTAGTTCACTATTAGTACGAGAAACTGGCTAAATTGTCCTACATTGCTGACAGAAAGCCATAACTAAGAAAATGAAATGAAATGAAGTCTATTAAACAATTTACGCCTTGATAAACCCCAAATTAAACCCCAATAAATCATTTTGAATCGCGTCGGGATTCGAACCGGCGTCCCTAACAACCCTTTATTGATATTTAAGTACAGATAACATGTGGGGCTCGTTATTCTAAATGATACATGGTTTTAATGTCATTCATTAATTTGGAATGTTTTTTTGTCGAACAACGGCTTTGTACGATTTGTGGATATTGCCAGCGCTATATTTTATATAGTATTAAACAGTAGCTTGCCGCTGTCCGTCTGTTTGTAATATGCTTTAAAACTAATACGCATTTCGATGCGGTTATTTGAGTATAAATAGAATTATTTAATAGGAAGGTTTAGGTTTATGTATAACATATCCTGATATTTCTGCGGGATTGGGTGCAGCAAGTATACTTATAGTTCTAGTAGTGAACGAGTGATCAATCCTCTCATGTTGGGACGTGAAATTAAATTAATTGGTGAAATTACCTAGACTTGACTTCAACTGTTTCGATGCAAATAACTTACATAATATATTAATATTAATTGACACTGGCTAATTTCCAAATGGCCATAATCGTAATCGTTCACAACCGAAATGAAAAAGTCAAGCATACCTACTGTCACAAAAAACCTCAAATTACCCAGTACCTTATTTCTACCTAAACCTGAAACCAATTAGGTTATGTGAACAGATAACAACAAAATTAAAATTCAAGGTGCCATTTTAACAATATAAATTGGCGGATTACGACATTTTTCGGGAAACGGTTAAATTTTACTGTTTCTTTTTTTAATTTCATTGACATAGCCTCATTTGATAATGAAACCGTCAAGTGTGAGTCGGGCAATTGTATGGAGTTCTGTTACTTACTTAGTTTTAACCGACTTCAAAAAAGAAGAAGGTTCTCAATTCGTCGCGTATAGAATTTGTAACGGGTATGCCCTTTTAAGCCGAACAACTTTTGTTCTACGACTTTCGAAAATTCGAACTTTTTTTTTGGAAATTTTGAGGTTATGTTTCACTGAAAAAACAGCTACTTTTGAAAATAAAAGTTATTGAAGTTTTGACTGTAGTACATCAAACTAAATGACATAAGATCCTCGAACTCTCAGAAACAGCTGATTTACAACTAAACTTTACACTTATAATTTTCGAAAAGTACTTCGAATTTCTTAAAGTCGTAGAACAAAAGTTGTTCACCTAGACGTCTAGAACAACCCCCTTTCTTTTCAAAAGGGCATACCCGTTACACCTTGTATATTTTTGTATGAAATTTGGTCTCTTTTGGCGCCATATTGGTTTGACAGCTCCGTCTGACGACTTTATTCGTGGAAATTTTAGCAATTTCCGTTTTGAGCCTAAAGTTTATACTGACGTTGAAGTTTACGAAGAAATATGGGTTTTTAATTAGACCGGGCCGATAGGTAGGGTTGATAGATACCTAGTACTTTTTCCCACGTTTTTACACTCTCACTTTTCTTGTTTGTTTGTTTGTCGGTCCGGGTGGAATCTTGCAACTTCAATTTGAGGCACTTCCCGGCTAGCTAGCGGGCTGAAACTTTGGGAATAGTTCAGAACCAGATGACAATGCAACCTAAACCTACTTTTAAACCGACTTAAAAAAAAACGAGGATGTTTTCAATTCGTCGCGTATGTATTTTTTTTTAAACTGTCCACTAGCACAATTGGAACAATAAAGGACTAGCTGCGCCCCGCGGTTTCACCCACGTAGGTCCCGATCCCGCGGGAATATCGTGATAATTAGTAGCCTACGTGTTATTCGAGGTCTCCAGCTACCTATATTCAATGATTAAACGCAATCGGTTAAGTCGTTTTTGCGTAAAAGAGTAACAAAGTCATACATACATACAAACTTTCGCGTTTCTAATATTAGCACGAAGTAAGATTGCACGGAACATAGCGATTCGTCGCAAACTTGGTATTTTTTATTTCTTACATTTATTAGAAAGCGACAGCTCTTTGTTTACTTTTCCTTTGATAATATATTTAATTGTTTAACATACAGTATTTAACATCTTGGGGCGGTGTTGGTCTAGTGTTAGAAACCCCGGCTTCCATTTTTTTTTCTATTTAAATTAAAAAAAAAACAATGAAATTAAAACCAAAGTACCTAATAAAGTACCTAAGTAGCACTTAATTAGGTGGTATAATTTTGTTATTGGAAATATTTACTTACTTTGTAAAATATCGGAAACAAAACATTTTTAATGGACTTTAAAAATTGAGGAGGTTTTCAATTCAGTCGTGGCTTTTTTTAGGGGTTCGTATACTCAATGAGTATAAAAGAAACCCTTTGACTAATACTGAACTAGATCGGCACATCACTAAATTAAAAAAAAAACTCAGCTCCTTAGAAACGACTGTAAAAAAAAACTATCGAAATTGCAATATTTCTTTTGAATTTGTATTTTTGTGTACAATTCGGGCCAGTCAATTTGGGTCGTCAGTTTTGTGAGGTCAGAAGGTCTGATAATCCGTGGGAACGGTATATAATTACTTGACGACTATTATGCAGTTAGTGCGTTACTATACAGACACACGTACTTTCTAAGTATTCGGCTTGGCAATTAGTGGCACGCATGCGTGTGATCTTGGGACTACGACGAGCAATTCATTGTGGTCGTTTATACCTAAATAATAAATAAATAAAGTGCGTTTCTTAGATAGAAGTTAAAGCAAAAGGGAGTCGTTTTTTTTAAATTAAAGTAAAAATGTGTTATTTTAAATTATATTTCCAAATTTTGTTCGTTTAGACGTCTAGCAATTGGACGTCGTGTGCAATTGGAGAGGCCTATGTCTAGCAGTGGACTGCATCAGGTTGATGCTGATGGTGAGATGTCTAGAGCACGTTCGGCTTGAAATATTTGACTTTGGTAAACAAATATCGTCAACTTAATTCTAATCTTACATTCAGTTGATGACTCGAGCTTTACCTGCAAAAAAGAAAAAAAACATCTTAATAGGAGACACAAAAAACTACGCGTGCAAACATAGCAGCTAGGTTTGTGTTTATAAAAATAGAGCATAATAATATTATGTTATACGTGTTTTTTTGTATATATATAAAATACTAGCTGCGCCCCGCGGTTTCACCCGCGCAAGTCGCGATCCCGCGTTGTTCGAACACCTATCTACCGCAGTGCAAAAATCCACACTTAAACGGACGACCAGGGAAGTACTGATGATGCCAGGCGCGGTAGCGCCTGGCTTCAACAGTACTTCAATGGGCGTTAAGTAGTAAGTTAGTTAAAGTTTGTATTTCGTCAGTAAGTGACGATGACGATGACGAAGGATGACGACGATGGATGACGATGATGATGATGCCACTCTACATCACTTATCCTACCCCTGTGTCGATTTTCATTCATTGAATGGTTATCACTCGCGTAAGTCCCGATCCTGCGGGATTTTCGGGATCAAAAGTATCCTATGTTACTCTCCATCATTTAAACTATTCCTATGCATATTTTCATCCAATAAATTTTATCACCCGCGTAAGTCCCGATCCCGCGAGATTTTCGGGATCAAAAGTATCCTATGTTACTCTCTATCACTTAAACTATCACTATGCAAATTTTCATCTAAGAAATAGTTATCACCTGCGTAAGTCCCGATCCCGCGGGATTTTCGGGATCAAAAGTATCCTATGTTACTCTCCATCATTTAAACTATCCCTATGCAAATTTTCATCCAAATCGGTCATGCCGTTTGACCGTGAAGAGGGAACAAACAAACAGATTTTCGGATTTATAATATTAGTAGGATACTAATACTGATATAGTAATTATTGTTGTTTTAGCAGCAACAGAAATTCATCAACTGTAAAAATTTCAAATGTGTCTGACTATCATCAAGCTGTATTTCGTATTTTAGCTAATAATAGGTCATAATGCATAATCACAGACAGTGAAATGTTAGAGAGTTCCATATTCGAAAGGTAATAAAAACGGGACCACGTTTTTATTACCTACCTTTCGAATATGGAACTCTAAAAACTGTATAGATACCTACTCGTAGATTAATTGGTATATGATCCAAATTCTCTGTCCTCAACTGCACCGACCTTGAATGTTTATAAAATTTGAGTGTACGTTATAAAGTGCCGCTGTTTTCAATAATAGTGGTGAGACATGCAATCAACCGTGTTCTGACCGAGATATAATAGAAGCGGCCTAGTTTTAGGGCCTTTCGACCCTCATTTTACACCCTTAGGGGGTGAATTTCGAAAAATCCGTTCTTATCCAGCACCTACGTCCTAAAAGAAACCCGTATGCAAAATTTCAGACTACTACTACTTTTAATTTCTGAGATTTCGTGATTTACAGCATTTCCGACGATCACCATTTAGGCCGCAAGTGTGTTGTTCTAGACGTCTAGGCGAACAACTTTTGTTCTACAACTTTTGAAAATTCGAAGTACTTTTCGATTTTTTTTAGTTTAAAGTTAACTTAAAAAACAGCTGACCTTATTTTGTTCTTTCATATAGTTTGGACAACCACAATCAAAACTTTAATTACCTTTATTTTCAAAAACAGCTATTTCATCAGTGAATATTGACTCAAAATGCTCGAAAAAAAAAGTTAGATGTTTTAAAAGTTGAAGATCGAAAGTTGTTCTACTAGACGTCTAGAACAACCCCCTTTCGGCTTAAATGGTATCGACGGAACACTCTGTATAGCGGAGTGAGTGAGTGAGTGATTTTCTCTTTTACTTTTTTTTTACAACTCATATCTTGAAATTTAACTCATTTTTCGATGTCGAACATGGAATCGAAATCTTTTTTGCGTTCGAATTATCTTTCAACTGAAACTATCGGCAGACACAAAGTTTACAGCCCACACTCTCACCAATTTATTCACAAACAAAGACTCATGTTTTATGCAAAGAGTTCCGTACAAAAATAGAATAAAATTGTTTGACAACACTTTGTTTTGAATAAAGAGGGAATAACGAGAGGATGTTTATGGAAGGTTCCGTAGGAAATTATAATTAATTTGGACGCGTTGGATCATCAAAATGTAATTTGAATTTTAAACAGGGTTTTGACATTGTTAGTGGTTATACATACTATTTATTTTTGAGGACTTTGTTTGCTATATCTAACTAATCTTCTTCTTATACATCTTACTAATATTATAAACGCAAAAGTTTGTATGTATGTATGTATGTGAGGTTGTTACTCTTTCACGCAAAAAATACTAAACCGATTGCGATGAAACTTGGAATATAGGTAGCTGGGGACCTGTATCAACACATATGCTACTTTTTATCCCATTATTCCCGCCGGAACGGGACTTACGCGGGTGAAACCGCGAGGCGCAGCTAGTAAAAATATAAAAATGATTCCCTATTTCCCTTGGTCACGGCACGTGGCATCACGCGTAAACGACTTGACCGATTTCGATAATTATTTTTGCGTTGTGTTTGTTATGATCGGGAGAAGGTCCATATAAAGAAAAAAAACGCTATTTTTTTATTATCGTGACTTACGCGGGTGAAACCGCAGAGCGCAGTTAGTACCGTATAAAAAGAGGAAAGATTTATTTGTTGATTTGTAATAAATAAGGCTCCGAAACTACTGGACCGATTTCAAAAATTCATTCACCAATAGAAAGCTACATTATCGAGGAGTAACATACACTACTTTTGATCCGGATATTCCCGCGGGATCGGGACTGACGCGGGTAAAACCGCGGGCCGCAACTAGTACTTCTTAGTTTTGAGGGCTTTTTAACGACAGTGTTTCGCGGTTTCACTTGCGTTAATCCAGATTCCATTAGAATGTGATAGTTTGTATGATGTAAGAAAACGAGTAGGTAATGGTCAAATACTGAACTAACACTTAATATCAGAGTTCTACTTAAACAATAATTAAGCAGCTCTTAAACTCCAAAAATATCATACTAAATTCTAATTTAGAAGCTATTCAATTATTGTAAATTTTAGGTAACGGTTATGTATTCGTACGTATGTTTGTTACTCTTTCACGTAAAAAACTACTGAACCGATTGTGAAGAAATTAGCTGATAGCTGGAGATCTAGATTAACACATAGATCATCCCGAAATTCCCACGGGATTGGGATTTACTACGGTACAGCTAGTAATCCTAATAACGTGATTAATTGCTTATAATAATATGTCGAGTTATTTACTATTAAACCAAAGGATCCCTAAAACACTTGAGCAGTTGTCTAAACTCACACGCTCCCCCGGTTTCGCTCACTGACTCGTCACAGGAAGTACGTTAGCGTCACACTAGACGTCACTTCCGGTCAATAATGATACTTTTTAATTCGTGGGTATGAAATTGTTTTACTGTAATTTCGGGCACCCTATTCCTCTAATGGAATTTTCCCCTCACTCGCTTTCGTGTTTAGTGAAGCATTTAATTTCTTAAAACTAGTTAACAAAAGTCGAAATTAAAGACGATCTTAACGAAAACAACAGACGATCGATATCCTACCGATATTATAAAGGAAAGTTTGTAAATATGTGTATGAGTATATTTGTTACTCAATTACGCAAAAACTACTGAACCGATTGCAGTGAAACTTGGAATATAGTTAGACAGAGACCTAGAATAACACATAGGCTACTTTTTATCCTGATAATTTCTCGTATAATATTTCTATGTATAATATGTATGTATTTACAAAAAAAAGTACTATAATATGTAGTACATCAGCTGTGTAGTAACCAAAGTACAAGCCAAGTGCTTAGTTTGGGGCCAGATTGCGCTGTGTGTAATGTAGTGAAATATTTATATATTTTTTTTAATTAGGTACCTTAAGTTTGAAGAAGGAACGAGATGTACCTACTTACGTCAGTTTATATGAGAGCTATAGACAGCTGTCGACTTTTAATGTCAAAGTTCACCTGTTTGTTAGAACAAGACGTTTCTAAATGGTTACATTTCTCTGGCAATAATGGAGAATTTAGGTAAAACAGCGGAGTGCAACTAGTACCAACTACTGAGCTACACAGGAATCAATTCAGGATTCCTGAGTAGCTCAGTGGTTAGAGCAGTCGCCTGGTTGAGCCTGGCCTTGAGCAATAAAAACAAAAAGAAATATTAGTACCAACTAGTTGTATTATGTAAGAGCAGCGAGCTATGAAGTACATTCACTCGCTGCACACAAGCCGTTGACGTGTGAAAGCTTCCCGCGGATCCATTAGCCAGCTTTGTACCCTTTGTTTTATAACACGGATATAGTGGGACTAAGTTGCTTTATTCTACAGTTGCAATGTCTCAACTGAGCATCAGGTCTGTTTGTTTTGTTTTGCAAAAACGCGTCAACGAAAACAAAAAACGAAACCTTAACAATATGTTGGAAAATTGGTTAAAAGAAATTTTAGTTACCATAGATAACAAAATAAATATTTCACTACATTGCACACAGCGCTATCTAGTCCCAAACTAAGCACTAGGCTTGGACTATGAATACTAGACAACGGATATACTACATAATATACTTTTTTTTTGTACATCCATACATATTATACATACAAAGACACTCAGAACAAATATTTACTTTTAAGCATAAATATTTGCACCCGACGGGAATCTAACCCGCAGCCTTCTGCATTGCAGTCGAGCTTCCGCCCGACGCGCCACAGAGGCCGTCAAGAGGTTATTAAAACAGAAAACATACAAAAAAGTTGTAACAATACAATAACACGTTGCTAATGACTATTCACTAAAAAAAGCCCTCAGGCTGAGAAGGACAACTTCCTAAAAGGACAACTTCCGAAAAGGACAACTAGGATAAATTTTGGTGAAAAAAAGACTAAAATTTTTGTGAAAAAAAGACTTAGACAATTTCAAGTAAAAATTTAGTGTGATTGGCACAAAATATGACAGACAGAATGTCAAATAACTAATTTCTTTGCAGAAGTGATAGAGCTCTTCGATATCTTCATTTTGGATGACAGCTGTCAAACTTAAAACGTCGATATCTCGGAAACTATTGACCCTAGATCACTAGTTTCTTAATAGAAGTGATAGAGCTTTTCGATATCTTAATTTTGGATGACAGCTGTCAAACTTAAAACGTCGATATCTCGGAAACTATTGACCCTAGATCACTAGTTTCTTAGCATAAGTGATAGAGCTTTTCGATATCTTCATTTTGGATGACAGCTGTCAAACTTAAAACGTCGATATCTCGGAAACTATTGACCCTAGATCACTAGTTTCCTTGCTGAAGTGATAGGGTTCGTCGAGATCTTCATTCCGGATGACAGCTGTCAAACTTGAAACGTCAATATCTCTGAACATATTGACCCTAGACAACTAGTTTCCTTGCAGAAGTGATAGGGTTCGTCGAGATCTTCGTTCCGGATGACAGCTGTCAAACTTGAAACGTCAATAACGGGTAGGAACGATGGACCATTACAAACTTTCAGCATCAACAAAATAACAGAGGTCTGGGATACACGAGCTCTTGCTCGTATATATAACAGCGAAATACAGAAACGTTATTTAAAATATGGAGGTACTTTTAAACCATGCAGCAGCTTCTAAATTTAAAATTAGCTTGGCACTTTTTGAGTTTGGAGCTGCTTCTCTGTTCTCAAATTTTTCTTTGTTCTCATACTCAACATTTGAGTACTTCTCAAATGTTGAGTAGCGTTACTGTAAGTCTTCTAACTTGACCTAACGACTGCTATCAGAGATAACAACCCGGTTGTTAAAACTAATAATGGGCCCTACCATGATGTCTTATAAGTCGTCGCGAAGTCGTTCAGCTAAAAAAATAACATTAGAATACATTAAATAATTAAAACAAAAAAAAAATTGAAAAAAATAAACACCTACTGCTCTACAAAGTTACTTTATTTGACCAAAAAGGTCAACGTAAAGCGAGTCTTTATTCCCTAGGTGCATAAAGTACCCATTATAACCCTGGGGCATAAAGTAATTTAAATTTGGAACTAAGGTTCTGGTAGCATACGGCCATTTTGAACTGGCCACCTAGACATAACACATAAAAAAAAATTAAAACTGGGGTATTTTTCTTCAATTTTTATGTCGACGGAAGGGTAAGGCAAAAAGTTTTAGCTAATATGAAGCCCCAACTTTTTTTTGTCTTTGTTCGTCATTTTGATGTAAGATTGTGAAATTTAATTAATGTAGAGCTGTTTATATATTCAAACACATTGCATTAATCTATTGTTTTGTTGTTAGTTAAATGCTTATTTTTGTAGCTTTTTTATTGTCTCGCAGTAGATGTGTAAAGTAAAGTATTCACCTCGGTAATAAAGCCTGTCTTTATCTTGGGCGCTTGAATCCCACGCTTCACTCAGGACTCTAGGTACATAACTCCTTCGCTTCGCTCAGGAGTTAAGTTTTTAACCCCCTCGCTGCGCTCGGGAGTTAACTCTCTAGAGTCCTTCGTACGCTTTGGATTCAATATGACGCCCGCTATATAAGACAGGGCTTTAGTACCTCGGTGCATTAACTACTATTAAATTGTCTGTGGTTTTGAAAAGTAGTCGGGGTATTTTTTTATTTAAAATTCACTTTAATTTTTTTTTAACGACAAAAGGACGACAAACGAGCAGATAGCGCGGAATATCCATACAATTGCCGATTTAAAACTAATAAACGGCAAAACTAAAATGTCCTCTCCAAAAACCTATTGTAAAACTCGTACCGTGTTACAGTAAATATCAATCGTATAGAATTTATCTCGGAATGCCCCAATTTGGCGGATCGCCAACGAACTCCCGATAGCCCCCGTATGGGAGCAAATAATACGATGTGTTTGAACGAATTCACTGTTCTATTTCCAGTTTAAAGTCGACAAATAAAAATAGTTATTGGGTTTACTTATCTATTTTATTTTCAACGGATATCTATTAATACTGGGAGCCTATTTTGGTTTTACGAACGAAAATTTTGACTGGGGCTCGATTCGATAAGAACTATAGCATGCGGAATGCAGGCGACGTGCAGGAGATGTACGTTAATTCGTATTCTGTAAGGCCCGCTTGCATAACGGTTCCTAAACATGTTTAAGCTGTTAAACGTGTTTAAAATCTGTCAGAATTTCAAGAACTGTCTATTTGTGGCAACATATTATCAATCGTCCACTTAATGAAATAAAGTCTAATGTTCGATTTCCCATAAATTATTTTAAAATTGATTTAGTTAAATGTTTTTAAATGGTTTTATGCAAGTCGCCCTTAATGTTATTTTAGTTAATTAGTTAAGTAGCCTTCAAAATTAAGGGCTATTTAATTAATAAATAGCTCCCCTTGTTCCTCAGCCAATCAGTATTAAAAGAAGTTATGGAATAGCTATTATTTTTATTCCTGCAACAAATCGACTTCTGCAATGCTCATGCATCCCGCCTGTTTGTCGCATGCTATGTTTTTATAGAATCGGCCCGTGGCCGAAAGTTACAATGCATTTTTTTTACTTCGTAACTTAAAAGTTGTTTCATCTCACGAGCGAGGGTTTGTCATTTTCATATTTTTAGGAATTTTCATATGCGTATAGACAGGCTTACTTGTAAAGTATTTAATTAACCGACAATTCTAACACTAGATGAGACACACCACTATACAATTAAAACTGAAAAGTAAAAAACAAGAAGATAGCTAAAGGTAAAGAAACCTTAAAAATCGTTCGACGCATCTAGGAGCCTTAAAAAATTGTGGATGGACTCGGGTGGGACTTCAACACAATTTGGTGTCATTATACTTTACCTTTAAAAGGAGTCCCACCCGACTGCATCCACAATTTTTTAAGGCTCCTAGATGCGTCGAACGATTTTTAAGGTTTCTTTACCTTTAGCTATCTTCTTGTTTTTTACTTTTCAGTTTTAACGGCAGTCGGGTTTTTTATTTTTTTTAAATATTTTTTTTATTTAACGCTTTTTAGTTATTAGAGATTAGATACAATTACACCAGAGAAACTCATTAACTCTGGATGTGTATACTCCAGTAGCGAGGACTCGAAATCGGTTAAAGATAGGCTATCTAAAAGCCTTCAATATTATAATAGCTATTCTTTTTGAGTTTTGCTGAGACGGCTATGAAGTAGGCAGGTATCCATCTTAAAATATAATTACCAAATCCGAAAACTTCGTCGCGACTGGTGATACAAAGGCTGGCGGTTTCTTGTCCTAGCGGATTAGCCTTGCTATCCATTATCCATAGCGCGACATTTCAAATTTTTAGTTAATTACTTATTGTAAAAATAGTAATTGTTATTTATGTTATCTCTGACAAACTGACAAATCAAACATTCAAATTCCTTCAAAAGTTGAAACTCGGCGTCAAAGTCAAATCGAAAAGTTTTTAAGTAACGTTCCGTTGTCTTTGCTCGGTTTTTATGGTCAAGACAAATCTTGCTTTATAGCGTTTTAAATATTTATTTTTATTTATTTATTATTTTAATGTACCCTATGTCACTCTCACGGTCATGACGAATCTAACGACGTATCGTTTATCTAAATCGGCCCAGCCGTTTAGGCCCTACGACGGCACAAAAATAGGTCACATACATACATACATACATACATACACTCACGGCAAAAACATAACACTTCCTTTGGCAGTCGTGTAAAAAGAAGAAATAAAAGCATTATAAACCTACGGAGCGTTAAGAAACCTTTAAGACGGCGAAAGATGATAATTATCGGTCTTTTTTCGATTGCATAGAAATGAGCGAGATGGAATTGCATGAAAAAATCTATAATTTCTCGTAAAGTCAATCATTAACGATGATTGAAACAATATTTTTTTTAAATGCGATGAGGAGGTTCTAGGCATTGTATTTTCTAATGTTATGATGCCTAGGTATAAGAAAATATAGCGGTTAAGGGTTTAGATTTATTTTGTAAACCGAGGTGACTTTGCCGGTATAATAGTGGTATTTAAATTTATTTTTTATTGTTTTTGAAATGGAGGGGGCACTTCTTGTATCATGTACAATAACAAAATATACTGTTTAAATATGTATTTGATATCAAGAAAAATATTCAATCGGAAGGGTTTTCAGCTCGATTCACATCAGTCGCGTTCTTAAGAAACTTTCATCGAGTCAAATGTATGTAACTACCAAGTACCTAAGTAAAAGGCTTCGATCAAATTATAGACGGCGGCGTGTAATCTACGTAAAGCCAGGCGGGGGCGGGGGCGGGAGCGGGAGCTAGTCCAGTGTCAATGCACTTTGATAGCATTGAGATGAAATTGTGTGGGTGTCAGACGCGCGAGACACACTGCCTAGAAGAATTACAAAGGAATTCTGGAAACGTTTAAATAAATCAATCAACTACATTATAAATGTGAATATTATAAATAATTGTGTGATATGAAAAATGTGAAAAATATAAACTAACTAGCTGTGCCCCGTGGTACCACTCATGTAAATATTTATTCAACATTTAAAAATTTCTGGCATAAGATCCTTCTCCTGATCATAACAAACAAAACTCAAAAAGAATTATTGAAATTGGTCCAGCCTTTCATACGTGATGCCATGACCAGGTGAAATGGGGATTCATATTTATTTATAAGATATTATAAATGTGAAAGGGTGTGTGTGTGTTTGAATGTATGGATATTTGTTACTTAATCACGCAAAAACAACTTAACCGATTGCTATGAAACTTGGAATATAAGTAGTTGGATACCGGGAATAACACATAGACTAGCTGCGCCCCGCGGTTTCACCCGCATAAGTCCCGTTCCTCCGGAAATATCGGGATAAAAAGTAGCCTATGTTTTTTCTAGGTCCCCAGCTATCTACATACAGAGTTTCATGGTAATCGGTTCAGCGGTTTTTACGTGATTGAGTAACAAACACACATACTTTCAGCTTTATAATATTAGTAAGATAAACTAGCTGCGCCCCGCGGTTACACCCCCATTAAGTCCTGTTCCCGAGCGAATATCGGGATAAAAAGTAGCCCATGTGTTATTTATTACACATTTTTTCTTACTTTTACTATGAACAAAAACTTTAAGTCAAAACCCGAATCTTAAAATGACATCACCCAACGAGGCTACGAAGAACAGAAAACGCCGAACGAAAACATTTAATTTCCTTCATCATTTGCCAACCTTTTCTTTTATCCTTCCCGCCCGTGTGTCCAACAGTCATTAGACAAAGAAATATCCCTACTTATACTAGAAAATACTATAACACGTAGGTACGAATTACCAACGTATAGAACACAACCCGACAAGACTGCAATCTCATAAGACTTTGACTTGAATAGTACGTGACTTAGGTTACAATAAATATATACCTCACTCAACGAACACGTCAGCCATGTTGCTGTGGAGTGGAAAGATATCATTTTAAACTTAGATACATGGGTGTTCTCACTACAAATATGATAAAATAACTGGGTATTTTTACCATGTTTAATTAAATATTTGGGCATTTTTTTTTTCAAAATGCCCGCTGAAAATGTGTTACTAATATTGCTTTTAGAATTATAACAAATTATTTAAAAAAAAAAGAATAAATCAACAAATTTTAACAAAAATGTATTTGTTTTTTATTATATACATCTTATTTTAAAAAATATATAAGATTAATAGAAATTACGATAAGTTTTTGGTCCTGACCGTTACCAAAACAGGGGGGACAGTATGCAAGACTTTTTATTTTCGCTTTTCTGGCTTCAATTTTATTAATTTGTTTTATAGATCTTTCAACCTCATTTAGAACTATTCAATTATAACTCTATACTTCTATAATATATAACAATGTTACTTATTTGCAACAACGTATAATATGCTTGAGACATCGCATGACCGTTACCGTACTTGACGGTAGCTATTTTGGCGAAAATATCCATTTACGAAGCTCGATATAATTCGAGCTTCGTAAATAACGAGCAGTGTTGGTCTGGTAGATACCCCGACTTTAATTCCGAAGGTCGTGGTTTCGAATCACAGCTGACCGCACACCAATGATTTTTTCTTGCGGAAAAGTTAATAACATCGCTCATACAGTGAAGGAAAACATCGTGAGGAAACCCACGCCTTAGTTAGCTCCAGACGTATTGACCAGTTCTTTCCTCTGGGCATGACTGACTAGGCTGGGAGGGTGGTATAGGTGCTGGGCAAGCTAAGCTACTCCATCTGTCAATGTCCCCGGCACTACAGCAACATAAAATAGCATGGATTAAAACTTGCTTGCACTGTATAAATCATCTAAAAGGTTGTCTGGAAGAGATCGCTTTTAGCGATAAGGCCGCCCATTGTACCTTTATTATAATTAGCTGTAAGTATTTGTTTATGTATTTTTTTTTGTAATATTTTGGTACAATAAAGTTTTATCTTATCTTATCTTATCTTAAAATAAGATGAAAAGGCCAAATGTAATTCGAATCGAACCTCAGTAAATAAGTACTACGATATTTAACGACTAGCTGCGTCCCGTGGTTCAACCCCCGTTAGTCCCGATCCCGCGAGAATATCTGGACAAAAAGTAACCTATGTGTTATTCCAGGTCTCCAGCTACCTATATTCCAAGTTTCATCGCAATCAGTTCAGTAGTTTTGCGGAAAAGAGTAACAAAGTCACATACACATACAAACTTTCGGCTTTATAATATTAGAGGATATGATATTTGAAGTGGACAGATGTTTGTATGCACGCTTTCACATGGCTGAAAGGCTTGGCGGATTTTAATGGAGTTTTGCACAGGGGAAGATTAAGGCCCTGAAGAGAATTAACTTAAACTTATGCCTTAGATTATTCTCTCATCATATTAATAAACTTAAACTTATAAGTGAACAGTTAAGTAACCTTCATTAATTTATTAAGCAAGCGAGTTAACTTACATTCTGTACAAGTTTCAAAATTTAACTAATAGAGTTTGGAGCGCGGGTAATTCTGTAGGGATGGAATATAAACTGGAGTAATGATTCGATTTGTCGATAGTTTCTAGTTCAATTCAATTTTATTTATTTATTTGCTTTTAGTTGGCATAATAAAACACTTTATTTTCCGAATTCAATCGCGTTATATTCATGACTTTTAAACGAACCGAGGTTTCGCCAACTTTACAGTTGGCTTTTTCAAGGTTGACGGTTTTAGTTGGCACATGGATCTAAATGGATCTAAATTTTAAGTTTCTCAACAAAGTCAAGTGGATTTACATGCAAATATCTTATTATCTAAAATGAAGGAATAATGTTCAAAAAAATAAAAAGTACATAAAAAGTAGCCAATGTATAATTCGAAAAACTACAGCTATCTGCATACCAAGCTTCAATGCAATCAGTTTAGTAATTTTGAGTGAAAAAGGAACAAAGAACACAAACTTTCGCGTGTATATTGCTGATTTTTGTAAATAGACATTTTCAATCTTGAATTTGACTCACGCATGACCCAAATCAAGTGACACAAATAAAAAAAATCATTAAGTACGACCCCGAAATATTCAAAAGTACTCTAGAGTCTAAATTAAAACTGTATTAAGCGAGTACACCGTGAAATCCCACAGACCAAACAAAAAAGCCTACATTAAAGGAAATGACATTGTAATTGGTGTGGCGACCGTTATGTCATTGTGAACTGACAATAGTAGGAAACAATAGTTGTGGTAGTTTGTGAGTCATTGATTGTAACTGTAACAGTTAACATTCTAGCTATTTGGAGTTTTCTTCTGTAGTAACGCGATTAAGGACCTATATAACCCTAATAGCGTGACAGGGATAAAGCTAGCTAATTTCAGATGTGTAAGTGAAGGACGTAAGATGCGACTATGCAAAATTTATTGCGTAAAATCAAACAATTGCTAGTTTCAAGATAACTAAACGTTAATCTTGAAATTCAAAACATTCACTGCCTGTATTGAGCTAAGTTCAGTTCTTAAACAAAGTTTTATTAGTTTTCGTACAATATTGACCTGAGTAATATCACTTATTTGCAAAATTTATATGGAAATTTGGAATTTTTTTCTATCGAGAAAATTTTCAGGGATCGTGTTTTCACGACATTCACGTGTTAGTAAATATCCTCGACTTTAATAAATATGGTTGTAGTAATTCACCCTAGAAACATCAGTTATGGCCTACTACGGCCCCTTAATGCCCGGTTTCTGAACATCTGACATAAACTCTCACTACTTTTTGATTCAATAAAGATATCCTTGAGATAAACTCCAGTTATTTGTCTCCGTTTTTCTATGCATGCAACAAGCCGTCACTGTCACTCCGCTGTTCGGAAACGCATTGACTCTAGTTATCGAACCAATAGCGATATCGAATAGATAAACCACCGACAAACAGACTTTAGAAACCGGGCATTAAAGTTTAATTTCAACTATGTATCTGTTTAATTAAATTGACTTATTCTCTGGAAAGTCTGCTTGATGAGTGCGTTACATCTTAGACCATATCGTCACATACTATCAATTAAGGTGGAGGTCAAACACTAAAAATAAAATTGGTAGGTATTTTTTGACAGCACAACCAACGTTTTACTACCATCATGATAAGGTTTAAGCAGTCTAAGACAGCACGCTGATCAAGAATATTAGTTGTTTTTTTGGACAGAGATACTTATACATTTTTAATCTAGAAAATTAAGAAATCAAAATATCGTAATTTTAATCTATCGAATTTTTTTATCGATAGTTTTTTCTTTTCTTTACCCCACCCCTACTCCTTAACAATAGCCTGCTGATGAAACCGCTGCAAGAATTTATCGACAACCACAGAATTGAGCCAATTTCTACTAGTTTGACACACGTATACACCAACCTACAGCGTTGCCAGACTGTAAACTTATTGATTTGACACGAATGATAGAAAATTTAGCCCATAGAAATAGTACAATAATTACTAGAAAGCTTACTTCGTCAAAAAAACGGTCCCGTTTTACGTTATTTAGAGAGACCTCAGTCTGTCCTTTTCTCATTTTAGTGTTCGTCGGTTAGTTAGATAAGGACAGATTTGAACCAACTGTTAGGTTCAACAGGACTGTTTTCATACGATATATCAAAGCAAAAACTAACTTAAACTTACGAGAATATGATTGAAATTGATATTTCAAAAGTTGTCAAGTGCACAGTCTTCTAGGAGCGAAGACGACGATGTAACATGTCTTTGATTTAGCCCAATTATTGGTTCAATTGGGAGAATTATAACTTGGGATAAGCAACTTTCACTTTTATGTATATAAGTCAGCTTTAAGTTAATAACGTATATGTCACCGTAAAGTAAATAAGCAACGTAAATTTATAAATTTCCAAAGAAATTTATTGACTTTCGTAGGATTCTAAACGAAAGATAGATTGTATTATTTCACGAACACATTTTCGTAAATTTATAAACTTACGACGTCTCGTAGTAAATTTATAAACTAGCGGATATCCATTCGTAAGACACTAAACGGTTCGACCAATCAAAGAAGAGCTCTTAATTTTACGCTTCTTTAAAATACGGAAAATTATACACTGCCCTTTGATTGGTCGATATCGACAGGGGTACGTATTAGAATATCTAAAACCACGAAAAAAAACTATACGGAACACCCCGACTAAAATAGGTTAGGTTTATGTTAGAACATGATTACACGCAGCCGCCTAATTCTGCTAAAAAGGCGTGATGTATGAGAAAGGAGAAGCAACACATGACTTGTTCAACCAATCAGAGCCCACTTGACACTCACTTATTATTTTACGCATGAGGTCGGTAAGTTTATAAATTTTCGAAAATATGGACGTAAAATAATACAATTTACCTTCCGTTTAGAATCCTACGAAAGTTAATAAATTTCCTAGCAAATTAATAAGCTTACTGTTCTTGTTACTTTCCGGTGCCATAAACATGTGGCATGGTAAATTATGTGAAGTTCATCCGTGCTTTGGACGGCATGTGAAGCACTCGGACTATATCCGTAAGGATTGAGGAGCCAAGTCATGGTTTTAAAGTAAAATCACATCGTTATTTAGTAGTAAAATAACTGATTTTGTAGGACAAATGCTGGATTTTGTAGTAAAGTAGGTCAAAAGTTACATCGCTGTAAAAGTGGCTCCTCAATCCAAACATCTGAATTGAGGATATTAACGAATATTACAAACAAATAAACCATTCCTCTTTAAATATTGGTATATTTAGACATAGACATCGGATTAGTAACGGTTTTTTTTTCTAAATCGTCACAAGTGTCAATACTCACCTTAGTATTAATTTGTAATTTGACTGGTTTTTTGGGAACGTTTATGTGTACAGACCTACTAAATTAATTAAAGAATATTTCTTTTTGTTTTTATTGCTCAAGGCATTTTAAACTTAGAAATATTTTTAGCAAGGAAATAAAGGGTTAGCAAGGAAAGATATGGCCGAAAAATTATAACATGACACGTGATTGCTGTGTAGCTCAGTGGTTAGAGTAGTCGCCTGGTTAGCAAAAGGACGCAGGTTCGAATCCTGTCATGGGGATTTTTTAGAAATATATTTCCTTGCTTAAAATATTTCTAAATAAATTAAATAAAGTGTACGGTTGGGCACAACTTGTGAACGCCGCTGTACCTAATTGTTTGCGCCCTCTGACAGACTGGCGACGTCACGTCACTCTGTTTGTATGCAAAACCTTAATATTTAGTGGAGTGTGAAAAGATAGGAAAGCAAAGAGTTGGCCGTTTTGCACGTACGGTGCGCGTTCACGTTGTCGCAAGATGGAGTAGGTAGATACTGAGTGAACGATTGGAACACTCGTAAATGTTGAAGGCTGATGGGAATTACACGATATAAAGCTGGCAGGCTTACTTTTGGCGGAAAAGCAACGTGCATCACAGTTTTATGGTTGAGTTTATTTAAATAGTATATTTGATTGATTGATTGATTAATTCTTTATAGCAACACACCACAATTAAATAATTACAATAAGAGGAAGATACATAAAAAACTTAAAAATTAGGTGGCACAATGGGCGGCCTTATCGCTTAAAGCGATCTCTTCCAGGCAACCTTTGGATGGACCAGAAGCGAAAGAAAGATGAAAGGTAGGGTGTTAACACGAAAAAAACAAAAACGACGTGAATAATAAATAATAAAATAACAGTATGACACATACAAAAAATTAATGGAAAATAAATATACTAACAACGCATACATATGACGACCTCTGTGGCGCGTCGGGCGAACGCTTGGCTGCAATACAGAAGGTTGCGGGTTCGATTCCCGCTGGGTGCAAATATTTATGCTTAAAATAAATATTTGTATCTAGTCTGGGCGTATTTCTATGTATAATATGTATGTATTTACAAAAGAAAAATAAATATAAGTAGTATATCCGTTGTCTAGTCACCGTAACACAAGCTTGGCAGCTTACCACGGGGCTAGATGGCGCCGTGTGTTCGTCACAGGATTATATATTTATTTATATATATGTTTCATAAAATTAGAGAAAATGGAAGTGACTCTCGTTCCGGCTTGTTTCTGGGGCGAAAGTTAGCCATCGCCATACAGCGTGGCAATGCTGCAAGTGTGATGGGACCCTTTGCACCAGGAATAAATAAGGGAGGGGTTATTTGATTAAAAAGTTTTTTGTTTTTATTTAAAATGAAATTTACCTATAAAAAGAATAAATATCATATAATTTCTTCTATGGTTTTCGCGATTTTGCATAATAAAAAACTTTATTTATCGGGTTGAATCGTCGCGTTTTATTCATGGTTTTAAATATCATCATTAAAAAGAAACATATTCTGTTTCCTCGCACGTGTGTAGGTACGATATACGTACGCATTACTCGGCTCAATTACGCCCTCGACTTTGGTTAGGGCTGAAATTCTGCCTCTTATGTTATTTAACCATCATAACGCAGCGCACTCATATCGTAATGTTGGTTACAAACATAGTTTTTAGACGTTACTCATATTATGATGGAATGTGTTCGAAACGAAGATCAGCGATTTTCTATGTTACATAATTTTAATTACAATATGTATTTGGTTGGAGGGGTAATAGGCGCTTTGGCGTGTCCTCTTTCAGAGGAAGCTATGGCGCTTTATAAACTTGTTTTCTTAGGGTTGAATAGAAGATAAGGTGAAGTGATGTCCTAACAGAGCGACATAACCGTTTGTTCGGTAAAGCTCTTTATTGACCGAACGAGCGAAGCGAGTGAGGTCCAGTGTAGACGGGCCTGGCGCTTGTATCTTTGTAACTTTGTATCTCTGTATATTTGTATGTTTGTTCGACGATAACTTGAGTATCGTAGTTCCGATCGTCATAAATTTTGGTATGTGCATAGTTTAGGTCAGTAAAATTTATGAGTTCGAAGATGAGCCGGATCGGTAGGGGGGTTGGGGAGATAGAGGGGCGTGAGGTCTCAGTTCGGGGCGAACTACTAGTTAAATAGATTTAAAAAAAAACGTAGTTTTATTTGAATATTCCGCAGTCGGGACTTATGCGGAGCGCAGCTTGTACATACATATAAACTCTATAGAGTTATCCTACTAGTCCTATTAATATTATAAAGCTTAAAGTTTGTGAGTATGTGTGTTTGTTACTCAATCACGCAAAAACTACTGAAACGATTGCGATGCAACTTGGAATATAGGTAGCTGGATACCGCGAATAACACATAGGCACATAGGCTATTCCGATAATCCTGCGGGAACGGGACTTACGCGGGTGAAACCGCGGGGCGCAGCTAGTAGACCATAATTGCCATCAATTCGAGGCAGGATTCGAACCGGATACCTCTGCGAGCGTGCCACCGAACCAGCCCCTCGTTTATCTATCCAGTGGAAAATAACAGGTACTATGCAGTACATTGCTGCTATGAGGTAATTACCGGTAATAACCACGTTACGTCAAAGCAGCAATGTACTGCATAGTGCCGTCATTTTCCATGGTTGTCAGATGGTTCTAGATAGCTAATCTGGGGGCAGGTCGTCAATAAATAAATGAAACAAATAAATCCTGTGACGAACACACAGCGCCATCTAGCCCCGTAGTAAGCTGCTAAGCTTGTGTTACGGTGACTAGACAACGGATATACTACTTATATTTATTTTTCTTTTGTAAATACATACATGTTATACATAGAAATACACCCAGACCAGATACAAATATTTATTTTTAAGCATAAATATTTGCACCCAGCGGGAATCGAACCCTTCTGCATTGCAGCCAAGCGTTCGACCGACGCGCCACAGAGGTCGTCAATAAGCAATGGACACGCGCACAGTAAACGAAATACAATTTTAAATAACTGTGTCGTATATCTACCAACAGTAGGTATTTCACAAATATAATAAGGTTTCTTAAAACTCGTGTTTTAGGGTTCCTTACCACAAATGAAAACAAACGGAAACATTATTAGATTCCTCATTTTTCGTGAGGATTTGCCAATGACAAATAAAATGATCAAAGCTCGGAATCCAGTGTCTGTCAGTGAATCTGTGTAAAAAGTATTTGGCTGCATTATTACAACTTTTAATAAAAAAGATTTTAAAGAAATACGAAATTAAGGCCGGCTTGCATAACGGTTCCTAAACATGTTTAAGCTGTTAAACGTATTTAAAATATGTCAGAATTTCAAGAACTGTCAATGTGTGGCAAACATATTATCAATCGTCCACTAAATGAAATAGAGTCCAAAGTTCAATTTCCCATCAATTATTTTAAAATTGATTTAGTTAAATATGTTTTAAATGGTATTATGCAAGCCGCCCTTAAAATTGAAATTAAAAGTGGAAATTTTACATCAGACTCGCAGTGCGTAAGTCCGCAGGGTTTTCAAAAATAATTTCTTAATTTAAACAAATTACTAAGAACAACCCTCAAAATTTGATGAGTCTAGACAAGTGATTTAGGCTGTACTTTGATCGTTCACAGTCTAGTCAGTCAGTCAGGCTTTCTATTTTATATGTAACTATCTGCGACCCGCGGTTTCACCCGCGTCGGTCCCGATTCCGAAGGAATATCGATGTTTTTCTATCATCAGAACCTTCTCCTGACGATAACAAACACAACAAAAAAAGAATTAGCAAAATCGGTCAAGCCGCTTAGCTAGTCTTCTTCTTCTTCTTCTTTAATATGGCTTTTCCATTCGGACATTAGCCAGTGTCAAGTATTAATTAATATTTGCTAGTTATATGCATCGAAACAGTGAAGTCGTCATAGTCAAAGTCAAATCGAGGGAATCATTGTAAAACGGTGTTTTTTTTACAAAGATTGTTAACGGAGTTTTGGAGACAACGCTAAAGTCCAGGTTTTGCACCGATTTTCACTTTCACTACACTTGTATAACTTCACGAAACTAAATTGATTAATATGCCTAACGGGCGGCCTTATCGCTTTAAGCAACATAAAATTAGGCCGCCCGTTGTACCACCTAATTTTATGTTGTTTATTTTTCTTTCTTTATTAGTATTGTAATTATTGAATCGTGGTGTGTTGCAATAAAGTATTAATCAATCAATCAATATGCCCCCGAAATTAAACAATTAACACGCATTTGAACAAGGTTTTACAAAAATGATAAATTTAGCAACACATCTCCTCAACGCGTTTCCATGGGGGCTAGTCTAAGTCGTATCATAACAGTAAAGTATTTATTGCTCAATCAAAGAGTAGTGGTCATCAAACCTGAGTCAGTTGTTATGTTAGGTCACTACTGAGTCACAACTTGAGAATTAAGGTCATTGCATACTCTCACGTGTTTGCAGATAACGACATGCAACAATATATATGCATATATGCATGCAATAAGACAAACGATATATTTCACAAACTAGCTGTTAGAAATATTTTAAAGGAAAAATTCATCTATAAAAATTCAATTGCGGCGAGATTTGAACTCGCGTCCCTGGATCAGTACCCCAGCCTCAACCCCTCGGCCACGCAAGTTCCCTTTCCTTTAAAATATTTCTAGTAAATATGTCTTGAGCAATAAAAACAAATTACGAAATAAACTAGCTGTTACCCGCGACTTTGTCTGGGTACAAATAGTGCATAGCCGACTTTTTCGTTCATTACTCGGGTTCTATTTATTGGATTTCGATGCAAAGTATACCACGACGTTCCTCGAAAATAGAACTATGCAATATTAAAACCAGATTTTAGGCACATAGGCCACTTTTTATCCCGATATTCCCGCGGGAACGGGACTTACGCGGTTGAAACCGCGGGGCGCAACTAGTAGAGTATAAAGCTGAAATCTATAGTGTGTACTTTGACTTTGCTCAGACTGAGCTTAGCACAAACTTTGAATTGAAATTTATAGTCGAAATTCATTTTGGCAGTAATATACGAATAAAATAAAAAGAACTTCATAGTCATAACGGAGAAGAAAAGTTTAGGTCCATTATTTTTGATTGGTTTACATTCTAAAATTGAAAAACTTTGACTTTACTAAGCAAAAACCTTGGATAGTTGCGACGATCGCTTTATAAATACCAAAAATTGTCTTCCCACGTGTTTATACACTCACAATTCTTGTTTGTTTGTTTGTCGGTCCGGGCGGAATCTTGCAACTTCAATCTGAGGCACTTCCCAACTAGCTAGCGGGCTGAAACTTTGGGAAAAGTCCAGAAACAGATGACAATGCAAAAAAAAACAACTTTTCGTCATGGGTGTCGTTTTCGTGGTTTTTTTGCTTAGCGAAGTCAAAGTACGGACTATAGATTTCAACCTAAGTCAGATGTTAGATCACTACTGAGTCAGTGGTACCTAGGTCACTACTGAGTCACAACTTGAGAATTATGGTCGTTGCATACTCTCGCGTATTTTATTAATATGTAAATAAAATAAAAAGAACTTCATAGTCATATCATAACATAGAAGCAAAGTTTAGGTCATTATTTTTGATTGGTTTACATTCTGAATTTGAAAAACTTCGACTATACTAAGCAAAAACATAACACTTCCTTTGGCAGTCGTGTAAAAACTTTGGGTAGTTGCGAAGATCGCTTTATAAATACCAAAAATTGTCTTTGCTTAGCAAAATCAAAGTACGGACTAACCTAAGTCAGATGTTAGATCATTAAATTTACTGAGTCAGTGGTACCTAGGGGTAGGTCACTATTGAGTCACAACTTGAGAATTAAGGTCATTGCATACTCTCACGTATTTTAATACGAGTAAATGTAAACGACATAAGAAGTTAATTAAGTGCGTGCCTTGTGCCACGTGCGCACACGCGCAGGGTTCCGTAGTTTCCTTAATATCTATATTTAATATTATAAATAAATAAATAAACCCTGTGACCACAGCGCCATCTAGCCCCATGGTAAGCTGCTAAACTTGTGTTACAGTGATTAGACAACGGATATACTACTTATATTTATTTTACTTTTGTAAATCTTACTACTTAATATTATAAACGCGAAAGTTTGTATGTAAGTAAGTATGTATGTATGTATGTTTGTGAGGTTGTTACTCTTTCACGCAAAAACTTCTGAACCGATTGCGATGAAACTTGGAATATAGGTAGCTGGGGACCTGGATTAACACATAGGCTACTTTTTATCCCGATATTCCCGCGGTGACGGGACTCACGCGGGTGAAACCGCGGAGCGCAGCTAGTACATACATATTGTTCCGAAGTAGAACAGGTTCTTTTGGTTTGAATATTTTTATCATTAACATTGAGGGTAGGTACCTTTGGTAAGAAAACACAACTTGTGGGTAGATTTAATACAATCTATCAAGTTTGAATATCGAACGAACCACTGACACATTGACTCGCCGCCTTTGGGCGAGAACACCCGTTTGCGCATCATACATTATCGTCCGCGCCGCGTATCACGCGTGGACCTCATCATCATCCTTTCGACACACCGTCTGCAGTAGAAGACCGAAGACTAGCAGTCAATGGATATGCTCAAGGATCGAGGATCAGATTCCAATATCGACTCGATAACGTCGATAGTACAGGTCAGTGGTTTACTCCTAGACACAGATCAATAATAAAAAATTTAAAGCCGCAGAGTTTGATTGTTATTTGAACTACGAAACTTGGAATATAAACAGTACAATAAAAAGAAACGTTTCATGTGGGGTACCTACCTCCCCCACATAAAAAAATGGGGGATGATTTTTCTTTTCCTGTTTATTTATTATTGTCTGCTGTTCTCACGTTTCGAAGACTTTACCAACTCCTTCCTCAGGGATGTTTTCCTTTACCGTATCGCTTTATTCGTACTTTTCCTTAAATTACTTGTGGTTTTACTATATTATTATTTAATTCCATTTTATAATGGCGCATACTGTTACAAAATCCATTTAGTACCTAGGTAAGTATAACACTTTATTTACCGGGTTTAAACGCGTTTTTAAACGAACAGAGCTTTCGGCAACTTTACAGTTGGCTTTTTCGAGGTTGACTGAGATGTAACTTGTCTATTTTAACATTCTAAAAAGTTACTGTAAACTACTGCCTCGTAAGTAAGTATATAAGTTGGGTATTTGATTAAATAATATGAACGTTTCACAACAGAACTGCGGTTTGTGAGTCAGTGTAATTACTTGTAGGTAGTTAGGTACCGAACGGTCTGATTCATTTAATGTACTTTACGGACCTGAATAAACCTGTCAAGAGCGAGCTGCGCTCGCGCATGAAGGATTTCGTATTATTATTAGGTATACTAGCAACAGCCCTAGCCAACATTCTTATCGAATAACGAAATCGCTAATCGACAAATTTTGTATGAAATTGACATAAGGTCACGCTTGACTTTTCGCGATGTCAATTTCATACAAAAAAAATCTGTCGATTGGCGATTTCGTTATTCGATAAGAATTTTGACTAGGGCCGCTGTCCGTCTGCGTAGAAATAGTGCATAGTCGACTTTTTCGTTCATTACTCGGGTTCTAGTAATTGGATTTCGATGTAAAGTATACCACGAGGTTCCTCGAAAATAGAACTACCCAATATTGAAAACCAGATTCAATCAGTTTAGTAGTTTTTAATTGTATACAGACAGACAGATAGACAGATATGAATTTAAAAAATTTTTTTTATTTTATTTTACTTCTAAGTACAAGTTTTTGCCCTCTCTTCCTTTATTATAAGTAGGTATAGAAGAATATAGATCACAAAAAATCGTGTTTGTTGTATGGAGCTCTACTTAAAAAATATTTATTTTACTAATATTATAAACGCGAAAGTTTGTATGTATGTGACTTTGTTACTCTTTCACGCAAAAAACTACTGAACCGATTGCGATGAAACTTGGAAAATAGGTAGCTGGAGATATAGAATAACACATAGGCTTATTTTTATCCCGATATTCCCGCGGGAACAGGATTAAGCCGGTGAAACCGCAGGTTTGTTTTTTTATAATTGTTATGGTTTAAACTTCTGACTTTTTAATTGTTATTTTTTGCGGATTGATTGTAATTTTTTGACGAAATAATATTGTGTATTTTTTAGGTGGAATATCGGGATAGAATTTAGCCTATGGGTTAAAACAGATTCCTAGCTATTTGCATACCAAATTTCATCGTAATCGATTCAGTAGTTTGTAGGTGAAAGATTAACACAGCCTGGTAGACAGACGGACGGACAGACAGACGGACGGACAGGCAGACAGACGGACGTATAGTGGAATCCTAGTAAAACTGTCTTGTTTTTACCTTTTAGGTACGGAACCTCATAAAAACTAAAAGTGTTCGCTGTACCTAACTACAATATCTTACAATATTCATAGTCGACTCTAAACACAATTAAATTTTTTAAACTTACACGTTTTCCGTTCATTATTATTAAATACTAGCTGCGCCCCGCGTTTTCACCCGCTAAGTCCCGTTCCCGCGGGAATATCGGGATAAAAAGTAGCCTATGTGTTAATTCAGGTCCCCAGTTACCTATATTCCAAGTTTCAACGCAATTGGTTAAGTAGTTTTTGCGTGAAAGAGTAACAACCTCACATACATACAAACTTTCGCGTTTATAATATTAGTAAGAAGTAAGATTAGATTTTCGGGTCTAGATCGCGTTAGTACAACAAAATTATTTAAAATTTAATAAATAAATTTAAAATTACCCGCAATCGCACGGCCGCTGTAATCCGTTTGACGAAATGTCTTGGTAATTTTAAATTTATTTACTAGATTTAAAATAATTTTGTTAAACCAACGCGATCTAGACCCGAAAATCTAATATTTAGTAATAACAAACACAATTACATATCAGTTTTCAAAATCGGTCAAGCAGACGGATGTCGGCCGTGAACTTGCCGTAACATAATAACAAGTAGTGTAAACATTACAACCTGTCTGTATGTTTGTTTATAGAAGATCGAGACGAGGGCACGCACTAGTTTCTATTTTATACGGGGGTTCCGTAGGTAAATAATTATTTTAAAAAAATTACCTAGGTTTTTTATGGGTACAATAATTGAGAATAAAAATTCCTAAGGGGTAGCAAGAGCGAGATGTAATTGACCGAACGAGCGAAGCGAGTGATTGACCGAACGAGCGAAGCGAGTGAGGTTCAGTGTTGACGGGCTTGGCGCTTGTATCTTTGTATGTTTGTTCGACGATAACTTGAGTATCGTTGCTCCGATCTTCATGAATTTTGGTATGCGCGTAGCTTAGGTCAATAGAATTTATGAGTTCGAAGATGAGCCGGATCGGTAGGGCGGTTGGGGAGATAGGGGTCGTGAGGTCTCAGTTCGGGGCAACTACTAGTAAGTAATAATTTAAGTAAGTAACACTTTTTACTAGTTGGCTTTTTCAAGGTCGGTTAAATCATGAATAAAACGCGATTAAACCCGGTAAATAAAGTGTTTTATTCTTCACAATCATGTTTAGCTCACGGAACCCTAAACCAAGTGAACACCGGATAGCGTGTTTACGTTATCGGCAGCCGATGACAGAGTGTATCATTTTGGAGGGACCGAACACTAACTGAGTACAGAAATATAACGGTAGGTAGGTAGGTAGGTAGGTAGGTAGGTACTGTACAATAACACATGGTGGGTGCGTTTGTATGCTCATTAAAATAGCGTAAACAGGTAGGTGGTGTGGGGAAACAGTAGCAAATAATCCATCTATACTTATTATAATAAAAACTCTGTACTTGTAAGTAATTAAAAAAAAGTTGTCTAGGGGACTTAGGAAAAGTTGAAGAAAAAAATTATATATTTTTTTAAATTTTTGTCTTTCTATCTGTTTCTCTGTCTGTTCCTTATACAATTAAAAACTACTAATCTGATTGAAATCTAGTTTTCAATATAGGATAGTTCTATTTTTGAGGAAGGTCGTTGCTATACTTTGCATCGAAATCCAATTAGTAGAACCCGAGTAATGAACGAGATAGTGCAACTGCTCGAGAACCGCTCGGCCGCCCGCGCCCGTGATAACGCGTTTTTCACTTTTGCGGGTGAAACCGCGGGGCGCAGCTAGTTATAAATATAAATAAATAAATTCTGTGACCAACACACAGCGCCATCTGGCCCCATGGTAAGCTGCTAAGCTTGTGTTACGGTGACTAGACAACGGATATACTACTTATATTTATTTTTCTTTTGTAAATACGTACATATTATACATAGAAATACACCCAGTAGCAGCATCAAATTCAAATTAAAAAAGAGATATTGACGTGACCCTCTAAGAGATAGCACGCTAATCTAGAAGAAGGTAGACGCTGTGGTCAAACATAATTTTCAGTTAAAAACTTTTTGAAAAAAAACCGTTTGGGACCAATATACCCAAAATATTAAATTTCCAAAATGTTAAATCTCAAAATGATGAATTTCCCAGAATGCTGATTCTCAAAGTATACGTTGAATTTCCGAAAATGTTGATTAAAGTAATTCAAAACGTTGTATTCCCCAGAATGTTAAGATGATTTTCGAAAAATATTTCATAATAATTTAGACTTAAATTAAACAAATACACAGGTACAATTCATGGCCTTAGGTATCTTAAGCGATCTCTTCCAGACAACTTTAAAAATATTAAAGAAAAAACTCACCTGTCACTAAACACGCCAACAACAATCCAAAAAGCGCGCTAAACTTGAAATCCGCCATTTTAAATCCACTAAAGAAGCACTTCCGAAAACGTTCCAAATTCGAAATTTAAAAAACACTACACCATCACTGGTAAAAGAGGTTCGAACAGCCTTTTTTTCTGTTTTCTCTCTAGCTAGAAGGAACCGGTTAAGAACTGGACAACGTTCCGTCTCGCTCGCACTTGTACGGTGTCTCGTAGGGCTGTCTCGCTCGCTCTGCAACAAAAAATATAAAATATTTTTAGACGTTTTATTTTTATGCCTGTTATGTAAGTTGTATGGCTGACTGGTAGAAATTGATCCTTTATTCTAAAACTAGTTTTGGACTGCGGTTGCGTCCGCATACTTGATTACAACTTAAGTATTTATTTTATACCCGACTGGCCGCCAAGAAAGGGATATATTTATACATAGGTAGGTATGACAAATTAAAATTCAAAATTCATTTATTCAGTAAGATATTCCGCCCTACTATGATCCTACTAATCCTACTAATATTATAAATATAAAAGTGTGTGTGTTTGGATGATTAGATATTTGGATGTTTGTTACTCAATCACGCAAAAACTACTAAACCGATTGCGATTAAACTTGAAATATAGGTAAATGGATACCGGGAATAACACATAGGCTACATTTTATCCCGAAAACCCTGCGGGAAGGGGACTTACGCGGGTGAAACCGCGAGGCGCAGCTAGTCTCATTATAAACGGGAAAGTTTGCAATTACTTATGTATATGAAACCAATAATTGTCAATAAATGGACTATCAAACACAATAAGAATTTTCCAATTCGGACCAGTATTTCTCAGGAACTGTTGGTCCGAATGATCATCTTAAAATTAAAAAAAAAACTCAATATATTCTTTGTTCTTTCGTCTTGAACGTATACTGGTAGTACTCAATTATTGGTACAGAACGAACATTGCAGCTGTGGTACCAACTAATTAGCATCCACCGCTGGTAGTTGCTAAGTTGCAGTACATTGCTGCTTTGACGTAACGTGGTTGTTACCGGTGATTACTTCAAAGCAGCAATGTAGGATACGAAATATGTTTTTTGACAGTAAATAGCAACTAGTAGCGGTGGATGCTAATTACTTGATACCATAGCAGAACTACATACAGATGTTCGGTGGGATCGGTCGGTACGTTTCGCAACAGCCCTCTCGAACCAGCTGTTAGTCGTCTTCAGCTTCACTGCAGTGTTCGCAACGCCACGTGAAAGTAAGATTTCTCTTTACTCAAAGCGAATTCCATCAAAAATAACTTAGGCTAAGGTATTTTAAGAATGTTCTGTGCAGTCAACGGATATAAGCATGGAAGAAGCCATTCCTTACTAAGTACTAACTCAACTAATAGCACCAAAACTTACTCGAATACGAAGTATGCATACACAAACTACACACCACGCTATTAGCTAAGCAATTGAACATCCTACTAATATTATAAAGCTGAAAGCTTGTAAGTAATGTGTATGTATGTATGTGCGTATGTGTTTGTTACTCAATCACGCAAAAACTACTGACCGATTGCGATGAAACTTGGAATATAGGTAGCTGGATACCGGGAATAACACATAGACTACTTTTTATCCCGATATTCCCGCGGGAACGGGACTTACGCGGGTGTAACCGCGGGCGCAGATAGTTTGTTTATATTTCCATCAATTATGTGTTGACAACGAGGACGGCGGCAATACGCTGTTCTCTAACGTGATTGGTTCTTTGAATGACCCGATCCGAGTACAACCGAAGTGACAGATTCGTGTCGCGGCAAACTTTTTAATCATCGCGGCCTATTTTACGTGGTGTCATTTTGAAGTGTAAGGAATACTTCCATGCTTATTTATCCGTTCACAGGTAAGTATATCTATAATACAGGTACCTACTAATATTATAAATTCGAAAGTATGTCTGGTCTGTCTGTCTGGTACATTTTCACGTAACCTAAACCGCTGGACTGATTATGATGCATTTTGATTAGAGTTAGATGGGACCTTGTAGAGACATAGGCTACTTTTCTAATATGTAGGATATCCGTTGTCTAGTACCCATAGTACAAGCCTTGTGCTTAGTTTGGGGCTAGATTGCGCTGTGTGTAATGTCGTGCAATATATTTTTTTATGTCATTAGTTAGTTATTTATTAATTTAAAAAAAAATTAAAGGTAATGGAAAAATTAATCTTCAATGAGGTTGCAAGATTCCGTCCGGACCGGCAAACAAACAAACAAATAAGGAAAGTGAAAGCATAAAGACGTGGGGAAAATTCACTCGCGTCAGTCTTCAAATCTCGTTGCGAGCGAATTTTTGAGGATGTATTATTCCTTTTAAAATATTTCTATTAGATATGCATTTATTTTTTCATTTTAATGGAATAAAACACAATATTTACCGGGTTGAATTCGCGTCGAATATATTAACATCATTGCTACAATGCCGTACCAACGCGTTTATCTTCAAATCTCGTCGCGAGTGAATTTTCCTTCAAAATATTTTGAGTAGATAAGCATTTATTTTTTATTTTAATGGAATACAACACAATTATTTACGGGTTTAACTCGCGTTTTATTTAATAACGGCATTGTTGCCGTACTAACGTTTCGCTAACTTTACAGTCAGCTTTATTAAGGTAGACTGACTGGTCAATTTAACAAGGTACAAATATCCTCTAAGATCCCGATAGTCCCACGGGATCTAAGCCCTTAGTATGAGTCTTGATAGTTTATCGTCTCGATGAAGCTGGCAGTTTACTTCATACACTTTCCATCAGCGCCCCTAGCGGTAACTATTATGAACTAAAATAATGTATAGAAGTAAACTGCCAGTTTCATCGAGACGATAAACTATCAAAACTCATACTAAGGGCTCGGGACTTATGCGGGTGAAACCGCGGGGCGCAGTTAGTAGTATACCTCTATACTATAGAGGAGACGCGTTGTTTGTTTGTATGTCTGACTCGGTTCACACGCACATGTGAAAGTGTAGCGTTCGCAGAAAAAAACATCGATCGAAAAATGATACGTCATTATCGTCAATAGACTTTTGTTTCTATCTCGGAGATTGTCTTTTGTTTATTAATATTATGAGATAACTAGCTGCGCCCCGCGGTTTCACCCGCGGAAGTGAAAAACGCGTTATCACGGGCGCGGGCGGCCGAGCGGTTCTCGAGAGCTTGCACTTTTTCGTTCATTACTCGGGTTCTACTAATTTCGTTGCAAAGTATAGCACTACTATAGATTAGTAGTTTTTAATTGTAAAAGGAATAGACAGAGAAACAGACAGACAGACATGACTTTTAAAAATTATATAATTTTATTAACCGACTTCAAAAAAAGGAGGAGGTTATCAATTCGTCTGTATGTATAATTTTTTTTTTTTTTTGTATGTTCACCGATTACTCGAAGACGGCATGACCGATTAAGATGATTCTTTCTTAATGGATAGGTGGGAGCTCCAAGATGGTCCCATAATAATTAGATGTGGATCTGATGAGGATCTTCAAAGTGAGGACCGGGAATGCTCCTCAAAACGCTGTATTCAATTCAATTGTTCATCGATTACACGAAGATGGCTTGACCGATTGATATAGTTCTTTTTTAATGAAAAGGTGGAAGCTGCGAGGTGGTCCCATGAAAGTTTGGTAAGGATCTGATGAGTATCTTCGGAATGATGGACAGGATAGCATCCCAGAATTCAATAAATTACTCATATTTGGGACTTCTACCAAAAAGAATAGACCCCTAAAGAACTAAGTACAGATTGATGGGGCACCTGAAACCACCTTCTCATCAGCAAACTCCTCAAAAATTTAAATAACGGCAACAATATTGTTGATTTTTAGGTAGGTAGGTATACTAAAAAGGGTAAAATAAAAAAATAATTTAAAAATTAAAAAACCGACTTCAAAAAGAAACAAAAAATAATTTAAAAAAACAACCGACTAATTAATCTGTTTTATCATCTGAAGTCGGGCAGTTTTACTGGTTGGTTCCATATTGTACTTAGTTTGGCTGCCCGACTTCAGACGATAAAACAGATTAATTAGTCGGTTGTTTTTTTAGATTATTTTTTGTTTCTTTTTGAAGTCGGTTTTTTTTCTACTACTTTTTTAAGTACTCTAGACGATTGTTTTTTTTAATTTATTTCCAAGAACAGAGTTTTGTCCTCTCTTCCTTTATTATAAGTAGTATAGACGAGGTATTTACCATGTTTAATTTTTTTACAACAAGCAGCTCGATATTTCGCCAGTAACTTCGACCAGCTTCTTCACGAGCTAGTTAATAATATTCATAGTGAAAATTACCATGTAAGTTTAAAATCGTATGTCTTTTGTTTTTCGTCTTTATCGTCTATTGGTATTTTCTCTTAAATGTTGGGGACAACGAACTCGAATATTACAAGGAAGTAGCAATCCTTTGCAAGACTGTTCCACGCAAACGGTGGTTGCGGGGCCTAGAACGATGATTCGACCGCCACTCTGTCACTAAAGATCGTCCGCCATCGGTAGATCAAACGTAATACTGTACGGAACATGTCAGTGTGTGCATCTGTTGCTGTGTGACCGTGGAACATGGTTTTATCGAGTTTAATAGGGAAGTTAGAACTCCATTCTATATATTCCTCGTAGGTTGGGTACCTTTAAAATGTTAATATGTTTTTTTTTATTGTTGGTACGATTTTGTCCGCGTTATGTATTCTCATGCAAAGTGGCAGCTTCTGAGTATTAATCGTATCTGAGCTAAGCCACGGACAGACAGACAGACAGCAGTCGGAAAAAACGAAACTATTATAGCTGTAACAGACGATCGAACTCGCACCGAACAGTGCCCTTAGTACGAGTCTTGATAGTTTATCGTCTCGATGAAACTGGCAGTTTCTTTCCATACATTATTTTAGTTCATAATAGTTACCGCTAGGGGCGCTGATAGATAATGTATGAAGTAAACTGTCAGTTTCATCGAGACGATAAACTATCAAGACTCATACTAAGGGCTCAGCAGACCTAGCAACATTCTTCGAAATCGCCAATCGACAGATTTTTTGTACGAAATTGACATACAAGTTCGCGAAAAGTCACGTGACTTTTATCGAACTTATGCTAAGAATCTTGTCTAGGGCTGCAGTACCATCCAATTATGTTCCTCCTAAAATGTAGTCTGTGGACCACTGCTACATAATCTTACTAATATTTGTATGTATATATGTGAGGTTGTTACTCTTTCACGCAAAAACTACTGAACCGATTGCGATGAAACTTGGAATATAGGTAGCTGGAGACCTGGATTAACACATAGGCTACTTTTTATCCCGATATTCCCGCGGGAACGGGACTTACGCGGGTGAAACCGCGGGGCGCAGCTAGTACGACATAAATTTTTACAAACATTACTATAACTAATGAAATCACACTGTGTGCAGCGGTGCGGGTTCGATCGTCTGTTGCAGCTATAAGGGTTTTTGTTGTCTACGAACGCCCTAAGAAAGCGACAAATAATAAATAAATAAATCCTGTGACGAACACACAGCGCCATCTAGCCCCGTGGTAAGCTGCTAAGCTTGTGTTACGGTGACTAGACAACGGATATACTACTTATATTTACTTTTCTTTTTTTTGTAAATACATACATACTATACATAGAAATACACCCAGACCAGATACAAATATTTGTTTTTAAGCATAAACATTGCACCCGGCGGGAAACGAACCCGCAACCTTTTGCTTTGCAGCCAAGCGTTCGCCCGACGCGCCACAGAGGTCGTAATAATCACACCGACCTAGACACGCTAATCAAGCAAGAGCGAATGCACTTCAACAGATAATAAATTCTAGTGCGCTTTATCTAATCTATTTATTACTAGCTGCTCCCCGCGGTTTCACCCGCGTAAGTCCCGTTCCCGCGGGAATAACGGGATAAAAAGTAGCCTATGTGTTAATCCAGGTCCCCAGCTACCTATATTCCAAGTTTCATCGCAATCGGTTTAGTAGTTTTTGCGTGAAAGAGTAACAACCTCACATACATACAAACTTTCGCGTTTATAATATCAGTAAGATGTTGTGTTATTCTTCTAAATACGTTTGATAGTAGATATTTAAGTTTATACACAAACAGTCACAAAGGTAGGTACTTAAAATAAGAATAATAATTTCAACACATAATTGGTGGAAATATAAACAAACTATCTGCGCCCCGCGGTTTCACACGCGTAAGTCACGATCCCGCGGGATTATCGGGATAAAAAGTAGCCTATGTAATATTCTAGGTTTTCAGCTACCTTTATTCCAAGTTTCATGGTAATCGGTTCAGCGGTTATTACGTGATTGAGTAACAAACACACAGTCACAAACTTTCAGCTTTATAATATTAGTAGGATACTAACATTTCATTATGGATGAGAAGTCTAAAATACATTCATTTATTATTATTTGATTTTAAGTCCCCGAAATTGTATTTGCCAGGGAATACAATCTCAGGCAGTTGATTAAAATCTGTCGCGGTGCGAATGAGGAATAAAATAGAGTGTTGTTCTGCTGTCGGTACCACAATGATCAAGTACGGATGCATCCGCCCGCGCGGACCGAAATAACACCAGTCTTTGTGTCCAAACGCTACATTACGCATCGAGTTTATATCTACCTACTTACTGCAAGCGGCATTATAGTGTTTAATATTTCGTAAATTTGTTTTTTATTGCTCAAGGCATATTTACTAGAAATATTTTTTTAAAGGAAAAAATCATCTTCAAAAATTCACTTGCGGCGAGATTTGCACTCGCGACCCTGGATCAATATTCCAGTGCCTATACCGCTCGGCCACGCAAGTTGAAAATGAATTTTTCCTTTAAAAAAATATTTATAGTGTTTAGTTAAGTAGGTACTTTAATTAAAAAAACATAACACTTCTTTTGGCAGTCGTGTAAAAACACAATAGTTTAGTGTGCTTACTCATGTATTTACATAAGAAAAATAAATATAAGTAGTAAATCCGTTGTCTAGTCACCGTAACACAAGCTTAGCAGCTTACCACGGGGCTAGATGGCGCTGTGTGTTCGTCACAGGATTTATTTGTTTATAATAAAACACTTTATTTATCAAGTTTAATCGCGTTTTATTCATGATCAGTTGGCTTTTTTTCAGTCAACTTCGAAAAAGCCAACTGTAAAGTTGGCGAAAGCTTATATTGCAAAGAAGTATTTGATACCGGTTATGAAAAAAATATTCAATCGGAAGGGATTTCAGCTCGATTCACATCAGTCGCGACCTTAAGTACAATACATTCCTAGAAATGGCGTAAAGTAAAGTTGCTAGAGTAATATTTTTACCAAACAAGCGGCCTGATTTCAAAAAGGTTGTAACAACAAAACCACGAAAGTTTTTCCGCTAGAAAGAAAGAGGTAGCCATCATTATTATCAAATTACTACGTTTTTACAACGAGGTAAAATTGTATGGAGCTGACATCACCAACGTCATAATTATGTATAATTACTTCGTCCCTCGCATGACTAACTATCCTATCTAAATTTTAACAGTTTTTTAGAACCACGGTTTTTCAGTTTAACAATTTCAAATTTAGATTCAGTTTAAACTTTATGAATCTCATGGCAAAAAAATTAGGTGTTAGAGTAAAGTTAGCACTAACTTTTCGTGTATTACATATTTATATTAGGGGTTAAAGTATGAAATTGCCGATTTGTACTGAAAATCTTAATTGTTTATTTTTTAAATTTTTAACAAATTTATTTAATCAAAATAGTTGCCATTATTATCTATACATTGCTGCCATCTAATGGGAAGGTTATTAATGCCTTTGCGATAGAACTCCGACGATCTAGACTGCACAAACTGTGTGAAAGCATTTTGTACTGCCTCCTGGGAAGAAAACTTCTTGTCACGTAGATAATTGTCCAAATCACGAAAAACATGGTAGTCCGTTGGAGCAAGGTCTGGTAAATACGGAGGATGACGAATGGTTTCTAAGTGCAGTTCCTGAAGGGTCAAAATGGTTTCTCGTGCTGTGTGAGGTCTCGCGTTGTCGTGGAGCAATAATGGTGAAGATCGATTCATGAGTCGGGGCTGTTTTACTGCTAGTTTTGTCAACATGGTTCGGAGTTCGGCACAATAGACATCTGCCGTAATTGCTTGACCAGATCGAAGAAAACTATAGTGAATAACACCATGCTGAGACCACCAAACAGTTACCATTACCTTTTTATTGGTAAGTTTTGCTTTAGGACACTGTTGTGGCATTTGACCTGGGGTCAGCCATTGCATTTTTCTTTTCCGGTTATCATAAAGAATCCACTTTTCATCACATGTTACAATTCGATCCAATATTCCTTCATTTCTGTACCGGTTCAACAAGGCAACACAAGTTTCAACACGCGTTTCTTTCTGCAGATCAGTCAAATCATGAGGCACCCATTTTTCGTATTTTTTTATTTTATTGATTTGACGCAAGTGAGTCAATAAAGTGGGTAAGGTAACGTTAAACCATGCCGCTAAATCCTGGGTAGTTTGACTAGGATCGGCTTCCACTATCTCTCTTAATTCATCGTTATTCACCTGTGTGGGCGGTCTTCCTCGTGGCTCGTTCTTTAAGTCGAAATTTCCATCACGAAAGCGTTTAAACCAAAATCGCACGGTGCGTTCATTAGTAGACCCCTCTCCAAACGCAGCATTGATATTGCGGGCTGTTTCTGCCGCGTTAGTTCCGCGTCGGAGCTCGTATTCAAAAATCACTCGAATTTTCTCAGTATCCATCTTTCTTGTCTAAATTGAATAACAAAAACAATTGAAAGTCGATATTCAAATGTTTCACATTTTTTAAAAAAAGAACATCACAGAAACCATTTAAAAAAAGTTTCATTCGAAAACCTCAAACCATGAAGATTCTATGTCAATTCAAAGAACCTATTGCAATAAAACGGCAATTTCATACTTTAACCCCTATTATAAACGCATTATTTATATATATTTTGGTATTCCAAAACAGATAGGAGACTTTGTGATAACTTTGTTTTACAAAATCCGTTTTATTTTTTCCACTTACGAGCTTAAGGACCACACTAGGTATGAAATCAAACACTAAAAACCAATCGTTTACTGAAGTATCTGGTAACCTTCATGTATTTAATTATTAAGAAATTAATAGTCTTTTTAAAATAAGTAATTATAAAAATGACAGACAATTACAGATAACTTTCCTTTCAATAAGGAAACACTATGAAGCGTATAAATTGTAGCAACATTATACTCAAAATAAAACCTATAACAGCAAGCATTTAAACATATTTATATAAAATAATGAAGTCTTATTCTCAACATAATTTAGCATTAAAATGTACAGGCATCATAAAGTATAATCTTGTTAAAATTTAGAAAAAATCTGCCATATTCCGCCAATCGATAGCTTCACCTTCGTTATCTTTTCGAAATCTTGCGATAGTTTCTTAAAATCTATGAAATCGGAGGAGTTCAATGCTACTACCTTGTAAGGCTGTCGTCTTCGTGCCCATTTGATAATTATTATGGATCAATTGCGAGGGTATGAAAATGTCACCCCTTTTTTATAGTATAACCTATGGCGCTGTGAGCAGAGTCACTCTCATTTCGACCATGACAAGGAGCAAAAATACGATGATTTCTTCAATAGAAACAGAATTATTAATAAAATACAGAAGGGAAGATGCAACGATAGAATATTTATGCTGCCCACTGCAACCATCAGCATATAAAAATACTTTCTTAACACCTTTTTATCGAAGTTTTTGAGGAACAGATACAGGGCAGTAGCAATTTCTTAATGCTATGTATAAAATAACAATCATGTGAAACCATGTCGTAAATGGTAAAATTATATACCGATAATCTTCGCAAGTAAAACAGCACTTTCATTGCTTCTTAGTAAATTAATTACTTGCTGCATGTCAAAGGTGGTACAATTTTTTTATGTTATTATTTAGATACGATCACAACACTAGGGTCTATAAGTCGAGAACCAATGTACATACAGATACGTGAGTTAGTTAGAATCACAGATAATTAATCCAGGAAGACATTGGTAGTCCTAACTCAAATCACCAAAAAAATGAGAAAGGATAGTTAGTCGTGCGAGGGACGACTTGTATTAAAAACGAGGAGTTCATTCGCCTAGAGGCGATAATGGGGTCTACCATGATCAGGAAATTCTGGTAGACCCCAATAACGCCTCTAGGCGATTATCCAATAAGGATATTGTAGGATTTAATTCGTCCTGCTAATAAGAAGATAGTGCCACCTAGTTTTAAGTTTTTTATGTTTATGTTTATTTTTCTTTTTATTGTATTTTGATTATTTTTGGTGTGTTACAATAAAGAATTAATCAATCAATCATTGTTTCAAAAATAATAATATTATAAAATAGAAGAATTAAAACCGATTTCAAGAAAATAGGTAAAATAACCGATCTGAAAAAAAAAGCATTAAAGCCGACCCCGGGCTTTAGAGAGGTATGCACCCCGGAACATAACGATGAATGACACATAACTAAGCAGGGTCGTCTCTATACGTCAGTAAAAAACCTCATTGTTCCTACAATCCTTTACGCAACAGTTACTCCGTTGCGGTCCAAACAATTGTTCTATGTTATTGTTGTTTGTTGTTCGGATAATTGTTTTACAATTTTCAAGTCGATATTTTGTTTTTAGCTAACTTCCTATTTAATTCATTTTATGATATTTAAAAACGTGGGTTTTTAGATTTTTTAATTTATTAATTTTATTGTAAAAGTGTAATGGCATAAATATAAAATACATATAAATAAATATTGCACTACATAGCACACAGCGCAATCTAGCCCCAAACTAAGCACTAGGCTTGTACTATGGGTACTAGACAACGGATATACTAGATATTATACTTTTTTTTTGTAAATACATACTTATTATACATAGGTAGACACCCAGACCAGATACAAATATTTAATGGAAGTTCCACAGTTGCACCTACGCTTTCACTAGCATAATAATTTCCAACCCGTTGAAATATGAGAATAAAAACTTGTCCTAAATTACTCCCAAGGATTAAATGTACCATCTCATTAAGTTTCATGACAATCGGTCGAGTACTTTCAGAGCTTATACGTTTCAAACCAACAAACTTCAAAAATATTCCATGTTTTTTTTTAATTATGCTCAAATAGGTCCCGAATCCCGATCCAGTTGGAATATCGGGATAAAAAATATCCTATGTTACTCCTAAGGATTGAATGTATCCTCTTATCAAGTTTCATCAAAATATGTCCAGTACTTTTAGAACTTATTCGTTTCAAACAAACACGAAAAAAAATCTACACTTATAATAAAGGAAGAGAGGACAAAAAGTCTGTACTTGAAAGTAAATTTAAAAAAAATGTCTATGAGACTTAGGAAAAGTAGCAGAACATAATATTATTTTTAAAATTCAAGTCTGGCTGTCTGTTTGTTCCTTATACAATCAAAAACTACTAATCCGATTGTAATTTGGTTTTCAATATTGGATAGTTCTATTTTCGAGGAACGTCGTGGTATTACATCGAAATCCAATTAGTAGAACCTGAGTAATGAACGAAAGAGTCGGCTAAGCACTAATTCCAAGCAGACAAATTCGCTAACAGCTAATGAACATTTTAAACTCACACGATTTGAACTCATTTTTTTTTTTTTTTTTTTTTTTTTTACATTTTAGGGAAACCAACAGCTATCAATACATACTAACAATAGAATAGAAATAGTAAAGCCAAGGTATCCACAACTAGAATATTTTTAAAACACTTTATTTATCCGGTTTTATCGCGTTTTTATTCATTATTTTTTTTTTTTTTTTTTTTTTTTTCAAGGTCAACCTTGAAAAAGCCAACTGTAAAGTTGGCGAAAGCTCGGGTCAAAATAATGAATAAAAACGCGATAAAACCGGATAAATAAAGTGTTTTATTATGCAAATCGCGAAAACCATAGTAGAATATTTTTCCCGGGTCTTATTCGCGTATTATTATTTTTAAATTCTCTTACTTTTTTTTATTTTTTTATCTTACTTATTCTCTTTCTCTTAAAAGTACGCGAATAAGACCCGGGAAAAATAATTATGTGTCGCTAACAGCTAGTTTTTAATAACAGTACAGAAGGCGCCATGTTTTTTCCACTAAAGTACTTACCCCAAAACCAATTTTGGTCTATGTATATAAAATTCCCTATTATTTCCGTCAGTCTGTCCGTTACAATAATTTTCCTAGAACTTGGTGACGTCATCAATGTTGTACCTCCGTTGCTAGGCAACCGGAAGGGTCGTTAACCCCCCACTATGGTTATTAAATTTGTTTCAATGGAAATCGACTTTTTCACCGACTTCCAAAAAAGAGGTGGAGGAATGTAGGTGAGGTAATTTTGACTTTTTTGAAGTCGGGTTTTTATTGCGTTTGATTATGTCTTCAAAAAAAATGAAAAAAAAATGTTCTTAATAAAACACTTTACCTTCAACCTTGAAAAAACCAACTGTAAAGTTGGCGAAAGCTCGGTTCGTTTAGAACAATGAATTAAAACGCGATAAAACCGGATAAATAAAGTATTTTATTATGCAAAATCGCGAAAACCATAGAAGAAATTAAAAATGTTCTTTTTTATAAATAAATATTGCACATTACACAGCGCAATCTAGCCCTAAACTAAGCACTAGACTTGTACTATGAGTACTAGACAACGGATATACTACATACTACTTTTTACTACTTTTTTTTGTAATAAGTACATCCATATTATACATAAAAAGACACCCGGACCAAATAATTTTTTTTTTAAATCATAAATACCTACTTATTTGCACCCGACGGGAATCGAACCCGCAACCTTCTGCATTGCAGTCGGGCAGTACAGTGCAGTCAGTCAGTGTCCATTAGAATTTTATAGGAAGGTTTATACTTATGTATCACACATCCTGATTTTCCCGCGGGAACAGGACAGGACAGGAGGACCGCGGGTAAAAGGGCCAATATAAAACCGATTCGTTTATTTACTTGAATAATTAGTCGATAAGTATTGGTTTTTATTATACTTACCTATAATCACTCCAGTAAAATCTAGATTTAAATTAAAAACAATCCAAGAAGAATAACCTAGATTTCACAGTTTAAGCCTATTTCCTAGGCTTTGTTTTTTCAGTCATAAAATTAAGTGGGCCAACACCATAAAACTTAGCTTTAAACAGGCTACAAACTTAACTTGAGACCTAATGACGAACTGTACGTACTGAACTAAGTACCAAGTTAGGTTGGTACTAAGTGGTTACGGGACAAACTTAACTTGAGACCTGACGGGGAACTACTTCATTGGAACTAAGTATCAAGTTAAGTCGGTACTAGGTGCTTATCTGATTTTTCGATGCAAATAACTTGCATTATACATTAATATACTTGACACTGGCTAATTTCCTAATGGCCATAATCGGTTCACAACCGACAATAAATAAACTATCATGACTTCGGAACGCGCCCTCACATGAGAAGAAACCACGAAGAAACTCTTCCTCCCTCGAATTTCCTTCTTACCCGAATAAGACCCGAGAAAAATTTAAATATGGACATTCTCCTTTTTACCCGACTGCCCGACGCAATGGAGGGTAATGTGTTTATCGGTCTATGTATGTTGTATGTATGTATGGATGTTTCTATGTGGCGTTCTAGAGGCCAAACGCGTGGACCAATTTTGATGATTCTTACGTCAATCGATTCGTCTTAATCTGGCGAGTGTGACTAAAGACATGACAGTAATCCAAATTAACTTTTGTCACAACCAGACGCCATATTGTCATAATTTAAAAATGTTATTTGAAAGTCGGTTACAAATTAAAAAAAGAAATGGTGATTTTTCTTCTAATTAGTGAATCACAAACGAACAACCAAAGGTCTAAATGGACGAGCAACACTAAAACCTTTGTCTAAAGTAATAAAAGGTTTGACTGTCGGTCTGTGCGTCATATTAACGCAATTAGTATGTTTCCGCACCTTTCTTTGTACATTTCTCTATGCCGGTACTGCTAATCGACATCTATACTCTATCTTCTATCTATCTATACGTATAATAAAGGAAGAGAGGACAAAAAGTCTGTACTTGGAAGTAAATTTAAAAAAAGTTGTCTAGGGGACGAAAAGTAGTAGAACAAAATAATATAATTTTTAAAATTCATGTCTGTCTGTTCCTTATACAATTAAAAACTATTAATCCGATTGAAATCTGGTTTTCAATATTGATTATATTGGTTGGTATTTGTTTATCTGGTTTTCTGTATTAGAGAAGCCGAAAATAGATCTAGATGGCGTGCAATTGTAGAGGCCTATGTCCAGCAGTGGACTGCAACAGGCTGATGATGATGATGATGAATATTGGATAGTTCTATTTTCGAGGAACCTCATGGTACACTTAACATCGAATTCCAATTAGTAGAACCCGAGTAATGAAAGAAAAAGTCGGCTATGAACTATTTCTACGCAGACGAAGTCGCGGGTAACAGCTGGTTAATTATAAAGAACTAGGGGTGAACACGGATGAACCGTTTACGATGAAACTCGGTATATAGACAGCTGGAGACCGGAAATATAGGTATCACTACTGACAGCGTACCGCGGCGGTTTCACCCGCGTAAGTCTCGTTCCTGCGAAAATATTCAGGATCAAAAGTAGCCTAGTATGTTACTCTTCGATTATAGTATAGCGGGTGAAACCGCAGGGTGCTACTTAAGTGTTTCAAGTTCCAATAATTAAGGCCGGTGCAGTCATACTAAGTTTAGTTTGCTTGAACGCGTCGGCTTACCTGTAACAATCAAATAAATAAATTTAAAAACTCTGGGAATCTAACTTGCAAAAATTAATAATACTTGACACTGGCTACTTTCCAAATGGCCATAATCGGTTCACAACCGGTAAGAAAAAAAAATTAAATCAATAAAATAAAAAACCGACTTCAAAAAGCACAAAATAAACTCACATACATACAGTGCCTCCGACTTATTTGGCAGCCAAACTACAAACTGGTCCGCACCCAGTAAAAAGCTGTTCAACTTTTGATTACATCTCTATTCTGATCTTACTAATATTATAAACGCGATTTTCGTATGTAATATATGTGACTTTGTTACTCTTTCACGCAAAAACTACTAAACCGATTGCGATGAAACTTAAAATATAGGTAGCTGGGGACGATTAATAACACATAGGCTACTTTTTACCCCGATATTCCCGCGGGATCGGGACTAACGCTGGAAAACCTCAAGGCGAAGCATTTGACATTTGATATTTGGACATTGACATAATTTGATCGACAGATAAGTCAAAGGCACTAATTAAGAAATTTTTGTTATTTTTTGAAGTCGGTTTTTCCAACGAACTAACTGAAAAAAAACAACGTTCAAGGACGCTATATTAAAGGTCCCTTTACCTCATTAACTTAGAAACTGGAAACACCATTCACTCATTCATCATTCATTCGCTCGCAGTAACGAAGCGACGCCATTTTGTTTCTTTATCTATTTTTCTTCAGTTCATTCTTTCTTTTAAAAGTATTCAAGTTTCTTTTAAGTCGTATAATGATGAAGAAAATGAGCTTCGTTTGGATATATTTGACGGCCTCTGTGGCGCGTCGGCAGCAAAGAAGACTGCAGGTTCGATTCCCGCAGGGTGCAAATATTTACTAACGCTTAAAATAAATATTTGTGTGTCATTCTAAATATATATAACTCAAAAGTGACTGACTGACTGACTGACTGACATAGTGATCTATCAACGCACAGCCCAAACCACTGGACGGATCGGGCTGAAATTTGGCATGCAGGTAGATGTTATGACGTAGACATCCGCTAAGAAAGGACTTTGATAAATTCTACCCCCAAGGGGGATAAAATAGGGGATGAAAGATAATACTTCTTTATGTGAGCGAAGCCGCGAGCAAAGGCTAATAATATTTATGTACGTATTTACAAAAAAAGTATAGAAAGTAATTATGTGGGTATAGTACATTCGTGGTCTAGTACCCATAGCACAAGCCTATTGCTTAGTTTGGGGCTAGATTGCGCTGTGTGTAATATCGTGAAATATTTATTTATTTTAGAACTAGCAGCGTCCCGCGGTTTTACCCGCGCTAGAATACCTGGATCAAAATTAATGTTTGTCATTCTCCAAGGTCCTATTTATCTCTGTAAGTACCAAAATTCATCAAAATTGGTTCAGCGGGTTATCAAAAATAATATTTTAGTAGAAAGTTACCAAAACTATTGTCTAATAAAATTACCTTATTTATAGATGCTACGACGACGTGCCCTAATAATCAAGAACGAAACAATTTGTAATTTGTATGTACTTAATATTAAAAAGCCGCAATTTTCAAGTAGTTATATATTTATATACACATTACGTGCAACATGTTCACGTCATGTCACTTAAAAAAATAAAGTAAAATTTAAATGAAACAAAAAAAAAATACATACGCGACGAAACCTCCTCCTTTTTTTGTAGTCGGTTAAATACCCCGACTACTTTTAAAATCCACAGATAATTTAATAAAATATCTTTTTTTAAAGTTGATTTTTAATATTTTTTTTATTATTTGATGCGGTTTTTTTTGGAGTTTTGGCGGGAATGCGTTAAGGAGATGTGTTGCTAAATTTTCATTTTTGTGAAACTTAGTTCAAATGAGTGTAAAATGTTTAATTTCGGGGGCATATTAATCAATTTAGTTTCGTGAAGGTGTACAAGTGTAAATAAAAGTGAAAACCGGTGCAAAACATGTAATTTAGCTTAGTGTTGTCTCTAAAGCTCCGTGAACAAACATTGTAAAAAATGGCCCCCTTTTTACAATGATTCCCTCGACTTGACTTTAACTATGACGACTTGACTGTTTTGTTCAATGCAAATAACTTGCAAATATTGATAATACTTGACACTGGCAAATGTCCGAAAGGAAAAGCCATTTTTAAAGAAGAAGAAGAAGATGCGGTTTTTTTTTTAGCTGAATGACTAAGCGGCCACTTCGGACGACTAATAAATAAGACATCATAGTACGGCAGATTAGTACGTTTTTTTTAAATTACAGTCTATAATCTGACGTTTCGTCTCCTTTTAGTTGACATTATTTCTTTAGAAAATGTCAAATCGTAGTCTACAATAAACCAATTCATTTACAAAAAAAATACTATATGCATTAAGCGTGTAAAGCTGCAATTCAAACAAAAAAAAAAAATGTGTCAAAAATGTGACATCACCTTTTTAATTACACAAACTCGAAAGGCTTGGCTAAGGTATGTATATTTACATGGAAAATAAATTTGTTGGAATATGTAGTAGCGTGCCTATGTATCTACAAAATAACTGGGTTTTTTAAACCATGCATCTCTAGCATTCAGTCAAATGACCCCATAGTAACCCTATGACAGCTGAACTGACAGGGTTAGTTGACAGATATTCAGTTAACCCTTGCATATATCTTTTTTTAAGAAAACCTCGAATGTTACCAGGTTATAGTATAGTTTTTTCTTGTTTTTGCGATTTTGCATTGTAATAAAACACAATATTTACCGGGTTTAACTCGCGTTTTATTTATTAACGTCATTGTTTCCATGCCGTAAAGTTTCGCTGACTTTACAGTTAGCTTAATCAAGGTAATCTGAAGCGGGAAGGTGAGAAGCTGACTGTAAAGTCAGCGAAACGTTGGTACGGCATTAAAATCATGCCGTTTATAAATAAAACGCAAGTTAAACCCGGTAAATATTGTGTTTTATTATACTTAGTGTAAAATATTTGTAGTAGTATATCCGTTGTCTAGTTACCGTAACACAAGCTTAGCAGCTTACCATGGGGCTAGATGGCGCTGTGTGTTGGTCACAGGATTTATTTATTTATTTATATTGTCTTATTAAGTTTTAGTGTAATGAAAATTCAGCTTTGTTCAGGGGTTAGATGCATGGTTAAACAAAACCAGTGGTACCTGTCCATTACGCCCCCATTTCTCGACACGCGACGATCGACTTCAATGTAAATGTTAGTAGATGTGATGCGAACTGTCTGTCTGCACGATAGAGCCTTATTTTTGAATCGCTCGTTGCTCGTCGTGCGATTTAAATAATTCGATATCTACTGATTATCGTTCGATCTCTAACTCCTGCGGGGAGTGGTTGATACCACTTGTTGCGGTCGTGCGATTCACATGGAATAATTACAGAGAGCTAACGAAAATGAGCAGAAATACAAGTTTTAAAATTACTCGAAGTGGCGCGAGCGATTCAGAAATAGAGACCCAGGTGCCGCCGCCGCGCCGGGTATTCCGCAAAGTGATATGGAATTGTTGTATCTAATTATATTATTATCTAACAGGTAGGGTCTGGGGCTCGATTCGGTAAGGACATAGCATGCGGAATGCAGGCGAAATGCAGGCGAACGTGCACGAGATGTACGTTAATTCGTATTCTGTAAATGTTATTTTACTTAATTACTACTTAATTAGTTAAGTAGCCTTCAAAATTAAGGGCTACTTAATTATTCAAATAGCTCCCCTTGTTCCTCAGCCAATCAGTATTAAAGGAAGTTATAGAGTAGCTATTATTTTGACTCCTGCAACAAATCGACTTCTGAAATGCTCATGCATCCCGCTTATTTGTCGCATGCTATGTTTTTAGAGAATCAGGGCCCAGGTGACAAAAATGGATTAAAAAAGTTATCAAAATTGTAAATATATAGATTAAATCTCTCTTGTTTCCTTTGCTCTAAGAAATAAACTTGTATTTAAACTTTTTAAATTCACACGATTTGCTAACATATTTACATTTTACCGGGTCTTCATCGCGTACTATTATTTATTTTCTTACCTCGACGTTTCGGTCATGTTACAATGATCTTGGTCGCGAGGGGACAACCGAGACCCCTCGAGCCCCTAAATATGTAAACTTGTAGGTATTTAGCTGGAAATTGTAAATATATTTTAGGTTCCTAACATCTATAGAGCGTGCTTCGGCTTTGCTAAGCAAAACTTAGACAATATTTGGTATTTTTTATAAAGCGATCTTCGCAACTATACTTATCCAAATTTTTTGCTTAGCAAAGTCTTATTTTTTTCTAATTTGGAATGTAAATCAATAAAAAATAATGACATACACTTTGCTTCTCTGTTATGACTATGATTTTTTTTCGTATATTATAATGGATTGTATAAGTACGAAATGGATTTAAACGTTTCTTCCAAAGACTCCTGCTTTCTTATTACCTACAAAATACGTAGGTACTTAAAAATTACGTTCGTTTTTTTAATGGCTTACGACGGTTAGTACTTAGTACATACCGCCAGAAACAACATAACATAGCGTAATCATCAATTTTCATAGAACTACTTGACCACTAGTGTGGACTAGGAAATTTTGTCCAATTAAACTCTATCATTGCCCCAAATCTGACGACGAAATGGCCGCTGGTCATTATTCTTCATAAAACATATTACCCACCTAACTAAATTCTACAAACTTTTCTGTTCAGTCGAAAGTGGCGCTAGTATCTTCATCAACTCTTTCAGAGGAATATTAGTTCTAATTTTGGCCACCCGAATTGGATAAGTTGGTGTCAATCGACACGGTCTAGAATAAAAAAAAATAGGTATAAAGTGACAGTGACAGTAATGACATTAGAATAGGAGGTTACTTATCATTCTTTATTTGAATCCGATTTGTAAGTACATTCTTTATAGTTAAGTAGGTACTTTTAAAGTTGGAACTAAAACGACTGAAAATTTACTCAAAAATTGAGTTCTTTGGTTCCACTGACTTATACAGCCATACTAATTTTAAATTCAGAATTTGCTCAATTATTTAAGTACCCCTCAAATTTTCTTCTTCTTCTTCTTCTTTAAAATGGCTTTTCCTTTCGGACATTTGCCAGTGTCAAGTATTATCAGTATTTGCAGGTTATTTGCATCGAACAAAACAGTCAAGTCGTCATAGTTAGAGTCAAGTCGAGGGAATCATTGTAAAAAGGGGGCCATTTTTACAATGTTTGTTCACGGAGCTTTGGAGAGAACACTAAGCTAAAGTCCATGATTTGCACCGATTTTCACTTTTATTTTCACTTGTACATCTTCACGAAACTAAATTGATTAATGTGCCCCCGAAATTAAACAATTTACACGCATTTGAACAAAGTTTCACAAAAATGAAAATTTAGCAACACATCTCCTCAACGCATTCCCGCCAAAACTCCCCCTCAAATTTTAAATGGTATTTCTGTGTACGGCTGTTATTCGTGTAAAACCTACTTTGAATTAAGTATAGTTTCGCACGACTAATGCATGTAGCCAGGGGCTCTATTTTTGAACCAAATGCGCCACTTCGAGCAATTAAAACTACTAATATTTCTACTGATTTTCTTTCGATTTCTGTATTTTTTCTATGTGAAAACCACAACCACGAGTGGTATTAACCACAAATATCACCTGAATCTAGGTACTTTGAAGATTATAATTTTTCGCAAGATATATTTAAAAAAAAAAACCCATGGCAGGATGCGCGAACCTGTGCCACCTCGCAAATCAGGTAGATAACTGGTAGATGGCGCTGAAACCAAGCCTCAGTTGGTAAACAATTAGCAAGGAAAGATATTATTATGGTCGAACAACAACATGACACGTGATTGCTGTGTAACTTCTGTGTTTTTTTTTTCAATAATCCCGATCGCACTTGGCCGGTTTATTGACACTTGTTTTTCCATAGATAAAATGTGAAATAGAGTTTTGGCGGAAACTCGTTGAGGAGATGTGGTGCTAAATTTTCATATTTGTGAAACCTAGTTCAAGCGTGTTTAATTTCGGGGGCATATTAATCAATTTAGTTTCGTGAAGATGTAAAAGTGAAAATAAAAGTGAAAATCGGTTCAAAACATGGACTTTAGCATAGTGTTCTCTCCAAAGCTCCGTGAAAAAACATTGTAAAAAATGGCCCCCTTTTTACAATGACCCCTCGACTTGACTTTAACTATGACGACTTGACTGTTTCGTTCGATGCAAATAACCTGCAAATATTGATAATACTTGACACTGGCAAATGTCCAAATGGAAAAAGCCATTTTAAAAAAGAAAGAGCTAAAACGTCATATTATAGTCTGAAATTTAAAAAAAACGTACTACTTTTATGTAGGTTTTTTATCTCTTTGTATTAACATTTAAAAAGTCTTTGTAGTCACCATACAATATCTAACTTCAAGCAATACTTGCCAATCTATTTTGAATCTTATCGATTTGAAATAAGAGCCTTTTTACATAACCTGTACATAAGGTCTTTAACCCTATAGCGGTACTTACAGTTAGATTCCCTCGCAATCAATATGGCGGTCACAATTTGCGCGCGAATCGTTTTTGTCCTTCGATTAGTTGCAAAAACTGGTCAAGTGTGAATCGCACTCGAGACTGAAGAGTTCCGTCACACAAAAATCACGTTATTTGTTTTTTAAATACAAAAATACATCATCTCCCTTACTTATAAAAAAATATTTACACATGACTAAATTATGTGACGTTTGTCTCTGTCTGTCAACTTTGAAACTTCATGTGACAGTAAAAGACAAACGATGCATAGTTATGCAGCGTGTTAATTAGGGTTTATAAGTGTTACAATTTCAACTATCTATTTAGTTATCACGGTTCATGAGATGACAAAAAGAAAGACAGTGGATTCTTAGTAAAAAGTATCTCGTTTTTACCCTTTGTGTACGGAACCTTAAAAAATAGGACTTAAAAACGGAAGTACCCTTGTTTTAAAATTTCAAAATACTTTAAGTGAATTAATGGCCGTATACTTAACAAAAAACAATAACCTGCTATTTTTGGAAGTTAGTTAAATTTACTCTACTGAAATGCGATAGTGATGGGTAAATTAAATGAAATTACCATTTATTTGCCAATAGTCAGTTAGTCGATCATAAAATTAATTAAAACATGGCAACACAGATAATAAAACAATCAGAAAATTATGATGGCACGGATTGATTCCAAAAGAGGTTTAATATTACAACAGAGTAGAGAAAACATGAAAGTTATGGTTAAATGTATTTTTACTAATATTATAAACGCGAAAGATTGTATGTATGTATGTGAGTTTGTTACTCTTTCACGCAAAAACTACAGAACCGATTGCAATGAACCTTGGAATATAGGTAGCTGGATACCGGGAATAACACATAAGCTATTTTTTTATCCCGATATTCCCGCGGGTCATAAGCATAAGGCGTTTTTAGGATCATAGAGAAAGGGGGGAAAGCGTAGAAAAAATAATTGGCTCAAGAGATTATAAAGGCATTGATAAAAGATGCGCCTGGCTCGCGATGCCACGAAACGCATAAAGGACATTCGTATTTATAAGACGACTTAAATAACTGGGTAGCTTCTACATTTAAAATGAGTATGAGAATTTTTGGGTTTAAAAGCTGCTTAATCGATTAAGTAGAACTCAAATTTATGCACCAAATAAACTGGTAAATTTGAATACTAATTTTGAATTTAGAAACTTTTAATCCCCAGTATTCGGCAGTAGGTAACGGCCAAAGAAGTTATATTACTAAAACTAGAATGCTCACGTATTATTAAGAAGTGTTTCGCTGCATTGAGCATGCTGTCCCTTTCTAAAAACACTATTAGAAAGTGACAGACAGCTGCATTGAAGCATGCTGTCCCTTTCTACTAGTGTTATTAGAAAGGGACAGCATTCTTAATGTAGCGGAACAACAGGTGAGACACAACATTATAGGAAAAGAAAAAGAAGATTTTCTTTTGTTATTGTTCTTTTTTTATTGGTTTTTATGTATGGTATGTAAAATGTTGTTTTTCTTTTGAGTCTTTGTATTCGTTTGTTTCTACTTCTATGTGTTTGTTGCCAATAAATAGTTTTCTGTTAAACATTTTAAACTCACAAGATTTGAACTCATAAAACGTCTAATCGAAACGTCGAGGTAAGAGAATTTTAAAATAATAATACGCGAATAAGACCCGGGAAAAATAATTATGGTTTTCTGTTTTATTTTACCTTTATACCACTTTATTTATCTAAATCTCTTCAATTCTCTGAACAAATGAAATGTTGAAATTCCTACAGTTTTACTTGTTTGAGTTTTTGTGAAATTAATGGTTGCTGTTATTAATTGGTTTTATCGAGTTTTTGATTTGTGTTTTGTATTCCTTTTTTATATGGTATATTAGCTGTGGCTCGCGGTTACGGCCGCGAAATTCGAAATTAATATAGTTACAGTATAATCTGCGTATTTGATTCCATCTAAATTAGGTAGATTGTTATATTTGCTACACTCTCCCAGATCCCTTTCAAAATTCTAGGAATCAACATTACTTTTTAAATAATATTTTTTAATAAAACACTTTTATTTATCCGATTGAATCGCGTTTTTACTGAGATGTAAATTACATCTCAGTCAACCTTGAAAAAGCCAACTGTAAAGTTGGCGAAAGCTCGGTTCGTTTAGAACAATGAATAAAAGCGCGATAAACCCGGATAAATAAAGTGTTTTATTATGCAAAAACGCGAAAACCATAGAAGAAATTATAATATTTTTATAATAATTTTGTTTAATTTATTAATCAACGATACCCACTAACAAGATATTACAAAAATTGACAAAATCAAGAGCCCCAAGTTGGTAACATTATAATTTGAGTTTGCTGCAGGTAGGTTTTTTTTATTTTTTTTAAATATAACATTTTGGTGTTAAAGGATATTTAATTATAAACAATATCGACCCTATAATTCGGAAAGAAAACTGATTAAAATAGGGACATAAACTCCGCCCGCTAAGGAAGTATTTCCCAAACCTTCCCGAACGATACTAAAGTCCTAATTTAACGATAAAAGCCGAATTCCGTACATCGGACGTAAAAAGTTTTCACTTTGAAATTGAACTACAAAGTCTAACGTTTACCACAAATGGTGGGTTAACAATAAAATAATATTATAGAGAAGAAAGATTTGGTTGTTTGTTTGTTTGTAACGAATAAGCTGTAAAACTACTGGACCGATTTAAAAAATTCTTTCACCAAAGAAAGCTATATTTTTGAGGAGTACCTAGCAGTTACTTTTGATCCCGATGTTCCCGTGAGTGAAACCATATTTCATGAAAAAAAAACCTCAATATTTACCGGTTTTTACTCGCATTTTATTCAATAACGACATTATTATCAACGACCGAGCTTTCGCCAACTTTACAGTTGGCTTTTTCAAGGTTAAAAAGTAAATATTGTGTTTTATTATGCAATAAATCGCAAAAACCTTAGACAAAATTATATTTCATGAAATTAGGCAAGTGCGTAAAATAAATTACCAAAATAATACAAATAAAATAACTCGGGAAAAGTCGTCACAATCTAACTACATACCTGTATAAGTAATTTTCAATGACATTTCATTGTTTTTTTCTTATCAGAGCTTCGTACCCAAAGGAGTAAAAACAGCTTGCGCATAAAGAGTTCCGCGCCATTTTCACAAAAAAAAAACACGTTTGTGGTATCAACTTCAATATTTATCTAATTATGTTTTTAGTATTTAGTATAAAATACATTATCTGTGAAAATTTCCACTGTTTGGCAATCACGGTTTATGAGATACAGCCTAGTGACAGATAGACTGACAAGAGTCCGTAAAAAGTTCCCGTTTTCACACTTTGGACTACATAACCCTAAAAACCCCAAAAACCAATAAACCTTTTTCTTTCTTAAAGTAGGTCTAAAACACAAGCTACCATCTACCAATCCACTAAGTTTACCCAAATTCCCTCGACGCGGACTATCCAAAATATTTCCTTAAAAGTAATGAGTTTTTAACACTGGCAACCCTGAAAGGCAGCGGACCGTTTTTGATAAATGAGTCCCCCCGAGGAACGTAAAATTAAACTTTTACTAGATAAGAAAAATATTGGCCGTCTACAAAGATGATCGACTTCAGTCGGTGCGTAGAGATTACATCAAACAGTGTAAGAAAAGAAGCTAATTTTGTATTTTTCCGTTAGGCTTGATTTAGGTAATAAACTGCATAAAAAATTTTTGGGAACGGTCAAAGGATACATTAAGACGCTTCCCCTTTTGTGAAGTCCATTAATCACTAACACCCTTATTCATAAAATATTATTTAGGTAGACATGAATAGTTAAGTATGTGACGTTTGTCTCTGTTTGTCAACTTTGAAACTTAATGTGACAGTAAAAGACAAACTATGCATAGTAATTAGCGTTTAAGCTAATGGGGTAAAAGATTATTGAAAGTTATTGAGCCATTATAAATCTAGTTAATTAATTGTAAATGTTTTGAGCTATTGCATAGCTTTTATCGCAGGTTTTGAGCGCGGCGACCGAATCAAGAACTTCCGTAACCTAACACCCCCCACTCCGACCGGCACATCGGCGCGGAAAAATGCTATGTAATAGCTTTACCGCGGCAGTCTCCGAGTGCCACACGTTTTTTTTGGCATAATAAAGCCTTCTTCTATTTATCTACTAAATAGCTGAGTAAATTGCTTTGATTTACTTATTTTTATACTTCTTTTCGTATCAGTCGGTTCGACCTATCTAAAATGCGCCCGCCCAATGTTCCGCCACAGCAATCGCGGCATCGTTGGCCTCCATGAGGTCTTCCATTGTGCAGGTGGGCAACCACAATGGACACTGGAGCAGGTGCTAGTGAATTGCGATGGAGCTCCATAATCACAATGCTCTTCCGTTGGTAGACTGCACCTATCCCCATTTGCTCATGTTTGTCTGCAGCGTCCCACTTGAGTACGGAGTCTGTTGAGTGACTGCCACGTGAAACACTGCAGATTAAATCTAGGGAGCCTCTCCTGAGGGTTCAAAAGCCCCGAGGGTCCAGGGTGTTTCATTTTCCACCTCACCTTTTGATCTTTTCAAGTAAATATTTGTTTACATTGATGTAAGCTTTCACCTCTTTACCTCAGTGATGTTAAATCTCATTGAATTAAAGGAAAATATTAGCCATTTTGCTTTCTTTTACATTCAATTAGAGTTTAAATTGATCTATACTTTATTACATTATGTTTGTATTTTTTTAAATAATCTAAATAATATTGTTTGTAACTTTTAACTTTGGCATCATTTAATTTCAGTACTTATAAGCAGACTCATACCATACAAAGTTAATAATATAAAAAAAAAATTGTAGGCAAAAATAGGTACGTACATACCCTGCGATTACGTAGGTAGGTACCTATTTTTAGAAAAAAAACTTTGTTGAAGGCTTTTTATATATAGATAAATAAAAACAAAAGGTAATTTCAAATGTGACCAATATTTTTTTCTATTTTGAAATCTCTCCGGTAAACGAGAGGTTAAAGGTGCCAAGCAAGGTGCCAAGCTAAGGTGCCAAGTCATTTTGTATGTTTACAACCTACTTCGTTTAATTAAATTCAACGCCAAGGCCAAACAAACTCTTTTTATGGACTAATGTTCACACCTTCTTCACGACACTGGCTGATTGGTTGAAAAAAAAGTTACAAAATTAATAAAACGAAATAAGAAGGTTCAAAGCTTTTTAATTTTTCTTCAATCTTTGTTGCCAGTCTAAATAATTGTTATGCAAACTTCTTGGTCGTATTTACCTGCCTAATTATGTTTCCAATATTCAGTTATGTTTACGGAAACTACGAAACGCCGACTCACACTTGGCCGGTTTTTACACATCTAGATCTAAGGGTAAAAAGAAAACCTTGAATTCCAACAAATTTTCGCCATAAAATAAGATTTCACTTATTTACCGTAAGTTAATTAAAATCTAACTGTTTTGTCTGTATCGTGACCTTGAACCACTATCGCATTCACTAGAGGATGACTAATACGGCAATAGTTTTTGCAAAAACGGTTCAGTAGATACCTATTTTTTATCTACCATTTAATTTATAAGCAGGAAAATTGTATAGTAGCACTTTATTAGTACCTATTAATTAATTAAATTACAACCAATGAACGCAAAGCGAACATAAAATCTTAAAATAAATTTAATTTTAATTAGTAGGATATCCTATTGCTTCTCCTAAATTACACTTTTGTTCTCTCTACTTCATCATTACATCTAAGAAGTATGACTTCTTACTAAACTTAATATTATAAACGCGAAAGTTTGTATGTATGTATGAATGTGACTTTCTGGCAAAAACTACTAAACCGATTGCGATGAAACTTGGAATATAGGTAGCTGGGGACCTGGATTAACACATAGGCAACTTTTTATCCCGATATTCCCTCGGGAACGGGACTTACCCGGGTGTAACCTCGGGGCGCAGCTAGTTTATTATAAATAGTATAGATATACCTATAGATAGATTAATATCACCACTCCATATTTTACGTTACTCCTACAATCCATCATTCCCGCGCCGCGTCACAACTGGCGGCCGCCATTTTGGACGCCATATGCGTGCGACGCGCGGGAAAATATCCTGACTTCGTTTTTTTTTCGTTTGTCAATAATCTAACTATTATCATTATTATTTACTTGGACTCTTCCGTTTGACGTCAGCTGTTTAAGCATGGGAACCGGGCCTTGAGCTAAGTAAACTAAGTTAGTTTAGCTTAGCTCGTGAGTATTTTGAAGAAGTGAGCTTAACTGGCATAGTTTGTAGTAAACGCAATCGAATGCATGCATACAAACAATCTTTATTTATCTACTAGCTGCGCCCGGCGGGTTCACCCGCGTAAGTCCCGTTCCCGCGGGATTAACGGGATAAAAAGTAGCCTATTGTTATTTCCTGTATCCAGCTACTATATTCCAAGTTTCATTAAAGAGGAAATATTTATTTGTTTTTGTGTTTGTAGGCTTGCTTTTAAAAAAATCCCCGAAAATCCCGCGGGATCGGGAAATATTGGAACATTTTCACTTTGGAACCGAGATGAAACTCATCTGTCAAAACAAAGTTGGAAATGCGAGCATAACCTTCTAGTCCCTTACGGGGTATATACGAGCTAAACTGAAATCCCTGTCGGATTCATCGAAAATTGTTGATGATTTTCAGACGCAATTTTTTTTTAATTGACCGAACGAGCGAAGCGAGTGAGGTCCAGTGTAGACGGGCCTGGCGCTTGTATCTTTGTAACTTTGTATCTTTGCATGTTTGTTCGACGATAACTTGAGTATCGTAGCTCCGATTTTCATGAATTTTGGTATGCGCGTAGTTTAGGTCAATAGAATGTATGAGTTCGAAGTTGAGCCGGATCGGTAGGGGGGTTGGGGAGATAGGGGGTCGTGAGGTCTCAGTTCGGAGCGACCTCCTAGTTTATTTGTCTGTAAGTCTAGGCTTAAATAACTTTAGATATTGTGCTGTTTAGAGTCTACTAGACCTCGCCTTATTAGCACAAAATCATTATTAGGTAGGTATAACATTATTCCATTACTATTTATAAAAAATAACTTAAATGCTAAAAATAAGACGTAAAATAAGTTTTCAAGACAAAAACTTCTCATTGTTTTAAAACCCTAGGACATTTTACACAAAAATATTATTAATTGTCTAAAAAAATGTGCTAAGGCTTTAACACCTTTTGACATTTTTACCGTAAAGTCTACATCAAAACGCCGGAAACAATGTCATTTACAAACGCTACAAACGAAAATATTCTAAAACATTGCGTCAGAAAATAATCAACAATTTTCGATGAATCCGACAGTGATTTTCAATTTAGCTCGTATACCCCTTAAAAGAGATCTGTCTAAATTATTTGAAGCAAAATAAGAGAGATCCCATTTCAATATAAATAGCTTATTTAATGTTTGGGATAAAAAAAGTAAATTAAATTATTTGCAAAGTTCAAAGAAAGCGGAAATAGGCTTTAGGGCGTAGGTATCCCTTTTATCAAGCACACAAATGTACAATGGCACCAAACTTTTTAACCGACTTCAAAAAAGTAGGAGGTTCTCAATTCGTGGCGTTTTTTTTATATTTGTTCATAAAATATAGGCTGGTTTTAGACACTTTTTAAAAGCATTTGAATAATCATTTATTGCTCCATAAGGTAATGGTTTACAAAATCACATTTTGTTTACATTATGAACCGGCGTTGGGCACTGCAATTTAAGCTTAAAACTTAATTTAAGTTTGTAGGTACCTAAAACCTACTAGTTTCTAACTACTGCAGTTATTTCTATAATAAATATTACCTATAAATATAATTTTATACATAATTATTATCATATTTTTATATATCGTTTTTTAATTTTTATTTTTTACATATTTAATTATCATATTTTTATATATTATTAATATCATATTTTATACATAATTATTACATAATTTCATACATAATTATAAACATAGGTAAGGATTTTTTTTTACTAAACAGCTTTCGATGTGCAAGCCAGTTCGAAATTTAAATTAAACCTTTGATAAGTTACCTCTTTGGTCGCGCCATTTTGAGGAGTAGAAGATCGTTCCATTTTTAAATTACACGACAATAAGTACTATTGTAGACTAATTTTCGATAATAAAGCACTTTATTAATTATTTCAAACGATTACAGTATAATAGTGGTAGTTCACTATTTGTACGAGTATTTGGCTAAATTGTCCTATATTGCTGACAGAAGCCATAACTAAGAAAAAGAAAGAAAGAATCGGATTTAATCGCGTTTTATTCATGGTTTAAAACGACCCGATCCTTCGCCAACTTTACAGTTGGCTTTTTCAAGGTTGACTGAGATGTAATTTATCTATTTTAACATTCTAAAAAGTTACAGTAAACTACCGCCTCATAATTGTTGGTAACAAAACGTTCCAGTGTACGCAGACTATAGAGTTATTGTAATAGTTTTCAATTTAAATTATAATTAAGTATTTATCCCTAGCTAGCTCAAAAAACTACCATGGCTTCGGTACGCGCCCTCACATGTTTTTTTCGATGGATGATGATCATGTAATTTTCGATGTTTCGTGTAAGAATCACTTACCAACGTAACTTAAGTTACATATAACTTGTAACATAAGTACTTAGTTTCTTAATTATAAGGTAACGCGTGTGGGTATCTAAGTTGCGTGTTCCCACACGTAAGTTCCGTTTTAAGTTAGAAATAGAAAGGTTTGCTAAGTTATGTACTTAATTAAATTTTGTTTTATGTAAACTTGGATTTATGTAAAAACCGGCTAAGTGCGAGAGGGACTCTCGCAGGAAAGGGTTCCGTACTATTATCTACTAGCTGCACCCTGCGGTTTCATTTTGTGTAACCTAGTTCAAATGCGTGTAAAATGTTTATTTTCGGGGGCATATTAATCAACTAGCTGCGCCCCGCGGTTTCACCCGCGTAACTTCTTATCCCGTAACGTTAATGATCCCTCACGTATGTCATACCAGGTGTTGCTTAACGATCATTCAAAGTACTATATAATATTTCTACCTCTAAACTAACCCTGTACCAAGTTTATGAATATCGGGTCACCTGCTCTTTTTCACCCATCACGTATGTTGTACCAAGTGTTGCTTAACCCGTACGATCATTCAAAGTACCCTATATATTATTTCTACCCTGTACCAAATTTCATTCATATCAGTTTACGGGTTGTTGAGTTAGAAATAGAAATACACGACTTTATTTTTCAGAGCTGCCGTCCCGCGGTTTCACTTACGTAAGTCCCGATCCCGAAGGAATATCGGGATCAAAAGTAACATCTGGATAATGTAGTTTTCTATTAGTGAAAGAATTTTTGAAATAGGTCTAGAAGTTTCTGAGATGACCCCCAAAATACATACATACATACATGTTACCAACGTAACCTCTTTAAAATATTAATTACCAACATAAAACAAAATATTAAGAATCAAAAGTACAATGAGATATTGCAAAATAATTATTAAAAAGCACTGCAGTTTGGTGACACTACTGTCTCGCATGGAGCCGACCGATTGAGCCGCGCGGCATGATGCCTCACAGAGCTGGCTTTCCACCCTCATCATCGTCGCCCGCTACGTGTATATGTATATGCACGCTTGGTACTTGTAATTAATTATTTATTGTGGAGTTAAGTTATACTAGTGATAGAAAGTTAGACCATTAAAAAAAATATATATATTTTTACAGTGTTATTTTGTGTTTGATATATGTATCTTTCGTTTTATTATTTATGTATTATGTAACTGTATCTCATTTATAGTAAAGTTGATTTTTAGTTTTTATTTCTAAACGTTTATTGTTGTATGGAAGAGCGGAATACTTCTGATACAAGTGTCTTTGTACACTTAATAGAAGGTTCCAACCTTAATATTGTTATGTATTTACTAAGTTAAAGAAATAAATTATTTTTCATTTTTCATTTTCATTTTAAAACTGTAATATCTCGTGAGATATTCATTGAAATCAAGTGATGTTAAGGACAATTATGTTTAAAATTAAATACTTTTAATTAATAATGTATTTATTTGGATAAGGATTAATATCATATTTACAAAATTACCTTCGGAAACAATGCATTGTTCTACAACAATTTTCATTACTCTAAAAAGGTTATATTGAGTCAACCTTAAGAGATAGACATATGCTGTCGCGGACTATTTATTAGATCCTTTTTAGAGGAAGATTCTCTCATATATGGTTTTTATGTAACTCTGACCGTTTACTCAGCGCACGCGACAGAATCTCGGAACAGGGTGATTTTTTTCCCGTTTTTGCAACCTTTTTCATGGATGCTCCGCTCCTATTAGTCATAGCGTAATGTAATATAGCCTATAACCTTCCTCGATGAATGGACTATCAAACACAAAAAGAATTTTTCAAATCGGACCAGCAGTTCCTGAGATTAGCGCGTTCAAACAAACAAACAAACAATCAAACAAACTCTTCAGCTTTATAATATTAGTATAGATTTAGTTTCGTGAAGGTGTACAAGTGGAATGAAAGTGAAAATCGGTGCAAAACATGGACGTGCTGTCACCAAAGCTCCGTGAACAATCTTTGTAAATGGCCGTCGTGTTTACAAATGATTCTCTAGACTTGACTTTAACTATGGCGACTTGACTGTTTCAATGCAAATAACTTGCATAATATATTAATAATACTTGACACTCGCTAATTTCCTAATGGCCATAATCGGTTCACAACCGATAAGAAATTAAAAATAAATTATAAATGAGTCTTTTTTTTTTTAAATGGTTTTTACTTTCGGACATTTGCCAGTATCAAGTATTATCAATATTTGCAGGTTATTTGCATTGAACGAAACGGTCAAGTTCTCATAGTTAAAGTCAAGTCGACGCAATCATTGTAACAAGGGGGCCATTTTTTACAATACTAAATAAAATAATTTAAAAATTAAAAAACCGACTTAAAAAAAGAACAAAAAGGTTATTTTGGTATTTTTTATCAATTCTTTTTTTTTTTGGTGGTTTTTAAATTTTTAAATTATTTTTTGTTCTTTTTTTAAGTCGGTTTTTTAATTTTTAAATTATTTTTTTATTTCACCCTTTTTAGTACCTACTTACCTACTTTCGACTGCCAAATAAATTAACTTTAAAATTTAAATTAAATTAAAAATTAATTAATTGTTACCGTAATTTTAATTATTGAGGAGTTTGCTGATAAGAAGGTGGTTTTAGGTGGCCCATCAATCTGTACTTAGTTCTTTAGGGGTCTATTCTTTTTGGTAGAAGTCCAAAACGAGTAATTTGTTACATTCTGGGAAGCTATCCTGTCCATCATTCCGAAGATACTCATCAGATCCTGACCAAATTTTTATGGGACCACCACGGGGCTTCCACCTTTCTATTAAAAAAAGAACCATCTCAATCGGTCAAGCCACCTTCGAGTAATCGGTGAACAAGTGAATTGAATACAGGTTTTTGAGAAGCATTCCCGGTCCTTACTTCGAAGATCCTCATCAGATCCTCACCAAATATTTATGGGACCACCTCGGGGCTTCCACCTTTCCATTAAAAAAAGAACCATCTTAATCGGTCAAGCCACCTTCGAGTAATCGGTGAACAAGTGAATTGAATACAGGTTTTTGAGGAGCATTCCCGATCCTCACTTCGAAGATCCTCATCAGACCCTCACCAAATTTTTATGGGACCACCTCGGGGCTTCCACCTTTTCATTAAAAAAAGAACCATCTTAATCGGTCAAGCCACCTTCGAGTAATCGGTGAACAAACATAAAAAAAAAAAAAAAAAAAAAAAATATACGCGACGAATTGAGAACCTCCTCCTTTTTTGAAGTCGGTTAAAAATGACTTATTAACGCCCCGTTAATAAGTAATTTTAGTAGTGAAAATAACCATGTTAGTTTAAAATCGTATATTTTTTATACAATGTTTGTTCAGAGAGCTTTGGAGACAACACTAAATTAAAGTCCATGTTTTGCATTGATTTTCACTTTTATTTACACTTGTACACCTTCACGAAACTAAATTGATTAATAAGCCCCCGAAATTAAACATTTAACACGTATTTTAAATTTAAAATTTAGCTACACATCTCCTCAACGAGTTCCCGCTAAAACTCCTGCAAATAACTTACATGATATATTAAAATACCTGACACTGGCTAATTTCCTAATGGCCATAATCGGTTCACAACCGATAAGAAATTAAAAAAAATATATATAAGTAAGGGAGTCAATGTGTATAAATACGAGTAGTAGGTAGGTAGTAGGTACATAATATACCTAGCTATTAGCTAGACAATGCTACGTAGAACTTCCTTTCTCTCTCGTGAGGCCATATCGAGTTGCAGGCGAGCTATAGCTACTTCTTTGTTACATGTAGGTAAGTATACTCAGTTTATTATGAAGATCGGCGTTTTTCCTTAGAGCTCAGACCTAGGGGGTTTAAAGGCATTCCTAAAATACAAGATTTGGATTATTCAAAAGATTTACGTGATCTAAAGCCACGGTGTTAGTATTTTCGTTTATTTGCAGCTAAATTAAAAGATATTGTATGTTAAAATTTCACCATATCCAGCTACCTATATTCCAAGTTTCATCGCAATCGGTTCAGTAGTTCTTGCGTGAAAGAGTAACAAACTCACATACATACATACTTATACATACACAACCAAACTTTCGCGTTTAATATTAGTAAGAAGTAAGATGATGTAGTATAAGTATGATGTATACTCTTTCACGCAAAAACTACCGAACCGATTGTAATGAACCTTTATGTGCACATAGTTACTTAACGATCTGGAAATTAACACATACTGAGGCTACTTTTTACCCATCTGCAAGGAAAGAGTTATGTAAAAAGCGCCTAATTTTGTATGTTTCTAATATTTTTTTAATATCCCAATATTCCCACTTGAAAGGCACTTACGCGGGTTAAGGGTCTATATAACCCTAATAGCGTGACAGGGATAAAGCTAGCGAATTTCAGATGTGTAAGTGAAGGACGTAAGATGCGACTATGCAAAATTTTATTGCGTAAAATCAAACAATTGCTAGTTTTAAGATAACTAAACGTTAATCTTGAAATTCAAAACATTCACTGCCTGTATTGAACTAAGTTCAGTTCTTATACAAAGTTATATTAGTTTTCGTACAATATTGACTGAGTAATATCACTTATTTGTACAATTTAGAGGGAAGTTTGGATTTTTTTCTATCGAGAAAATTTTCAGGAATCGTGTTTTCACGACATTCACGTGTTAGTTAATATCCTCGACTTTAATAAATATGGTTTCAAAAACTTTTATTTCAAATAACTTTTGTAGTAATTCACCCTAGAAACATCAGTTCTGGCCTACTACGGCTCCAGCCGCAGGGCGCAGCTAGTTGAAATAACTACTTGTATTTCTTATAAACCTGAACTTAAGCAATGAAATAATGAAGAAATCCATCCATAACGTGTAATATTTCATTCATTGGCTTACATTAATGGCACCCAAGTCGGCCATTTTGTACGCCCCAACGTTATCCTAGCTCTAACATCATTTCCTATTCACTAAAATATGATCATTATTTATTATATTCTTTTGTGTTGCCAGCGTATCAAAGAACTGTGTTGCCAGTATAATGTTACTATGAACTTCTTCTTCTTTAAAATGGCTTTTCCATTCGGACATTGGCCAGTGTCAAGTATTATCAATATTTATTTGCAAGTTATTTGCATTGAACGAAACAGTCAAGTCGTCATAGGTAAAGTCAAGTCGAGGGAATCATTGTAAAAAGGGGGCCATTTTTTACAATGTTTGTTCACGGAGCTTTGGAGACAACACTAAGCTAAAGTACATGTTTTGTACCGATTTTTACTTTATTTACACTTGTACACCTTCACGAAACTAAATTGATTAATATGCCCCCGAAATTAAACAATTTACACGCATTTGAACTAAGTTTTACAAAAATGAAAATTTAGCACCACATCTCCTCAACGCATTCCCGCCAAAACTCCTACTATGAACTTAAATACCCTAACATGGTAATTAAAATTATAGATTGTAAAAAATGGCGCCCTTTTTACAATGATTCCCTCGACTTGACTTTAACCATGACGACTTGACTGTTTCGATGCAAATTACTTGCAAATCTTAATAATACTTGACACTGGCAATGTCCGAATGGATAAGCCATTTTAAAGAAGAAGAAGAAGAATTAAAATTATAATCTATTAGCTGCGCCCCGCGGTTTTACCCGCGTAAGTGTAACTGACGGACACAACTAATCTTACTAATATTATAAACGCGAAAGTTTGTATGTATGTATGTGAGGTTGTTATACTCTTTCACGCAAAAACTACTGAACCAATTGCGATGAAACTTGGAATATAGGTAGCTGGGGACCTGGATTAACACATAGGCTACTTTTTATCCCGATATTCCTGCTAGAACGGCACTTACGCGGGTGAAACCGCGGAGCGCAGCTAGTCTGCTATAAAGCGGCGACTTATAATTATGGCGTGAAGTAACTTTAAGAGAGAAAGAGACAACAGCGTACATATTATTATCCATGTCATAGTACTTGAAACATGTAATTTTTAACGCTTTTAAAAACAAGTTTCAATACCGTTAGTTAATTTAACTAAACACACATCAAACGTCTAGTTTATTACTCGTAAAACTATTTTATTAGCCGGTATGGAGGTACTTAGTTATCTTGATGTGGCATTTCTTTCTAAAGTTACAGACGCCATTTTGCTACAAACAAACTTTTCTTTCATATTAGGTACGTTTTTTTTATTTCAGACTATAATCTGACTTTTTGGTTTTTTTTTTATTTCTTATCGGTTGTTAACCCATTATGGCCATTAGGAAATTAGCCAGTGTCAAGTATTATTAATATATTATGCAAGTTATTTGCATCGAAACTGTCAAGTCGTCATTGTTAAAGTCAAGTCTTTTGGTTAGTTATAATTAAGATATTATTTTGTTCAGAAAAAAGTGTCAAATCGTATTCGGTGCATTTTTAATCACATAATAATATCTTATTATTTATTCGAGGCATTCTTCTTTTCATCTGAGCGATGTTCCCGGGTGTTTGCCTCTCGGGAACCCGGGGATCCGCTAAACCCCAAATATTTAGGGGCGACCCAGTACCCACAAAGGTATGTCTTTCATCATTTACCATTACTTCTGCAAATGGATTTGGCAGTATTTTTTATGACCAGTCGCGTGCCTGACACTATAAACCTCCTGCAGACAAGACGCGTAATTTAAATAGGTTAAAATTACCAATTAACTTTCTTTTTACACGTATTTTAAAGTATTAGGTAACTAGGAAAATGAATCGTCTACACTGCCCTTACGCGTTCCCGACAAAACTCCATGATTTCGATTTACTGGTATTGTAACTTTTTACACGACTGCCTAAGGAAGTGTCATGTTTTCGTTCGTACTATTACTTGACATTGGTACAAGATCAAATAGAAAAAGCACCCTGAAAAAAAAAACAAATTCTTTCCGCAATTTTCAAAATACGAACATGAAATTAGTGATGTGCGTTACACTTTGGTCTTTTTTCTCAAAGCTCGATTTTCTTTTTAATTAAAGAAAAACATTCCGCTCCGGTGTTCTACTCCTTTTAGCATATACCTTAGGTACATTATTTTTTTGTACTTAACTTTAAACTGCCTATTTTATTTTTATTTTGCTCAAGTTCGGTTATTAAATATTTTCATCTGCCGTTAAAACTTTATTATGAAATAGTTATGGTCCTTTTTGATAGATGGCTCTGTAACATTCTATAGATTTTTAAGTTTGTAGCATAGATTATAGATTATAGGTAAATAGATTGTAGGTATGTTTTGTCATTTTTGACTGACAATTATTATTGAGATGCAGTAGATGAGTTTGCGGTAATATTACCGCAGTGGCTGTTTACAACTGTCTTCCTGTTTTATGTCATATCTACTGTCCAGGTGCCTCAATGCCTCAACCAAAACGTATACAATAAACAATAGGACATATAAAAAAGCTAACACTAAAACAATGGCTTCCCTAAACGCCGGCGCATTAAAAAATAAAGTTTATTGAACTTCGAACGTTAAGTACGATTTAAGTACAAGTTACAAGAGAAAACCGTGACGAATCCACTCTCACGGCTAACTTAACTCGTCTAGCCTGTACTTAACTAGATTATCGTTAAGTTACCGTTCAGGTTCTAACTTACTCTGCATAATTATTAAGTTATAGAATCCAGTTATTACCTAGAACTCACTTTCCTTTAGAATTCTATTAATATTACTAGCTGCGCACATCGGTTTCAGCTGCGTACGTGTCGATTCTGTGGGAATATGGGGATCAAAAGTGGCTTATGTGTTATTCCAGGTCTGTTATGTACATTTCAAGTTTAATTGCAATTGGTAAAGTAGTTTTTGCGTGAAACAGAAACAAAGTCAAACGTATAAACTTTCGCGTTTACAAATGTTACTAAAATTTCTAGCTGCGCACTTGGTTTCACCAGATTAAGTCTCGATTTTATGTAAATATGAGGATCAAAACTAGCCTATATTTTAAACCGATATCCAGCTATCTGTATACTAAGTTTCATCGCAATCGGTTTCGTAGTTTTTAATTGAAGGAGTAACAAATATAATGTAATTTACTTACTCAACTTTCACATCTAAGTACCTAGGATAAGGTAAAGGTGAAAGTTTGTATATACGAGTATATGGGTGAAACCGCTGAACCGATTACAATGAAACTAGGTGGGTAGATAGCCTGAGACCTGGAATAAAACATATGCTACTTTTTACCCCGATATTCCAGCGAAATCGGTACTTACTCTGATAAAACGCAGGGATTTGCTTAGAATGTTTTCATTAAGTAAAGGTTAAATTCTACTGAAATAGAAAATTGAAACATGTACATTCGATTTTGTTTTTGTTTCACCTCCCCTAGGGCGGGCATTTTGGTTGTTTGTCGTTTAAAGGTCAATCGGGGCTTATTTTCTTGAATTACTTATTTCTCGTTAAAGGTCACGCATAGATCTCATTTTCATGGTTTAATTTTCTTTTAATCTTACTAATATTATAAACGCGAAAGTTTGTATGTATGTATGTGAGGTTGTTACTCTTTCACACAAAAACATCAAAACCGATTGCGATTCACACATAGGCTTCTTTTTATATTTATATTCCCGCGGGAACGGGACTTACGCGGGTGAAACCGCGGGGCGAAGCTAGTTAGTTAATATGTCGCAGCCACAATACATTAATATATTAATATGTCGCAGCCAACTTCTTTAATTAGCCATTTTATTTATAGCCCGTTATAGTTTACGGCAAGCCATTATTTTTTTCTAGGTCTTAAACCGATTATGGCCATTTGGTAACTAGCTAGTGTCAAGTATTTTTTTTTATATTGGCAAGTTAATTGCAGATACAAAAACAGTCAAGTCGTCGACTTAAAAGTCAATTCAGTGGCGTAAAAGTTTATACAACTTGTTTTTGAGATTTGGAAACTGCGGAAAACTCAGTGTTTAACACTGGTATTATTTTCACTACATACTTTTACGAAACTAAATTATTAATTACTTAACTGCCTAAGTTTTTTCCTAGTTTTGATATTATTTTTCCCAACTAAGATGTATCTACTACAGCTAAAACATGTTAGAACATTTAGCATTAAGTTAACTTTAACTCTCCGCCAATAAATCGTTAATTTATTTATTCTTTTATTAAAAAGGAAGTTATTGTATAACTTTTCCTTTTCCATGTTCGCCTATTATATTATAAAATCTTATATCTAGATTTTATGCGTTTTATAATCTAAGTTTCTCCTTTACCTACCTATAGAAGTAAATTGTCTTTGACCAAATAAATATATTATGGAGGAAATAACTTTCTAAAAGATTATGTTTCTTACCATTTTACGTTTCTTTATGAGACGATAGGTTTATTAGAATTTGGTAAAGTAAATTATTACTTTCGAGTCTTCAAATAAATTAAATAATTTATATCTTAGAACTGGGATATCAGAAACTAAACGAAGAACTGATAATGATGCATTTCACTGTCACTGTTCGGGAAATTGTTCACACACCTTTAAAAATGATTAATCAAAATTCGAAGCGTTAAAATGCCCACCATCCAAATAATCGAAGAATTCATATATTCGGAAGTTAAGGACCGAGAGAGCCCAGCGTCTTTGCTTTGTGACCTTTCACTACCCCAGAATCTATTTTTCTTGTATGAATATCTATAAAATTTATTTAAAACAGAGATTCAGGAAACAATACTTATTAAAGTTGAGAATATTTACTAAATCATACTCGTAACCATGACGTGAAAACACTTCCTCAATGGAAAAATAACACCAACTTAATTTGATTGACGTGACACTAGTGATGTATGAAACGACAGTGTAGCATAATCACAAGATTATAAAGTACTAAAAGTTAAGAATAAAAAAAAAACAAAAGGTTCCACAACGAAAAAAAAAAAAACATTCGTAATTTCAAATATAGATTTACCCACTGCCCGGAAACTTTATTTTTTTTTTGTAATGATAATCGACTTTAATTACAAAGAGAAAAAAATCGAATATAAATGACACAATTTGGACTATTATTATTGCCCGAATTCATTTTTACCTGACTGCTAAAAGAGTTATTTTTTTAAGCATTTATTTATTTATGTACATGGGATGTGGTTATGTCAGTAAATGTATTTTTATTTCACCAATTAATTTTCGGTTACTCTGTAGACGGACCGTGTCGTTTTTTTTTTGTTAAAAATAAAAAAGAAAGATACCTTTTTAAAGACAATTTAAAAGCCAAATCTTTCCGCCAAGAACAGTTTACAGACGTTAATTTTAAACTCTGACGTTCATAACACGATGGAAACAAATACAAAGCTATAGAAACCAAACAAAGAAAGGGTAGTGGCGGGGCACGTCTAACGAGAGTAACAAGTGACCTCCGCAGCGCGGTGAGCCAATACCCGCCTTCGAATTGGAAGGTTGCATGTTCTAACTCAAGTAGGTTGTAAAAAAATCTATTAAGTTTAGAAAACCACTTTGTCATAGTTATTGTGTTTTTCATACAATAAAAAAAGTACTTAACTTGGTAGGTACTTAAAATAATAATTTGTTTAGAATAAGTTAATTTTATTTTTAATTTACTGTGTTTAGTTTTTATTTTCCGTTTCTCTCTTTGTAATATTTGGTACAAAAACATCGACCTATTTATCTTAGTACGTATCATATCTTACTAATATTATAAACGCGAAAGTTTGTATGTATGTGAGGTTGTTTCTCTTTCACGCAAAAACTACTGAACCGATTGCGATGAAACTTGGAATATAGGTAGCTGGAAACCTGGAATAACACATAGGCTACTTTTTATCCCGATAATCCCGCGGGATCGGGAATAACGCGGGTGTAACCGCGGGGCGCAGCTAGTATTATATATTTTCGATTCATTTTTATTGTTATGGTGAACATTTTGGCACCTAGGATAGGTACATACCGAATTTATTTGAGTAAAAAATAATGAATTATATAAGTAGGTATAAACTATTCTAACACAAAAGATAAGTAAATAAAATATTCATTAATGAATTATTGACAATTACAGTCCAATAAGAATTTATTTTTAAAAAATATTAAATTATTATTTAAAAAATAGATTTATTAGATTAACCGGAAAAGAGGTTTTTTAAATATTATTAAATTATTATTTAAAAAATAGATTGTTATTGAACCACATAATATAAAAAAAAAAACTACATCTTTAACAACTACCCTCAGTGCAAAAAGGGGGTCAACAATCCATAAAGGACGAAATCTAGAATTTTCTGCGGTATATACCTACCTGACCATAATCAACAGCTACCTACTATTTATAGGTATTTAAAATAAGTATTACACATGAATTTACATAAATTCCAACACAACACAAGACTTTATATGAGTCATATCAAAAAGACACGTCCACTCAGTACCTAAATAAAAAAAAACAGGTAGGCGGTAAAAAGGTTCGATCTCGATCACGAACCTCCTTTTTCGACCGGTAAAAGAGTAAAAACCACAGTTTTTTTTTTCTCTGACCACCTGTCGCGTATAAAAACGATAACAAAAGAGTTTTATCAAAACTTTACCTAGATTTCCAGATAGCGAAGCCGTATCCAAATGCACACGTTTAAAAAAAACACAGTCACAATTGTAGTAAGTAATATACTCTGTAACTATTTTTCTAGTGTTATATTTGTTACGGTAAAGTAACCCGCCACGCCTAACTTTCGAAAACCGGTTCAGGACTACGAGATTCGAAGTTTGAACGGCCGAGACGCGTCCCCACGCTATAGAAGGAAATGAAAGACTGGCGTGCAAGAAAAAAAAAGCTGTGTTGCCAGCACGGGTGGGTTAATTTGGGACTATTTATGAGACATATTTTTTGTGAAATAAATATTTTTAGTTAAGCGACTTTAAAAAAGATGAAGTTCTTAATTCATTTGGGTGTTTTTTTATGTATGGTCGATTACTAAATGACGGCTAAGCTGATTTGGAGTTTTAGATTTTGTTATTTAATAAACTTATTTATGTAATCGTAGTATAACTATTATTTTTTATTAAAAATTAAAATGGTTTGTTCAAAAATTGGCGGTTTTAGAGGCATTTTTTTTGCTTTATCACTATTAAGTTTATGTTTAAGTTTAATTGTTTTTCTTTTCAGCATATATTTTCAGCCTATTCAAATCGAGGCCTTTGGAATACTTTTATACTTAAATGGATACAATATTTTTATACTCAGTATATTTTGCATTTTTTACAATATTGTAAAAATTGTTAAAATTTTCCCAACCTTATATTCAAAATCAGGTTCGATAATTAATCAATCCATAAATAATAATAAGTAACTGAATCATTTAATTTATTAGTGTATAAAACATTAAAAAAATATTTAAAATTGAAGAAAACTGCTTAATTTAGCTTCTTATTCTTTCTTTCTTATTGAAATAAATACAGTTAATCACTAATAATTTAATCAATCACCATTCATATTGCGCTAAAAATATTTATTTGCTTTAAAAATTCCTTTTTTTCCTAAGCTGGCAACTTTAAAGAACAACTTTCAAACGGGGTTCGGTTGACGCCGGCATCGTTCGGGCGTGGTCGGAAACCGTCTCGCTCCGAGACTGGCCGTTGGGAAATTAAAAAACAAAAGTTCTTTCAAAAGTAGAAGGATGTGGGAGAAAGATGAGTGCCTTTAGTATTTGTTTTTTAATATCTATATTTCCGGTATTTTTGTTGAATTTATTGTATTTTGCCCTGATTATATTATTTTTTTAAAAGCGTTTTTTATAATAAAACACTATAAACCCGGTAAAGAAAGTATTTTATTTTGCAAAATCGCGAAAACCATAGAAGAAATTAAGGGTTTTTATTTTTGATAAGTAATAGGTTTTTATTTTGAAACTATCGGCTACTTCTATTTCGTATATTATTATCATCAAAACCTTTCTTATTTGTAACTTTGCTTTGTTTTTTAGGGTTCCATAGCCAATATGTAAAACCCTTTTTCTCAAACATGGTTGGAAATTTAAGCATTATTTTGACAACCTTCTTAAAGATTAATCGAACTTGCTGTCGAGCAGCGGCCGGCAATAGTTGTATGAAAATCCATATCTGTCGTGTTTAGCGGCCAAATAAATTAGGTAATGTAAAATCATATTATTTGTCGTGTAATTTAAAAATGGAACGATCTTCAACTCCTCAACATGGCGACCAAAGAGGTAACTTATCAAAGGTTTAATTTAAATTTCGAACTGGCTTTGCACATAGAAAGCTGTTTAGTGAAAAAAATACTTTGGCGCGTAAAAAACTATTGTTATTAGTTATTACCAGACACAATTTTCTATTTTTAAGCAAAAATATTCGCAGCGGGCGGGAATTGAACCCCAACCTTCTGCATTGCAGTCGTGCAATCACTTGCAGCGCCACAAAGGCGGATTATTACCTTCTATCATTGATATTAAAGTAACCTTAAACAGTAGATAATTAGTAATATTTTATGGAAGTCATACAAGTTTAATAAAAACTTGTAAAAATTACCTACGTCCTTTCTCCCGCGTCTCCGCACTAAAGTTCATTTATTGTGTTAATAAATAAGTACTTAAATATTAATAACGAGTTTTATTTATAACTGCATACTTTCACTTGTGATAAAAAAAATGGCAGACATATTGTTTAAGTTGTGAGCTGAAGCGGAGGTTATTATTATGCCTACCTACCTCGCTGCGCGACGCGAATAAGGATTATGTTATGCAGTCTATGTATTATATTCGCGCTACCATGCTCGTTTGTCGTTGCTATGTCGTCCTTTTATCGTTAAAAAAAATAAAGTAAATTTTAAATAAAAAAATACCCCGACTACTTTTAAAAACCACAGACAATTAAAAAAAATCTTTTTATATTTTTTTGAAGAGATTTTCTTTTTTTTTAATTATTTGATGTGTTGAACGCGACGACTTCGCGTTTGAATGTTTGTTCCAATATGGCGCACCCAAAGAAGAAAGGTATATCATTATGGTCCGCCCAAAGGAGTTATAATACTAGAACTAGTTAGATTGAGCATGCGGTCCTTTTCTAATAACACTATTAGAAAGGGACAGCATGCACAATGTAGCGGAATTGTTTGTAGTTCTACGTGAGCATTCTAGTTCTAGTAATGTAATTTCTTTGAGCGCACCAGAGGCCAATCGGATTAAAACAACTTAGAAGTTTCTAAGTTAATCGTTCTTTGACTTTGTTATCCATGACCATTCGGGGATAAGGCAGTGTCAAATATATTTTAAAACTAGCTGCGCCCCGCGGTTTCCCTGCGTAAGTCCCGTTCCCGCGGTAGGGACAAAAAGCCTATGTGTTAATCCAGGTCCCCAGCTACCTATATTCCAAGTTTCATCGCAATCGGTTTAGTAGTTTTTGCGTGATTGAGTAACAAACACACTACACATATACTCACAAACTTCCCGCTTTATAATATTAGCAGGATTAGGATAGGATAGGATTAGTATTTCATTTGCAGATTCAAATACATTTAAAGCTAAGCGTCCACCTTTCGGCATCGTACGTTTCAAACGCATTGCATCAAACGGTTCGTAATATTCTTTGCGAAAGCATTAGAAAGCAGATTTGACCGATCGCTTGGTTCGATGCGGATTGGTGGACGCACTTGTGTGCCTTTTTAGACAAAGAACCATTTCATGCGATGCGTCCGATGTCGAAAAATGGACGCTATGTATACGTCACGTCGAGGAAGTCGTTGTAAATTGCATCTAACAATTTTTTAACATTTTTACGACATTTGGATGTAATCATGCAACTTTCTGGTGTTACGACTGAGGCGGGTGTGCGCTAACAAGCGACTGTAGTCTCCCACCAAGAAACTCTTGCCTCTCATCACTTGTCCCACACAACATTGGAAGGTACTTACCTCTCGCTGAATACCTACCTACAAGATAATCTTTAAACGAAATGTTGAAAACGTGAGCTACAACAGTGTTATCGGTGTTTAATACTTTCGAGTTATGGAAGCTCGCTTTCATACCGAAGATGACCTAAATATTAGCACTCGCAACTAATTTCTAATTATTTATTTTTATTAACTAGGTACCTAGTAATTTTACGAACAATACCTACCTACCTTACCTTCGAAAACTTTGCTCAGACTGAGCTTAGCAAAAACTAAGCATAAACTTTGAATTGGAATTTTGAAATTCAAATTGTACGAATAAAATAATAAAAAAAAATAATTTATAAAAAAACAAAAAACCCGACTGCGTAAAAAACTCGATTAAAAAATACGCATAGAAACAACAAAAAAACCAAAAAGAAAAAAACAAGCCCAGTAATTTGAAATTACGCTAAATAATAATAGTTTTGTAATCGATACACACAGAACACATAATAAATGAGTAAAAAATTACTCACAGTCGGGACCCATTCATTTTACCAATCTAATTTTTCCAATGGGTCCCGACTGTGAGTCATTTTTTACTCATTTATTATGTGTTCTGTGTGTATCGATTACAAAACTATTATTATTTAGCGTAATTTCAAATTACTGGGCTTGTTTTTTTCTTTTTGGTTTTTTTGTTGTTTCTATTCGTATTTTTTAATCGAGTTTTTTACGCAGTCGGGTTTTTTGTTTTTTTATAAATTATTTTTTTTTATTTAAGCTTTTTAGTTATTTTCATTTATTGATGGTAGGTAAGTCTCGTAATCTATTCATTTCATTAGGGGGTTATATTATAATGTATGCTGTGGATTATTCAGTAGATAAATAATATTATAATTAAGTAGGAAAGTAGGTACTTAATGTTCCAACTTTATTTATTTATATATTCTATTTCAGTTAGGGCTTAGTTATTTATTGTTTAAATTTATTATTATTCTTTTAACGTTTTTAGGTAAGTAAGTACCTAAGTGTTATTAGGCTTTTATTCAGTAGGTAGGTACAATTTATGTATTTTTTTTTAGTTTACATCAATAAATTCCTGTCACCTGTACCATCACGGCTTATACTTTGATAGTTCCAAGCGTAATACGTAACAAAAATAAAAACTTGTTCGTGAGTAATAAAAAGCAAGAATACGTAATTGGTAATTAACTTTAAACCGTTCTATTTCCTAAACTGTTATTTAAAATGAAAAATGGTAAAAGAAACCTAACATTGATTTTTAAATACCTATTCAACGATACCCATTTTGAAATACTTTGACGATTTTGGATTTTTTAATTTTGACAATATGGCGTCTGGTTGGGATAAAAGTTAATTTTTATTACTGTCATGTCTTTAGTCACACTCACCAGATTAAGACGAATCGATTGACGTAAGAATCATCAAAATCGGTCCACGCGTTTGGCCTCTAGAACGCCACATAGAAACATCCATACATACATACATACATACATAGACCGATAAACACATTACCCTCCTTTGCGTCGCGCAGTCGGGTAAAAAGAACTTCATAATAGCAAAGCAGGAGTTTTGGCGGGAATGCGTTATGGAGATGTGTTGCTAAATTTTCATTTTTGTGAAACTTAGTTCAAATGCGTGTAAAATGTTTAATTACGGGGGCATATTGATCAATTTAGTTTCGTAAAGGTGTACAAGTGAAAATAAAAGTGAAAATCGGTGCAAAACATGGACTTTAGCTTAGTGTTCTCTCCAAAGCTCCGTGAACAAACATTGTAAAAATGGCCCCCTTTTTACAATGATTTCCTCGACTTGATTTTGACTGTTTCGTTCAATGCAAATGACCTGCAAATATTGATGATACTTGACACTGGCAAATGTCCGAAAGGAAAAGCCATTTTAAAGAAGAAGAAGAATAGCGAAGCAAAGTTTAGGTCATTATTTTTGATTGGTTTACATTCTAAATTTGAAAAACTTCGACTTTACTAAGCAAAAACTTTGGGTAGTTGCGAAGATCGCTTTATAAATACCAAAAATTGTCTTTAGTCAAAGTTTTTGCTTAGCAAAGTCAAAGTACGGACTATAAATTTCAGGCATAGCCCCTTTAGTGGGCAAACTACCACAACGTCAGCCCGTTAATTTGGTCCCACTGCAGGGCAAGGGCCTCCTTTTTAGAGAGGTTAGGCAGTAAGTCGCCACGGGAGCCTACCCCGGATTGGCGAATGTCCCATGTCTTCGATCGAACCGTGGTGAGTTCTAGGACATGATGTTTTCCTTCACCGCAAACTATCACGCCAAGTGCGCGAAAAAGTGCTATAAATTCAAAGAAGTACCTATCCAAAGAATTTAGACAGAGCCCTTAGTATGAGTCTTGATAGTTTATCGTCTCGATGAAGCTGGCAGTTTACTTCATACATTTTCCATCAGCGCCCCTAGCGGTAACTATTATGAACTAAAATAATGTATGGAAGTAAACTGCCAGTTTCATCGAGACAATAAACTATCAAAACTCATACTAAGGGCTCAGTTCTCCTAAGGATAGGGAGGTTAGATAATGGTCGCTTGAAAGTGAACTCGGCCCTGTCGGACGAGTTCCTTGGTTCTAAAGTGAAATTCATGGGAAAATTACTTACACATCTTTTAAAAAAGTCGAAACAAAATCCGAACCTCTTTTTATGACAATCTAAATTCTTACTAATATTATAGACGCGAAAGTTTGTACATGTGACTTTGTTACTCTTTCACGCAAAAACTTCAGAAGCTATTGCGATGAAACTTGGAATATGGATAGTTGGAGACCTAGAATAACACATAGGCTACTTTTTATCCCAATATCCCCGCGGAAACGGGACTTACAAGGGAAAAACTGCGGGGCGAAGCTAGTCCAAGATTTATCGAAAAAATTTCAAGAAATTATTAAGCTTTAGCACACTTTAAAAGTTAATTTAATCAATTTTGTCTAAGGCTTTCGCGATTCTGCATAATAATACACAATATACAAGATGTAACGGGTATGCCGAAAGGGGGTTGTTCTAGACGTCTAGGCGAACAACTTTTGTTCTACGACTTTTGGAAATTCGAAGTACTTTTCGAAAATTTTAAGTGTAAAGTTTACTTGAAAGTCAGCTGTTTCTTAAAGTTGGAGGTCCATTGACCTTATGTTGTTTTTTATTTAGTTTGGTCTACTACAATCAAAACTTTAATTACCTTTATTTTCAAAAGCAGCTGTCTTTTCAGTGAAACGACCTCACAATTTTAAAAAAAAAGTTCGAATTTTCAAAAGTCGTAGAACAAAAGTTGTTCGCCTAGACTTCTAGAACAACCGCCTTTCGGCTTACACTTTGTATCGGGTTTTATACGCAAGTTTTCGCGAGTCTATCTACTAGACTTGTCTACCTTGATAAAGGCAACCGTAAAGTTGGCGAAAGCTCGGTCGTTTAATAATAATGCCAATAAACAATAAAACGCGAGAAAAACCCGGTATATATTGTGTTTTAGTTAAATTATACTACCTTATTTCTGCACACATCTTCACAAATTACCACTTCACGTATCTACATCTTACTTCTTACTAATATTATAAACGCGAAAGGGTTGTTACTCTTACACGCAAAAACTACTGAACCGATTGCGATGAAACTTGGAATATAGGTAGCCGGGGATCTGGATTAACACATAGGCTACTTTTTATCCCCGTTACCCCGCAGGAACGGGACTTACGTGGGTGAAACCGCAGGACGAAGCTAATCCAAGATTTTTCGAAAAATTTGCAGGAAACTTAACTTTAGCACACTTTAAAAGTTAAATTATACCTTACTTCTGCACATAATAGTATCTTCACAAATTACCACTTCACGTATAATATCTACATATGTATAATATTGAAATGCGGTCATTGTCCCTCGTACATACGTACTGATTACTGCAACAATGGGTCGCGGGTTCGATTCCCAGCTTCGCTTTCTACACCATTCATGTGTCAAACACTTAGTTATTGTGTGATTTTTATTTCTTAACATAATAACTTGTAATGATTCTAATGATGGTGCTCACTATGCAATCATTTTAATAAATCAATTTTGTTCTAGACATGTATTTTCTATTCGGTAAAGTAATCTTTCGGTCAATCGTCTTCGGCGAAAGGTGTTTCGATGGATAGTGTTTCGAAGTAGCGTAGGGAACCCATTTTTCAGGTTATCTACAAAGACGGGTTTTTTATGAGACTGGAAGGTTATGGTCGCTTAATAGTGAAGCTTTTTAAACTAGGCTCTGAGGGACGAGCTTTAGAAGTTAGAATAGGTACATATGGACTACTAGCTGCGCCCCGCGGTTTCACTTTCACCCGAGCACGGAACTAAATAGAATTTACGTTTACGTTGTTTCTTGGATGGTATGTGTCAAAATGTTCGCAGAATATATCGTAGCTATATTCTGCGAACATTTTCGCAGAATATAGCTACGACTTCAGATGATAAAACAGATGAATTAGTCGGTGGCGCTGTATGTAGGGGTTATTTTGGTCTTTTTTATCAAATCTTTTTTTTGGTGGTTTTTAAATTATAAAATTATTTTTTGTTCTTTTTTTAAGTCGGTTTTTTAATTTTTAAATTATTTTTTTATTTCACCCTTTTTAGTACCTACCTACCTACTTCCGACTGCCAAATAAATTAACAATACCTATTGTTACCGTAATTTTAATTATTGAGGAGTTTGCTGATGAGAAGGTGGTTTTAGGTGGCCCATCAATCTGTTCTTAGTTCTTTAGGGGTCTATTCTTTGTAGAAGTCCAAAAACGAGTAATTTATTACGTTCTGGGAAGCTATCCTGTCCATCATTCCGAAGATACTCATCAGATCCTGACCAAATTTTTATGGGACCATTACGGGGCTTCCACCTTTCCATTAAAAAAAGAACCATCTCAATCGGTCAAGCCACCTTTGAGTATTCGGTGAACAAGTGAATTGAATACAGGTTTTTGAGGAGCATTCCCGGTCCTTACTTCGAAGATCCTTATCAGATCCTCACCAAATTTTTATGGGACCACCTCAGGGCTTCCATCTTTCCATCAAAAAAAGAATCATCTTAATCGGTCAAGCCACCTTCGAGTAATCAGTGAACAAGTGAATTGAATACAGGTTTTTGAGGAGCATTCCCGGTCCTCACTTCGAAGATCCTCATCAGATCCTCACCAAATTTTTATGGGACCACCTCGAGGCTTCCACCTTTCCATTAAGAAAAGAACCATCTTAATCGGTCAAGCCACCTTCGAGTAATCGGTGAACAAACATAAAAAAAAAAAAATATACGCGACGAATTGAGAACCTCCTCCTTTTTTGAAGTCGGTTAAAAAATGTTGACGGGGTGTGTTAGATTGTTTTCAAAAGACATTGGCCAAATGAATCAAGCGTTCAGTCAGCACCATTAATTAAAGATAAAAAAATAATTTAAAAATTAAAAAACCGACTTAAAAAAAGAACAAAAAATAATTAAAAATCAAAAAACCACAAAAAAAAAGAATTGATAAAAAAGACCAAAATAACCTCTACATACAGCGCCACCGACTAATTAATCTGTTTTATCATCTGACGTCGGGCAGCCAAACTAAGTACAATATGGAACCATACAGCCAGTAAAACTGCCCGACTTCAGATGATAAAACAGATTAATTAGTCGGTGGCGCTGTATGTAGAGGTTATTTTGGTCTTTTTTATCAATTCTTTTTTTTTGTGGTTTTTTGATTTTTAATTATTTTTTGTTCTTTTTTTAAGTCGGTTTTTTAATTTTTAAATTATTTTTTATTTCACCCTTTTTAGTACCTACCTACCTACTTTCGACTGCCAAATAAATTAACAATACCTATTGTTACCGTAATTTTAATTATTGAGGAGTTTGCTGATGAGAAGGTGGTGTTAGGTGGCCCATCAATCTGTGCTTAGTTCTTTACCTTTTACCTTTCTATTACAAAAAGAACCATCTTAAACGGTCAAGCCACCTTCGAGTAATCGGTGAACAAGTGAATTGAATACAGGTTTTTAAGAAGCATTCCCGGTCCTCACTTCGAAGATCCTCATCAGATCCTCACCAAATTTTTATGGGACCACCTCGGGGCTTCCACCTTTCTATTAAAAAAACAACCATCTTAATCGGTCAAGCCACCTTCGAGTAATCGTTGAACAAGTGAATTGAATCCAGGTTTTTGAGAAGCATTCCCGGTCCTCACTTCGAAGATCCTCATCAGATCCTCACCAAATTTTTATGGGACCACCTCGGGGCTTCCACCTTTCCATTAAAAAAACAACCATCTTAATCGGTCAAGCCACCTTCGAGAAATCGGTGAACAAACATAAAAAAAAAAAAAAAAAAAAAAAAAAAATATACGCGACGAATTGAGAACCTCCTTTTTTGAAGTCGGTTAAAAAAAAGCCAGTAATCGACTAAAATAATCGACTTGAATCTTAAATTCAGTCGCATCACTAGCGTAAATGGCATGTCCCTCGACTGTCAATGTCAAAAAAACAATAATATTGTTGATTTTTGCTGACGAAACACCGTATTGGTGAAATTTTCGATAAAAACATAAAAATACTGCGATTATTAGTTGAAACATCTTTTGCTAATGGATGAAACATTGTTTTAGTGAAGTCAAATTGACTACTCTGTACGAAATCGGTAAGTAACAACGTAAAAATGTTGGTACAATTTGTATGTTAATTCTTACTCGTTGGTTTCACCTTCATCAAATATTCATTTTTAGTTGTTAAAAATAATATTTCGACATGAAGTCGTATTTAGGACTGAAGACCTATAACCGAGGCCTTTATTTACCGACACACGTTCAAAAATTCTTAGAACTGTGTATTTTTCTAGTTTAAAAAGTAATAAGTTAAAACTTATATTAATAAGTTCGAAAGTAGGTAGGCGTTTTTAGCTTGCAGTGCAGGACATGAATATTCCGTATATTTATCAAGGGTGTAATGCGTAACACAAGATAACAGTAATCTTTTTTATTTAAAGTACTTATTATTAGTTAAATCTACATAATTCTGAGATATAAAATGTCCAAACAAACTATATCAACTCATTGTTTCGCAACTATATCAAGTCGCTGAGCCCCTCACGATACATAATTATAGACTAATATGTGGGGGTGTGGGGGCTGTAATTAATCCTTACATTGTTTTAATTATATTATTAGTGTACTAAACAAAAGAATTTTGTATCCATACTTCTATACTAATATTATAAAGAGGTAAAGTTGGTACCGTGTATCTATGCTAATCTATCTATGCCGTGTATTGTGTATCCGTGCTAAGTATGTTTGTACATTGGGGGTGATCTCCAAAACCACAAGACCAATTTCAAAAATTCTTTCACCAATAAGAAGCTATATTATTGAGGAGTAACATAAGCTACCTTTGACCCCGATATTCCAACGGGATTGGAACTTAAGTGGTCGAGACTGCAGGACCCAGCCATTATAAATTGTATTACAGTTTATAAATGTGTTTTTATCTATACTTGTATCTTTCATTGTTTGTATAGAATAGACTCCAAAACTACTGGACTGATAATACAATTTGATCATACTGATAGATACATCTTAAAATTATGAATTTAGTGTGGTTTCGTTTGTGCCCTCTGGTGAGAAGAAACCACAAGAAGCTCAAAGGGTTTACTTATTTTACAAGGAGCTGATGTGTCACCATGGAAGGTACAAGTACGGACTCTCTCCGGAGATTCTCCACTCCGTGGACCCTGGCCGGAGACGAGATGCTACTGAAACTGTTACAGAATGTCCATCAGGTAAACTGACTTATGCAAAACAAATACTTACTTACTACTGTATCTATACTTATAAATGTGAAAGTTTTACAAGTATGTATTTATTTGACTTTGTTGGTCTTTCAGGTAAAAACCTCTGAACCTATTGAGATGAAACTTGAAATATATTGAAATAACGAGGCCAGAAATAACACAAAGGCTATTTTTTTATCCCGATATGCCTGCGGAAACGGAACTTACACGGGTAAAACCGTGAACACAGCTAGTGTTTAATAGCTCATTCATTCACGCGATTTGCTAACAAAACATAATCTCGAAAATAATTGTGGTTTCAGAACATAGTCTCAAAATGTCAAGAAGCAACCACGAAGTTAGATGAGATGACATCCTCGTTAGATGGAGCTAGCATCGACCTGCAGAATGTTAACAATAAGTAAGAAATTTATGTAAAAACCGACTAAAAACGACTCAAAAAAGGACACATCCATGCCACCAACTTTATACTATTTTATTTTAAACATAGAAATATTTTTTAGCAAGGAAATATATTTCCAAAAAAATCCTCATGACAGGATTCGAACCTGCGTCCTTTCGCTAACCAGGCGACTGCTCTAACCACTGAGCTACACAGGAATCACATCACACGGTATAATTTTTCGGCCATATCTCTCCTCGCTAATTGTTTTACCAACTAAGGCTTGGTTTCAGGCTTGGCTAGCTCAGTGGTTAGAGCAGTCGCCTGGTTAGCGAAAGGACGCAGGTTCGAATCCTGTCATGGAGATTTTTTTGGAAATATATTTCCTTGCTAAAAAATATTTCTATGTTTAAAATGCCTTGAGCAATAAAAACAAAAAAGAAATATTATTTTATTTTATCCAAATTTTGCTTCTGATTTTGCGATTTTGTACTGAAATATAGTCAGAGCAATCCATGATGACTTGTTGGTGGAACCTTTTCGGGGTAAATAAAAAATGACAAATGCTTAAAAGCAAAGAAAATACGTAAACATTTGTGATTTTTTATTTTTATTTTTTTTTAATCACACGATTTGTACCTACTCATTATTATTTTTCCCGGGTCTTATTCGCGTATTATTATTTTTAAATTCTTATACCTCGACGTTTCGATCATGTTACAATGATCTTGGTCGCGAGGGGACTGGATAATTATGTGTTCCATCAACAAGTCTTTGTGGATTGCTTCTACTATAATAGGTACTCATTTACTATTTTTAATTGCGTTGTTTTAATTAATTTTAAGTGAAAATTATTATAATATTGTTTAATATTGTACTGATTTAAACTTATACTTAGCATCGGTATAACCTCCGTGGCTTTTAGATGTTAAGTTTTAACTATTGTTGTATTTCTTTTTTATGTATCCTGGTAAATAAATAAAAAAAAAAAAAAAAAAAACTGCTTTGTTCCAATGCGGTTCCTACATTTCTTAGCCTTAACAATCTCCTCTCTCAAAGTCTACCCTGAAGAAGGAGTAGGAACTTCATCGGAACAAAGTTAAAAATAATTAAAACAAGGCGATTGAAATCAGAAATTAAGTTTCATATTGAATTTATCTAATATCTAATAAATAAGCTGAAGTAAACAGTTTTTCCAAAATATCATCAAATCGAATTAAGATACCACACATCATAATAATCGGTTCAGTCAACTATTCTTGAGATCTTACGTGTATTATCTTACTAGCTGCGCCCCGCAGTTTCACCCACGAATTTTCCGTCCCTGCGGGAATATTCGTGTATAAAAAGGCATATCTACTGGAAATATTTTAATAGAAAAAATCACTGGAAAGTCATCCTATAGTTGGCGTCTCAATCGAGCCTTAGTCGAAAAATAGTAGACAGGGAAACATTCATATCCTCAAATCCTCCTTCAAATCTCGTCGCGAGTGAATTTTATTCCTTTAAAATATTTTTACTAGGATAAGTTTTTATATGTTTTAGGTTCATGTCACTTAGCAACCGTCAGTTCATAGAGAGTAGAGTGTACGAAGACGACGCCGACTTCACCACACCAACCCACACCAACAAGGTAACAACTCACAGCTAGACGATCCAAGCAGGCACTATTCATAGCTACCACACGGTAGCTATGAATAGTTATGAATAATGAATTATTTTTAAACTAATAGTTACATTTTAATTCTAACGTTGACATGACTTGAATAATTTTGAATGAATGGCTTTGACTATTATTAATAACATTTTTGACATAGTTATTCGATGTAATTGAAACTTTGTTTATTTTCTAACACTATTCGTATGTCGGAGGATCCGACGAAGTACGGGCTCACTCTAATTGTATGTACCTACCAACTGTATAACCTACTTCAGACGAATAAATATATTTAAATATATTTCATTTCATTTCATTTCATAGTGTTTCAGAAATATCGATAGTCAAACTATCGATTGCTGACCTCGGAAATCACCTAGGTGGCGAAAGTATTGTACCACCTAGCTATCGAAAGACATATCGATACTATTGCTTTGTCACAACTATCAATATTCTACAACTTATGTGCCCATTTCTGTCATTTATTTAACGCGCTTTTTTTTAAATACTTATTTAACTTTTCCTATAACATATAAAATGATTATTATTTTTATAAAACCTTTCCTACAATTTGTATAACCTTTCCTACAACTTGTATAAACTTTCCTACAACTTGTATAACCTTTCCTACAACTTACATATTCTTTCCTACAACTTGTATAACCTTTCCTAAAACTTATTTAACGTTCCCTACAACTTATTTAACGTTCGCTGCAACCTTTATAACTTTTCATACATCTTGAATAACTTTTTCTACAACTTGTATAACCTTTCCTACAACTTATATATCCTTTCCCTCAAATTATATAAACGTCGGCGGACATGCCTGGCGAGGTTTAGCAATGTCGGCCGATGTGTCCGGTACAATGCTTTATAGTTGTGATTTATTTTAGCAAGAACAACCAAGACCAGCAGCACTAGACGAATTAAGTATACTCAAAAACGGTTTAGCAATAATAGAATCGACACACGAGACAGCTGAAATAATTGATGATAGCGATTCTGATAGTGATGTAGAAATCAGGTGAGTGATGGATGATTCGATTTTTTATTACTTTTAGTGCAAAATTCTTAAAAACGTTTATAAGATATTTTTTTTGTAATAAGATTATTCTGAAGGATTGAAAAGTAAATCCCACTTATATAATAAACCAATTGCGCCTGCGGTTTTGCCCGCGTAAGTCCCGATCCCGCCGGAATATCGGGAAAAAAATATTCCCGATTGCAATGGAACTTGGTATGCAGATAGCTGGAGATCTGGATTAACATATAGGCTACTTTTGACCCGATATTCCCGCGGGATCGGGACTTATGCGGGTGACACTGCGAATACTATGAATATGTATTTCGTAATTTGTTTTTATCGCTCAAGGCATATTTACTAGAAATATTTTAAAGGAAAAATTCATCTTCAAAAATTTAACTCGCGGCGAGATTTGAAGATTTTTGATTTGAAGATTTGAGATTTGTCCCCGGATCAATATTCTAGTGCCTTAACCAATCGGCCACACGAGTTCCCATCTCGAGCAGCAAATTTAAGAATATGAATGATTCCCCATGTCTACTATTTTCAGCGAAGGCTCGATTGAAGAAGATGAATTTTGCCTTTAAAATACACTTCTCATCAAAAAAATCGAAACACTTCAGAAGTATAAGTTTGAAAGAGTTTAGCTATTTCTTATATTAAACAAATAAAACTGTAATAATGCCAGTTTGTTGCGGATATTATAGGATAACGTTTAACGAAGATTAATGTTTCAAATTAAAATTTAATTTCTTTTGCTATAGTGTTTAGTCCAACAGATATAAAAAAAAACATTTATTTCAAGTAACCAAGGACTCATATACACAAAATAGAAATAAAAATAAATGACAACGTAACATACACAAGATTCAAACACCTACCAAATGGCAATGGACACATGTCTATCGCAACAGTGTGTTAAATACGGACAGTCCATTTTGTCCGCTATCATCGCTAGGACGATGTTGGAGCTAGCCCGCACCGATATGATTTTACCCATAAAGAATAATATGAGAAATGTTAGAAGTAAAGACGTAAAAGAAAAGTTAAAAAAATGTTTATTCTTTATCTCGTATTGCCTCCCCGGACTCTAATGACTGCTCTCATGCTATACAAGAGGAAATAAAATGACTATAACTCATCCCATCCAATGGTTATATTGTAGTACTGTTTCGATTTTTTTGAACAGAAGTGTATTTCTATATAAATACGTTTTATAATTCCCAGCGTCGTGTTGAAACCTAAAGACGTATATTCCCACCGCCCTCTACCGTACATTATTGGATCTCAACAATGGAGGGAGAAATGGCATGCAGGTAATATCTCATTTTTATGGTTCATTACTTATTTTTAGGGTGCAAAATTCATTTTAGGGTTCATTACATTATAATTTGTTATGTTGTGTCTTGGGTGTATACATTTGTAACGGGTATGCCCTTTTAATCCGAAAGGGGGTTGTTCAAGACGTCTAGGCGAACACCTTTTGTTCTACGTCTTTTGAAAATTCAAACTTTTTTTTTGAAAATTTTGATATTATGTTTCACTGAAAAAGCAGCTGCTTTTGAAAATAAAGGTAATTGAAGTTTTGATTGTAGTACATCAAACGAAATGAAAGGACAATATAAGGTCAATGACCTCGAACTCTCAGAAACAGCTGATTTTCAAATAAACTTTACACCTAAATTTATCGAAAAGTACTTCGAATTTCCAAAAGTCGTAGAACAAAAGTTGTTCACCGAGACGTCTAGAACATCCCCCTTTCGGATTAAAAGGGCTTACCCGTTACACCTTTTATATTAATGTGTTTATTGTACCTACCGTGTAAGTTATATCATGCCTGTCCGAATAAACGTGTTTTCTTTCTTTCTTTCATAACTCATTTTTATGGTTCACTTGCTGCGCTCTCGGTCTCTCGTCTCGTCTCGTCTCGTCTCGTCTCGTCTCGTCTCGTCTCGTCTCGTCTCGTCTCGTCTCGTCTCGTCTCGTCTCGTCTCGTCTCGTCTCGTCTCGTCTCGTCTCGTCATGTCTCGTCTCGTCTCGTCTCGTCTCGTCTCGTCTCGTCTCGTCTCGTCTCGTCTCGTCTCGTCTCGTCTCGTCTCGTCTCGTCTCGTCTCGTCTCGTCTTGTCATGTCTCGTCTTGTCATGTCTCGTCTCGTCTCGTCTCGTCTGTTCTACTAAATGTTGTTTTTTCTACTATTTGTTTTTGTTTGTACTTATGTATGGGTTAAGAAAGGATTTGTTGTCGATATTTCTATTTTATTCTAAACTTTCTAAATTCCAGGCCTTATAATAGAAGCGAGTGACAGTGAGTCAATGCAGTCGAAAAGTAAAAGTGAAGTGGAGTACTCAGACTCTGAAGTGGAAGACTTGCAGACAGATCTACAGCGTGATCATACGGTGAGTTGTTGGGAAATATGTTTTACTAGCTGCGCCCCACGGTTTCACCCGCGTCAGTCCCGTTCCCCCGAGAATGTCGGGATAAAAAGTAGCCTATGTGTTAATCCAGGTCCCCAGCTAACTATATTCCAAGTTTCATCGCAATCGGTTCAGTAGTTTTTGCGTGAAAGAGTAACAACCTCACATACATACATACAAACTTTCGCGTTTATAATATTAGTAAGATTAGTAACAAATAAATAAAAAGGTGAAAAAAAGTGTTTTGGAGAAATTGTGTCCCATTGTTCGTATGTACCTTCTTATGTGTGTGTTTGTTGTCAATAAATGTTTTTCTTTCTTTCATTTCTTTTCTTTATACAGGGTTAGTGGATTTCGATCCAAAACTGTACAGAAGGCGATTCTCCACATCAAAACGAATAACTTTTGTTCTACGACTTTTAGAAATTCGAAGTTGTTTTCAAAAATTTTAAGTTAAAGTTTACTTGAAAATCAGCTGTTTCTAAGAGTTCGAGGTCATTGACCTTATGTTGTCCTTTCATTTAGTTTACTTTAATTACCTATGTTTTAAAAGCAGCTGTCTTATAAGTGAAACAACTTGAAAATTTACTACAAAAAAGTTCGAATTTTTAAAAGTTATAGAACATTTAAAGTTATTAGTTTGAATGTGGAGAATCACCCCCTGTACAGTTTTGGATTGAAATCCCATAGCCCTGTATGGGTTGTTTATGCCTGTATACAAGATGTAACGGGTAAGCTCTTTTAAGCTGAAAGGCGGTTGTTCTAGACGTCTAGGCGAACAACTTTTGTTCTACGACTTTTGAAAATTCGAACTTTTTTTTTAAATGTTGAGGTTGTGTTTCACTGAAAAAACAGCTGTTTTTAAAAATAAAGGTAATTTAAGTTATGATTGTAGTAGACCAAACTAATTGAAAGGTAAACATAAGGTCAATGATCTCGAACTCTGAGAAACAGCTGATTTTCAAGTAAACTTTACACTTAAAATTTTTGAAAACTACTTGGAATTTCCAAAAGTCGTAGAACAAAAGTTGTTCGCCTAGACGTCTAGAACAAACCTCTTCCGGCTTAAAAGGGCATACCCGTTACAACTTATACAGTTTTGCACAAAGCAAAAAAAATAATAATAATTTTAATTAATTAATTTTGGTTGAATTTTAATTTGATTTTGTAATTTTATGTTTAATTGAATAAATGATTGTTACATTATTGCAATTTAATAAAACCATTTCTCTAACTTCAACCATTATACCTTTTCAGATATCAGAAGGCAGTTCCCTCCATTCGTACCAGGAGCACGGTCCGGAGTTCATCTCGGCCGCGGACCGCGTGCTAGAGCGCAGACCGCCGCCGACCGCGGCCGAGGTCGCAGCTAATATAGCCAGTGTCATGGCTAGAACACAACCGGTAAGGAATCATAAGAAATTTTGCTCGATAAAATTACGCAGAAAATGAAAATACAACTCATGAAATTAATGTGGAAATCGTATTTTAGTAATATTAGTATCGCAGAAGGTTGCGGGTTCGATTCCAGCCGGGTGCAAATATTTATTCTTAAAAATAAATACATTGTATCTGGTCTGGGTGTCTTTCTATGTATAATATCATAGATGAATGTATATAATTTATTATGATTTAATTATCTTCGATAATATGTATGTACTAGTTGCGCCCCGCGTTTTCACCCACGTAAGTCCCGTTTATCCCCCTTGGGGGTAGAATTAATCAAAATCCTTTCTTAGCTGATGCCTACGTCATAACATCTACCTGCATGCCAAATTTCAGCCCGATCCGTACAGTAGTTTGGGCTGTGCGTTGATAGATCACTATGTCAGTCAGTCAGTCACCTTTAAGTTATATATATTTTTAGATTTACAAAAAAATATATAATGTATCCTTTGTCTAGTACCCATAGTACAAGCCTAGTGCCTAGTTTGGGGCTAGATCGCGCTGTGTTTAATGTCGTGCAATATTCATTTTTCATTTATAATTTAGGTAATAGAGCGGCCCGCGACTCCACCCAGCCCTGAACAATACACTCCGGTGAAACCTCCTGCTGTGTACAGACCGACACAGCCCCTCACTAGTGAGTATTGAAGATTCCTAGTCGATATTGAGAATAAACCCAATTATTGTCCATAGACCCAGTAATAACCAACTCATAACCACATAATCACCATTTTCGGAGTTTCTGGCACCCACATAACCATCTCAAAACCACATAATCATCATTCATCGATTTGAACCCAATTATTGTCCAAAAACCCAGTGATTGTACAGTATTGTAGATAAAACCAGTTATTGCTAACAAACCCATTTACATTAAAATATTGTAAAAATACCCAGGTGTTGTCCAAGAGCCCAGTTATTGTCCAATAGCCCAGTTATTGTAAACAGCCCAGTTATTGTCCAAGAGCCCAGTTATTGTTAAACAGCCCAGTCATTATCTATAAACCCAATTATTGACCATTTCTCTCTGTGTTTAGGTCATGTATTCCTCGATGAGCCTCCCCCTCTCGATTCGCGTCAATATTCATCATCTTCGAGCCAGGAGGATATATTTGCTGAAATAAACAAAAATATACTTTACAACCAAGGCGTTAAGGTAAGATTTTAATTGATTCACTGCATACACTGTAAAATAAATAAATCTTAATTTTTGAAGAAATGCTTTCTAAAAATTGCCCCCGACCAGAAATGAACCTGCAACCCCCATGTTTTATGTCGTACGCTCGCCAATTGCAATTTTTAGAAAGCATTTCTTTAAAAATTTGCCATCCAAGTGTTTATAAAAATAAAAATCTAAATAAATCTCTCTAACATCATACTGTGTAGTAAGGTACTAAGCTCGTGTTATGGTGACTAGACAACGGGTAAGACAAGTACAATACATAAATATATTTTTCTTGTGTAAATATATACTTACCTACATATTATACTTCTAGCTGCGCCACGCAAATGCATAAGTCCCGTTCCCGCAGGAATAACGGAATAAAAAGTAGCCTATGTGTTATTCCCAGTCTTTAACTATCTATATTCCAATTTCTTCTATGGTTTTCGCGATTTTGCATAATAAAACACTTTATTTATCGGGTTGAATCGCGTTTATTCATGGTTTAAACGAACCGAGCTTTCGCCAACTTTACAGTTGGCTTTTTCAAGGTTGACTGAGATGTAATTTGTCTATTTTTAACATCTAGGTTCCTTTAATAAAACGCGATTCAACCCGATAAATAAAGTGTTTAATTATCTTATCTATATTCCAAGTTTCGTCGCAATCGGTTCAGTAGTTGTGTGAAAGAGTAAAAAGCGACATGCAGATTTGCAAACTCTCGCGTTGATAATATTAAGTAAGATATGAAAAACACAAAGAATCGGAAACGATCATGGCAAGCATAAATACTTGTCTTCGGCGGGAATCGAACACGCAACTTTTTGCGTTGCAGTCGCAGATTCACCCAACGCGCCACTGATGTATTTGAAAAAAATAAATAAGTAATTTCTGTATGGTTTTCGCGATATTGCATAATAAACGACTTTATTTATCCGGTTGAGTCGCGTTTTTATTCATGGTTTTAAACGAACCGAGCTTTCGCCATCTTTAGTTGGCTTTTTCAAGGTTATCATCCTTGAAAAAGCCAACCGGATAAATAAAGTGTTTTATTAAATATATATGTTCTATATTTAGATTTTCTATATTGCTTTTATCATTTTCAGCATTGTTGCAATATCGTTCCTACGTTTTGGAGCCTTTATAGACTCCTTCTTCAGTTCTATATTTGTAATGTACACCTAATTTATTTATGTTTCAAGGTACGAAGTGGTATAAGCGAAGATTTGTTCGGTAAGAGAGAGAAGGAAGATGTGTTCGGAGTGCCTTATGATGAAAGCAGTTCGTATTTCAGAGATGAGGTGAGAATTTTACGGGAACCTAGTTATTGACTTCCATGTCAATAACTGGGTTTCCATACAATACAAAGTCATAGAACCTAGTTAATAATTACTAACTTGGAACCCAGTAATAGAGTAACAACCCTATTAATAATTACAGCCCAGTTATTGACTTCCATGAAAATAACTGGGTTTCTATACAAAACAAAGTCATAGAACCCAGTTATTAATTAATAACGTAGAACCCAGTAATACACTAACAACCTAATTAATAATTATTACCTAATTAATAATTATTACCTAATTAATAATTATTTACATGGAACCCAATTAATAAATATTGACGTGAAACCCAGTTATAAACTACTAGCTGTACCCTTAACTCGTCCGGCGTCGATGTCCCACCGGGGTGACACGCTCATAAAAACTCAAAACCGCACTCGAGCGTCGATGTCCCCCCGGTGGCACATCCTACCCAGACCACTTGAAACTCTAACATATCGAAATAGAGTGGATTTTTGTTAGAACAAGTTTTGTTCATTGGCAACTCTGATATATTTTACGTCATTTGGCATTGACAGTAAAATAACCGCCAGTTGAAAAAAAATAAATAATTGGCTATGCAAATTTTTGCTGTCAGATTTTTTCAGTTTCGCCATTTTTTTTTGCCGTGCGGGTGAAAGTGATAAATAATTGTTTCAAATAGTGATAAGTGGGTGTTTCTTGTGAAAAACTAGTGTTATTTAGTTTATTTGGTTCAGTCTTTTGGTATGTATTGTATCAAAATATCGATTTTCTTTGTAGAAACACTTTTTTACGAGTTAGAAAACCGCTCGATAAAATACGTAAAATTCGTGTTTGGTTGAGCTCTAGCGTCATGAACGTAAGGGTCACAATGGAATGGAATACCGGAAGTATACTTCCGGTACTTTTATTTCAACTTGAATTATTTATTATTTTCCTATGATAGCTATATGTAAATAATATTTTATGGTGATCGTTAGACTGTAATGAACACTTTTTACAATAATTGAACTAGGACTAGATTACAGTCATTGTGAAACAAGCTTCGTAGAGAAAGTCGGAAGAAAGTTGGGAGAAAGTATTTACTTCAAAGTAAATAAATAATTATTTACTGCTTACTAAATCTCAAATATATTACCAAGTAATAGAAAAAACATTCATAATTACAATATTTTTTACAAAAAGAAGGTAGGTGGTCTAGTTTAGTTTTTATACGTATTTATGTAAAGTACGTCGTAATTATCTATTACCATTTCATATCTTATCAATCACATGACGTAGCTGTAACGTATGCTATAATTTTACCTATAATTTATGGACCCTCCAAAGGTTAAGATACAATGTATTTTCTTATTAAATTTTATTAAAATCGGTTCATCGTTTTCTGAAATTACCTACAACATACATGTTGCCAACGCTACTTCTTTATTATATTAGTATAGATAAACACAATTTTATTGAAATGCAATAAAAAAGATATTTTCAACTATTCTTACATTAAAGGGAATTTTAAGTACAAGAAAAAATATGTTTATTCCAAAATTATTATTGCGAGAATCGAACCCACAACCTGTCGATTACTGCTAAAGGACAGATTAAAAAAATAAAAAAAATAAACTTATGTTTTCAGCCACCAAAAATGAAACAAAAACCGCTCATCAAAGAAGGAAAAGAATCAAAATCGGTCGAGCAACCGGAAAATATTTCAAAAGATAATATAGAAGAAAATATTACGAAGGTATGAAACCTAAATAGCATTTTAAGATTTTTCAGGTAAGAAATATATAATGTAGCTGAAAACCGCGACTTCGTCTGCGTAGAAATAGTGCATAGACAACTTTTTCGTTCATTACTCGGGTTCAACTTATTGGATTTCGATGTAAAGTATACCACGACGTTCCGCGAAAATAGAACTATCCAATATTGAAAACCAGACTTTAATCGTATTAGTAGTTTTTAATTGTATACGTAACAAACAGAGAAACAGACAGACAGACATGAAAAAGGATATATAAAATCCTTTTTGAAGGACGACAAAACATCTTTTAATATTGTGTTAGGTTTTCGCGATTTTGCATAATAAAACACAATATTTACTCGGGTTTTACTCGCTATTTATTGAATAAAGGCATTATTACAAAGTACCGAGCTTTCGCTAACTTCACAGTTAGCTTTTTCAAGGTTGAATAAAACCCGAGTAGAACCTGGTAAATATTGTTTTAACAAAATGTCTTATATTATGTCGAACGACATCTCTAGCTAGTGCGTTAATTTAAATTAAAAAAATTAACAAACTAGGACGCGATCATTTGATGTAACTCAATGCCGTCAGATGGCATTAACATGCCTAAGCTGTAGTGAATGGAAAAGATATTGAAGCGATAAATCGGCGTATGAGTCACCGCGTCGGTAGACTAAGAGGCCTAAGTCGCATTCCCTGGATTGGATTGAGATGCGTTGGTTCGAATCCCGCCTGACGTAGACCGTGCGCTGTGTTTTTGTGAATATATCTTTTAGTTAAAAATAAAATGTCTTATATTTCGTAATTTGTAAAAGGCATATTTACTATTACTAAATCTTATTTTTGATATTATTTTTTTAGAAACCAATAGGAGGTATATCTCTCTTCGGAACGAACAAAGACACAGATACAATCGGAGCCGCCATTTTACAACGAAACGTAAAAAAACCATCTACTACCGACGAAACCGGAAGTGACGTACCTGTCAGAAATAATAAAAAACCAAATATAGCGGCCGAAAGCCAAAATGTCGACGAAATAGATAACAGAAAGGTTGAAAAAGATATTTTTGAAAATCTATTTGCTAAAAGCAACGAAGCTAGTAACAAAAATACAAAGTATAAAGAAAAAGAACAAAAAACAATTGTTAATACTGAGAAGAAACATAAGAAAGATCTGTTTTCAGATAATATTTTTGATGATGTTGACGATATTTTCAGTTCTGATATCAAAAATCCATCGAAAACGAATAAGCGTTCTTTATTCGATGATGATGACGATGATTTGTTTACGGATATTGCAAAATCGAACGCAAATGTTTCCAAAACTCAAAATACTAAGCCACAAACGGTGAAATCGAACCTGTTTGATAGTGACGATGAGTTGTTCAGTGATATAAAAACAAATGAAAAAGATCAAGCTGAGAAAGTTGTTTCAAAAACAGAACATCCAACTGTTGATAGTAAAATTGAAAGTAAAACTAATAAAATTGACACTGATAAAGAAAAAAATCCATCAAATACAGTTCCAGTTGAACAAACCATATCAAAAACAACACAGCCAGTAAATAGGGTTGTTGAAAACATACCGAAACCAAAAGCGATATCAATATTCGATTCGGACAGCGACGAAGACATCTTCAATTTTAATAAATCAGCTACAAAAAATAACATAGAAAAGAGTTCAGCAAAATCTAAATTAGAAACTAAAGAAACAAAGATATTTCAAAGTCCTTCGCTTTTTGATGATGATGAAGAAGACGAACTATTTGCTAACATAAATAAAAACAAAGAAGATCCTATAAAAGAAGTTTCTGTAGTAGACAAACAAGATCCAAATAAAAACTACCATGTTACTGAAGAAATAGAGCCTAAAAGAAAAATATCAGGTGAAACTGATCCTTTACTGCCTAAAAATGATGGGGAATCTTTCGAGACTGAAACTGAAAACAATAATGTTAGTAACAACAAAAACGATACTATAGAATCTACATCACAGAGTTCAAATTCCATTGAATCAACACCTAGTAATACAGATTTATTTACTACAATATCAAAAAATACTAACATTCTCGATGATAATTTAAAAAATGTAGAAGAAGAGCGAAAAGCACCTGAACTTGATAAAATCCAACCAAATTCACTTGAAAATGAAACAGTTTCCAATACAAATGAAGAAATTACACCCATTGATATAACAACTAAAGATCAATTGAAAGTAACTACAGACAAAGATAACGTAGCAAAAGATACTTTAAAACCTAAACCAGAAGTGCCAATTTTCGACGGACATCTATTCGACGATGATGAGCCACCACCTTTTGAACCTACGATAGAACCAACAGGTAGTATTGCTGAAGAAAAACCATTGTTCGATGAAGAAAACAAAAATATTACTACACAAAACGTAGAAATACCTATTTTCTATGAACAATCCGAAAATGTACCTTATATAGAAAACATACCTCCAGAAATACCAGGTTTTGATGATATAGTATCCGAACCGCCTATTTTCGAAAAAGTAAAAGAACCAAAAAAGAGTAAAAACGTCAACGCGCTTTTTGACGACGATTCCGAAGACGAAGCTTTATTTTTCAAAAAGAATGACGTAATTTCTGATGAGAAACCGGATGTGTTTTCTAAACCAGCTAATTTTGGTCTTTTTATTGACGAACCACCTCCTGCTGATTTTGAAAGTGATTTGTTTGGTACTAAGTATGTTCCGGAATCAGATTTAAAAGATCGAAATACTGAATCTAGTAAAATAGATGAAAAAATAAATAAATCTAATGAAAAAGTCGACTTTAATATTGGCAAAGATTTAAAAACTGATATTCCGAAAAATGAACCATTGCCAGCTCAAAGTTTGTTCGGAAACGATTCAGACGATGATTTATTTTCACTTAACAAAGCAAGCACTAGTAAATCAACAAAAGATAGTACATTAAACTACGAAAATAAAAGTAAAATTAAAAAATCTAATCAAATTCCTGCAAAAACAGACACAATAGTTGAACAAAGTAGCATTTTTGACGATTTGAATGATAATTTATTTACCACTAAGACACAGCATATAGAAAATCAAATTCCAGAAAATAATATCATCAAAAAAGAAACAGACAATAAAAAAGTAGGGAAACTTACAACAAATTTAAACATAAACGTTCAAGCTTTAATACCGGGAGGTTCTCCTAAAAAGACTAAGCTAGAAAAAGTCGAAACAGAACCGATAATTGCAAAACCGATAGATACAGAATCGAAACCGATAGATACAGAATCGAAACCGATAGATACTGAGCCGAAAATGGTAAAATCTGTTAGTTTTGAAGAAGAACCAGATACAGGAGTACTAGATAATAATGCTTCTAAGCAAAGAGCTAAAATACAAGTCAAAAGAAGACCATCTAGTCGCAAAGCTAGACATGAAGCTGTAAGGAAATCAGCTCTGGACCTAGATCAAAATAAAGAACAACATTTTGAAACAAATGATCAAAGTACAAATTATGAAAAAAGTTCTAAATTAGACGATAAAGCTAACAAACATCATTCTTTAATAGAAAAATCTACAATATCATATGAAAAAGTAGATCAAATCGATCAATGTGTAAAAACTACAGAAAATAATACAAATTTAAAGTCAAATATAACCATAGATGATATTATACAAGACAATGATCAAAGTAATACAAATGAAATTTTTAACAAATTGCAAATACCACAGAGTCAAAATCAGAAAACCAGTCATACTGTAGAAAATCAAAACGAAAAAAGCACTAAAATCGTCTACGTTCTGAATGATGAAGATATATTTACGAATCCAATCAAAAATGATACAGCATCGACTTCAAAAAGCAATGACGTATTTGGAAAAACTGAAGTCACAGCCACAAAAGTAGATGAAAAATCAACAAGATTCGAAAAAGCTACACCAAGACTAGATGAAAATTCAACAAAAGTAATAGAAAGACCACCAAAATTAGATGATCATCCAATAAAAGTTGAAGAAAAAACACGAAAACAAGAAGAAAATCCAATAAAAGTCGATGTAAATCAAACAAAACCTGAAGAAAACAGGTCAAAACCTGAAGAAAACAGATCAAAACCTAAAGAAAACAAAACAAAACCACCGAAAAAGATATCGCTTTTCGACAGCGACGACGACGAACCCAATAGTCTATTCAAGACTAAACCGTTTAACATAAAACCTACTGAAAACAAACCCGCTGAAGTAAAAAAGATCAAAAACACCAAACTATTTGATTCGGACAGTGAAGACGATTTGTTCAAAAAGAAACCAAACGTTAAGGAAAATGTAAAAGTTTTAAAGAAATCTTTATTCGATGATGATGAAGAAGATATATTTGGTGCTAAACCTAAGACTCAATTAGGTAAGTTTTTTTTTTTTTTTTGTAAGAAAACAGTTACTTGTGGTTTTTCCCGCGTAAGTTCTGATCCCATATAAATATCGGGATAAAAAGTAGGACCTATGTAGTAAGTCAGATTCACAGCTATCTACATATCGAGTTTCAACGCAATCGGTTCAGCAGATTTTGCGAAAAGAGGCAACAAACACTATTACATAATACTAGCTGCGCCCCGCGGTATCACCCGCGTAAGTTTAGATTCTTATTGCATATCTGCACATGACAAAAAACACTCCAAATTCAATATATTTAGGACCAGCGAGCGGCTTAAACACTGCATTGATATACAACGTGTTCCGATGACGACCATTTAAGCCGAAATCGTTTTAATTTCGTTTACTTTCTAGAAAATAAGCCAGAACAGTCGGCATCGAGAGAAAAAATCGAAGAAAAAGAAAAATCAAAACCTATATTCGAAGATCCGCTGTCTCTGTTTGGAGATGATGATGATGAGTGATTTCGGGACCGTTTTGTCCCGGTCCCTAGGAAAATCGGGCTAAAGGTGTTATTGTATTTATTTAAGGGAAAAAAACTAATAACATTTGTAATTTATTTAAAAAAACGTAAAAATATATTTAATTAAATGTATTTAATTTGAAATTTACATTCCAATTGTGAAATTAATATAATTGGTCTATTAAGTTTGTTATTGTAATTATTTAGTTTTTGGCATTTTCGTAGCAAACTAGCGGAAAACGGAATTAGGATTAGGGACAGAATTCTTATTTATTTTATTACACAACTAGCTGCGACCCGCGGAAATAAAAACGCGTTATCCCGGGCGCGGGCGGCCGAGCGGTTCTCGAGCGGTTGCATTTTTTCGTTCATTACTCGGGTTCTACTGATTGGATTTCGATGCAAAATATACCACGACCTTCCTCGAAAATAGAACTATCCAATAATGAAAACCAGATTTCAATCGGATTTGTAGTTTTTAATAGTATAAGGAACCGACAGAGAAACAGACAGACAGACATGAATTTTAAAAATCATATAATTTTGTTCTACAACTTATCCCAAGTCCCCTAGACCACTTTTTTTTTATTTTCCTCTAAGTATAGACTTTTTGTCCTCTCTTCCTTTATTATACGTATAGATAGATATATAAATAAATAAATCCTGTGACGAACACACAGCGCCATCTAGCCCCATGGTAAGCTGCTAAGCTTGTGTTACGGTGACTAGATAACGGATATACTACTTATATTTATTTTTCTTTTGTAAATACATACATATTATACATAGAAATACGCCCGTAATACGTAAATATATGTAGATAGAAGATAGATAACATAACATAATCAGCCCGTTAATAGGGGTTATGCATTAAGACGGCAATAGATGATACCTATCGGTCCTTGTCCGATTGCATAGAAATGAGCGAGATGGAATTGCGTGAAAAAATCTATAATTTCTCGTAAAGTCAATCATTAACGATGATTGAAACAATATTTTTTTTAAATGTGATGAGGAGGTTCTAGGTATTGTATTTTCTAATATTATGGTGCCTGTAAGAAAATATGGCGGTTAAGGATTTAGAAGAAAAATTGTTTTATTTTGTAAAACAGGGGTAATTTTGCCAGTATAATAGTGGTATTTAAAGTTATTTTTTATTGTTTTTGAAATGAAGGGGACACTTCTTGTATCATGTACAATAACATTAAACATTGTTTAAAGATCTATTTGATACCGGTTATGAAGAAAACTATTCAATCGGAAGGGATTTCACATGAGTCGCGTCCTTAAGTCGCCACGGGAGGCTACCCCGGATTGGTGAATGTCCCATGTATTCGGACCGTGGTATGAGTGACACGGACATGTCGGACATGTCGGTTTTCTCACGATGTTTTCCTTCACCGTAAGAGCGATGTTATTAGCGAATACTTAAACTCAACACTTGAAGTATGAGAGTTATTTGAGTTTGAGAACTTCTTAATTGTTTAGTAGAACTCAAATTTTGAGTACAGTTTCTATATTCGGTCGTAAGGCCCGGGAAAATGTGAATCTTATTTTTAGTTGGTTCGTAACCCGCTGGAGCATTTTGTGAAAGAAAATTACAAACTACGAAAACAAAAAAAATTGTTGAAAATTTAAAAGTCAGAACGGCTAGGCTATTAATTAATTAAGCTTAAATTAATTTATTATTTAAAAGTACATATTTGCTACGAAAATTGCAGAATTTCCCAATGAATTTATTTAATAAAGCATGCCTGAGATTGTTAATATAAATGTTAATTATATTTTCATAGTAATTATTATAGTACTATAAAGAATTTATTAAATATGATTATTATTATATTAAACGTGTTTATTTTTCATTTTTCATCTTTCCGTATATTGGTGTGTCTCACCTGTGTTAGAGTTGTTCAGCTGTGGTGGTATCATCTAATTAGCATCCACCGCTATTATTTGCTATTTACTGTCAAAAAACATATTTCGTATTGTTCGTGTTTCGCATTGCTGCTTTGAAGTAATCACCGGTAACAACCACGTTACGTCAAAGCAGCAATGTACTGCAACTTAGCAAATACTAGTGGATGCTAATTGATGATACCACAGAGGTCGCCCTAATCCTTCGCGTACCGGGTAATTTGGGGTTATTTAGTGACACTATGTATTATGTATGTATGTATTAGCCCTACCCCTTCTAATTACCTACACTATTAGAAAGTGTTCTAGTAGTAAAGTAATATAACTTATTTGCTTAAATAAAATACTAGGAGTTTTGCAAAAAATACGGATAAAGCTAAGCGTCCACCTATCGGCACCGCACGAATCGTAATATTACGGACGGCCTCTATATATAGTGCAATGCTGCTGCTGAAGGTTGCAGGTTCGATTTCCACCGGGTGCCTGTATTTATTAATGTTTAAAAATAAATATTTGTATCTGGGGCTCGACCGCGCAAGCTCTGTCGGGTACAACTCGACGTCGGTTTGGGATACACCCTGCGCAAAGGAAAAACCTGCGCGGCGAGAACCATTGCGTTGTTTTGCATGCATTTGAAGGCGACGACGCGCAATAGGTACAGTACATTTGCCGTCGAGTTCAAGCCGACATCCCTTGAGCTGCCGCATTCAGTGACAGCTAAACTCGACGGCAACTGTAGACTCCACACTTGGCCTCGTAGAGAACTTCCGCCTCCTGGATTCTCAGAATGAAGAATCAAGAAAATTTATTGAATAACTGTACATTAAGGTGACATTAAATATTAAAGGTATCAACAGTTTGTCCATCCCGGACATACAATATAGAGTAGAAGTACTTAGGTACCTACTTAATGTAAGCACTTCTTTAAAATTAAAAATAACAAAGCAAGTTATAGTAAAGTAAAGTAACAGAACCAGGGGCAGCACTCCCGAGAGCACCAGCGCCGCGATTAGGGAGACTGTGCGGTAGGCTCGACACAACTTTTGTGCGAAGCCTCTTTGGACTGCGTTCAGCTGCTTCCGGATGCCCCACTTTTTTTGTGGCCATAGACCAGGCACTGGCCGCGTACGTGATGATCGGCTCGATCACCGCTGTATAGATCGACCGAATGATTTCCGGCTGGAGGCCCCAGCTAACTTTTGGGCTTTGAAGACGACGACGCGCAGTGTACTGCGCGTAAATGTATGCAAAACAACACAAAGGTTTTCGCTGCGCAGGTTTCTTGCAGGTTTTTCCTTTGCGCAGTGTGTATCCCAAACCATGTCATTGTAAATGGCCGCCCCGTTTCACAATGATTCCCTCGAATGGACTTTAACTATGATAACTTGACTGTTTCGATGCAAATAACTTGCAAATATTAATAATAGTGGCACTGGCTAATTTCGGTTTATTCCCGGTCGTCCCCACCTTGTCGTCCCCACTGGGGACGAGTGGGAAAAAAAAAGTTTCGCTCGTCCCCAGTGGGGACGATTGAAACTTTTTATTTCCCACTCGTTCCCGCTCTATAGTCCGAGAGGCAAAATTAGGTACATGGGGTTTTTAATAAGAGATTTCACGGATTGTTAAAATGATTTAATAAAGAGCCATTTAGCCACTTTTATGTTCTCTTTTTTTGTAATTTTGGTGACCCCCATGAAGAAAAACCATACCATGTTTTCTTTTAATATACGTTAACACTGTTTGGCCACTTGAACTACTTGCCACACTTAGTTCCGCCATGACCGAAGTTTGCTAACTAAATTATTAAACCCATTTGCAAGTTGCAAAAAGCTCATTCCCGACACTTGTAGTGCTCTGATTGGTTATTTCAAGGTCATGCATACAATGCAATGCGATAAAACAGGGTGGTGAGGGTGTGTCATTGCATATCATCTATTGTTTATTACATTGTCAAACTTACCAATTTACGTACATATAAGTTTGTCTTAGAGAGCAGTATCTGACTACCTAAATAGAGATTCAAATATTTAAAAAAATATTTACCTAAAATAGGTCATTTTTTATGATTGCCAATGTTCTCTTAAATTATTGTATGTAAGGTTGAATACGTGTATTGTGGTGTCTATTATGCGAGTTATGGTACTCAATGCCGACTTTCGTTACTTTGCCATCTTTTCCAAAACTTCGAATATTCATTCCCGTATCGCCGACTTTTTCATTTTTTTAGTATTTCTTCGTAAGATGCCGACTTTTCAACAATCTTTTACAATGGACATCAAAACTGCAAGAATGATTGAAAATTCGTTAACTGATTACATCAGTCTTTAAAATTATTTTCAATCAAAATCATTGTTCAATCTTGCTCTGAAGATCTTTATTAAATCATTTTAACAATCCGTGAAATCTCTTATTAAAAACCCCATGTACCTAATTTTGCCTCTCGGACTATAGAGCGGGAACGAGTGGGAAATAAAAAGTTTCAATCGTCCCCACTGGGGACGAGCGAAACTTTTTTTTTCCCACTCGTCCCCAGTGGGGACGACAAGGTGGGGACGACCGGGAATAAACCCTAATTTCCAAATGGCCATAATCGGTTCACAACCGATAAAAAAAACAAATATTTTTCTAATAAAACACTTTATTTATCCGGTTTAATCGCGTTTTTATAACGGTACCGGATAAATAAAATCTTTTATTATGCAAAATCGCGAAAACCATAGAAGAAATTAAATAATCTTCTCCTAAAATTTCCCTCTGCGTGCATCGCTTCCACGCTTCACTGCGCAGTGTGTGCAAGTAAAAAAAGTACTACAAATAAAACAACGTATACTGTACACAAACTTTATTGCTTAATACTAAAACTTAACGGACTATTTTAACTTAATAACTTAAAAATAAGTTCTAATATTTACTAAAATTTATAAAAACTTTAAGTATACACTTATTTTTTAACAGTAAGTTATAACCCGTTTAAAACGGCCACACTTAATACGATTTTGCTCGAAAACGGTTCTAAAATTGTTGGAATTTGTAAGAAATTGCTGAACTGTTTTTGAGGAAAATTTAACACTCGACTGTTTCTTTGATCTTTCCGATCTTAAAAACCGGAAAGATCAAAAGAAACGATCTCGCTTTTTTAGCTGGGTTCGTTTTAAACGGGTTTTCCTGTATTTTTAGTAATAATTCATTAATACCAAAAAATCCATAGTTATACATTATTAAAAACGCGAATAACTACTTCAAAATATATACACGTACATACATACTATATTATATGTGTATATTTAAAAACACTAACTTTAATTAATAAGAAAAAAAACACTTTCTACTTCTTAAAGTAACACTACTATTTATTAATAAAAACAAGTTTTTTTTTTTTTAAAGAAAATGTTTAATTATTTAGTGTTAAATATTAACCTTTTTCTTTAAAAAAAAAAAAACAACAATATTTTACCATTTTTCTTTTTCTTAATTAAATAAAAATTAAAAAACTTAGTCGTTAATTCACCGTGTCACATGAGTTTCCGTGTGGCGTAGTGGTTAGCGCACTCGCCCAGCAAGCGAGGGGCACGGGTTCGAATTCTGTCACGAGAGAATTTCTAATTATGCATCTCTTTTTGTAAAATATTTCTAGAAACAAATCCTTAATTTTCCAACCATTCTTTTACAGAAAAACAACAAAATACTTCATAATCTTACACTTTTCTTCAATAAAAACAAAAGTTTATTTCTCAATTCAACTATTTTCTTAAAGAAAAACAAAAGTTTATTTCTCTATTCAACTTTTTTCTTAAAGAAAAACAAAAGTTTTAAATATTATTTTAACTTTCTTAAAAAAAAAACAAATTATTTCCTTCTTTTTCTTAAAGAAAAACAAAATGTTTATTTATTTTTAACATTCTCTTAAGGAAAAACAAAATTATTTCTTATTTTTTAACTTTTTCTTAAAGAATGGGTTTATAGGTGATGGTGTACATGGTTTTAAGTTCGTTTTTATGGGTTTTTTCGAACTGTCAAAAGGGATATTAGGACTCTGTCTTACACTTTTATAATAATCTATGGGTTTTTGCATGGAATTGTTTTTCAAAACGAATTTCACCTTTTTCGGCGTATCATACACCGGCTTGACCGTTTTAGGTGATTTTAAGCTTGCCTTTTTTGGACTTTTAACACTATTCATGTCAAAAGTATATCGTTTTACACCGTCTTCCTTTTTCTTTTTATCCGTTTCTTTTTGAGGACTTGTTTTCGTTTTGTTTTCTTTTAAACCGTTTAGTAATGTTTCTTTTCGAGAAACTGTTTTCGTTTTTTCTGTTACACCATTTTGAACAGTGTCTTTTGTTTTCGTTTTGTTTTCCGTGATGCCGTTTTGAAGAATTGGTCTTCGAGTGTCCGTTTTCGTTTTGTTTTCTTGTTTTTTATTAGGTTTATTGTCTTTTAAGTTTATATCTGATTGTTTTCGCTTTTTCGTCACTTCATTTTGTTGTGTTTCTTTTGTGTCAGTTTTAAATAGTATTTCTTTTTCTGAATTTGATTTATCTTTTAATTTACTAATCTCTTTCTGTTTATTTTTGTCTTTTTTATTTATTTTTTGCTTTTTATTCGGTTTGACATCTGTTTTTGGTTTCTTCGCCGCTACAGGAGAGTCCTGGCCGTTTTTGCGTTTTTTTGCCGTTTTGTCTGTTTTTGTTTTGTTTTTGACTTCGTTTTCTTTGTCAGACGTGTCTTTAGCTTCGTCCTGTAGTGATTCTATTTTCCATTCTCCATTCTAAAATAGTAAAAATTTAGAGAAATTAGTATAACGTTTTTTCCTGCTGAAGTCCCAATCCCGTAGGAATTTCGGGATAAAAAGTAGTTTATATTGAATTCAGATCTCAAGCTATCTTCTTAACAAGTTTCGTAGAAATCGGTTAAGTGTTTTTAGCGTAAATGAAATACGAACATCCAAACAAACAAAAAAATATAGGATCAAATAAAGGAAATGTTAGATCATTATCTAATAGTTATTTAATTATATAATACTGAACTCTATATCTGAATCTTGTATCAAAAATGTAAACAAAATCTCAAATTTATCCCCGGTGGGACATCGACGCCGGACGAGTTAAAAGACAGCTCTTTGTTTAATGTTTCCTTTGATATTGTTACGTTTTCCATATTGACAGTTCTATGTCAATGTCAAAGGAAAACGTAAACAAAGAGATTTTTGTTTACGTACATTTTTGATCTAAGATTCTACTATATTAGTGCAACATTATATCTTACGGTGCGCTTGTCGGTCTTAGCGTTGATTTGTTCAACCTCTTCAACTATACTGAGGCCGGCGCGGGTTTTTCTTAGTAGACGTTTCCTATGTTTTCTGCTTAGACCTGTCAATGTGAGAACAATTTAAATTTTCGATCCGCCATCTTGTGGCGGCGGCCATCTTGGATTTACAAATGAATAATATACATTATCCACAAAGGTCCTAACGGCCAAATATAGAAACGCTACTCAAAGTTTGAGTTCTACTTAAACAATTAAACAGCTCTCAAACTTAAACATTCTCGTACTCATTTTAAATTTAGAAGTTACCTAATTATTTAAGAAGACCTAAAATTTAGTGAAGTTTCCGTATTCCGAAAAGAAAATTTTATCTAAAAATTTCAGAACTGTCACATTTTAAATTAAACTGACTGCAATCATATTGAAATGAAATTATGGATAATTTCAAAGCGTGAATTGCCCATCAGTAACAAGAAAAATTAAACCTTGAATTATCCAAATAACTAAAACAATTTGAATTTTTCTTCTGCCATCTTGGATTTACAAAGATACTAAGGCTCCATGCCGGAAATGGAAAGACTGGTACGCCATCTTGTGGCGGCGGCCATCTTGGATTTACAATAATACTGAGTTTTCTTCACTTAATACTATAATGTTACCTCTGAGCCTCAGCTCGTCAGCATCTTCCGTGACTTTCTGCTCAAACTGCATCATTTTCCGGATAGTTCCCTTCCGTTTGGGCCCCGCGACGGCGCGCGGTGCGGCCGGAAGCGGAAACGCTGGCCGGCCGCGGGACAAACGCTCGAATCTGTACGGTATAACATTTAATTTATTTAATTATACAGATTTCTATATTAGAGAAAGATTTAAAAATTCTATTATTAGAAAGAGGAAAGATCTGTTTGTGTGTACTGGACCGAATTAAAAAAAACCTTTAACCAATAAAAAATATATAGGTATATACAATTTGAAACGGGTATGCCCTTTTAATCCGAAAGGGGGTTGTTCTAGACGTCTAGGCGAACACCTTTTGTTCTACGCTACTTAAAGCGATTTCTTCCAGGCAACCTAGGTCCTTCCAGGTTAGAGTAGTTTGTAGTTAGTTAAGAGTAGTTTGTAGTTAGTTAGAGTATTTTGTAGTTAGTAAGTGTAGTTAGTGTAATTAGTAGTTAGTGCAGTTGGTTGGTAGTTTAGTTTGGTTGTGCTGTGCGTAACTGACCTCTGCGCCACAATGTCGACTCTCCTATAAGCTTTGCCCCCGACTTTGGCCAGCAAGTCTCGCAGACCGCGAGCCAGTAGCGAGGCGGGGACAGGCAGCAGAGGTAACTCCACGTCCACTCGCCCGGCGCGAGGGTCTAACGGTTTGTCTGTGAGTCTGGACACATATAAATTATACATAAATAGATAGATAGATCAATACTTCATTTGAAATAAATATTTGTATCTGGGTAGCTCCCGTCGAGTTTAACTTGACGTCGTTTTGGGAATACGATGCACGATGCTATTTTCAACTGTGAATTTGCTTTAAACGTCTAAATCCGTGTTGCACATCACTTATGATACTGTTTTCTAAAAATTTTGTAACTTTCGTCAACCGTGTCAACCAAAAAAGTGTATCCCTTGTCTACCAGCAGTTTCAAGGTCATTCAAGGTCACGCGCGTCTTCCCCACGTTTCAGTTGAAATACTGCGTTTGTCTATCCATCACACAAGGAACTAAGATTTTTCGGAAAGATTGATAACTAACGAATCTAATTTACAGTAATTTGTATAATAAATATGGTATGGTTTTTATTTTAGTGACCATTGTTTATCACAACTCCACCCGCACGTTATTTTGTATTTCGTAAATAGTACTTGTCAACAAAAAAATAACCATATTTATATCAAAATAGGATCCAATTTCAGTCAACAAAAATAATAGAAAATAAAATAGCGGGAAAATGAATTTTCGAATCGTGAATTTTTGACAGGCAATATTGATGATAATGATTGATGACAACTTTTTTTTACGGAAGTTGATTTATTTTCGTAAAGTTTTTCAACCTGCCGGCAATGAAACCATATTCACACCAAAATACCCCTTATATAAAAAATAAAATCAAATAAACAAAAACAGGATCCTAGCTTCGGTCGACAACGCCTTTGACAGGAACCTGTCATAGGTTGACGAGCGGTTGGCTAACAATTATTTTCTCTACAACTTTATTAATTGTGTTCAGTATTTCAATTGGTCTATAATTAATTACAGAAATCTAGGTAACCTCCTTCATCATCTGTCTCCAAGGCTACTATACAACTCAGCTGATTTTACTTACATGTCATCATCATTATCATCAGTGTTTCCTTCGTCATTGTTCTCATCATCGTCATCATCTTCATCATCTGTCACCAAGGCATCGGGACCGCCTTCAGGGCATCCCATCTGCAATATAATGTGAAATACATTATATCCATTTAATTTATTCCCATCAATCTCATTTACACTTTTTCTAATTTATTTTACGTGAATGAGTAATATGTTCCCGCGGGAATATCGGGATAAAACGTAGCCTATGTATTATTCCAGGTCCCTATATTCTACCTATATTCCAAGTTTTATCGCAATTGGTTGTTGTTTTTGAATGAAAGAGTAACAAAGTCACATATTATATGCATATAAACTTTCGCGTTTATAACATTTATTTTAAAGTGTCACTTTTTGTTTTTGCAATAATAAAGTAACATTAGACTTTTTAGTTGTAAGGATTTAATTAATGAAAATAATTATTATGTAAGAGAGATAGAACTAACTATTGAAATCGACTTACGTTCTCCCAAGCCCGGATCTTGGCTCTCGCTCTCAGCTCGAGATCAGATTGCCTCAGCAGCTGCGTGAGCACGCGACGTGCTCCCACCACGACTGTCGGCGACTGACTGAGGCACATGCAGGTTGACACGGGCCGGAGTAATGTGGCTAGGGAGGAGCCTTCGATATTGCCACCCGATACCTGTACACAATCAATTATATATAAAACTAGCTGCTCCTCGTGGTCAGGCGAACGCTTGGTTGCAATACAGAAGGTTGCGGGTTCGATTCACGCTGGGTACAAATATTTATGCTTAAAGATAAATATTTGTATCTGGTCTTGGTGTATTTCTATGTATAGTATGTATGTATTAGTATAGTATAGTATGTAAGTATAGACGTGTAGGCGAACAACTTTTGTTCTACAACTTTTAAAAATTCGAACTTTTTTTTGACAATTTTAAGGTTATGTTTGACTGAAAAAACAGCTGCTTTTGAAAATAAAAGTAATTGAAGGTTTGATTGTAGTAGACCAAATTAAATGAAAGGACAACATAAGGTCAATAACCTCGAACTCTAAGAAACAGCTGATCTTCAAGTAAACTTTACACTGAAAATTTTCGAAAAGAACTTCGAACTTCCAAAAGTTGTAACACAAAAGTTGTTTGACTAGACGACGAACAACCCCCTATCGGCTTAAAAGGACTTACCCGTTACATCTTGTATGTAAAAATCAATCCCTGTTTTGCGTGGTCACGGCATCACGACTGAACGGCTGGACCGATTTCGATAATTCTTTTTTTCTAGTCTTCTTTATGATTAAAAGGTTCTTATGAAAGAAAAAATGCTGAACCGATTTTGATAAATCTTACGCGAGTGAAACCGCGGGGCGCAGCAGCTAGTTTTATTTTATACTAGCTGCGCCCCGCGGTTTCACCCGCGTTACTTCCTATCCCGTAACGTTAATGATCCCTCACGTATGTCATACCAAGTGTTGCTTAACGATCATTTAAAGTACTATATAATATTTCTACCTCTAAACCAACCCTGTACCAAGTTTTATGAATATCGTGTCACCCGCTCTTTTTCACCCATCACGAATGTACCAAGTGTTGCTTAACCCGTGCGATCATTCAAAGTACCCTATATATTATTTCTACCTCTAAACCAACCCTGTACCAAATTTCATTCATATCGGTTTACGGGTTGTTGAGTTAGTAATAGAAATACACGACCTTATTTTTCAGAGCTGCCGTCCCGCAGTTTCACTCGCGTAAGTCCCGATCCCGAGGGAATATCAGGATCAAAAGTAGCCTATGTCATATCTGAATAATGTAGCTTTCTATTAGTGAAAGAATTTTTGAAATCGGTCTAGAAGTTTCTGAGATTACCCCCAAAATACATACATATATACATGTTACCAACGTAACCTCTTTATAATATTAATTACCAACATAAAACAAAATATTAAGAATCAAAAGTACAATGTGATATTGCAAAAGAATTTTTAAAAAGCCCTGCAGTTTGGTGACACAACCGTCTCGCATGGAGCCGACCGATTGAGCTGCGCGGCATGATGCCTCACAGAGTTGACTGGCCACCCTCATCATCGTCGCCCGCTACGTGTATATGCACGCTTGGTACTTAGTAATTATTTACTGTGGAGTTATTTTAAAACTGTAATATCTCGTGAGATATTCATTGAAATCAAGTGATGTTAAGGACAATTATGTTTAAAATTAAATACTTTTAATGAATAACGTATTTATTTGGATAAGGATTAACATAATATTTACAAAATTACCTTCGGAAATAATGCATTGTTCTACAACAAATTTGATTACTCTAAAAAATGTTATATTTAGTCAACCTTAAGAGATAGACATATGCTGTCGCGGACTATTTATTAGATCCTTTTTAGAAAAATAATTCTGTCATATATGTTTTTTATGTAACTCTGACCGTTTACTCAGCGCACGCGACAGAATCTCGGAACAGGGTGATTATTTCCCCGTTTTTGCAACATTTTTCATGGATGCTTCGCTCCTATCAGTCGTAGCGTGATGTAATATAGCCTATAACCTTCCTCGATAAATGGACTATCAAACACAAAAAGAATTTTTGAAATCGGACCGGCAGTTCCTGAGATTAGCGCGTTCAAACAAACAAACGAACTCTTCAGCTTTATAATATTAGTATAGATATAGATAAGTAGTTATTTTATGTATACCTTAGCAATTTCCTCCAAGTAACAATCCATCACATGCAACAGCAGCGAGCCAGCGTTCCGCGCGTAGTGCGGTGTTTTCACCGCGAGCAACCCGTCGTGGTCACCCAGCGTGCGAGCGAAGTGCTCGCAACTATCCTCGCTCCAGTCGCAGCGGGCGAGCACTCGGAGACTAGCGCGGAGGAAGCGGCGGACTAACTGTGGGAGGGGGAAATTATTATTATTATCTTTGATGGATATATTTATGTTCTCAACAAAAAGTATATTATGTTGTTGTATGTCCGTTGTATACCCATAGCACAGGCCTAATGCTCAGTTTGGGGCTAAATTGTGCTGTGAGTAACGTTGAGCAATATTTATTTATTACTAGCTGCGCCCAGCGGTTTTAAGCACGCTAGTCCTAATCCCGCGGGAATATCGAGATAAAAAAAAACCTATGTGTTATTGCAGGTCTCCAGTTACCTATATTTCAAGTTTCATTGCAATCGGTTCTGTAGGTTTTGCGTGAAAGAGTAACAACTCACATAGAAAACTTACACAGAAACCGTTTGTTTGTCTGTTTGAATCTTTAATACGCACGCACAGAACGGACTATGATACGATTTTTTTAGTAGTAGATAGAGTGAGTCAATGAGAAGGTTTATATGTATAAAAACATCCTGATATTCACGCGGGATCGGGACTTACGCGGGTGAAACCGCGGGGCACAGCTCGTTCTATATAAACTGCAACCTGTGTTGACAATCAGTGAACGGATAATTAAGCATAGAAGTATTCCTTACGCTTCAAAATGACACCACGTAAAATAGGTCGCGATGATTCAAAAGTGTGCCGCGACACGAATCTGTCACTTCGGTTGTACTCGGATCGGGTCATTCAAAGAACCAATCACGTTAGAGAACAGCGTATTGCCGCCGTCCTCGTAGTCAACACATAATTGGAGACAATATAAACAAAGGTTCAATTGCTTAGCTAGTCGCGTGGTGGGTGTGTAGTTTGTGTATATGTCACCAGAAAATAACAAGAACAGTAAGTTCATAAATTTTCTAGAAAAGTTATAAACTTTCTTAGGATTAAACGAGAGCTAAATTGTATTATTTTACGACCACATTTCAGTACGAGTAAGTTTTGCCGCTTTTATTTGAGGTGAGTTACATGGAATGGCTTCTTCCATGCTTATATATCTGTTCACTGTTTATCATACTAAACTAACCATAAGAAACTTGTCCATACGATGTTGGTCGATCCCATACCACTCCAAGGCAAGAGTCTTGAAGCCTGCCTTGGTCATCAGAAGTGCTGCTGTCACTTGCTCGGGTGGAAACGCATCAAGGATCGATGCTATACTTTCACACAGCTCCTCCTATGGTTGATATAGATAGTTTCTATTATAGCATGAATATATTAAGATATTCTGGCCTGCCTCATGGCAGGGCTGATTATCAAAAATACCCTGACTACTTTAAAAAACCACAAATATAAACATAAAACCATTGTTTTGTTGTTTTTTTTATTATTTGATGTTTATTAATCATTATTTTTTAGCTGTTTTAGTGAGTAAGCTTCTGGTACAGCCACAGCTTAGGCTAGTGGGAAGCCCCACATATCCCTGCTACTAATGACTACCCTTATGATGTGTCAGGCCACCACTTCATGGTCTTCCTAATCTGCCGTAGCCAGGCGAAGGCGCCAAGATGTTTGTTCCTCATATAACAAGCTTACTAGTGTTAGTAAGATGTATTCAAAATACAAGAAATTGATCCTGTATCATTATAGTTGTAAGAATTGTAATAAAATAAGTAAATTACCTGAATGAGAGGTTTGTCAGACATCCAAACTGCGTAGAATAACCCTTTCCACACACGCATAAAATCTTCTTCTTTGAACTCTGTAAATATAATAAAAAAACATGCACTAAAATTTTTTCAGAGAAAAATTAAAATCAAATTGATTTTAAGATTTTTCGCTTTTAATTGCCTAAGGAGCGTAGTTTAATCGATCGTATATACCTTGACTATAAAACTATAAATTGCAAATAAAAAATTACGAAAACGCATTTTACAAGAAGTTTTGAGGTTATAAGTAGAGGTCCGAACGACATGATTTTTTCTCAAGGAAGAAGCGTTGAAAATAAACCAAAACTTATTTATAATAGTAAATACATACCGTAGTTCTTCTCAAAACACGCAGAAAGCCATTTTTTCAAAGCTTTCAACACTCTATCACGAGTTTTTTTCTCGTTACTACAGAGTAGTCTTGCGTACTTAATTTCTTGGGCAACTACTAAGACTTTCTCCTTTTTCGGTTTTGGTTTTAGAACACCATCTTTTTTATTTACTTTTGCCTTTTTAGGCTTGGATTTTTCTTTGATTTTCATCGTGAAATGCTTGTATGAATTTTCGCAAAACAAAATGCACCATGCGATGCGAATTGCGACGTTTGCTTTTTGACAGAATTTTGACAGCTGGCAGACTTGACAGACAAAAACGAAATTGAACTAGGGATGTTCGATTATTTGTTATTTTAGTCGATTTTTCAGCCGATAATCGCTTTTTTTTGCCTTTCATACATCGCCCTCGAAATAGCTAAAACGCTTTTTATTTCGAAAACTTCCGATGTTAAATATATTCACAATACATAGAAAGGCTGGGGCAGGCACAGCAGTATAGAATCCACCTACAAATAAAAAACGTTTATAATTTTTATTTGAAGTACCTACTACGCATGAGAGAATGATATAGCGGCAACTTAGAACCTTTAGACCAAACGAGCGAAGCGAGTGAGGTCCAGTGTAGACGGGCCTAGCGCTTGTATCTTTGTTCGACGATAACTTGTGTATCGTAGCTCCGATTTTCATGAATTTTGGTATGCGCGTAGTTTAGGTCAATAGAATTTATAAGTTCGAAGATGAGCCGGATCAGTAGGGGGGTTGGGGAGATAGGGGGTCGTGAGGTCTCAGTTCGGGGCGAACTCCTAGTTATATTCATCTATGCTTATAACAGACTGTAAGACCTATCTCAAGTTGGGGTTCTATTCTATGTTGGAGCTACAAAGCTTCAAGGGTTAAAAAAAACTACAATTATATATTTAGGTACATAAGCTTTATATTTAACATGTAATAATACACTAATCTTTACAAATATGTACAATTTAAGCATTTACACCATTATTAAATTCATTTGTCGTCTTACGTACTAATTATATACATTATATTTCATTTTATATACAGTTTTATTTAAATAACATTTCATTTTTCTACTATTATTATTATTTCTATTTTTCTTTACATACTTTGGCCAGAAAATATTCAAGGCGAAAAAAAACTTTGAAAAAATTAAAACTAAGTGTAATTTTTTTTTGAGTTTTGTTTCAATATATTTAGAAAAAGAAGTTCAAAAACCACTAGCTGTTAGAACACATTGGCTCCAATCCGCTAGAACTGGCGGCAAATCTGCAAAGTTGGCAACACTGCCTGTAGTAAAAAGTTTATTTTGTTTTCTGGTCAAAGTATAACTATAAAATTAATACGAAAATATTTTGAGAGCATATTTTAAATATAAGTGAGTTAAAACAACATTTTTTTTATCTCTACATATTTTTTTGTATATAAAATTGGTTATGTATGGCAACATTATAGGAATATTATTTTTAACTGGCAATACCAGTACATTTGTACTAGTACCTATATACCTAACATTTACTATTCTTGCACCAAACTATAATTTCATCGAAATTCTTTAAAGCAAATATTAGAGTTTTAGGCCTTCTCAATTCTATTTTTTTAGGGCTTCGTAGTCGACAAGAAACCCTTATAGTATTTAAATAGTGCCCTAATTATAATATTTTTTTGTAAAATAAAAAATATTATATTTTATACTTACTTACTTTTTTAGGTAATGGAATGTATTTCTGAATTGATTTGTCTCAAGTTTAAAAAAAAACATATATTTGTGACCACTGTTAGGTTCTCGTCAGGCATTGTAAGAAAATGCTTTAAATAATAAAAGCAACGTGATTAATGCCGAAACATGAATTAAATTTCGAATTATATTGATAGCTTTATTGTAATTGTATAAATAAAATTATAATGAAGAAGATTAATATATCTTCTTTGCTAAACCTTAGATTAAACAAAAAAGGGTAGATACTTTACTTAGTCTCACGACAAATGAGACGACAAAACTGTGTCAGAGACAGAGATAGTGAGACGTTCCAGACAGCAGCGCGAACGAGATAGCAATCACTCTAGACACAGTTGAATAGTCTCATTTGTCATGACTAAGTAACGACAAATGTGACGATAAAACTGACGTCGACAATAATCTACGCTTTTGCTTTTAATCTTAGTGCTAATATGAGGTTGCCTGGAAGAGGCAACCACAGAACAGTATCGCGAGAATTGAGAAAAACATACAAGAAAGTTTTTTTTACAGGAATTTTGAGAAGAGACAAATTAATAACATTTTACAACACAAAACATACTATAAATACATTTATATTTAATATTTCATTTATGTAGGTATATAGTTTTTGTATGTATATACGATTTCATATATTTTGAGAAACAGTGTCGCGCAGGGAAAAACGCATCTACAACGAAGAAGGTTGCTGGTTCGATTCCTCACTATGGCGAAAGTTAATATGAACTACCAAACATTTTAGGCCTGAATGATTTTCTAAATTTAAAGTATAAAAATATCATATTTGTTATATGGGTTATAGGACAAGCCTAGTTTCTAAGTTTGGGGCTAGATGGCGCTGTGTTCCATAAGTTATCTATACTAAAATTATAAAGAGTTTTATTTATTTGTATTGATACTCCAAAACTACTAGACCGATTTCGAAAATTCTTTTACAAATAGAAAACTACATTATCGAGGAGAAACATAGGCTATATTTGGTCCCGATATTACCGCGGGATCGGGATTTACTCGGGTGAAACCGCGAAGCCGTGCTAGTATTTAATATTTACTTATAAACATTAAGGCATATCTTTATATTGCATTCTATATTATTATACTTGTTTGTACATTTAAAATACATTCTATTTAATGTTTAGAACATTTTGACTAAGTTATTTACATGTTTACAATTTTATTTCTCTGTACATTTTACTATTTTGAGTAGGGTAGAATGGTTTAATGTTGACACTAACAATTCAATATGGTCTTGTGCGTGAAAGAGTAACAAATTTACATACAGACATTCATACAGACTTTCGCATTTATATTATTAGTAGTAGGATAGGATAGGACAGGCCGGCTTGCATAACGGTTCCTAAACATGTTTAAGCTGTTAATCGTATTTAAAATCTGTCAAACTGTCAATGTGTGGCAACATATTATCAATCGTCCACTTAATGAAATAGAGTCCAGTGTTCGATTTTACATAAATTATTTTAAAATTGATTTAGTTAAATATATTTTCCATTTCCCATAAATTATTTTAAAATTGATTTAGTTAAATATATTTTAAACGGTTTTATGTAAGTCGCTCTGAATATTACAATAACATTCAAATTTTGTTACGAATCTTTTAAAGGTGTGTCAGTGATTTCCCGAACAATTTCACGGCCGCCAGAGCCGAGTTTGTGAAGCTCCACTGTCAATTTTAAACCACTTTGCCCTATAATTAATTAAATAGACATACTAAAAAACAACTTGCTTTCTTGTATCTGAGGTAATTTCTAAGGTTTTTTGCGCTTTTTTGAGCGAAAACAATGAGATGGCACAAAAAGCAACCTACTCTATTAAATTTATATTTTTATTTTATATTTGTATCATTTTTACATTATTTCTTAAATGGTCACATTACCTAGTTTTAATTACTACCTATTTTTATTATAATTTGAATCTGGCAACATTTAAACATCGATTTTTATAGAGAGAAAAAAAACCTATAGACATTTGTGCGTTTCTTTTTTTAGACCTAATAGAAAATGTTTAAAAAAAAACATACATCCGAATAGATAACCTCTTCCTTTTTTGGAATTCAGTAAAGAATAACTAATTTTCATATTTGTGAATATTCCTGAACCGATTTTTATGCTGTTTTTAATAAAAATATGAAGAATTATTGTGAAATACATGTTTTTTTACTACTTTATTTTATTATGCAATACCGTCAATGACAGGTAGATAATATTTGTTTTTTTTTTTATTTTGTTTGTACTTAACACTATTTAGTGCCACTAAGCACTATTCCGTTGCCACCACAAATTAATAGCTTTATTAATAAAAAGGTGAAAAAGGTTGGAGTAATGAGAACATGCTCTGTCTTTTTCCCTCCGGAATAAATAAATAAATAATAAATCCTGTGACGAACACACAGCGCCATTTAGCCCCGTGGTAAGCTGCTAAGCTTGTGTTACGGTGACTAGCCAACGGATATACTACTTATATTTATTTTTCTTTTGTAAATACATACATATTATACATAGGAATACGCCCAGACCAGAAACAAATATTTATTTTTAAGCATAAATATTTGCACCCAGCGGGAATCGAACCCGCAACCTTCTGCATTGCAGCCAAGCATTCGCCCGACGCACCACAGAGGTTGTCAAACTACTCCGACCATATTCCCCTCTTATTAATAAGGCTATAATTGTTGTAGGGTCATAGTAATATCACAAGATCAGATTTAATCAACTTTTTAGTATTTACTAACTTGTTTGTAGTAATAGGGTTGCCAACTGTAGCACAAAATATAGTATTATATCCTCTTTACATAGTATACTAGGAGTTCGCCCCGAACTGAGACCTCACGACCCCCTATCTCCCCAACCCTCCTACCGCTCCGGCTCATCTTGAAACTCATAAATTGTATTAACTTCAACTACGCGCATGCCAAAATTCATCGAGATCGGAGCTACGATAATCAAGTTATCGTCGAACAAACATACAAAGTTACAAGCGCCAGGCCCGTCTACACTGGACCTCACTCGCTTCGCTCGTTCGGTCAAAAAACAAAGTAGCTTCCTGTTGTCTGTTTGTATGTATGTTTGGATTCAGTGAACGGATAAGCTTGGAAGAAGCCTTTTCATACCAACTCACCACAAACAACTGCGCCAAAACTTACTCAAATACGAAGTATGCGTACTTATCTATCGTATCTAAATACACAAACTACACACCCACCACGCGACTAGCTAAGCAATTGGACCTTTGTTTATATTGTCTCCAATTATGTGTTGACAACGAGGACGGCGGCAATACGCTGTTCTCTAACGTGATTGGTTCTTTGAATGACCCGATCCGAGTACAACCGAAGTGACAGATTCGTGTCGCGGCACACTTTTAATCATCGTGGCCTGTTTTACGTGGTGTAATTTTGAAGCGTAAGGTACTTCCATGCTTATCCGTTCAGTGCTTGGATCTTTAAAATTACGCAACGGATTTTGATGCGGTTTTTTTTCCAGATTGGGTGATTCAGTAGGAAGGTTTTGGCAGCCCTAATTACTAAACACTTACCCCCTTACTTATAAACGCTGAATAACAACTGCATAAACTATGTATCGTTTATCTTTTACGCTGACATGAAGATTCAAAGTCGACAGACAGAGACAAATGTCACATAACTAGATTGTGCTAAGTAAAAACTTTGGATAGTTGCGAAGATCGCTTTATAAATACCAAAATAATCTTAGCAAAGTCTAAGCACGCGCTATAGATTTCAGCCTTAGTCATCTGTTATTCATCGTTAATAAGTCAAAGTGTAAGACTAAGGTTTCAACTTCAAACACACTATTTTAGTGCCATCACTTCTCTCTTTTCATCAATCACTTTCTTACTGCACACTAATCACTTCCCATTTTACATAAACACTTACAAATCTCACACAACACATTCAAAAACCCATTAATATCTCATTAATAACACCAACGGCCGAATATAAAAACGCCACTTAAAATTTGCGGGCTACTTAACACAACATCTTCTAAATTTAAAATCATTATCTCCACCGTCCACTGCTGAACATACGACGCGACGCGACGCCAAAAATACTGACGATGAATTTATATTTAGCAAATTTAACATTAGTTTGAGAATTTTAAAATTTAAGAGCTGCTTAATTGTTTAAGTAAAACTCATATTTTGAGTAGCGTTTTTGTATTTGGTCGTTGATTAGTGTTTTTCTTCTCCTACCTAACCAATTTTCACTTGAAGATTGCACTATTTTACCTTCTCTAGGTACACCTGAAAATTAACTAATAACTTGCACTATAACCCTGTTTTAGAATCTTAGATCTTTACTAATGTTATAAAGAGGTTTTGAACTGAATTTTGACTGATGGCGATTCTGCGCGCAGTACGTTGCAATTTCGCTTATGTCCAGTGATAAAGAAATTAACGTAGGAGATTGGCTGGTTTCATAGATCAGATAACGTCGTGCAGACGTTTTTATTATTTTTTATTTCTCATCGGTTGTGAGCCGATTATGGCCATTTGGATAGTAGCCAGTGTCAGGTAAAATTAATTTTTGCAAGTTATTTGCAATTTGCATCAAAACAGTCAAGTCGTCGTAGTAAAAGTCAAGGAAGTCATTGTAAATGGTGGCTCTTTACAATGACGCGAGCTTAAAGACAACGTTAAAATCCATGTTTTACACCGATTTTTACTTTTATTACACTTGGTACACCTCTAACTAAATTGATTAATTGCCCCCGAAATTAAACAATTTACACGCATTTTAACTAGGTTTCACAAAAATGAAAATTTAGCAACACATCTCCTCAACGCGTTCCCGCCAACACTCCCATTTGTACAATTGTAGTACATTCAAAGAATCGGTCAATTATAGACTCGGTAGTAATTTCGCGAATCAGTCATTCCTAGACTAAATCGAACGAATGAAAGATTGAATGCAATAGATGTACTAACATTAGCCAAACTCCAAGAGGTAAAATTGGCAACATGTATGTATATTGGAGGAAATTAAATTCTTTCACCAATAGAAAGCTACATACATTATCGAGGACTAACATAGACTATTTTGATCCCGATATTCCCACGGGGTCGGGACTTACGGCGGGTGAAATCGTAAATAAACAGAACTGTCATTATCAAAGGAAAAAGAAGACCTGTCGCTTTCAAATAAACGTATGAGTTTTTTGTTAACATTTTTGATCTAAAATTCTGAGACAGAGTATAGTGTCTAGTCACTAATCACTTGCTGAAAACCAATCACTTGCTAGCAACACTAATCAGTGTCTTCACAGTCAATATCAAGTTCCTAGCATCTATTTTCACTTCTTGTATCACTAATCACTTCCTGTCTTCACTAATCACTTACCCTACGATGATTAACAGTATTTAATTCATTTTCTCACTTATGGCTTTTCTGTCAGCATTAAAGGACAATTTCAGCCAGTTTCACGTGTTCAATAGTGTACTATCAAATCGTTTGAAACAATTTTACGTATTGTTTGTATTATACTGCGACAAAAAGTTTCAATGTTGACAGACAAAGATAAAGGTTACATAACTTACTCATCTGTTAATCATCGTTTATAAGTAAAGGGCTATACCACAGTATACCTAATCAGTTTATCTAACATTTGCCAAGTTTCATACAAATTTGTTTTCCGTAACCAATCTCTTATTTGTCTGAAACATAGTCACATGACTTGAAGGAAAATGTAGGCAATTTGACGCGTGACTTTGTTGAAGTCTAGGCCTCTACTCTAATTCTATGAAGGTATAAAAACTGTCACCCTCAAAAAAAAATACATCATAATAGTAGGCATTTTGACAGATTTTTCGTTCGTTCATAGAATAATAGTACAAGCCCAGTTTTTAGAAAACAAACAAGTTTGCATACCATTACTTTTTTCTTCTATGCTTGTGTATACGGTATGACTTATAACTTGCACAAGTAACTTACTAGTTCTTATTCACTCTTCGACAGCACCAATCAGTGTTTAGCTAGTCACAGTCCGCTTTTCGGTGTCACTAATCACTTGCTGACTTCATTAATCACTCTCCAATAACACTATAATCAGCGTTTAGCCAGTCTGATCCCATTATTAGTGTCACTAATCGCTTGCAGACTGCACTAATTAGTTATCCAGTGCAATGCAGTAACTTGCCTAGTGTCTAACTAGTCACTAATCGCTTGCTGACTTCACAAATCACTCTTTATCAACACTAATCACTTATCAACCGGGTGCACTATCCACTAATACGAGTCAGAGAGTGTCACAGGTGTAGTAGATCTGTACGTAGTCGTCGGGGGCTGCTCGCTAGGGACGCCCCCCGGGTTTGGGCGGCAGTCTAGGAGCCACTGATGATGTGTTTGCTGTTATGCTGGAAAGAGAAAAACAATTATTCATTAGTATAATAAATAAATTGGTTATTGGTTGCCTGGAAGAGATCGCCCATAGGCGATAAGGCCGCCCATCGTACCACTTTAGTTTTAAAGATCTAATCTGTAAGTTTGTTATAATTTGTGTTTTTTGGTACAATAAAGTGTTAATCAATCAATCAATAAATATTTAAAAAAATTATAACCGACTAGATAAAGTACAAAATAACCTACATACGGTGCTATCGACTTATCTGTTGGGCAGCCAAACTACAATCTTGACCAAACTAGTAAAACTGCCCGACTCCATATAACATCATAACAGATAAGTAGGTTGGCTTCTAGTTTCAGAATAGCATCCAAGATCGCAGTAAACCACTACTTTTGGTTTTCTACCAATGGCATGATTTTTAGTGACGACAGTCGAAAGTACACTAAAAAGGATGAACGGACGGGATGAATAAAATGTCAAACGCCATCTATCGTTCTCCCCACTAAACTCACGTGTTATGATGCCTGCATTATAATATCCTTACGAATCACAACGATAACGCGATCTAACTCACCTCATAACGACATCTAGCGGTATACTCACGTGTTATGATGAATTATGAATACATTATAACATCCTTACGAATCACAACGATAGCGCGATCTAACTCACCTCATAACGCCAAAAAAATTAAAACCGTCTAGATAAAGTACAAAATAACCTTAATACGGTGCCATCGACTTATCTGTTGGGCAGCCAAACTACAATCTTGAGCCACCCAGTAAAACTGCCCGAATCCATATAATATCATAACAGATAAGTTGGTGGCTTGTAGTTTCAGAATAGCATCCAAGAATCAGTAAATTATTACTTTCCGACTTTTACTAATGGCATGATTTTTAATGGAAAGTACCTATACTAAAAAGATGAAATAAAAAATATATATAAACAGATTTTTTGATGTCAAAGGTTCTTTTTAAAGTCCAAAATAACTGCACACACCTATAGCGAGTTTCGATCGTTTTCCCCACTAAACTTTCGTGTTATGATGCGTTCATAATAACATCCTTACGAGCCACAACGATAGCGCGATCTAACTCACCTCTTAAAACGCCATCTAGCGGTATACTCACGTGTTATCATGAATTATGAATACATAATAACATCCTTACGGCTACAACGATAGCGCGTTCTAACTCGCCTCCTAACACCATCTAGCGGTATACTTACGTGTTGTAATGCTTACATAACAATAGCCTTACGAGCTACAACGATAGCGCGATCTAACTCGCCTCTTAATGCCATCTAGCGGTATACTCACGTGTTATGATGCCGTCGCTGCAGGATGGCGGAGTGCGCGGGGCGCAGCAAGGCGGGGGGCGGCGCGGGGCGCGGGGGCAGCGGCGGCGGCGGCAGCGGGCCGGGCTCCGTGCTCACGGGGGATGTGCCCGACGTAGAGCCACACTGTGGGGGGGAGGGGGGGGGTTCAAGTTACAACTGTGTGTTTCCGCAATTAGCCCTACTATTGGTAATATAAGTAGTATATCCGTTGTCTAGTCACCGTAACACAAGCTTAGCAGCTTACCATGGGGCTAGATGGCGCTGTGTGTTCGTCACAGGATTTATTTATTTATTGGTGCTTTGTGCGTGATTTTAAGCCTTTGGTTTTCTCACGATGTTTTCCTTCACCGTAAGAGCGATGTTAATAGCGCACATAATTTTTTCTTAAAGGAAAAGACATTGGTGCGCGGCCGGGATTTAAAACCACGACCTTCGGAATGAAAGTCGGAGTATCTACCACTAGACCAACACCGCTCTGAGGTGTTGGGTCCTTTTTGCGTAATGGATCCTTTTGTCAGTGACCTCTTTTTCACATTTTGCCACAAGATGTGGTTTCTTTAAATTTGTGGGAGGCTTTTTATGTATTGGTGACAGTTCTCAATCGCATCTCCGCCAATGCAGGACATTCCAAAAAAACATAAATAAAACGGGACATTATTACATATTATATTGGTATAATTAGATGTTGTGTTAGTTAATTATTTGTTATTTATTAATTCATTTGTAAAGAAACGCTTTTCGAGAATTTGCACCTGACAGCACTTGAACCAGCATTACTGACATTTCGTGCCAAAGCGCTAACCAATCACGTCAAACTTGCACGTCACCTCATCGATATAATAAAAAAAACAATAATTGATCAAAAATCATTGAATATCATCGGTAATCACTAATCACTTAATCACAAAAAACCGACCAAAAGCAAATTGGACACGCGTACAAAGGGTTTAGAACCATTATAACAAAATTGGCTACGGAACTCTAATCAAACGAAATACGTGAACGCAACGTTAGCATTTATTGTTGCCGTGACAGTATATCACTAGATGGCGCCAGTGGTAGAAATAAATCACGCTAACGTTGTGTTTAAAATTTGAAAATCGTTTTTGTTGTACAGAGCCCCTGTTGAATATTAATTTTATTTGTTACAACATAATTATAGATCTTTTGTGATTATTTTAACTGTCCAGCTATCAGGGTTCATCAGATACAGCCTTGTGACAGTCAGACAGATCGCACAAACAGGAAAAAAAGTTCACGTGGCCCGATTGGTGGAACGGAACACGTGCTCAGAGGGGACTAAAGGCGGAGTCTCAGTAATAGTGTCCCGTTTTAAACGAACCATAAAAAGGCGCTATTGGTGTATGTTGTGTTGAACACCCGTCCTTCTCGAATCTATTTATATATGTTATAGCGTCCCCACCGTCCCAGCTTTCGGTATACCAGCAGGGGCCGCTATACCCGAGCGTACACCCCTAAGGGCGACGTCAAGGATCGAGTTTAAGACGGATCTAGTCCCCAATGCTAGACTGGTTCTCATAAACGAGAGTAGCCTCGTGACCTAGGACACTACCTGGTCGTCCAGACAGGTACCGGAGCAATAAGGCCGCTCACCACTCGCACCTCAATGAGGAGCTAACGACAACCTCGCCGCCTTGTTGCGTTGAACAATGGCAGTAGGTAGGTGTGTATAGTGTATAGTATACTCACGAGATGGCTGGGCGTGTGCGGCGCGGCGGAGTCGCGGCGGCGACGCGGCGGTAGCGGCGGCGGAGTGCCGCAACCACCCCGCACTACGACATTATAGTACATCATGTTATTCAAATGTAACAACCTTAGTTTAACTTCCGCTGCTATACTTACATCTGTGTGCAGAGTCGTTTCCTCCACTCGACTCGACCTCGACTCAACTTGAAGAATGGAATCGGTATGATATCGGTATCGGTATATTCGAGGATACCTTAAGGTAGATCGCGACGTACCTTGAGTTTGAAATTAATTCCTCGACTCGACTTAGGAATTTCTTCAGGTGGAGAATTCTTAAAACAACTCAGCATACCGATTCTGTCCTTCAAGTTGAGTCGAGTGGAGGAAACGACTCTGCATATGGGTGTTAGCCCCGGACTAGTGAGCTAGCCCAGTGCTAACCCTTGTGATTGGTCTTGCACTGACACAAATGTCAGTGCACAACCAATCACAAGAGTTAGCACGTTAGTTAGTTGGTTAGGGCTAAGCATAGCAGCGCAAGTCGACCCTAGATTATCATAGATAAGTCCCGATCCCGAGGGAAAATCGGGATTAAAATATAGCTTTCTTTAGGTGAAAGATTTTTGGTCTGAAAATCGGTCTAGTAGTTTTGGAGATTATCCCTAATATTACATGTTACCAACATGTAACTCTTTATAATAATTTACTTATTACAACTAAAATAACAACAAAATGATATACGAGTAGACGTAAGCAGTATTATGCAAACTTGCCTGTTTTCTAAAAAAAATTATGCCACCTTAAGTCATCCTTTTCTAGGGAAGAAGTATCAAATCATAGTATACAGTTAAAAAAACGTAGTGTATACAAACTTACATGGGTTGGGTGTGACGGGTGGCGCGGCGGGTGCGGGTGGGGGGGCGAGGGGGGAGACTGCACCCGCACCCGCGGGGAAGTTGAACGCACTCACGCTGGAACAACAAGATACATGAACACATTGAAATACATCAGCACCTTTATATTTTTTTAATTGTGAACAATGAAAACTTCTTTTAATTATCTATCTAAAAATACTTTCACAAGAAATAAATAAATAAATACAATAAATAAATCCTGTGACCAACACTCAGCGCCATCTAGCCCCATGGTAAGCTGCTAAGCTTGTGTTACGTGACTAGACAACGGATATACTACTTATATTAATTTTTCTTTTGTAAATACATACATATTATACATAGAAATACACCCAGACCAGATACAAATATTTATTTTTAAGCATAAATTTTTGCTCTCAGCGGGAATCGAACCCGCAACCTTCTGCATCGCAGCGAAGCGTTCGCCCGACGCGCCACAGAGGTCGTCAAAAAAAAGAAATAAATACTACAAAGATAAATAAACAATATAAATAATCTAAGGTGACTGACCATTGAGTCCAAAAGTGCCCATCACACTGGCGGCATTACACCGTTAATTTATTGTGTTTAACCTTTATTGTGTTTTATTTATTTAATTTTACACTTGTCATCAAAAAAATCGAAACAGTACTACAATAACTATTGGATGGGATGAGTTATACTTTATTTTATTTCTTCTTGTATAGCATGAGAGCAGTCATTGAAGCCCGGGGAGGCAATACGAGATAAAGAATAAACATTTATTAACTTTTTTTACGTCTTTGCTATAAACATTTCTCAAATTATTCTTTAATCGTACCTGTCGGACTAAACGCGATAGCTAAAGAAATTAAATATTAATTTGAAACATTTATCTTCGTTAAACGTTACCTTATAATATCCGCAATAAACTGGCATTATTATAGTTTTATTCGTTTAATATAAGAATAAGTTAAACTCTTTCAATACCTCTGAGGTGTTTCGATTTTTTTGATAGGAAGTGTATTTTATTTGGGACAAAAATAAGCTACACTTTAGACTCATCTAAGTATGAATATAGTAAGACTTAAATAACAGTATCCACATGTTACTTATGATACTAAAGCATACACCCAGCATTTCTGTTGAAAGTAAGATTTAAAAAAAATACGTATTGTAGGAAAAAAATATACATTGTAAGAATGTTTTCAAATGTCATTTCAACAAAATAGAGAGGTAGAATACAAAAATAAATAAAACCACCACGCCATTTGGACGGCCTCTGTGGCACGTCGGGCGGACGCTCGACTGCAATGCAGAAGGCTGCGGGTTCGATTCCCGTCGGGTGCAAATATTTATGCTTAAAAATAAACATTTGTACCTGGTCTGGGTGTCTTTCAATGTATAATAAATAAATAAATCCTGAGACCAACACACAGCGCCATCTACGAATATACTACTTATATTTATTTTTCTTTTGTAAATACATACATATTATACATAGAAATACACCCAGACCAGATACAAATATTTATTTTTAAGCATAAATATCTGCATCCAGCGGGAATCGAACCCGCAACCTTTTGCATCGCAGCCAAGCGTTTGCCCGACGCGCCACAGAGGTCGCCATATAATATTTTAAGTATTTACAAAAAAATATAATAAGTATGTAGTATATCCGTTGTCCGTGTTACCTGTATAATAGAACAAAGAACAAACTAATATTTCGCAAATTTGTTTTTATTGCTCAAGGCATATTTACTAGAAATATTTTTAAAGGAAAAATTCATCTTCATGCCTATTCATGCCTATACCGCCACGCAAGTTGAACTTGCGTGGCCGAGCGGTATAGGCACTGGAGTATCGATCCAGCGTTGCGAGTTCAAATCTCGCCGCAAGTGAATTTTTCCTTTAAAAATATTTCTAAGAACAAAGTATATAAACCCAGTAATAAAGTCGCTGGCCACGGACTCACCGGTCGAGATGCGGCGCGGGTGGTGGCGGCGGGTGCGGGGAGTGCGGGGGCGGCGCGGGGGCGGGGGACCGCTTCGGAGACATGCCGCCCGCACTCGATAGTCTAAGCACACACAAACCATATATCTTACACTATATTCATATGCTTTCGACATTACACACAGCAGCTAGCCCCAAACTGAGCACTAGGTGCGTACGAATATACTACGTATCATACTTTTCTTTTGTAAATCTAAATATACAAGCTGTAACGGGTATGCCCCTTTTAAGCCGAAATGGGGTTGTTCTAGACATCTAGGCGAACAACTTTTGTAAATTCGAAGTACTTGAACCTGCAACCACGACTTTCCGTGTCTTGCGCTCAGGTACCCCGGGTGAGGTGCAAATATTTGGGAAGCATTTCTTCAAAATAAGTCTCTTTATAATTTTCTCTATGGTTTTCGCGATTTGGCATAATAAAACACTTTATCAGAACCGAGCTTCCGCCAACTTTACAGTTGGCTTTTTCAAGGTTGACTTGAACCGGTTGAATAGGTTGAGTCAACCTTGAAAAAGCCAACTGTAAAGTTGGCGGAAGCTCGGTTCGTTTAAAACCATGAATAAAACGCGTATCAACCCGATAAATAAAGTGTTTTATTATGTCTCTTTATACCTCAATCGTTTGAACCACACTGCAGTCGTACGAGTTAAGCAACGCCCGCGTTTAATTTTAATCTAAGTTTCTGTAAAAGGGTATAGGATATGAATGCAATCAGAAACTTCTTAGAACACGAAAAAAAAACACCAACTTTTACATTTTGTACTAAAATAAAGTAAAAATATGACCTACTAACGCGGTATCGACTAGACAACTATTTCTAAATCCAAACAGATGTAAAGTTTTCTGATTACTTATCAACAACTAGTTGCGCTTCGTGGTTTTACCCAGTAATTCTCTCATGGCAGTAGAAATATTACAAAAAAAAACACATTTAAAAATAAAATTTAAACTAAATAAATGTTGAACAAATAGGCAGTATCGTGATTAATAGTATCCTATGTGTTATTATGAGATTCATAAAAGGTTGTCTGAAAGAGATCGCTGCGCGAAAGGCAGCCCATTGTACCACCTAGATTTAAGTTGTACATGTTTTTGCTTGTTATTGTATTTATTTTGGTCTATTTCTTTTTTCCGTGTAGTGGTGTGTCTCACCTAGTGTTAGAGTTGTCAGGTCGCCCTAAGACCTCTAACTTGACCTAACGACTGCTATCAGAGATAACAACCGGGACCAACTGCTTAACGTGCCGCGCCGAAGCACGGAGGAGATCGAGAAATTTAAAATTATTTATTACCATAGGATGTTTGTACATGATCACTTGGATACGTTTTTAATCTAAAGATTTTAGTGTGTTTTTGTTAATGATTTTTTAAAACAAATCATCGGTCACCCATCCAAATGACCGCGCCAAGCGTTGCTTAACCCGTGCGACCATTCAATATCGGTTAGTGCAGCTAACCGGGCAACGAGCTCGTTTATATTATGGAAGTAGCAATCTTTTGAAAAAATGTTCCACGCAAACGGTGGTTGCGGGGCCTAGAAGGATCATTCGACCGCCAGTCTGTCGCTAAAGATCGTCCGCCATTGGTCGATCCAAAGGTCGATCATACGTAATACTGTACGGAACATGTCAGTGTGTGCATCTGCTCTGCATCTGCTCTCTCTGAGTTTAATAGGGAATAATTTATTCTATGGTTTTCGCGATTTTGCATAATAAAACACTTTATTTATCCGGTTTTATCGCGTTTTTATTCATTATTTGACCCGAGCTTTCGCCAACTTTACAGTTGGCTTTTTCAAGGTAAGTTAGAACTCCATTATATTTATTCCTCGTAGTCAAAAAAAGGATAAAAATGGGTACACATGTATTAATCTAGGTTATAAACTGTGTGCCAAATATCATAGAAATCGGTTCAGCCGTTTTTAAGAGTCAAACTTCTTCTAAGCTTTGTACTACTAGCAAAACCCCCCTCTTTTAAGTCAAGATCCGGCGGGAATAGCAAGATGAAAAGATTGCCTACAGAGTGAAATCGCAACAGACAGATTTACTTTGGAATTTTAATATTAGCGGTATGTCATTTGATATAAAACATACAATGTTACATCAATTGACGTAACATACTGTATCGAATTACTAACATATGGTTTTTGATAAAACTCAATGTAATACCTATTATTATTATTACGCACCACAGATGGCGTCTGTGGTCGACTGCAATGCAGAAGGCTGCGGGTTCGATTCTCGTCGGGGGCAAATATGTATGCTTAAAAATAAATATTTGTATATGGTCTGGGTCTGGTCTTTCTTGTATAATATATATGTATTTACAAAAAAAAGTATAATATGTCGTATATCCGTTATCTAGTACCCATAGTACAAGCCTAGTGCATAGTTTGGGGCGGTTAGATTGCGCTGTGTATATTCGTGCAATATTTATTTAAAAGTTATATTAATTGTTATTCTAAATTAAATGAAAATAAGGTCCCGCGCAAGTCCCGATCCCATATAAAAATCGGGATAAATAGTAGCCTATGTGTTATTCAAGATCTTCAGCTATCTACATACTGTGTTTACTAGAAATCGGTTAAGTAGATTTTGAGTTAAGAAGCAACAAAGACATAAATATAATATCACAAAAGTCACGTATGTTGTGAAGGAGCCCTACTTAAATATTTATTTATGTCTATTTTAAGTATTTGTTGTTAGAGCGGCAATAGAAATCCTTACAATTATTATCTGTGGAAATGACAACTTTTTAGCTATCACGGTTCATCAGATACGGCCTGGTGACAGACCGAGGGACGGACAGAGTAGTCAGCTTCTACTTTGTGTACGTAACGACTTACTTCTCCATTTTAGGACTTGTCCATTTTAGGACTTCCTTGGCTATTTTAAGACTTACTATTCTATTTTAGATTTCACTTGACCATTTTAGGACTTACTTATCTATTATAGTATATAATGTCTATTTTAGGACTTACTTGTCCATTTTTACTTCCTTGGCTATTTTTGGACTTACTTATCTATTATAGAACTTACTTGTCTATTTTAGGACTTACTTGTCCATTTTAGGACTTCCTTGGCTATTTTAGGACTTACTTGTCTATTTTAGGACTTACTTGTCTATTTTAGGACTTATTTGTCTATTTTAGGACTTACTTGTCTATTTTAGGACTTACTTGTCTATTTTAGGACTTAATTGTCAAATTTAGGACTTACTTGTCTATTTTAGGACTTACTTTTCTATTTTAGGACTTACTGGTCTATTTTAGGACTTACTTATCTATTATAGTACTTACTTGTCTATTTTAGGACTTACTTGTCAAATTTAGGACTTACTTGTCTATTTTAGGACTTACTTTTCTATTTTAGGACTTACTTGTCTATTTTAGGACTGGGCAGCGGTCGGTCGGGCGGCTCCGGAGGGACGTCACATATCGACGATGCTGCAACAATATATGCAACTATTACTACATTTCATTTTTTTTTATTGAAGATTACGATTGGCTCTCTTTTTTATAGACAAAAATGTCAAATACATGCACCAAAATGTCAGATTTTAGTCTGAAATTAAAAAAACGTGCTATCACACTCATCTACAGAGTTATCTAAAACTAGCATTGTCTTGTGGTAAACTAGCAGTCAGGGTCAAAGTAAAAGTCATGATCGTTTCAGGGTTAAAGTCATGTCATAGTCGTTTCAGGGTCAAAGTCAAGCCATAGTCGTTTCAGGGTCAAAGTCAAGTCATAGTCGTTTCAGGGTCAAAGTCAAGTCATAGTCGTTTCAGGGTCAAAGTCAAGTCATAGTCGTTTCAGTGTCAAAGTCAAGTCATAGTCGTTCCAGGGTCAAATACAAGTCATAAGCGTTTCAAGGTCTAAGTCAAGTCAGGGTCATAGACAAACCATGATCAAGGTAAAGTCATAGTCGAGGCTTGGTCAAAGACAGCGGGGGCATATAGCGCTGGTAAATATAAACTTTAATAAGTTAATGTTGATGACTTTTGATTTAGTTTAAAGATATTTTGTAAAGATGATTAATAAATAATAATAAACATAATACTCACAGTGGTCCTGCCGGTGTGGGGCGGGGGCGGGGGCGGGGGCACATTCCTCGCGGCTGGAGGGGGAACTGCGGGGGAGCAGCGGGGGCACGCGCTCCTGTAGATATAGTGATATACTCACAGTGGTCCTGCCGGTGTGGGGCGGGGGCGGGGGCGGGGGCACAGTCCTCGCGGCTGGAGGGGGAGCTGCGGGGGAGCAGCGGGGGCACGCGCTCCTGGAACAATAGGGGAGGGGGGGGGGGGTTTGAATAAATAAATATTGCACGACATTACACAAAGTGCAATCTAGCCCCAAACTAAGCACTAGGCTTGTACTATGGGTACTAGACAACAGATATACTACATATTTTACTTTTTTTTTTTTGTAAATACATACATATGATTCATAGAAGGACATCCAAACCAGATACAAATATTCTGCATTACAGTCAGGCGTTCGCCCAACGCACCACAAAGGCCGTCAAATAATTGATTATTAAAAATTATTTGGCTTATTAATTAAATGCCGATTGATTTAAAAATTATTTGAATTTATTTGGTTTGCAAAACCTATAAATGTTTATGGATAAAATAAAGATAAATGTGTTTTTTTTTATGTTTCTAGCCAATGGGATGACCACATTCCGTGCCTATTTTTGGTACACACCTGCATCTGCTTGTGGTTGTTGAGATGTTCGTTGCTCCGCGAGTAGAAGCACTCGGCGTCGACGATCGCGTTGCGTGGCGACAGCGCCGGCTTCGTCGTCGACCTTGTTATTACATTCAAAATTGATCGATTAATTCTTTATTGCAACACACCATAAATAAACAAAATATAACTAGTACTTCGCCCCGAGCTGAGACCTCATGACCCCCTATCTCCCCAACCGATCCGGCTCATCTTCGAACTCATAAATTATCAAGTTATCGTCGAACAAACATACAAAGATACAAGCGCCAGGCCCGTCTACACTGGACCTCACTCGCTTCGCTCGTTCGGTCAATCAACTTACCGATCGTGTCTCGGCGAATGTCTGTCTCTCGGTGAAGGAGGTTCGTCTTTGTTGCTGTTTCTGTAACAAATCAGGACGTACAGTTACAAGCTACACTAAGGGACCGTCTCCACGAGCGTTAGAATCGCGGCGATATTGGGCCCTACCATAATGTCTTATAAGTCGTCGCGAAGTCATCGCGTTGTCGTTCAGTTAAAAAAAAAAAATTAAAAACATCAAATAATTACAAAATAAGAAGAAATACAACCTTAAAAAAACCTCTGTGGTTTTTAAAAGTAGTCGGGATATTTTTTATTTAAAATTTACTTTATTTTTTTGAACGACAAAAGGACGATATAGCAACGACAAACGAGCATGGTAGCGCGGCGGTGCATTGTATAGAAATAAGATAATTTCTATACAACGCACCGCCGCGTTAACATCGCCGTGTGAAGACAACGTGTTTCCTTGTGTGTGTGGCGGTCGCCCACACCACCTACTAGATGGCGTTACTAGTATGAAATCCTGAATCGCGATATCAACTTTCTTTCTGAGATAAGCTCATTTGACGGAATCTGTCGCGCAGCGGGCGAAGCTCGGCAAAGCTCGGGCGAAGCTTGCAACACAAAAGGTTGCAGGTTCGATTCCCGCCGGGAACAAATATTTTTTGCCGACCATAAATGTTTGTTTCTGGTTCTGGAGTGTTCTATAATATGTATGTATTTACAACAAAAAAAAACTATAATATGTAGCAGATCCATTGTCTAGTACCCATAGAACGCACCAAGTGCTTAGTTTGGAGCTAGATAGCGCTGTGTGTAATGTTGTGCAATATTTATTAATTTTATTTAATTATTTACAACTACCGACGAGACATGTCGGGCCGCGGCCTACCGGGCAAAAACCACCTGCCTGGTGGAAAATACACCACCTTACACCGTCTGCTTCCCCTGTGCTTTTTGTGGTCGATGGGAAATGAGGCCATTGAGAACGATCTATCCTTCTTCCAAAGGCATTGTCATATGCGTCGTTAGGGAACAGCAGAAACGAATGTATCCTTATGGTGGTTTCGAACGAGACCGAGGTGGTGGTGTCGATTGAAACCACCACCTAAAAGGTCCTGCTTATTTACATTTCTACTCACTTGTGGTTATGATGTGGTTTGTTCTTATCGAAGAGCGAAAATCCTTTATCAAAAAGGGACAGTTGAGACAAAGACGATCGTTCTAGCCGAGGGCTGACCACCTCCTGTCTGCTTCCCCTGTGCTCATCGTGGTGGATAGGAAGAGAGGCAACGGAAGCCGAGTCCCAAGCGCCCGTCGGAGACAATTGGGAAGAACCTATGGGAAAAAATGTGGGTTTAAATATATTTTGTAATTTTCAAAAGTTGTAGAACAAAAGTTGTTCGCCTAGACTTCTAGAACAACCGCCTTTCGGCTTAATAGGACTTACCCGTTACATCTTGTATATGAGAGATACTTATTTGTTTTGTAATGTCTTACCTGGTGCCTCATCATGGTCATGAGCTCGTCTCGATACTTTGATAGGTTTTAGAGAAAGATCTGGAAAACGGCGCGCCTGAAACGGTACGAAACATTATGTTTGGTATAACATCTCGACGAACTCGAATAAAATGGAAGTAGCAATCTTATAAAAAAATGTTCCACGGAAACGGTGGTTGCGGCGCCTAGAACGATGATTCGACCGCCAGTCTATCACTAAAGATCGTCCGCCATCGGTCGATTCAAGGTCGATTATACGTAATACTGTACGGAACATGTCAGTGTGTGCATCTGCTGCTGTGTCACCGTGGAACATTGTTTTATCGAGTTTAATAGGGAAGTTAGAACTCCATTCTATTTATTCCTCGTAGTGTAATACCATCTTTGCAACTACAACTCAAAATGAAACTTTAACTATTGACCTAAACTACGCGCATACCAAAATTCATGATGATCGGAGCTACGATACTCAAGTTATTGTCGAACAAACATACAAGCGCCAGGCCCGTCTACACTGGACCTCACTCGCTTCGCTCGTTCGATCAATAAACTTCACGTGTAATACTCACAAACTTAGGCATCTGTTTGAGTGGCGGTCGCGGCTCGATCTCTAAACTCTTCGCGTACAGATAGTTGGTTATCTCGTTGTCATCCTTGCCCGGAAACGGATCTAGGGTCTCTAGGAATGCCTGGAAATGTATACGCTAGGTTAGATGAGTGGCTTAAGAGTGTCTTAAGAGGTTTAGCAAAGTTTGATGAGGGTCTTAAGAGGTTTGGCAAAGTTTGATGAGTGTCTTAAGAGATTTGGCAAAGTTTGATGAGTGTCTTAAGAGGATGGCAAAGTTTGATAAGTTTCTTAAGAGGTTTGGCAAAGTTTGATGAGTGTCTTAAGAGGATGGCAAAGTTTGATAAGTTTCTTAAGAGGTTTGGCAAAGTTTGATGAGTGTCTTAAGAGATTTGGCAAAGTTTGTCGAGTCTCTTAAAGGTCATAATATTGTTTGATGAGTCTCTTAACAGTCTTGAAATATCTTAATGTAATTCAACGAGTCTCCTAAGAGTATTGGCATACGTTGAGTCCCTTAAAAAATCTAAACTTACCCTTGTTCGAGGCTCGACTGTGAGACAATATGGCTGGTTTTGGTACTGCTGTATTTCTCCCGTTATTTCTGCTACTTTGCGACGTTTCGAGAAATTTATTAGTTCCGAGTTGGGTAGGTAGTCTGAAACGATAATTGGGGAATTAGGCTTGTGATATGGCGTCAAGTCAAGTCATGAATACATTGAAAAAATCTTGAATTTTACTACAAATATTCTCACCACAAACTCCTGATTTAAATATCTCCTAGTTTTTTAAAAGTGGTGAATGCATATTACGTAGGTCTTTATTTGAGGGCTTTGTAGTTAATTTTAATGGCGATACGGAGTGTCGCCATTAAAATTAACGCCGGGCCAGCTAGTCAATAACCAGCAATATGTACTTACCTAGGTTCCCCTCTTCAATGTGTAGTATATTCGTCAAGTAAATTCCGAAGAAGGGCACGCAAGGGGGATTTATACTGCGCAGTCTTTCTTGGTATCTCTTGAAATGGTCGCTGTTTAATAATCTGTGGGGAAACATAAATATTGTACTAAGCTACGTTACACAGCGAAATTTAGCCCCGAACTAAGCACTGGGCTTGTACTATGGGTACTAGACAACGGATATACTAGATATTATACGTTTTTTTTTATGATACACAGAACTGTATTGAAATAAGGGCGAAATAAAAAAAATATGAGAAATGCGGGAAGTGTGTACAAGAGAAAGAAGCCTCTTAAATATTTTTCAAACGCAAATCTTAAGAGACAGCCACAAGCCTCTTAAAAGTTTCAACAAATCTTAAGAGACTGCAAAACGCCTCTTAAAAGTTTCAACAAATCTTTAAGAGACTGTCTGACGCCTCTTAAAAGTTTCAACAAATCTTAAGGGACAGCCATAACTCACTTAAAAGTTTCCAACAAACCTTAAGAGACGCCCAAACCCCTCTTAAAACCAGCCACTTACCTAAAATCGTCCAAAGCCTTGGCCAACCGCGGCGGTAAGAGCGCGAAAGTGGCCCTCAGCCGATGCACGGCCGCCGAACCGCAAGCGGCCACCACGCATAGAACTCCGTTCAGATTGTTCAGGTCGCGTAGACATGACGCCACTTCTAGAAGTCTACAGAGGACGCCTACTCTTTCTTCTAGGTTTTCAGATTCTACTATCCATTTTTCCATCCACCGTGTGAACTGTAGGGAATACATTGTTTTTTTTTTAATATGACTACAAATTTTAAAAGGAATAACCCCCTCATAAACGCTGATTAGCAGCTGCATCACTATGTATCGTTTGTCTTTTACTGTGACATGAAGTTTCAAACTTGACGGACAGAGACAAACGTCACATAACTTGTTCATCTGTTAATCATCGTTTGTAAGTAAGAGGGGTTAATCTTTATCATTTACATATAATATTAAACAAGGTCGCTTCCTTGTCTGTATGTGTGATTCTTTGGAAGGTTTATATGTATGCCACATCCCGATATTCCCACGGGATTGTGACTTACGCGGGTAAAACCGTGGGGCGCAGCTATATTATAAACGCCAAAGTTTGCAAGTGTGAATGTATGTATGTGACTTTGTTACTCTTTCACGCAAATACCGCTGAACCGATTGCGGTGAAACGTGGAACGTATACACTTAGAAACCTGGAATAAAATATAGGCTACTTTTTATCCCGATATTCCCGCGGGAACGGGACTTATGCAAGCAGCTAGTAAGAATATAAAACTCACATTAGTGGTATGTTTGATAATCTTCAGCAGGTTGGGACTAGTTTTCTCTTTATTCTTCTTGGTCCACACAGCGCCGACCAATTCTGACGGCTTCACCTGTAACCAAATTTATTTCAATAATTTTATTGTTATTTCTACTACTTAATATTAAAAAAAACTACAGAGATAAGAGTTATGCTAATGTTATAGTGAGCTTTAGTTTCACGAGTGTCTTAAGAGCCACGAGTTTCGTAAGATCCACTGGTCACTTAAGATACACAAGTCTCTAAAGGTCCACTAGTCTCTTACGGATCACAAGTCTCATAAGGTCAACGAGTCTCTTAAGATACACAAGTCTTTTAAGAACCACAGGTTTCTTAAGGACCACTAGTCTCTTACGGACCACAAGTCTCATAAGGTTCACGAGTCTCTTAAGATCCACTAGTCACTTAAGATACACAAGTATCTTAAGAACCACAGGTTTCTTAAGGACTACTAGTCTTAAAATCCAGTCACTAAAGATCCACAAGTCTCTTAAAATCCAAGTGTCTCTTTAGAACCAAGAGTCTCTTAAGAGCCACGAGCTTCTTAAGATCCATTTAAGGATCCTTACCTGTCTGTAGAGCTGGAACTCCAGCAGAGTGAGTTGCCTGGCCAGCTCCAGAGGGTGCAGCGCTAAGGGATGCCAGCTGTGTTTGTCGGGGTCGGCCGTGTGACGTAGGACGGGGGGTGGCGCTCGATCGAACACGTGCGCTACGCCGCTGTCTTCGCTGCTTTGTTGCGACTGGGGAGGGATACGATAAGTTAATATTTGTAGCGGACGCTAGTAGATGGCGTTACTAGTATGAAGTATACTGAATCGCAATATCGACTTTATACGCATTTACGCTCGTTTACAACTACCGACGATACATATCATCGGGCCGCGGTCCACCGGGTGAAACCACCTGCCCGATGGAAGATGTTTTTTTTGAAGGTAAACCCTATTTCGTACCTCAAACTAAATATTATTAAATTACGGAGTATCAACCACATCAAAATCCGTTGCGTGGTTTAAAGATTTAAACAAAAATACAACAGACAGTGGAAAGCAACTTTGTTTTATACTATGGAATAAACTAATGATGAGTAAAATAAGAAAATATTTGTTTGTTTGTTTGTAACGAATAGAATCCATAACTACTCATCCAATTTAAAATAAACTTTCAGCAATACAAAGCTACATCTTCAAGTAGTGAAATTAGGCTAAACAATATTATTTATTTTATGGTAACGCTAGTTTTTGCCCGCGGCTTCGCTCGCGTAAAGAAGTATTATCTTTCACCCCCTATTTTATCCCCTTGGGGGTAGAATTATCAAAATCCTTTCTTAGCGGATGCCTACGTCATAACATCTACCTGCATGCCAAATTTGAGCCAGATCCATCCAGTGGTTTGGGCTGTGCGTTGATGATCACTATGTCAGTCAGTCAGTCAGTCAGTTAGTCATCTTTGAGTAATATATATTTAGACTAGCTGCGCCCCGCGGTTTCACCCGCGCATGTCTCGATCTCGCGTTGTTCGAACACCTACCTACCGCAATGCAATAATCCACCCTTAAACGGTCGCCCATTGAAGTACTGTTTCCGTTTAAGTGTGGATTTTTGCACTGCGGTAGGTAGGTGAAGTAAGTTAAAGTTTGCATTTCATCACTAAGTGACGATTACGATGACGAAGGATGACGATGACGATGGATGACGATGATGATGATGTAACTCTACATCACTTATCCTACCTCTGTGTCGATTTTCGTTCATTGAATAGTTATCACCGTAAGTCCCGATCCTGCGGGATTTTCGGGATCAAAAGTATCCAATGTTACTCTTCATCATTTAAACTATCCCTATGCAAATTTTCATCTAATAAATAGTTATCACCCGCGTAAGTCCCAATCCCGCGGGATTTTCGGGATCAAAAGTATCCTATGTTACTCTCCATCATTTAAACTATCCCTATGCAAATTTTCATCTAATAAATAGTTATTACCCGCGTAAGTCCCGATCCCGCGGGATTTTCGGGATCAAAAGTATCCTATGTTACTCTCCATCATTTAAACTATCCCTATGCAAATTTCCATCCAAATCGGTCGAGCCGTTTGACCGTGAAGAGGGAAGAAACAAAAACAAACAAATAAACAAACAAACAAACAGACTTTCGGATTTATAATATTAGTAGGATTATCGAGGAGTAACATATTCTACGTTTGATCCCGATATTCCCACGGGATCAGGACTTACGGCGGGTGAAACTGCGAGTTGCAGATAGTTATTATTACAGCTATACCGACCTTCCTCTGAACAGTTTTGAGCACACTCTGCACCCACTTCCTCATAGGTTTCCCATCGACTGACTCTAAGAACTCCTTCAGACGCGCCAACAGTTGCGGTTCACGCTCAAAGTCGTAGAAATGTTGGTCAACCCAGTGTCGTATTACGTTGATTACTCTGCAACGAGGAATAAACAAACATTGTACAACATTACGCACAGCGCAATCTAGCCCCAAACTAAGCACTAGGCTTGTACTATGATTACTAGACAAACAGGGGAACATTAAAATAAATAAATATTGCACAAAATTACACACAGCGCAATCTAGCCCCAAACTAAGCACTTGGTGCGTTCTATCGGTACTAGACATAGGATATACTACATGTTATACTTTTTTATTTGTAAATAAATACATACAGATTTCCCATAAAATATTTTATTCAAAGGAAATAAAAGAAATTTAAGGATTTTTATCTTCAAAATGGTTTTAGTAAATACATACCAGACAAGACGCCCAAAACAGATACAAATTTCTATTTTTAAGCATAAATATTTATGCAAAAATGTATAATATGTATGTATTTACAATAAAACGTAAATATAAGTAGTGTATCCGTTGTCTAGTCACCGTAGCACAAAGCTAAGCTTACGATGCCGCTGTGTGTTGGTCACAGAATTTATTTATTTATTAAATATTTATTCTATTGATCTCACTTGATAACGATCAAGTGTGAATTTCGCACACAAAGGGTTCCGCACTATAATCACAATTGGGTACCGATCCCTAAAACTATGACCAGTGGGTCATATCATAACACAATCAGCGCATTAATTTGATCCCCTCTTACAGCCAAATACTGAAATGCGCCTTAAAAATTGAGGGCTAATTAAATAGTTAAGCAGCTTCTAAATTTAAAATTAGTATGGGAATTTTTGAGATGAAGTATGGGAGATATAATAGTATGAGAATTTTTGAATGCTCACCTGAATTTGACCGGTTGTTGGAACTCCTTCCTATACCTCTTCCAATCTTCCCTAGCGGTATTCTTGCTCAGTTTCTCAGCGTCGCTGCTCGCCACGCATTCTATACTTTCAGCTGAAAACGACATGTCTCATGTTTTTTCAAATATTTTAAAATGTTTCATACACTTGGATGACTATTTCTTAATTTATTTATTAACCAGCTGTTACCCGCGACTTCGCGGCTATAGCCAACTTTTTCGTTCATTACTCAGGTTCTACTAATTGGATTTCGATGAAAAGTATACCACGACGTTCCTCGATAATAGAACTGTTCAATATTGAACTAGATTTCAATCAGATTAATAGTTTTTCATTGTAAAAGGAACAAACAGCCAGATATGAATTTAAAAAAAAAATATAATTTTGTTCTACTACTTTTCCTAAGTCCCCTAGACAACGTTTTTTTTTTAAATTTACATCCAAGTACAGACTTTTTGTCCTCTCTTCCTTTATTATAAGTATAGAAGATCCTGCCATAAGGCAGTTAAGTTGTATGTAATAGTGTCGTGTGTGTTGTGCAGCTATTACGGTTTGACCCCCACCAGCAACTTCTACATGTTCCTGTTCTACAACTTCTTCCTGCACTATCTGCCCGCAATGTATATAAATACTTCAAAGGGGATCCAAACCCCGCCCCTTTTGAAATTTGCTGATAACATAACACTTATTTCTTTATAGAAATGCTTTCTATGAATTCGTACCTAACAGGAGTTAAACCTGCATCTTTGGGGACTCGTCCCAACGCCTTTACAAATTCATCATGGATTTCATAATTCGATGACGATGATGATTTAAAAAATGTTCCACGCAAACGGTGGTTGCAGGGCCTAGAACGATGATTCGACCGCCAGTTTGTCACTAAAGATCGTCCGCCATCGGTCGATCCAAAGGTCGATCATACGTAATACTGTACGGAACATGTCAGTGTGTGCATCTGCTGCTGTGTCACCGTGGAACATTGTTTTATCGAATTTAATAGGGAAGTTAGAACTCCATTATATTTATTCCTCGTACATCTATCTAATATAAGTAACTTGTCCTTACCTATAAACTCCTTACCTGTATCAATTTCTAATAAAGAAGAGTTAGGACTAACATCCTTTTTAGCTGTCTTGGTCCTTGGTACTATGCAGCGTGTAATACATAAAAATTATTTAATACTTTTATAATATAATAATTTTTAATACTTTGACATTTTTGATAAATTTGCTAATCTTACAACGCTTTTAAGTTGACCTTTGCTATTAAAGTGACCTTGGCTCAAAATTTAACCCTGACTCAAAAGTGACTTTGGCTCAAAATTTAACCCTGACTCAAAAGTAACCTTGACTCTAAAATTAACCCTGACTCGGAAAGTGACCTTGACTTCTTTATTAGCTGATTTAAATTAGTCCAATGCTCTTACTATCAAACTAGTTCATAACTGACTGTGTTAGAAACATAGCTGTTTGACCACTAGTGATTACCTCATGGTCAATTTAAGTAAGAGCAAAGGTCACTTTAAAGCAAGGGTCAATTTTGAAGCGAGATAAATTTGTCAATACCCAAGTCGAGTAAAAAATGGTTTAACTTGATTTTAGTACAGAAGGTAAATTGCAATGCTCCACGGAGTTTTGTGGCGGTCACCTACTGGAGGAGCGACGACTTGTAGCAATCGCGGGGAGTCGTTAGATGGAGGTAGCTCGCGGTCGCTGTTTGAGCGTCGTATGGAGGAGGATATGTGTGGCAATGGACGGATAAGGGTTGAGATGAAAGATGAAAGGGTTGCGTTACCGAAAAAGTTTGAGAACCGCAGTTTTCAATAGGAATAATTTAAAGGAGAAATCCATCTTCAAAAAAATATATCATGCTCGTTTTTCTTCTTTCATATTTATAGTAAGCTAGCAACGCTCCGCGGTTTTACATCTTGTTCCCACGGGAACAAGTCCCGTTCCCGTGGGAATATCGGGATAAAATGTAGCCTATGTGTTATTCCTGGTATCCAGCTACCTATATTTCAAGTTTCATCGCAATCGGTTCAGTAGTTTTTGCGTGAAACTGTAACAAAGTCACAAACACGCATGGAAACATTCGTGTTTATAAAATTAGTAAGAAGGTAGGTATCATATGTTTTTGTTATTATCCCTTGTTTTTTAATGTGAATAGTTGTTTTTATTTTTTTTTCTCTTGAATCTTTAGTGTTCTTCTGTGTGTTTGTTGCCAATAAATGTTTTCAGAGTTTTAGCGGTAATGCGTTGAGGAGATGTGTTGCTAAATTTTCATTTTTGTGAAACTTAGTTCAAATGCGTGTACATTGTTTAATTTCGGGGGCATATTAATCACTTTAGTTTCGTGAAGGTGTACAAGTGTAAATAAAAGTGAAAATCGGTGCAAAACATGGACTTGAGCTTGGTGTTGTCTCCAAAGCTCCGTGAACAAACATTGTAAAAAATGGCCCCCTTTTTACAATGATTCCGTCTACTTGACTTTAACTATGACGACTTGACTGTTTCGTTCAATGTAAATTACTTGTAAATATTGATATTACTTGACACTGGCAAATGTCCGAATGGAAAAGCCATTTTAAAGAAGAATAAATGTTTTTAATTCTATTCTATATGCCAAAAGCAATAGAATAGAATAGAATAGAAAAAAGTTTATTTGTTGTAAAGTTACACACACATAGTCGTACAAAAACATAAATATCAACCTTAAAATAAAGGTAGGTAACGTTTACGACTAAATACAATATGTGTGTGTTGCAGCAGGACAATGGGCCACGACTCAGTGTATAATTCACTCGTTAGAGCGATACTGATTTTCTGTCATCACCCAAGGGATTGTAGGTTGTGATCAATGGATCACAACAAAATTTAGCATGATCCAACCTAGATATACAAGATGTAACGGGTAAGTCCTTTTAATCCGAAAGGGGGTTGTTCTAGACGTCTAGGCGAACACCTTCTGTTCTACGACTTTTGAAAATTCGAACTTTTTTTTGAAAATTTTGAGATTATGTTTTACTGAAAAAACAGCTGTTTTTGAAAATAAAGCTAATTGAAGGTTTGTTTGTAGTAGACCAAACTAAATGAAAGGACAACATAAGGTCAATAACCTCGAACTCTAAGAAACAGCTGATCTTCAAGTAAACTGTACACTTAAAATTTTCGAAAAGTACTTCGAATTTCCAAAAGTCATAGAACAAAAGTTGTTCGCCTAGACGTCTAGAACGACCCCCTTTCGGATTAAAAGGACTTACCCGTTACATCTTGTATAAAAGATAAATTTCAAGTTATTTGTTTGAACGTCAGCTCACCCTGACTCGGCGGGTCGTAGACCTCCACCGGCTCCGGTATCCGAAGTTTTATATAAAGTAAGTCAGCTCACCCTGCCTCGGCGGGTCGTAGACCTCCCCCGGCTCCGGTATCCGAAGTTTTATATAAAGTAAGTCAGCTCACCCTGCCTCGGCGGGTCGTAGACCTCCCCCGGCTCCGGTATCCGAAGTTTTATATAAAGTAAGTCAGCTCACCCTGCCTCGGCGGGTCGTAGACCTCCCCCGGCTCCGGTATCCGAAGTTTTATATAAAGTAAGTCAGCTCACCCTGCCTCGGCGGGTCGTAGACCTCCCCCGGCTCCGGTATCCGAAGTTTTATATAAAGTAAGTCAGCTCACCCTGCCTCGGCGGGTCGTAGACCTCCCCCGGCTCCGGTATCCGAAGTTTTATATAAAGTAAGTCAGCTCACCCTGCCTCGGCGGGTCGTAGACCTCCCCCGGCTCCGGTATCCGAAGTTTTATATAAAGTAAGTCAGCTCACCCTGCCTCGGCGGGTCGTAGACCTCCCCCGGCTCCGGTATCCGAAGTTTTATATAAAGTAAGTCAGCTCACCCTGCCTCGGCGGGTCGTAGACCTCCCCCGGCTCCGGTATCCGAAGTTTTATATAAAGTAAGTCAGCTCACCCTGCCTCGGCGGGTCGTAGACCTCCCCCGGCTCCGGTATCCGAAGTTTTATATAAAGTAAGTCAGCTCACCCTGCCTCGGCGGGTCGTAGACCTCCCCCGGCTCCGGTATCCGAAGTTTTATATAAAGTAAGTCAGCTCACCCTGCCTCGGCGGGTCGTAGACCTCCCCCGGCTCCGGTATCCGAAGTTTTATATAAAGTAAGTCAGCTCACCCTGCCTCGGCGGGTCGTAGACCTCCCCCGGCTCCGGTATCCGAAGTTTTATATAAAGTAAGTCAGCTCACCCTGCCTCGGCGGGTCGTAGACCTCCCCCGGCTCCGGTATCCGGAACCGCTCGACGAGCAGCTCCAGCAAGTCGCTCGGCGAGCAGAACGAGCGGTACGTCGTGAGGAACGTGCGGACCAGGTTGAGGTCCGCATAGATGTGGTACGTCAGTCGCTCCACCAGCTTCAGGAGCGTCGCTCCCTGGAACCAGATACATATTTAACACATAATGTTCTTCGAAAACCGGTCAAGTGCGAGTCGAATTCGCGCACGAAGGGTTCCGTGCTTTTGTCACAATTTGGTACCGAGCCCTGAAATAAACATTTCAGGGCGAACTTCGTGAACGCAACTTACGTTAATATATCACTAGATGGCGTTTATATTTGACACGATATTGTAAGGGTACGGAACCCTAATAATATCGTGTCATTTGGTTTCCGTCTAGCCATCAAATACTACCTGCCAAAGCTCCTTCTATAGGTTCCCGGGTTTTAATCGGGTTTTATTTAATAAGGGCATTATTAATGACCGAGCTTGCGTTAACTTTACAGTTAGCTCTTTCAAGGTTGACAAACCCAAGTACATAAAACGCTAGAGAAACCCAGTGAATATTGTGTTTTATTATCTGAGTAAGGTGAAATGTCTGAGTGAAAATGAAATATTTCAGTCAAGGTCATATGTATTACTGAGTCAAGGTCAAAGGTTACCTTAATGAGCGGCACGCTGTGTGAGTTATGCTCCTCTAACACCAAGTTGGAAGGTGAGTCGGGAACCGCGAACCGGTATAACGACGCCGGCGGTAGTTGCAGGGGATGACGCTTTTCTAGGTCTAGGAGGATGCTGGAATAAAAAATATATATTTATGGTACATTATTTATATGTTGAGAAAAAAAAATATCAGTTTAGTAATGACCTATTTAAAGTGCTTAAGCCTGCACGTGCGTTCATCAATTTTTTTTAAAGGAATAATACATTTACAAAAAGCAACGCATGGCAGACACTGGACTGGATTCGAACCATGCTCATTTTCTCAGTCCGGGAGTATAAATTAAACAATTTGTCTGCCTGTGTTGGTGACTTACACCATGAATTTTTGAATCTGTATTTACCATGTACAAGAAGTTAAGTGGTTATTAATTTAGCGTGTCTTTGGAACGCGACCTCCAATAAATAGAAGACACAAGAAACTCATGAGTTTATTTTTTTAATATGTATGTATCATCGCCTTGGCCCAACTTCAATAGTGACCTTTTAACGAATATTAATTACATTCCAAAGCTCAACTCACCTGTCTAAACTCCGATCGAGCATAGATTTAGTATTCAACATGACGAGGTCACACAGCCAGTTCCGTTTGTCTGTGCAGGAGCCGCAGGCCAGCGTCACGGACGTGCCGAGCCGCGGTTGCAGGTCGATCACGTGACGCCATTCTAGAGGGCAAGGGTCAAGGTCAATGGTTGGCGCGGGTCAAGGTCAATTATCAGCGAGGACATAAATAAGTGGCAATTATGGTAATACAGATACCAAGAATTGAATTGAGAAACTCAAACTTCTGTCCGGGATTAGATTTACATTCATTTGACTAAAGTTCGAATCTATTAAAAAATATTTTTCATACGATCGTTTTGATTGAATCTAGTGTGTCTTCGAAACGAGACATTAGAAAAGAAATTCATACAAGCCAAATAATTATGAGATTTATAAAATACATAACATGAAATTCAGTTACCCAGAATTAGAAAAAAAAAACCTTTATACAGTGTGATGCGAAAGCATCTAAGTGGTGTATAGGTATTATTTTTGTTAAATTCTCTGTTATTGTTACCGTTTGCTTTCCGAATAAATTAAAATTAAAATTAAATTAAATTAAATTAAATTTTGGGGACGGTAGTATAAGAATGGAGGATGTCCTAGACGTGTTGGCTAACAACGTTTTGCAGACGACTTTTAACACATAATTATTTATATTTTTCGGAATTTATTATCAGCTCATATTAACGCTTTCGAAACAGCCTGTACAGGTTAAACAATATATTCGTGATTTTTCTTATTTCTAACTCACCATCAGTATCCGGTCTATCAACGACTTCCAGCTTTCTAATATGTAACTTTTCTTTCAATTTCAATTGTTGAGTTCCACTTGAGCCCAAACCGCTACTACTGTTCACACCACCCACCTGTAAGTCAAGGTCAATTTGGGGGGTCAAAGTCAACTGATGGTTTAATTTTATTACGAAATTAGACCTTGGTACAGAACAAAAAAATATTATACACAATTTATAAGCTTGCGCATTTAGAAATTCAAATTAAATTAAGGAAAATTAAAAAAAATATTGTTAACACTCCCGCGTAATTTTAAGTTCCGATTCCGCGGGAATACCGGGACAAAAAGTAGCCTGTGTTATTCTGAGTCTCTATCAATCTATATTCTAAATTTCATCGCAATTAGTTCAGTTTTTTTTTTTGCGCGATTAAGTAACAAAAACACACACATACGTACAGACTCACAAACTTACAACTTTATACTATTATAACAATTTCTTCGATGGTTTCGGCGCTTTTGCATAATAAAACACTTTATTTACCGGGTTTAAACGCGTTTTATTCATGATTTTTAACAGACCGAGCTTTCGTCCGTTCGTACGTTCTTTAGATGTTTCGATGTTCTGTTTAAAATGTTAAAATAGACGAATTACATCTCAATCACCCTAGAAAAAGCCAACTGTAAAGTTGGCGAAAGCTCAGTCGGTTGAAAATCATGAATAAAACGCGATTAAACCCGGTAAATAAAGTGTTTTTTTTATACTACTAGTCGGATGTTAAGGTATAAAATGTCATCTCACCAAGCTAGTGACCGGTTTGCAGAGCAACAGAAGTCCGTCAAACAAATACGCTCTTCGTTCTGCTATCCGCTTTCCGGGGCCGATCTTTGACAGTGTGTCCTCTGAAAGGTTAAAGGTCAATTTAAGTAGGGGTTAAGGTCAATTTAAGCAGGGGTTAAGGTCAATTTTTATAGAGTTAAAAGGTCCACTTTTGAAAATTACACGAATTCTGTTCATTATTATTAATTATTAGATTTGGGTCTAGATTTTTTTAAGTTTAGTAAAAAAGTAAAAATTACTTTGACGTTTCGGCAAACGGATTACACCGGCCTTATAGAGAAACGTAATTTTTTGTTATCCTACCGCCTGTACTTAACCTATATTATAATGAATATATGATATGATTTGATTTTTTTTTGTCTTCCCGGGACCACGGCCACGAAATGAATATTTACACCGACTTACCCCTAATAAACTCGTTACAGCAATGAGCGACGTCTCTCGGGTCCCAGTTGTCCACAGACTTGGCGAGTTCATTGCATTTCTCTATAGCGAGCTGGCGACGGGCGCGGGATGCCATGCGGAGGGTTGATTCGCTGGAATAAACAATAATAATAAAATTGTAGTTCGCCCCGAACTAAGACCTCACGACCCCCTATCTCTTCAACCCCCCTACCGATCCGGCTCATCTTCGAACTCATAAATTCTACGTGCATACTAAAGTTCATGAAGATCAAAGCAACGATACTCAAGTTATCGTCGAACAAACATACAAAGTTACAAAGATACAAGCGCCAGGCCCGTCTACACTGGACCTCACTCGCTTCGCTCGTTCGGTCAATTAGAATAACGGAACTGTATTAACTTACATTTTTGGTCCATTTCCTAGAGCTTTGATTAGTAACTTCTTTATCGGATGTAGATTGCATTCCACCTGTGGATAATTAATAACATTATTTTACACTAGCTTTTTTTATTATTAATAGGTAAGCGTTTGACCACTATCTCACCTGATGGAAAGCGACGATGTGGTCTATCTAAGATGTGTTTTGTTGAAAACGATTTGTTGGTAATATTCCAAAATAAACAAAACAAAAAGAGAAATGAACACATATTCGACCATTACAACTCGAATCTGCAAATTACTTACAAAAGGTACCTACTGTTTTACAAACAATAACTTAAACAATGCACCGTGTAAAACAACTTAAAACTGTTTGACTATCCAAGGTGTAACGCGGATAGTTGTTAACCAAGACACCTAGAACCACCCCCTTTGGGCTTAAACGGGTATCCCTCGTTACATCTTGTGTAAGGTCAAAGTTTACAAGGTGTAAGGTCAAGGTCAACAAGGGTCAAAGGTCAACAACGGCCGAAAGTCAACTAGGCCCAAAGGTCGATTCGGGACAAAGGTCAACAAAGGTGTAAAGTCACCTGTTTAAAGCTCTCCCTGTCGTCAGTGTTGTGTGCTATCTGCAGCAAGGCCAACACGTAGTTGTGGTATAGAAACACGTGAGCTATCGGCGATAGAAGGAGCTTTGGCAGGTAGTATTTGATGGCGAGACGGAAGCCGTGCCCGGCCGTGTCTAGACGTTCGGATATCTGTGGACAAAACGATACGATATCTTACTAATATTATAACGCGAAAGTTTATATGCATGTATGCATGCATGAATGTGTGTATGTATGTAAGTAGTATATCCGTTGTCTAGTCACCGTAACACAAGCTTAGCAGCTTACCATGGGGCTAGATGGCGCTGTGTATTGGTCACAGACATTTATTTATTTACTAGCTGCCTCCCGCGTTTTCACCCGCGAAAGTGAAAAACGCGTTAATACAGGCGCGGGCGGCCGAGTGGTTCTCGAGCGGTTGCACTTTTTCGTTCATTACTCGGGTTCTACTAATTGGATTTCGATGTAAAGTATACCACAAAGTTCCTCGAAAATAGAACTATCCAATATTGAAAACCAAATTTCAATCGCATTAGTAGTTTTAAATTGGAACAAACAGAGAAACAGACAGACAGACATGAATTTCAAAAATTATATAATTTTGTTCTACTTTTCCAGATACAAATATTTATTTTTAAGCATAATTATTTGCATCCGGCGGGAATCGAACCCGCAGCTTTCTGCGTTGCAGTCAACCGTTCGCCCGACGCGCCACAGAGGTCGTCAACAATAAATATTCCTCACCCCTGGATCGTCCACGACCCTCTGCAATGCTTCCCGAGACTCTTTCCTGGTCACGATGTTCGCGTACCGGACGTAAGCTCGAAACTCTTCGACCTCCGCCAATTCTGTAACGTAACGTAAGTAATTGAAGGGTGGGGTCACGGATTAAAAAAAATATAGAAAACACGGTCATTAATTGGCACCAAACACACAGAAAAACACGACTCAAAATATAAATAATTAATGATTTCGGTTTTTTTAACATTGAGTTTTCCTTAGAAATGTTTTTTAAAGCAAAAATTCATCTTCAAAAATTCACTTGCGGCGAGATTTGAACTCGCGTCCCTGGATCAGTACCTCAGTGCTTAAACCGCTCGGCCACGCAAGTTCCCATCTCGAGCAGCGAATTTAAGAATATGAATATTTCCCTGTCTACTATTTTTTCGATTGAGTCGACATCTACAGGATCACTTTCCAGTTCAAGGGGTTTCGGTCAAGTTTCGAGGGGTTGAGGCACTGGGGTACTGATCCAGGGACGCGAGTTCAAATCCCGTCTACACTTGACCTCAATAAGATCAAATCGTGTGATGATCGTAACATGATCGATACGTCGAGACAAGAGAATTTAAAATAATAGTACGCGAATAAGACCCGGGAAAAATAATTATGGCGTTAATTACCTTCGAAACAGCTCCCAATGTACGGTGTCGGCGAATCCTGAGACATTTCTATCGCATCCTCCAAGTTGCCGAGGAGAGTAACAGTCAGTTCATAGATGTCCACTATGTTGCCGAAAACTATAGATATAGTCTGTGGACAAACAGAAACACAGAATTAAGGAAACAGCCGGGAGATTTAGCAGGAACGCGTCGAGGAGATGTGTTGCTAAATTTTCATTTTTATAAAACCTAGTTAAAAAGCGTGTGAATTGTTTTAATTTCGCGGGCATATTAATCAATTTAGTTTCGTGAAGGCGTACAAGTGTAAATGAAAGTGAAAATCAGAGCAAAACATGGACATTAGCGTTGTCTCCAAAGCTCCGTGAACAATCTTTGTAAATGGCCGCCGTGTTTACAAATGATTCCCTAGACTTGACTTTAACTATGACGACTTGACTGTTTCGATGCAAATAACTTGCATAATATATTAATAATACTTGACACTGGCTAATTTCCTAATGGCCATAATCGGTTCACAACCGATTAGAAATAATAAAGGAACAGCCTTTCTTTAGATTTCGAGTCTCTTTTAAATGGTAAGCTTTTGACCACTTTCTCAGCTGATAGAAATGTGGTCTAAGATGTTACATGCTCACCTAGGAGATACCTGTTCACTCGTAACTTGAAGACCCCCAAGTTATATACATCCGGAAAGACATACTCAGGCAACCGATTCCATTCCCTCGCAGTACGAATAAAGAATGACGATGCGAAACGCTTGGTTCTGGTGACGGGTATTTCTACCATGAACCGGTGCTGGTTATCAGATAACAACCGGGACCAACTGCTTAACGTTATTTCCGAAGCATGAAGGAGCTCGAGAAAATTATTTTTGCTACACAAATTATTGGTCACCCATCCAAGTAAAGAACGCGTTAAGCGTAGCTAACCCGCAATAATAGGGTCCCGTTTTCCCCATTAATCCCCAAACCCTAAATCCCCATTAATCCCCAAACCCTAAATCCCCATTAATCCCCAAACCCTAAATCCCCATTAATTACCAAACCCTAAAAAAGCTGAAAGATACCACCAACCACAGACAGACAGCCGGACAAAAAAACACAGTAGTCTAATGACAAACAAGCTAAGTAATATTATATTGACGGCCTCTGTGGCTCGTCCGTCGGTAGAAAGGCAGCGGTTTCGATTCCCGCCGTGTGCCTTAAAAATAAATATTTGCATCTGGTCTGGGTGTCTTTCTATGTATATTAAGGAAGTATTTAAAAGAAAAAAAATAGTATATAAAAATAGTTGTCTAGTACCCATAGTACAAGCCTAATGCTTAGTTTGGGGCTAGATTGCGCTGTGTAATGTCGTGCAATATTGATTTTAAAAAACTCACCCGCGGGTCATTCAATATTTTTTCTAATTCTTCTTTAAACACTCTGATGATTAAATTCAGTTCCCTTAGAAAGCTCTTTTCATCTGAAAATAAAAAAGAAATATTTTATGTAAACTATATAACGTCATGTTGTAAAATAAGATATGCGTTTTTTTTAAATTCCTTTAGTATTCCAAAAAACTCCAACATGAACTATACTTGTTATGTTTTTATTGCTCATTATCAAAAATTTCAGCCTTTCTATGCCCCCAGGCCCCAGCCTTTCTATGTCCCCAGGCCAAAGCTTTTCTATGCCCCCAGGCCCAGCCTTTCTATGTCCCCAGTCCCCAGGCCCCAGCCTGTCTATGTCCCCAGGCCCCAGGCTTTCTATGTCCCCAGGCCTCAGTCTTACTATGTCCCCAGGCCCCAGTCTTACTATATCTCCAAGCCCCAGCCTTTCTATGTCCCCACGTCCCAGTCTTTCTATGTCCTCTGGCCCCAACCTTTCTATGTCCCTACGTCCCAGTCTTTCTATGCCCACAGGCCCCAGCCTTTCTATGTCCCCAGGCCCCAGCCTTTCTATGTCTCCAGACCCAACCTTACTAAGCCCCCAGGCCCCAGCCTTTCTATGTTCCCAGGCCCAAGCCTCCCCAAAAACCCCTAAACTCACCAGACAGCAAGTCTCGCACTAATTCCGCATAAGACAGCGAAGCGCGGCGCCCTCTGCGCTCCGGTATAGGCGGTTCCGTCGGCGGGTCTGATTCTTGATAGAACATGTCCATTAGCACCTGCGGGGAATGACATAGCATAATCCTTACTAATCTACTAATATTATAAATGTGAAAGTTTGTATGTGCACTTACAGTGTGTATGTGAGTTTGTTACTCTTTCACGCAAAAACAACTAAACCGATTGCGATGAAACTTGAAATATAGTTAGCTGGATACCGGGAATAACACATAGGCTACTTTTTATCCCGAGATTCCCGCGGGAACGGGTCTTACGAGAGTGAACCCGCTGGGCGCAGCTAGTATTATATAAATGCGAAAGTAAGTCTGTCTGTCTGTTACGCCATCGCGTCTAAACCGCTGAACCGATTGCGATGAAATTTGGAATCTAAGATTGACTTGCGCTGCTATACTTAGCCCTAACTAACTAACTAACTCTGGATAAAGATAAAGATATTTATTCGCATAAAGTATAGTACAAATGGTCTTAAATTACATAAAGTTTCACATACTTTGCCGTCACATGGCATGCAATTTTCTCTTATAAAAACTAATATTAAACTAAGAGTTCGCCCCGAACTGAGACCTCACGACCCCCTATCTCCCCAAGCCCCCTACCGATCCAGCTCATCTTCAAACTCATAAATTCTACTGACCTAAACTACGCGCATACCAAAATTCATGAAGATCGGAGCTACGATACTCAAGTTATCGTCGAACAAACATACAAAGATACAAAGTTACAAAGATACAAGCGCCAGGCCCGTCTACACTGGACCTCACTCGCTTCGCTCGTTCGGTCAATTAGCACCCACCGCTGTCAGTTGCTATTTGCTGTCAAAAAGCATATTTTGTATTGTACATTGCTGTTTGAAGTAATCACCGGTAACAACCACGTTATGCCAAAGCAGCAATGTACTGCAACTTAGCCACTAGTAACGGTGGATGCTAATTACTGAACTGCTAGTAGTTATCTAACCTTATCAGCACACATGGCAGTCTTGATATCTCTCGAGGTGATGGTCTCCAGCCCGGACTTCTGACTGATCTTGTTCACGAAGTTCCCCGCTAACTTCAAGATGTCTGAGCTTATGTACTCGAGTATTGCTGTCATGAACACTGACACCGACGAGTCGATCTTGTACATTAGTACTTCCTGCGAATATAGGAAAACATTTGTTAATAAAACACAATATTTATTTAAGGAAAATTCACAACTATAAAACAAAGTAAATATATATACAAGGTGTAACGGGTAAGCCCTTTTAATCCGAAAAGGAAATGTTCTAGACGCCTAGGTGAAAAGGTGTTCGCCTAGACGTCTAGAGCAACCCCCTTCCGGATGAAAAGGGCATACCTGTTACAAATTTTATACCTAACACACAGCCAATTACGAACATTCACAAATAGAAACAGCGGGGTACCGTGTTTTACTCGCGTTTCATTTAATAACCGCACTATTACTGAGCAAGACCGAGCTTTCGCTAGCTTTACAGTTAGATTTTTCAAGGTAGACTGAGATGTGATTCGTCTATTTTGACATTCTAAAATGTTACTAAAGTTACTGTTAAAATAGACGAATTACATCTCAAGTCAACCTTGAAAAAGCTAACTGTTAAGTTAGCGAAAGCTCGGTCTCGGAAAACCTTAGACAAAATTACATTTGTAAATTTCAGAAGAAAACAAATTGGGCAAGTGCGTGCCTTGTTGGGCCGCGAGTAGTGTAGGGCTTCATTCATAGTTTCCAATAACAGGAATTGTAATCTGGAATAGTCTTTACAACGAACACCTACCTACTATGTAATATTCAACGGAATTTGTTCGAAATTTTACTTTCATTTCTTTCAATTACTTGTGTACTTGAAAAGACATTCAAACCATCCATCCACCGCCCTCCATTGATCCTATATGATATGCAAGATGTAACGGACATGCCCTTTTAAGCCGAAAGGAGGTTGTTCTAGACATCTAGGCGAACAACTTTTGTTCTACGACTTTTGAAAATTCTAAATTTTTTTGAAAATATTGAGGTTATGATTCACTGAAAAAACAGCTGATTTTCAAGTAAACTTTAAACTTAAAATTTTCGAAAACTACTTCGAATTTCCAAAAGTTGTTCGCCTAGACGTCTAGAACAACCCCCTTTCGGCTCAAAAGGGCTTACCCGTTACACCTTGTATAGTTACCTTCTGCAGCAAGTAATGTATCTTGTCCAATGGCAAGGTGGATCGCCTGCGTCGCTGTGCTGCGAGATCCCTCGCGTCTGCCAGCGCCCATTCGTCGAGCGGAGTGGGGAATGTCCGCGCCACTCGCTCCTCCACATCCTGAGAGATACATACATAGATACATTTGTATTGACTTGACTATTGTTTTGACGACCTCTGTGGCGCGTCGGGCGAACGCTTGGCTGCAATGCAGAAGGTTGCGGGTTCGATTCCCACTGAGTGCAAATATTTATGCTTAAAAATAAATATTTGTATCTGGTCCGGGCGTATTTATATGTATAATATGTATGTATTTACAAAAGAAAAATAAAATATAAGTAGTATATCCGTTGTCTAGCCACCGTAACACAAGCTTAGCAGCTTACCATGGGGCTAGATGGCGCTGTGTGTTGGTCACAGAATTTATTTATTTATTGTATCTGTAGCTGTAGCTGTTACACATAGATAAATACATATATTTGTTTATTGCTGTTACCCGCGACTTCGTCTGTGTGAAATAGTGCATAGCCGACTTTTTCGTTGATTACTCGGGCTCTACTAATTGGATTTGGATGTAAAGTATAACACGAGGTTCCTCGAAAATAGAACTATACAATATTGTAAACCAGATTTCAATCCTATTAGTAATTTTTAATTGTATAAGGAACAAACAGACAGACAGATATGAATTTAAAAAATTATTTGTTCTACTACTTTTCCTAAGTCCCCTAGACAACTTTTTTTTTTAAATTTACCTCCAGGTACAGACTTTTTTAACCGACTTCAAAAAAGGAGGAGGAATTCGTCGGGCAGTTTTACTGGCTGTATGGTTCCATATTGTACTTAGTTTGGCTGCCCGACTTCAGATGATAAAAACAGATTAATTAGTCGGTGGCGTTGTATGTAGAGGTTATATTGGTCTTTTCTTTATCAATTAGTTTTTGGTTGTTTTTAAATTATTTTTTGTCCTTTTTTTAAGTCGGTTTTTTAATTTTTAAATTATTTTTTTATGTCCTCTCTTCCTTTATTATAAGTACTTATAGATAGTTAGAAGATAGATAGAATAGATAATTACTGCATAGAAAAATAAATTACACAACATTACACACAGCGCAATGTAGCCCCAAACTAAGCCCTAGGCTTGTACTGTGGGTACTAGACAATGGATACACACTATACAAGATGTAACGGGTAAGCCCTTTTAATCCGAAAGAGGGGTTGTTCTAGACGTTTAGGCGAACAACTTTTGTTCTACGACTTTTGAAAATTCGAAGTACTTTTCGAAAAATTTAGGTGTAAAGTTTACTTGAAAATCAGCTGTTTCTTAGAGTTCGAGATCATTGACCTTATGTTGTTCTTTCATTTAGTTTGGTCTACTACAATCAAACCTTCAATTACCTTTATTTTCAAAAACAGCTGTTTTTCCAGTGAAACATAATCTCAAAATTTTCGAATTTTCAAAAGTCGTAAAACAAAAGGTGTTCACATACGCCTAGACGTCTAGAACAACCCCCTTTCGGATTAAAAAGGCTTACCTGTTACATCTTGTATAGTATATATACTTTTTTGTTACATACATACATAGTTATGATACATAGAAAGACACACAGACTGAAATACTTTTTTTTTGCATTAACTGTGGGTACATAATAGGATGGTGTTCAATTTCATGCAAATTCGCAAGAATGCATCATAATTTAAAAAATAAAATAAATTTCTTCTATGGTTTTCGCGATTTTGCATAATAAAACACTTTATTTATCCGGTTTTATCGCGTTTTTATTCATCAGATAAAATAAAAATAAAATGACACTAAGTGCCGATTTTTTATTCTACATATAAAAGATATCTGTCGAATAAGTTCGAACTCAACCAAATTTAACAGCCTTCACATTTTGATTCTTTTTAATATCATAGTGACGTTTTTTATTCGGTGGTGTTACGTTTTATTTCTCAGATATCTCTATCTAGGGATTTGAAAAATCAGCCCTTAGATAAATTTGATAAACATACAATGTACAATGTGTGAAAATTATAAAATTCAAACTCTACAAAATTATTAAATTCAATTTCTATACTCTTTTCTGTATTCATACTCAAATCTGTATCATTATTCAATTTTATATTCACCTGCACAGTGAGCGGAGAGGGCGCGGCGCACAGCATGGCCAGCAGTCGGAGACATAATGACTCCACATACTCGAGGGCACTTTCTTCTGCGTTTAGCGTAGGATGAACTTGTTCTAACACCTGGAACATAAGATTGGTGTTTGTTCACCGACTGCTTGAAGATGGTTTGACCAATAGAAATGGTTCTTTTTAAAATGGAAAGGTGAGAACCCTTAGGTAGATCCATAAAAAAATGGTGAGGATCTGATGGGGATTTTCGAAACGAGGACTGGGAATGCTCCTCAAAATGCTGTATTCATTTCGATTGTTCATCAATTACTTAAAATTGTCTTCACCGATTGAGATGGTTCTTTTTTTAATAGAAAAGTGGAAGCTTCAAGGTGATCCAATAAAAGTTTGGTGAGGATCTGATGAGTATCTTTTTCTTGATGATGGACAGGATAGCATCTCAGAATACAATAAATTACTCATTTACCCGACTTCAGATGACAAAACAGATGAGTCGGTGGCACTGTATGTAGAGGTTATTTTGTTCCTTTTTTTTAAGTTGGTGTTTAAATTTTGAAATTATTTTTTTTATGTTTCTCCTCAAAAATGTAGCTTTCTATTTGGTGAAGTCGGTCCAGTAGTTTTGAAGCTAATTCTTTACAAACAACAAATAAACTCTTTATACCTAATATTAGTATAGAAGTGTACATTTAAGACTGATTCCATTGAGAGATTACTTCTCAAATATATGACATAGATGAGTCATACATGAGTCAGGTTTCTACTGTTATTAATAAGAGCAAGGGCCTCCTTTAAGGCTACATCTGTATAGGCAGGAGGCTGGTTTAGCACCTAGAGGCTAGCGACTCACCTAACTAAAACAAATGGTCTGTAAAATACATGACCGGCCCCACTGAGTGCTTGGCGCCTAGCTGTGTATCTAGGTATATCTATTTAGAATGCAAGCCACTAGGTGCTAGGCGGTACACAGGCTGCCTGCCTGTGCAGACATAGCCTTAGAGGAGTTTAGCAGTGAGATGCTTAGGGAGCCTCTTCCGAATTCGTGAATGGCACAGCCTAACCTGCTAATATTAGACAGCTGAGAGTGTTCTTTATATGATGTAGGCATCTGATAAGAAATGGTTTTTCAAAGTGCCCAAAGTGAAATTAAGTGGGTGAAACCGTAAAACTAGTATCTGTTAGACAGCACAATCCATTGTTGTATGAACCTTGAAATGACCTGTTGTTCATGAGAATGAGGCTTACAAAATGATGTTGCAATATTGAGTTGTCTAACATTAATCTATTTCAATAGTTTCAGCATAACCCTTCGTTGTGTCACATAGTTGTGTAAAAACAAACTTGTTTTTGAGTAAGTTAGTATTTTAGGGTCTTAAAGTTAAAGCTTTTACAGTATTACCATTACTAAGCCAATTATCATGACTTAAAGTCATGGGTTTCCTTACAATGCTTTCCTTCATGAGAGTGATTTGATAGTGCACATAAAGTCATAAACTTTACTCAATGAAAAATACAGCAGTGTGAGGCTGACTGGTCTTATGACTACAAAATATATAAATTTTAAAAAACTTTGGTTTGCTCTATGGTGAATTGAAATTACACTGTTTTTTTTTTATTCGCATTGCTTTTATTATTAATGCAATTTTCAACACCTGGCATCTGAGGTCTCTATTCAAATCTCTTGCTCACAATGTAGGTAAGTAATAATGTTATAGTGAAATTTTCTCAAGAGAATTAAAATATAAATAAATAAATAAATAAATAAATCCTCTGACGAACACACAGCGCCATCTAGCCCCGTGGTAAGCTGCTAAGCTTGTGTTACGGTGGCTAGACAACGGATATACTACTTATATTTATTTTTCTTTTGTAAATACATACATATTATACATAGAAAAACGCCCAGACCAGATACAAATATTTATTTTTAAGCATAAATATTTGCACCCAGCGGGAATCGAACCCGCAACCTTCTGTATTGCAGCCAAGCGTTCGCCCGACGCGCCACAGAGGTCGTCTGTATATATATAGGTATATACTGTAAACTATTCCTTTACGTTACATGTTTACACCGTACTTTAACTCGTAAAAATCAAATTGAATTATCTAACTTGAAGTAGATTTTGGTCTCAGTACTTATAATTTATATTTTCGAAAAGTTTCATTATAAAATACTTTTCTTTTTAAAGGAAAATCAATCGAACTAAGCATTAATTACGATCTAAATATCAATTACACGTAAATAATCATTGTTTTCAAAACTTCAGTGGACGAGAGTACAAAATAAATCAATGAAGTCTTTGACCAAAGTTTTGTTTTTTACACACCTTTTTCAAGGGGTTTACGAAGAGCCCCTTCCATTTTTCTAGGTTCTCCGGGTCCTGGAAGTCGTACCCTCGCGTCTCCTCGACCGTCGGTAGCATTTTAACACCAAACACTTAAGGAAAACCATGTAAACACCTTACTGATATCACTTGAAAAACATAAAACTTTCGACGCGTTTTTATTAAGTAACCGCACTACATTGACGCGATTTATTCATTAGAACAGTTCATAAATAAATATCTTAGTTTAATAAATGCGTTTGTGAACTTTACGAAATCGTGAGAATGAAATTTATTTCAAAATTATTTTCTCTAGTACATTTGGTCGGCTAAGCGACGCCATTTTTCAATTTTTTGTCTTTGATCTTTCGAATCGACAGCTAGAATCCGTCAAATTAAGGTCATTACGAAGAGTCTTGGCGGGAACTCGTTGAGGAGATGTGGTGCTAAATTTTCATTTTTGTGAAACCTAGTTCATATGCGTGCAAATTGTTTAATTTCGGGGGCATATTAATCAATTTAGTTTCGTGAAGGTGTACATGTGGAATGAAAGTGAAAATCGGTGCAAAACATTGACTTAGTGTTGTCTCCAAGGCTCCGTGAAGATTGTTTGTAAATGGCCGCCGTGTTTACAAATGATTCCCTAGACTTGACTTTAACTATGACGACTTGACTGTTTCGATGCAAATAACTTGCATAATATATTGAAATACATGACACTGGCTAATTTCCTAATGGCCATAATCGGTTCACAACCGATAAGAAATAAAGGTCATTACGGTTCGTCCACACCGTCAAGCTACGAATAAACTTCCATCGATTCATGATGTTATTTACCGGTTTTTGCTTTTTGAACGAAAACACCAGTGTTAAAATGAATTACATGTCAATGTCAATTTGACGTTAATTTTTCAGCGAATATCGGACGATTTTTTGCACCAGTAAACAAAAAACACTTTCTAACTTTTTACATTGGTTTACTATTCCTATAAGAATCATGTTTAGATTAATATTAAGTTTAATAATCTTGGAACAAGTGTACAGTGAGAAAACAACTTTAGATGCCAGGAAAACGTTTAATTACGATGTGTAAGTTGCTCTTCCAAAACTTCACTTCTGTTTATGTTTATGAACTACGTATTTACAAAGAAAATACAGCCAAATATGTAAGAAAACTCCAATTTAGGTTGTATAAATATCTAATTAAAAGCAGTGTCTGCGCTATATCAACTAAAAAAGGACTTAGCCGCTCTGTGACTCAGCTTCGCGTGCCCCTTTTAGATAATAGACGACTAGGGAATTCCCCCATTCTCTGTTTATTATTTACTTACTAACAGCCTGCTTAAGTCCTGATCTCGCGGAATTATCGGTAGAAAGCCTTTGTGTTAAACCAGACAGGTCCCCAGATATTTGCTGGAGTTCTTTCTGGGTAGTGTGATTAGTCTATAATATTTTATTTATTTTATTTTATTAATTTAACTAATATTATAAAGAGGAAAGATTTGTTTGAATGTCTGTTTGTAACAAATAGGGTCTGAAACTACAGGACTGATTAAAAAAAAACACTAATGGAAAGCAAAAATAGCCTACATTATTGAGTGAGACATAGGCTACTTTTGATCCCATTCCCACGGCATCGGGACTAACGCAGGTGAAACCGCAGGGCACTGCTGGTAGAATTAGATTCTTTGCTTTCATGCCACATTCAAGATATCTTTAAAATGACTCATTTCTAAAACCAGTATTCAGATAAAAATCATGAAAAATGATAAATGAATCAAATGAATGATTTTGTGTATATTTTCAGATATAAATATGATACGAAAATATCTGTTGTAGTGAATAATGAAACCGAACAAATTTTAGATTTCAAAGAGGTAAGTCTACTGAAGATATACCATACAGCCTCATCATCTTTGATCAATTCTGTGATGATTCTACATTATTTTTTTAAAACACTATGATGACTGTTTGACCTTAATTTCATCTGATGGTAAGTTATGATAAGGTCTAAGATGTGACACACTCATCTAGTAGAAGGAGAATTGAGTTTTGGTTATCATCCAGAGTTTTCAAACTGAAATCCAAAACAAAATGTATTAAGTGATTGTTTTGAATTGTTAGCAAACTGCCGTCTTTCGATACATTAATTTGGATGACAAGAAGACACAAGAAACTCACGAGTTTTTTTTTGCAGTTATCATGTAATTCACATAAAAAGTTACAGGTTAAAGTTTTAACTGTGTGTTTCCGCAATTAGCCCTACTATTGGGCCTTTGTGCGTGATTTTAAGCCTTTGGTTTACTCACGATGTTTTCCTTCACCGTAAGAGCGCACATAACTTTTTCTTAAAGGTAAGACATTGGTGCGCGACCGGGATTCAAAACCACGACCTTCGGAACAAATATTTATTTTTAAGCATAAATATTTGCACCCGGCGGGAATCGAACCCGCAGCCTTTTGCATTGCAGTCAGGCGTTCGCCTGACGCGCCACAGAGGCCGTCAAAATAATCTCAAAACTCAAAAGCCGAGTTTTACCAAAACAGTTTCTTGTTCATAGTTACAAGGTGACATTACAAAAATTATCATTTACTAGCTGCGCCCCGCGGCTTCCCCCGCGTAAGTCCCGTTCCCGCGGGAATATAAAGATAAAACGTAGCCTTTGTGTTATTCCCGGTATCCAGCTACCTATATTCCAAGTTTCATCGCAATCGGTTCAGTAGTTTTGGCGTGAAAGAGTAACAACCTCACATACATACATACTAACTTTCGCGTTTATAATATTAGTAAGTAAGATTTAGATACAATCTCCTAATGAAATAAACTAAATTGATGATGATTATGATTATTATCATTGTCCAGGATGACCCGCGCTGGGAGGCGTTCCCGACGCGAGTACACGTTTCCACCAACGACACCATATCACCAGACTACCCTGTCTTTATCACGGCTACGCAACAAAAAGGTAACTTATTGTGTAGACGGGCCTGGCGCTTGTATCTTTGTATGTTTGTTCGACGATAACTTGAGTATCGTAGTTCCGATCTTCATAAATTTCGGTATGCGCGTAGTTTAGGTCAATAGAATTTATGAGTTCGAAGATGAGCCGGATCGGTAGGGGGCTGGGAAGATAGGGAGTCGTGAGGTCTCAGTTCGGGGCGAACTCCTAGTATTAATTAAATTAATTTTCAGTTTCGACCACGATGTGGATATTGTGTTTAGCTTATTTCAAACGCCCGACACATGAGGCACGCTGTAAAGTCGTCGCTCTTAATGTAGAAAAATAAAAAGTACTTACTCGAACATTTTATTTATTAACTCCCTTATAAAGCCTAAAGCCCTGTCTTATATAGCGGGCGTCTTATTGAATCCAAAGCGTACGAAGGACTCTAGAGAGTTAACTCCCGAGCGCAGCGAGGGTGTTAAAAACTTTACTCCTGAGCGAAGCGAAGGAGTTATGTACCTAGAGTCCTGAGTAAAGCGTGGAATTCAAGCGCCCAAGATAAAGACAGGCTTTATTTATTACCGAGGTGAATACTCTACTTTACACATCTACTGCGAGACAATAAAAGGGCTACAAAAATAAGCATTTAACTGAAAAATAAAAAATGTAATTTTTTTATTAATAGCACCAAACAGAATAATACCTTATACTTAATTACAGCATACGGAAGCTAACAACTAACAACACAAACTAAACCAATTAATGCAACGTGTATGAAATATATTTACAGCTCTATATTAATTAAATTTAACAATGTTACATCAAAATGACGAAACTACACATCGGCCTTAGCTAATAAAAAAAAAGTTGGGCTATATACTTATTAACTAAAACATTTTGCCTTACCCTTTCGTCGAAGTAAAATAGACGACAAATAGCCCAGTTTCTATTTTTTTTATGTGTTTTGTCTAGGTGGCCAGTTCGAAATGGCCGTATGCTACCAGAACCTTAGTTCCAAATTCAAATTACTTTATGCCCTAGGTGTATAATGAGCACTTTATGCACCTAAGGAATAAAGACTCGCTTTACGTTGACCTTTTTGGTCAAATAAAGTAACTTTGTAGAGCAGTAGGTATGTAAAATATTATTTACACATGACTAAGTTATGTGACGTTTGTCTCTGTCTGTCAATTTTAAAACTTCATGTGACAGTAAAAAACAAACGATGCATAGTTATGCAGCGCATTAATTAGAGTTCATAAGTAAGGGGGTATAAGTTAAAATGTAATTAGGTGAAGCATGTTTCGATCTGGCGTAGGAACCTACTGTCAATAGGTAACATAATCTCTGTTTACCGCTAGGTGTCTCGGCATGGGAGCTCCCTCTACTGGTACAAACACACAACCAACTGATCACGTTCAAAGACATGGCAAGAACGCTTTGTCCACACGACGCAGGCCCTGGTGAGTTGTTTAATACAACTTGTATTACATGCAAGCATAATTCATAAATTACTAGCTATTTCACCCGCGTAAGTCCCGTTCCCGCGGGAATATCGGGATAAAAAGTAGCCTATGTGTTAATCCAGGTCCCCAGCTACCTACATTCCAAGTTTCATTGCAATCGGTTTGGTAGTTTTTGTGTGAAAGAGTAACAACCTCACATACATACATACTGTTTGTCTCACTTATTAATTTTAATAAATGTAAACTGATTTTAATTGTTGTTGGTTGTGCAAATAAAGTGTTAATCTATCTATCTATCTACATACAAACTTTCGCGTTTATAATATTAGTAAGATTTATTGCAAAATAAGGGCACATAATTCAATTAAGCCTTTACATAATTGACGACCTCTGTGGCGCGTCGGGCAAACGCTTGGCTGCAATGCAGAAGGTTGCGGGTTCGATTTCCGCTGTGCAAATATTTATGTTTAAAAATAAATATTTGTATCTGGTCTGGGTGTATTTCTATGTATAATATGTATGTATTTACAAAAGAAAAATATATTTAAGTAGTATATCCGTTGTCTAGTCACCGTAACACAAGCTTAGCAGCTTACCATGGGGCTAGATGGCGATGTGTGCTGGTCACAGGAATTATTTATTATTATGTATTTACAAAAACAGAAGTAGTATATCCGTTGTCTAGTACCCATAGTACAAGCCTAGTGCTTGGTTTGGGGCTAGATTGCGCTGTGTGTAATGTCGTGCAATATTCATTTATTATATTTATTTATACAAGGTGTATGCGCTTTTAAGCCGAAAGTGGGTTGTTCTAGACGTCTAGGCGAACAACTTTTGTTCTACGACTTTTGGAAATTCGAAGTACCTACTTTTCGAAAATTTTAAGTGTAAAGTTTACTTGAAAATCAGCTGTTTCTTAGAGTTCGAGGCCAATAGACCTTATGTTGTTCTTTCATTCAGTTTGGTCTACTACTATCAAACCTTCAGGTACCTACCTTTATTTTCAAAAGCAGCTGTTTTTTAAGTAAAACATAACCTCAAAATTTTCAAAAAAAATGTTTGAATTTTCGAAGGCGCAGAACAAAAGTTGTTCGTTTAGACGTCTAGAACAACCCCCTTTCGGCTTAAATGGTCATCGTCGGAACTCGCTGTATATTATTGTTGTCAGACATAAGAAGCATAGCCCCCGCCAGCGTACACGTGAGCACGTCATCTCCTTCCAGCACGACTCTCAACATCAAACTGAGACGCGTCACCGACTTCTACGTACAGTTAGACAAGGTACGTTCCCTGGGGACCTCATTTATTTCGCCACAACCAATGCACTCGAATATACATGGAAGTAGCAATCCTTTGAAAAAATGTTCCACGCAAACGGTGGTTGGGGGCCTAGAACGATGATTCGACCGCCAGTCTGTCACTAAAGATCGTCCGCCATTGGTCGATCATACGTAATACTGTACGGAACATGTCAGTGTGTTAAAGGAAAACATCGTGAGGAAACCCACGGTGTAGTTAGCTCCAGACGTATTGACCAGTTCTTTCCTCTGGGCATGGCTGACTAGGCTGGGAGGGTGGTATAGGTGCTGGGCAAGCCCACTCCACCTGACAATGTTCCGGGCACTACAGCGCCATAAATAGCATGGATTAAAAGTTTCTTGCGTTGTATACATCATCTAAAATTAGATGTAAAGGCCAATTATATTATTTACTAGCCGCGCCCCCCGGTTTCATTCCCGCAGGAATATCGAGATAAAAAGTAGCCTATGTGTTATTCCCGGTATCCAGCTACCTATATTCCAAGTTTCGTCGCAATCGGTTCAGTAGTTTTTGCGTGAAAGAGTAACAAACTCACTTACATGCATAAAACTTTCGCGTTTATAGTATTAGTAAGATTATAGATAATATTTCCGAGACATTATGGTTCTTTCCACTATAATAATCATACTTGGCCTTTTCATCTAAATTTAGATGATTTATACAGCGCAAGCAACTTCTTAATCCATGCTATTTTATGGCGCTGTTTGCCCGGGACGTTGTTAGGTGGAGTAGGCTTTCCATTATATCTCGTAAATATTCTCTCCTATCTCTCCAGGAAGTGACCCTCAACATAACTCCAAGCACACCGAAGTACTACTATTTCTCGTTCGATCAAACTCCGTTTAACGCGACCAATTATGACGACGACAAGTTTAGAGGACTGCCTACGTAAGTATTGATTGCTATTGATTGCTATTGACTGCATTCTGAAATTTACTGTTTTGGTTGAATTCTTACAATTTGTACCAATTCAAACGTGTAATGTTACTAATTGAACCATTTCAATCCTGTGATCTTACTATTTGAACCAATTCAACTGTGTAATGTTACTATTTTAACCTATCCAACCCTGTATGGTAGGTACAATTTGTACCAATTAAACCCGTTAATGTTACTATTTGTACCAATTCGACTCGTTTATGTTACAAATTGAACAAATTTAAACCTGTAGCGTTACAATTTGTATTAATTGAAACCTGTTATGTAACAATTAGTCTAATTTCACCCTGTAATGTTACAATTTGAACCAATTCAAATCTGTAATGTAACAATTTGAACCAATTCAACTCGTTAATGTTACTATTTGTACCAATTCAACCCATTAATGTTACTATTTGTACCAATTCAAACCTGTAATGTAACAATTTGTTCCAAATTCACCCTGTAATGTTACAATTTGTACCAAGTAACCCGTTAATGTTACAATTTGGACCAATTCAACTCGTTAATGTTACAATTTGGACCAATTCAACCCTGTAATATTCCAGTTTCAAGTACACAATACCAAAGAACGTGGTCCTCATGATAGAGTCAGGCGACTCCCTGTGCGCAGTGGTGTCGATACAGAACAACTCGTGTCCCGTGTTCGATAACGAGCAAGACGTCGCGTTTCAAGGGTACCATCTCACTATGATGACTAAAGGAGGGATCACACTTACTGTGAGTTGTCTTTCTGTTACAAAGTTTTAATTACATGTATGATATGTATGTATTTACAAAAAAAAGTATAATATGTAGTATATCCGTTGTCTAGTATCCATAATACAAGCCTAGTGCTTAGTTTGGGGCTAGATTGCGCTGTGTTTAATGTAGTGAAATGTTTATTTATTTATTTAATTGGAAAAAACTATACTTAATCGAAAATTGTTGATTATTTTCTGACGCAATGTTTTTGACTATTTTCGATGGTAGCGTTTGTAAATGACATTGTTTCCTACATTTTGGTGTAGATTTGAAATTAAAAGGGGTTGAAGCCTTAGCACATTTTAGACAAAATAATTGACCGAACGAGCGAAGCGAGTGAGGTCCAGTGTAAACGGGCCTGGCGTTTGTATTTTTGTAACTTTGTATCATTGTATTGTTTGTTTGTTGGTTCGAAGATAACTTGAGTATCGTAGCTCCGATCTTCATGAATTTTGGTATGCGCGTAGTTTAGGCCAATAGAATTCATGAGTTCGAAGATGAGCCGAATCGGTAGGGGGGTTGGGGAGATAGGGGGTGGTGAGGTCTCAGTTCGGGGCGAACTCCTAGTATAATAAAATTTAATATCATAAATTCTATTGACCTAAACTACGCGCATACCAAAATTCATGAAGATCGAAGCAACGATACTCAAGTTATCGTCGAACAAACATACAAGCGCCAGGCACGTCTACACTGGACCACACTCGCTTCGCTCGTTCGGTCAACTAATATCTATTATCCTCTTTACCAATAACAGGAATCAATGTTCCCTCACGGTTTTTACGTAGTTTTCATAGTGAAAGAGAGCGATGTCGAATGTACGGGAGAGAGCGAGACGACTGTTCCCGGCAATACTAGGACGAAACAGTTTAGGTAAGATGTTGTTTTATTCTTTACTAGCTGCGCCTCGCGGTTTCACCCGCGAAAGTCCCGTTTCCGCGGGAATATCGGGATAAAAAGTAGCCTATGTGTTAATCCAGGTCCCCAGCTACCTATATTTCAAGTTTCATCGCAATCGGTCCAGTAGTTTTTGTGTGAAAGAGTAACAACCTCACATACATACATACATACTTACATACAAACTTTCGCGCTTATAATATTAGTAAGATATCCCGCGTAAGTCCAGTTCCCACGGGAATATCGGGATAAAAAGGAGCCTATATGTTATTCCAGGTCTCCACTATCTATATTCTAAGTTTCATCGCAACCGGTTGCGGAAGCGGTCTTTACGTGTGAGTAACAAACAAACATACATAAATACTTACACACAAACTTTCAGCTTTACCTAGTAGGATTCTCTTAAGTAACCGTGTAAATTTAAAAAGTTTGTTTGTTTGTTTGTTCAGTTTCCGCATAGTAGAATCGATGTCGTACAAGGAGATGTTGGTGGGAGGGACGGTCGTCATTGCGGTCGTCACGCTCGTGGCGGCCTTCGTCATCGCCGCCAAGTTCCTGAGACGTAAGTTTGAATGGCACACGAATATAGCATTTTTAGGGTTTCGTAGTCTACAAGAAACCCTTAAGCCGTAAATAGATCTAGGTGGCGTGCAATTGGAGAGGCCTATGTCCAGCAGTGGACTGCAACAGGCTGATGATGATGATGAAGAAACCCTTATAGATTCGTCATGTCCGTCCGTCCGTCCGCGGCTTTCCTCAGAGACTGTTAGTACTAAGTAGCTGAAACTTTATGTTTATTTATTTTACTACTAGTAAATCCCGTTCCCGCGGGAATATTGGGATAAAAAGTAGCCTATGTGTTATTCCCGGTATCCAGCCACCTTTATTCCAAGTTTCATCGCAATCGGTTTAGTAGGGTTTGCGTGATTGAGTAACAAACATCTAAACATCCAAACACACACACTCTCACATTTATAATATTAGCAGGATTCCCTTTCTAACTAATTTTTTAAAGTATCATTGAGTGTTCCACCGAATTAAAATCGATATACAAGATGTAACGGGGATGCCCTTTGAAGCCGAAAGGGGGTTGTTCTAGACGTCTAGACGAACAACTTTTGTTCTACGACTTTTGGAAATTCGAAGTACTTTCCGAAAATTTTAGGTGTAAAGTTTATTTGAAGATCAGCTGTTTCTTAGAGTTCGAGGTCATTGACCTTATGTTGTCCTTTCATTTAGTTTGGTCTACTACAATCAAAACTTCAATTACCTTTATTTTCAAAAGCAGCTGTTTTTTTCAGTGAAACATAACTTCAAAATTTTCAAAAAAAAAGTTCGAATTTTCAAAAGTCGTAGAACAAAAGTTATTCGACTTGACATCTAGAACAACCGCCTTTCGGCTTAAAAGGGCTTACCCGTTACACCTTGTATACATCGGATATTATATTGCATTGTTATACCATTATAGTAATAGAAAACAACAGTTGTTTCTCTAAAACTGAAAATTAAATTTATAAGTAAATAAAATCATTTCTTAAATCATTATTATTAAAACCCTGTAGAGTCTAAAACAGCATGGCTACGAAAATAAGGTTAACTTTCTTTGTATCCCTTTACAGAAGATATTCCTATGGAAATGGAGCCTGTACCGTCCACATCTAGAGATTCAGAGGAAGCTGCTCCTATATTCAATGAGACAGGTAAATTATTGCTAAACCTACCATTTAGGTATGAGGTAGGTAGCATATAAGGTAGCGGTTTCGAATCCCGCCGGGTGCAAACAAATATTATGTTTAAAAATAAATATTTGTATCTAATCTGGGTGTCTTTCTATGCATGATATGTATGTATTTACAAAAGAAGAATAAATATAAGTAGTATATCCGTTGTCTAGTCACCGTAACACAAGCTTGGTAGCTTACCATGGGGCTAGATGGCGCTGTGTGTTGGTCTCAGACATTTATTTATTGTCATTATATCATACTGACTTCAGAAATCGGCTTCGTATAGAAAATAGGATTTAGATTATCCCGCCCTCTACTGTATGTGTACCCTAAATGTTCATGTCTATTGATTAAGACAGTAAAAAGTTTTATACAAACATCGAACACCATATCTGTTAAATAGTAAACTCAAAAGAAATATGATTGTGATTGCACATAGACTTCGAACTGGTCACATTCCACTGAATGCATTTAGATATTTGATGAAGTTGATTGATTCGCCAAATTGTAATACGTGTGGTAAAACAGAAGATGTTTATCACTTAGTAATTGAATGTGGACGGAGCCAGCTTTTCAGAACACAGCTTTTTCATATGTATCGTATAGATTTGAGACAGGTGGGTGCACTACAGAGGGTCCTAGCTGAGTGGTGTGGCTGTTTTGTTATATAATTTAGTTTATGATTTAATTAGTGTGTAAATGTTTTATGTTGTAGTTCGATAATTATTTTGTTATAATGGGACCGACATGTGCCTTTCTTTTCCACCGTTAGGGGTGAAATTTTGAAAAATCTGTTGCATAGTAGATACCAACACATTACAAAAGACATACACTCCAAATTTCATGTTTCTAGGACCAGCTGTTTGAGCTCTGCGTCGATATATTTCAGTCAGTCAGTTGGGATATTGAATTTTATATGTATAGAGAGACCTCAGTATATGGTTTGAATTTCAACTATACAAGGTGTAACGAGGATGCCCATTTAAGCCGAAAGGAGATTGTTCTAGACGAACAAGTTTTGTTCTACGAATTTTAGAAATTCGTTTTTTTTTTTGGAAAATTGAAGTGTAAAAAAACAGCAGTATTTGAAAATAAAGGCAATTAAAGTTTTGATTGTAGTAGACCAAACAGAATCAAAGGTCAACTTAAGATCAATGACCTCTAACTTTAAGAAACAGCTGATTTTCAAGTAAATTTTAAACCTGAATATTTCGAAAACTACTTCAAATTTCCAAAAGTAGTAGAACAAAAGTTGTCCTAAAACGTCTGGAACAACCCTATTTCGGCTTAAATGGTCACCCTCGTTACACCTTGTATAAAGCTGTATAGACTTTGCGCGTTAGCCAGATAATAAGGTCCTGACAGACAGACAGACGGACTGACAACAAAGTGATTTCATAAGAGTTACTTTTTTTTAACCGACTTCAAAAAAAAGGAGGAGGTTATCAATTCGTCTGTATGTATAATTTTTTTTTTTTTTTTTGTATGTTTACCGATTACTCGAAGACGGATTGACGGATTAAGATGATTCTTTTTTTAATAGATAGTTAGGAGCTCCAAAATGGTCCCATAAAAATTTGATGTGGATCTGATGAGGGTCTTCGGAGTGATGAACGGAAATGCTCCTCAAAACGCATTAATCAATCCAGTTGTTTATCGATTACTCGAAGATGGCTTGACCGATTGAGATGATTCTTTTTTTAATGGAAAGGTGGAAGCTCCGAAATGGTCCCATAAAAATTTGATGAGGATCTGATGAGGATCTTCGAAGTGAGGACCGGGAATGCTCCTCAAAACGCTGTATTCAATTCAATTGTTCATCGATTACACGAAGATGGCTTGACCGATTGATATAGTTCTTTTTTAATGGAAAGGTGGAAGCTACGAGGTGGTCCCTTGAAAGTTTAGTAAGGATCTGATGAGTATCTTCGGAATGATGGACAGGATAGCATCCCAGAATTCAATAAATTACTCATTTTTGGACTTCTACCAAAAAGAATAGACCCCTAAAGAACTAAGTACAGATTGATGGGGCACCTGAAACCACCTTCTCATCAGCAAACTCCTCAATAATGAAAATTACGTTAACAATATTGTTGATTTTAGGTAGGTAAGTATACTAAAAAGGGTAAAATAAAAAAAATAATTTAACAATTAAAAAACCGACTTCAAAAAGAAACAAAAAATAATTTAAAAAACAACAAAAAAAAAAGAATTGATAAAAATGACCAAAATAACCTCTACATAGGTACAGAGCCACCGACTAATTAATCTGTTTTATCATCTGAAGTCGGGCAGTTTTACTGGTTGGTTCCATATTGTACTTAGTTTGGCTGCCCGACTTCAGATGATAAAAACAGATTAATTAGTCGGTGGCTCTGTACCTATGTAGAGGTTATTTTGGTCATTTTTATCAATTCTTTTTTTTTTGTTGTTTTTTAAATTATTTTTTGTTTCTTTTTGAAGTCGGTTTTTTAATTGTTAAATTATTTTTTTTATTATTTTTTGAGGTACGGAATGGAATCCTAAAAATGATAAATAATAGATATTTTTTGTCCAGAGGAATCATGGTCGAGTCCTCAAGCGCTGACAGTGGCTCGCCTGACGCGAGCACCGCCCGATACACTCGCCAGGCGATCTAACAGGTGTGTTCTAGCCCCTAAACACTTTTTCACTCACTCAATCGCATACATAAACTCACACACACCCACACTCACACGCTCATCTCCACTCACTCACTTATCTCCATGCACTCACTCAATCGTACACATAAACACTCACACCCACACACATACATCTCCACTCACTCACTAAATTGTACACATAAACACTCCCACCCACACACATAAATCTCCACTCACTCACTCAATCGCACACATAAACACACACCCATGTAATCTCCACTCACCCATTCATCGTACCACTCACATTCGCACACATCCCACTTACAGTAACTCACACCTCCATGCACCACTTACTGCCAGTCACTCAGCTTCATCAGGTGGCACAAATAAGACCGTCCATTATGCCACCTAGATTTAAATAAATGTAAAAAATCTTTATACATATATGTACAAGATATATAAAGATACAAGAGAAAATGGAAGTGTATTAAATACTTATTGATTTTTCTTAATGATGATTGTTATTGGCCACTTACACCTAAACTAGCTCTCTCACTACACTTGCACTCGTACCCTACACTTGTTCATTTCGTCATGCAACAACTCACTTATCTTCACATTTCCATGCCCCCGTGAGTTACTTGTGGCTTCTCATCGGTGAGTGCGTACCGAAATCACACTAAAATCATAGTTATAAGACGATTCAATGTGATCAATTTACACTAATGTGTATAATCCTACTGAATAAATATAATTGACTTTCATTTTGGGTAGAATGCTGTGTGCAATTTGCTTCTGCGATATTTACTCACCCACACACCCACAAACACACACCCTCCCACACACGCTAACTCTTTCACCCACACCAACTCACACAGTACTAACCAATCGTTCACTATATACTCTGCAGGTACTTCTGGGGCGCTTTAACCGTGGCTGTCGTGTATTCTCTACCCGTTGTACAACTACTCTATACATATCAGAAGGTAAGATATTATTAACGGACCTCTAAACAATTTAATAATAAAAAACCACGAGTCTCGTGAACAAGCAGGTTGAAATTACCAGCAAAATATTGAGCTCCGCGAATAAATTATTGAACATGGTAAATACCCCGTTAGTAAGTAATTTTAGTAATTAAAAACCAACTTAAAAAAATAACAAAAATAACCTCCACCTACATACAGTGCCACCGACTTATCTGTTTCGTCATCTGAAGTCGCTAGTTTCTGCTAGCCATAAATGCTTGTTTCTGCTTCTGGGTAAATTAACTATGTCTTTCTATGTGTTACACCCAAACTGCTAAACGTGTTGTTGTTTTCGTGTAGTGGTGTGTCTCACCTAGTGTTAGTGTTGTCAGGTCGCCCTAAGGCCTCTAACTTGACCTAACGACTGCTATCAGAGATAACAACCGGGACCAACTGCTTAACGTGCCTTCCGAAGCACGGAGGAGCTCGAGAATATGATTTTTTGTCACACAAATTTTCGGTCACCCATCCAAGTAAGGACCGCGCCAAGCGTTGCTTAACCCACACGACCATTCAAGATCGGCTGGTGTAGCTAGGCCAATGAGCTCCTCCACTGCTGAACTGATTTTGATGAATTATGGTAAAGAGGTCGATGTAATCTGGGAGATGGACTAGGCTATTTTTAACTCCGATTTTACCACGGGATGGGGGCTCAGGCGGGGGAAACCGCGAGACGCAGCTAGTAACAGATAAGTGGGTCCACTTATAAGTAACACATTATTAACAAAAAAAATTGAAGACTGCTCTCTGAAGAGTTCTCCTAAGGACCAACGCAACACAATTTAAACTGAACTTTAAGTTCTATGTCATTCGGTTCAAAATAGTGTACGCTCGCTCATGACAGCTTGTCGACGCACTAGACGCGGTGCGCCCCTCATCTAAGCACGCTATTTTCAACCGAATGACATAGAACTTAAGGTTTAATATAAATTGTTATATTTTTAGCAACTGCGCCGTATCAATCTCCGGTGGATGCAGATCCGAAATATTATGCAAAGAGTAAAGTGGCACCAAGCGAAAACTTGCTTCATGCCAGGTTACCACTAGCTATTACAAAAGAAAAATAAATATATGTAGTATATCCGTTGTCTAGTTACCGTAACACAGCTTAGCAGCTTACCACGGGGCTAGATGGTGCTGTGTGTTAGTCACAGGATTATTTATTTTATTTATTTATTAGAAAAAGTGGTAAGCTTGCACTAGTGCCAGAATCTGAGCGTGCCAGCTACCACCTAAGGCAATTTTTCGGAATCAATGAGAGAGGCCTATGCCCAGCAGTAAACTTCTCACAGCTGATATGATGTTAATGCGTGCCTTACCGTATTCTGTTTACGTTGCGACCAACAAACATTTCCCCACCCTTCCCGCTAGATGGCGCTAACCACAGGCGACCAGGACGTGTGCTACTACAACTTCCTGTGCGCACACTCGCTGTGGGGCATGTCGGACTTCAACCACATATTCTCTAACCTCCCCTACGTGATACTGGGCGGGGTGTTTCTAGCGCAGGTCGCGGCGAAGCAGAGGAAGAACACGCTCAAGGAGGTCAGTGTAGACTCACATTGGAAGGCCTCTGTGGCCCGTCGGGCGGACGCTCGACTGCAATGCAGAAGGCTGCGGGAACTTAGGCCTTGATGCAATTCAATGCCGTCAGATGGCGTTAACATGCCTAAGTTGTAGTGAATGGAAAGATATTGAAGCGATAATTCGGCGTATGAGTCACCGCGTCGGTAGACTAAGAGGCCTAAGTCGCATTCCCCGGATTGGATTGAGATGCGTTGGATCGAATCCCGCCTGACGTAGACCGTGCGCTGTGTTTTTGTGAATATATCTTTTCTTTAAAAATTGTTCTAAGCTTCTTCTTATTTCGTCGAGACTTTTTACTCAGGACTCTAATTTACTCGGACGCTATCGAACTGTAGTGAAAGCTGCTTCTTATTTAGTTGGGACTCTTTACTCAGGACTCTTTTTTACTCAAGACTCTATTTAGTGATTTTTTTATTTTAAAACCTGTTAATTCTTTAAGCAGCTATCAAAATCTGTATTGAGCTGTAAGGAATTTCGGACTCTAATTTACTCATAACTCTTATTCACTCCTAAGTGACCCTTACTCACTCCTGAGCCCTTAGTATGAGTTTTAATAGTTTATCGTCTCGATGAAACTAGCAGTTTACTTCCATACATTATTTTAGTTCATAATAGTTACCGCTAGGGGCGCTGATGGAAAATGTATGAAGTAAACTGCCAGCTTCATCGAGACGATAAACTATCAAAACTCATACTAAGAGCTCTGACTGACACTTAGTCACTTCTGACTCTAATTTACACTATATCTTAGTCAGATTCTCTTTACACATCACTCTTATTCACTCCTGAGTGAGGCTTACTCAATCCTGACTCACTCACTCTAACTCACTCTCTACCCCCAGGGTATGGGCATACCCCAGCACTACGGTCTGCTATACTCCATGGGGTTAGCTCTCATAATGGAGGGCTTTCTGTCTGCGTGCTACCATCTCTGTCCTAACAAAATGAACTTCCAGTTTGGTGAGTTATTATTGTTTTAATAGATTCGACCTAACGTGGTTTAATTTTGCGATTTTACCGATTTCGGTGAAGGAAGACATCGTGAGGAGACCCAAGGCTTAGTTAGCTCCAGACGTATTGACCAGTTCTTTCGTCTGGACATGGCTGACTAGGCTGAGAGGGTGGTATTGGAATGACGAGAATTTGTACCAAACTACTAGAAATATTTTTAAAAGAAAAATTCAAAATTCAAAAATTCACTTGCGGCGATATTTGAACTCGCGTCCCTGGATCAATATTCCAGTGCCTATACCGCTCGGCAACGCAAGTGCGCGTATATGCCTTGAGCAATAAAAACAAATTTACGAAATATTTGTACCAAACTATTTAATAACTAACTGTTACCCGCGACTTAGTAGAAATAGTGCATAGCCGACTTTTTCGTTCATTACTCGGGTTCTACTAATTAGGTTTCGATGTAAAGTATACCACGAGGTTCCTCGAAAATAGAACTAGCCAAAACTCTAATTGTATTTCCCTTTTTTTGAAATATTTTAAAGATTTTCCTACACTTGGATGACTATACTTAAAGAAATGTTTTCCAAAAAATGCTTGCTTTCTGTCGGGTGCGAAATTTTTGGAAAGCATTATTTTAAGCATTGTATTTGTATATATTTTAAGTATTGTATTTGTATATATTTTAAGTATTGTATTTCCCTTGTTCGCAATAAATCAATTATGAATATTGCCTGGTAGAATTTTTTTCTAGTAGATTTTTTCTTCTTCTTTTATAAACTATATAGGTAGTCGCCTGGTTAGCGAAAGGAAGCAGGTTCGAATCCTGTTATGGGAATTTTTTGAAATATATTTCCTTGCTAAATTTTTTTTCTAAGTTTTAAACTTAGAAATGCCTTGAGCGATAAAAACAAAAAGAAATATTAAAATGGAGTAAAAGCGCATCTCATGTTAGGTATGTTTACTGTAAAGTGAACCACCTGAGCCAGTCAATAAAAAGCTGCAAAGCTTGACCGGTAGATGGCGCTGAAACCAAGCCTTAGTTGGTAAGGAGAGATATGGCCGAAAAATTATAACATGACACGTGATTCCTGTGTATCTTAGTGGTTAGAGCAGTGGCCTGGTTAGCGAAAGGACGCAGGTTCGAATCCTGTCATGGAAATATATTTCCTTGCTAAAAATATTTCTAAACTATGTATATGTATGTTTATGTAGTATTGTAATATGTTAATATTAAATTTATATTATAATTGTATTTATTTTTCCATTATTATTTGGTATGTGTCATACTATTATCGTAATACTTTTGAAGTAATAATAATATTATTTAGTCACCCTACCTTTTCCCCTTTCTTTGCTTCTTGTATATCCAAAGGTTGCCTGGAAGAGATCGCTTTAAGCGATAAGGCCGCCTATTGTACCACCTAATTTTATGTTGTTTATATTTCTTTTCTTAGTATTGTAATTATTTAATCGTGGTGTGTTGCAATAAAGTATTAATCAATCAATCAATCAACTATATTGGTATTTTGTTAACAGATTCGTCGTTTATGTACGTGATAGCTGTTCTAGTGATGATCAAACTGTACCAGAACCGACATTCGGACCTGGTTCCTAGCGCTCACTCCACATTCATGGTCATTGCCCTCATCATGAGCATCGGTAAGTGTTTGTTTGATCCGTCATCCTCACACTTTTGATTTCTGGTTATTACTATTTCATTTTTCATTCCTCAGATAAAAGATAGATACATTAGATATATAAGACTTACCGTTTTCTCCAAATATACACAGATAAACTATTAATTGTGAACTAATAGTATGACACTATGTAGGCATCTAATACTGTAACTGAATTTAATGTTGGAGTGTTTAAATAAACTTTTCTGCCGACACATCGTACTGCAAAGTGACGGGACTTGCTAGTAGTCTACCCTCACTATAAACAAATGTGTTTTTTCTAATTGACGTTTATTTTTAAGAACCATGTTTGTGAGCCCACGTGATAGGACTAGAGATTCTTTAATTTTGTATCCATCTTTTTATACCTAGATCCACAAACAATAAATTTCATTTCATTTCATATCTCTGTCGGAATAAGTTCGAACCCAACGAAATTCAAAAGCCCTCAAATTTTGAGTCTTTTTAATATCATAGTGACGTTTTTCATTCGATGGTGTTACATTTTATTTGTCAGATATCTTTATCTAAGGATTTACAAAATCAGCCTATAAAGAGTCTTCCCGCGACCACGGCCGGTGTAATCCGTTTGCCGAAACGTCGGGTTCATAATTTATTAACCGACTTCAAAAAAAAGGAGGAGGTTATCAATTCGTCTGTATATATAATATTTTTTTTTTTTGTATGTTTACCGATTACTCGAAGACGGCTAGACCGATTAAGATGATTCTTTTTTTAATGGATAGATGGGAGCTCCAAGATGGTCCCATAAAAATTTGATGTAGATCTGATAAGGGTCTTCGGAGTGATGAACGGAAATGCTCCTCAAAAAGCATTAATCAATCCAATTGTTTATCGATTACTCGAAGATGGCTTGACCGATTGAGATGATTCTTTTTTAAATGGAAAGGTGGGAGCTCCGAGATGGTTCCATAAAAATTTGATGATGATCTGATGAGGATCTTCGAAGTGAGGACCGGGAATACTCCTTAAAACACTGTATTCAATTCAATTGTTCATCGATTACACGAAGATGGCTTGACCGATTGATATAGTTCTTTTTTTAATGGAAAGGTGGAAGCTCCGAGGTGGTCCCATAAAAGTTTGGTAAGGATCTGATGAGTATCTTCGGAATGATGGACAGGATAGTATCCCAGAATTCAATAAATTACTCATTTCACAACTTCTACCAAAAAGAATAGACCTCTAAGAAACTAAGTACAGATTGATTGGGCACCTGAAACCACCTTCTCATCAGCAAACTCCTCAATAATTAAAATAACGGTAATAATATTGTTGATTTTTAGGTAGGTAGGTATACTAAAAAGGGTAAAATAAAAAAACTAATTTAAAAATTAAACAACCGACTTCAAAAAAGAAACAAAAAATATTTAAAAAAACAACCAAAAAAAGAATTGATAAAAAATACCAAAATAACCTCTACATAGGTACAGTGCCACCGACTAATTAATCTGTTTTATCATCTGAAGTCGGGCAGTTTTACTGGTTGGTTCCATATTGTACTTAGTTTGGCTGCCCGACTTCAGATGATAAAACAGATTAATTAGTCGGTGGCACTGTACCTATGTAGAGGTTATTTTGGTATTTTTTATCAATTCTTTTTTTGGTTGTTTTTTTTTTATTTACATATAGCCCCCTTAAAAACGTTAATGAATGCGCTGCATAACTATGCATCGTTTGTCTTTTACTGTCACGTGAAGTTTCAAAGTTGACAGACAGAGACAAACGTCACATAACTTAGTCATGTTATGTAATATGTAATTATTTTGGCTCCAGGTGTGGTGGGGATCTTATTCCCCAGCACGTATTTCTCCGTACTGTTCACTATACTATACCTGGCCACGTGCTACGTCTTAACAATGAAGATTTACTACGCGGGGAGGTTTCAAATGGGTATGTATTTTGAAGTTCGGTTTATTTGAAAATAAACTTTCTTTGATCGAGAAAGAAGGATATAATTTTTTAAATTCGACTATGTACAATTGCGTAAGTATTAATAGGCTTCAATAATTTCATGTTTTTGAGTAAACATAAATGCAAAATTTATAGAAATAGTTCGATATTTCAATAGTTTCTCAAGTCGTTCCTTCTGCCTTCTAATATTATAAAGATAAAAGTTTGCATGTATGTTTGTGTGTTTGTTAATGACGTGCTTGACTCAATTATCACCTGCTCCGCCGCCAATCGTATAATTTAATTACGAATCTATCGACTCCTCATTTATTAAAATCGGTTCAGTAGTTTAGGGGCTAATGCGGAACATACAAACATTTAAAGACTGCCAAAACATAACCCTTCCTTCTGGCTTGGCCATAGTCGGGTCAAAAAAAACTTTCCACCCTAGGACTGAAATATGCTGTTCCCACCCGGCTATTTACCAATAAAATTAAACTTTCCGAATAGGACAAATGAGATGAGTGAATGTTTGAAATAACCTCGGTATCTTGTCTCCTCATTATGCCACAGAGCACATAATATTGACCCACATCTGGGCCAATCGCCACACGGGATGGGCCAGTCTGTCCCCCGCACATCGGCCGCGCGCTATAATGCTGGCCCTTGCAAACGTCGTCAATTGGACCTTTGCTATCTATTGGTAAGTTGTTTACAAATGTTGTTTTGACGGCTTCAGTGGCGCGGCGGGCGAAGCTCAGACTGCAACGCAGAAGGTTGCGGGTTCGATTCCCGCTGGGAACAAATTTTTCTGCTGAGTATAAATGTTTGTTTCTGGTTCTGGGTGTATTCTATGTATCATCTGGGTCAAAGTTGACCCACATCTGGGCCAATCACCACACGGGATGGGCCAGTCTGTCACTCCGTACATCGCCCACGCGCTTTTATGCTGGCCCTTGCAAATGTCGCCAATTGGACCTAGTAAATACCTATTACTCACAACATACAAACTCGTAAAAAACCAATAAAGAACTAAAAATACCAAGAACTAATAACGTATATGGCAGACGTACGGCACAGTACATAGTACCCAACTTCTTAAATAATATACCCAAGAAAATAAAAAATAAATTAGACATTAAAAATGCAAGTGTTAAAAATATAATTAAAACCTATTTTTTCGACTTGCTCGATTTAATATAATACTTTTACCAGAGGTTAACGGGATTTGCTTGCACGGTGACTACGCCACTGCTCATCTAAGTAACCAGTACTACCTACCCACCTACCTAATTGTTATCTTCGCTCCCATTGTGTCATACAGCTGTTGAACGAAAGCTTTGCCGAATAATATTATGGCCATTTGACTTGTCTCTTTCCAACACATGCATTTGTAAGGCTCACAGCAAGAGATAGCAATGTAAAATAGCACGAATGATTAATGTTAGATAGCAGTTTTTATATTATTATTTTTTAAGTTTTGTAATACCTATTGATGTGACGAATGAATGAGTCATCACAAACCTAACTGGATTTCTCGACGCTTTATATTATTATTGTAATCATTTTTCTGTTTCTAATAAATAAATAAAAAAATAGTTTAGATTGGGCCCTTAATGGTGGAATAATTTCTTAATTGTAACCAAAATATATAAAAAACCAAAAGTAAACTATAAAACCAAAAATATGTTGAAACAAAGAAGGAAATGTATGTACTTTCAGTAATTTAAGTGTCTTAAAAAAATACATCTATCATTTATTACAAGCAACTAAGTAATCTGGCCCTAAATCAGGCTTGCACTATGGGTACTAGACAACAGATAAACAAATGGGTTCCATGTTCAAACATACTAATATGAAAGATAACAAAACACAAAAAAAAAGATACAAATTAGAAAATAGACAAATTACATCTCAGTCAACCTTGAAAAAGCCAACTGTAAAGTTGGCGAAAGCTCGGTTCAAATAATGAATAAAAACGCGATAAAACCGGATAAATAAAGTGTTTTATTAAACACAAAAAAGTTTTTATTTTCTTCAGAACACTATCAGTGTTACCAGTGTCAATGTTTTTATGATGGCGATGTAATATTTCAGCGCACTAGAACACAACCGGGACTTAGCCCGCCAGCTACTGGCAATACTGATGGGTAACGCCATCCTGTACACAACGTTCTACCTCGCGATGAAGCTGGTCCATCGCGAGCGGGTCCCACCGCACGCGGCCGTCTACCTCGTCCTTGCGCACGTCGTCTGGTTCCTCGCGCTCTACTTCTTTACACATGGGAATACCAAGTGGTCGGTTAGTAGACATTTTGTACTGTATTATTATTATTTGTATTACTTTCATGTGTTCTGTACCCGTGAGCTAATATCCGTTCCATATATACATTTTCATAGATGACACATTTTGTTCCGATTTTTTTTTAAAGTTTTGATCGAAATGCATCTAGGCGGCCATGTAGACCCGTGAAAAAAAGTGGCATTTAACCATAGCATTATAACGATTGGCAGAATAAAAGAGTAACTCAATTTATCATGGCCAAACGTCAATATTAATAAAAAAAAACTTTCTTTCCACCCTAGGGATGAAATGAGCAATTTTTGCACCCGGTTATCAACCCATGAAAATTAAACTTTCCGAACAGGAGAGTTGATATTTTTTTTTTTGTTTGTTTATAATTAATAGGCTCAGACACTACTAGACCGATTGCAATTATTTCACCAATAGAAAGCTATATTATAGAAGCGTAACATAAGTTAATTTTGATCCCGTTATACCCACGGGATAAAGACTTACACGAGTGAAACTGCTAGTTTTAAATAAATACAGTAGAGCGCCGATTATCCCTTTGGGGGGGGGGCAGTGGTGTTCGGAAAACCAGTTAATTCGGATTCGTATAATCGAACTGAAAACTGTTATGTAGTACAAATATTTCAATAAAGACACATTAATAATACAAATCTAAATTGCAGTCAATGTGATCTCTACTATTTTGCCCGTAAAATAACATTAATATACGAATATCTTTTACAAATACGAATGAGTTCGCATGGGATTCGGTTAAGCGATCGTTCGGTTGATTGACGTTCGCATAATCGACGTCCTACTGCTCTCTGTACCACAGATGACACCCGCTCAATCCCGGACTCATAACGGCGTGTGCACCACTCTCAACGTGTTTGACTCTCACGACGTGTGGCACCTGACTAGCGCCGCCGCCATGTTCCTCTCGTTCAACTTGCTGTTGACTGTCGACGACGACGCCACGCTCGACAACACGCCGCGCCATGCCATCTCTACGTTCTAGGTACGTAGAAAGCAACGCGCATAGAATAGGGTTAACCTATTTCTTCCTGTGGGTGTCGTAAAACGCGACTAAGGGAAGCAAATCTTGAGATCTCCGCGCGGTGGTGGATTAACTTTTTGTTCCCTTTGAGAGCTGATGTCAGGCAAGCGGCAGCCGTAAAAATATTACCAAAACCTACTGTGCCGACCCTAAGTAATTTGGTATTTTAACAAACCCCGGGCTCCCGAGAGAGATGCAACCGGCAACATAGTGGTCAAACGTTCGTTGTCTTTTTTATGTGCTGTGTTAAAAAAAGCAAATTGCCCTAACAGTGATGTTATCTTTTCAGATGTAAACGGAAATGGAAGAGTTCAAGACAAAAGTTAGTACAATAGTAAATTGTTTGCCAAGGGTTGAAAGCAACTCAATTCATCCGATATCTTTCTCATGTTACCTAAGTTACAATGTAATGACGTTGGGCATATGCGTGCATCAAGGCGGCCATGCCGAAACGTGAAAAAAATAGTGTCATGCTATCATGGTATTGGCGGAGGTTGCAGTGTTGAGAAATAATTTTAAATGTCGATTTTCTATTATTGCGAATAAATACCGACTGTTGTAAAATTATTTTAATTTTAACACATAGATCGGAATAATTATCTTTTATTGTGACTGTAAAACTATTTTTTTTTTAAATAATTACGGCATAACTCAACTATCATTATGGAGTTGACCCATGGCAACACCTAAAATTAAAAAAAAAAACTTTCCACCCTAATGAATAAATTCTTTGCACACACCATATAAAATTACAATATATACAGACAGAAACAAATACTTAAATTTAGGAGGCACAATGAGCCAATGGGCCCTAGGGATGGAAAAGCAATTTTCTACCCAGCTACTTGACCCGACTTACGCTTGACCGGTATTTATTTTCTCTGAGTATAAATTACTAGCTGCGCCCCGCGGTTTCACCCGCGTAACTTCCTATCCCGTAACGTTAATGATCCCTCACGTATGTCATACCAAGTGTTGCTTAACGATCATTCAAAGTACTATTTAATATTTATACCTCTAAACCAACCCTGTACCAAGTTTTATGAATATCGGGTCACCCGCTCTTTTTCACCCATCACGTATGTTGTACCAAGTGTTGCTTAACCCGTGCGATCATTCAAAGTCAACCCTGTACCAAATTCCATTCATATCGGTTTACGGGTTGTTGAGTTAGAAATAGAAATACACGACTTTATTTTTCAGAGCTGCCGTCCCGCAGTTTCACTCGCGTAAGTCCCGATCCCGAGGGAATATCGGGATCAAAAGTAGCCTATGTCATATCTGAATAATGTAGCTTTCTATTAGTGAAAGAATTTTTGAAATCGGTCTAGAAGTTTCTGAGATTACCTCCAAAATACATACATATATACATGTTACCAACGTAACCTCTTTATAATATTAATTACCAACATAAAACAAAATATTAAGAATCAAAAGTACAACGAGATATTGCAAAAGAATTTTTAAAAAGCACTGCAGTTTGGTGACACAACCGTCTCGCATGGAGCCGACCGATTGAGCTGCGCGGCATGATGCCTCACGGAGTTGACTGGTCACCCTCATCATCGTCGCCCGCTACGTGTATATGCACGCTTGGTACTTAATAATTAATTGTAGAGTTATTTTAAAACTGTAATATCTCGCGAGATATTCATTGAAATCAAGTGATGTTAAGGACAATTATGTTTAAAATTAAGTACTTTTAATGAATAACGTATTTATTTGGATAAGGATTAACATAATATTTACAAAATTACGTTCGGAAATAATGCATTGTTCTACAACAAATTTGATTACTCTAAAAGATGTTATATTGAGTCAACCTTAAGAGATAGACATATGCTGTCGCGGACTATTTATTAGATCCTTTTTAGAGGAAGAATTCTGTCATATATGGTTTTTATGTAACTCTGACCGTTTACTCAGCGCACGCGACAGAATCTCGGAACAGGGTGATTTTTTTCCCGTTTTTGCAATATTTTTCATGGATGCTCCGCTCCTATCAGTCGTAGCGTGATGTTATATAGCCTATAACCTTCCTCGATAAATGGACTATCAAACACAAAAAGAATTTTTCAAATCGGACCAGCAGTTCCTGAGATTATCGCGTTCAAACAAACAAACAATCAAACAAACAAACTCTTCAGCTTTATAATATTAGTATAGATTTTAGCAGATTATATTTTGCTTAGAGGCTGTGAACGATTTTGTACTTTGAATTTATAGTTTTAATGTATCAATTAGTTTTAGTAAGTAGGTACGTTATAAATGTTCTATTAAGACAAGTGTTTTTATAAATGCAATAAAAATATAGTCTTTAGATAGTAAACAGTGAATTAAGTAAGAGAATGTAATAAATGATTTTGGTATTATTTTGGTTTGTTTCTCTTACAAATCGTACAAAGACGATACGTGTTCTGTAGACCGGTTCAGCCACTGAGGAACGCGGGTCTGATGTTGTTCCACTGCTTTTTTCCTATCTTCTAACTAGACGATCTTCATAGATTCTTCGTAGAATTTACACTGACCCATGTCAAAGAACAAAAAAAGTAAATTTTAGACTCCCGTGTATAGTACAAGGTGTAACGGGTAAGCCCTTTTAATCCGAAGGGGGGTTGTTCTAGACATCTAGGCGTACAACTTTTGTTCTACGACTTTTGGAAATTCGAAGTACTTTACGAAAAATTGAGGTTTAAAGTTTACTTGAAAATCAGCTGTTTCTGAGAGTTCGAGGTCATTGACCTTACGTTGTCCTTTTATTTAGTTTGATGGTTTACAATCAAAACTTCAATTACCTTTATTATCAAAAGCAGCTGTTTATTCTGTGAAACAGAATCTCAAAATTTAAAAAAAAAAGTTTGAATTTTCAAAAGTCGTAGAACAAAAGTTGTTTGCCTAGACGTCTAGAACAAGCCATTTTCGGCTTAAAAAGGCTTACCCGTTACACCTTGTATATTAGACTAAAAAAAGTTAAAGTGATAACTGTGTGTTTCCGCAATTAGCCCTACTATTGGGCCTTTGTGCGTGATTTTAAGGCATGGGTTTTCTCACGATGTTTTCCTTCAACGTAAGAGCGATATTAGCCTAACGCATGTATTCAATAGATATAACTTCAATCGCCTCAGCGTTGTTCGATTTTTCTATTTACCTACCAGACAAAGTTAGTAAACATTGTAATAAAATTGAGAATTCAAAAACACTCCTATTTCTACTACTTTACTTACATACCTACCTATGACCCCGACAGTACTTACCTATCTACTAATGACCCCGATAATAGTATCTACCATAGGTAACTCCACTAGGGTTTTAGGGCACCCAGTCGATGGCCCACTGCCCTAGATAGTAATAGGCGGGCATCGCACATGCGCCCGCTAGGGTAGCAGCCCTGAAATTCAGGGTGGTTGCGGGAAATTTACCCCGATTTTCGGGAAAAATACGGGGATAGGATTGTCAAACTGAACTTTACATTTTTGTCGGACTTCAAAAAAGAAGAAAGTACTCAATTCGTCGCGTATATAATATAATTATTAGGTATTATTTTTTGTTTGTTCACCGATTACTCTAAAACATGACTTGACCGATTAAGAGGGTTTTTTTTAATAGAAATCCCATAAACATTTGGTGACGATCTGATAAGTTCCTACCTATCTTCGGAATGATGGACAGGATAGCATCCCAGAACGCAATAAATTAGTACTTATTTTTGAACATCTATCAAAAAGTTTACTAAAGAACCAAGTACCTCTGATTGGTGGAGCACTTGAAACCATATTCTCATCAGCAAACTCCTCAATAATTAACATTACGGTTTCAATTTTGGTGATTTTAGTGGCAGTCAAAAGAAAGTAGGTAGGTACACTCAAAAGGATGGAATAAAAAATTTTTTTTAAATAAAATCGACAATAAATAAAGAACAGAATAACCTCCACATACAGTGCCACCGACCTATCTCTTTCGTCATCTGAAGTCGGGCAGTTTTATTGTGGACGATATACTTAAGTGCCGCCACACGAGCCCGACAACTTTAATAGTAGTTTATGCACCGAGGTACTAAAGCCCTGTCTTATATAGGGGCGTCATATTGAATCCAAAGCGTACGAAGGACTCTAGAGGGTTAACTCCCGAGCGCAGCGAGGGTGTTAAAAACTTAACTCCTGAGCGAAGCGAAGGAGTTATGTACCTAGAGTCCTGAGTGAAGCGTGGGATTCAAGCGCCCAAGATAGAGACAGACTTTAGTACCGAGGTGAATACTTTACTTTACACATCTACTGCGAGTAAAAAAGTTATAAAAATAAGCATTTAACTAACAACAAACCAATATATGAATGCAACGTGTATGAAATTTTACAGCTATACAATTTGTAACGGTAAGGCCAAAAGTTTTGGTTAGTATAAAGCCCCAACTTTTTTTTTAGTTTCGTCATTATGTTGTAACATTGTTTAATTTTATTAATATACAAGGTGTAACGGGTAAGTCCTTTTAATCCGAAAGGGGGTTGTTCTAGACGTCTATGCAAACAACTTTTGTTCTACGACTTTTGAAAATTTAAACTTTTTTTTTTAAATTTTGAGATTATGTTTTACTGAAAAAACAGCTGCTTTTGAAAATAAAGTTAATTAAAGTTTTGATTGTAAACCATCAAACTAAATAAAAGGACAACATAAGGTCAATGACCTCGAACGCTCAGAAACAGCTGATTTTCAAGTAAACTTTACACCTTATTTTTTCGAAAAGTACTTCGAATTTCCAAAAGTTGTAGAACAAAAGTTGTTCGCCTAGACGTCTAGAACAACCCCCTTTCGGATTAAAAGGACTTACTCGTTACACCTTGTATATTAATAAAATTAAACAATGTTACAACATAATGACGAAACTAAAAAAAAAGTTGGGGCTTTATACTAACCAAAACTTTTGGCCTTACCCTTCCGTCGAATTAAAAATAGAAGAAAAATAGCCCAGTTTTTATTTTTTTTATGTGTTATGTCTAGGTGGCCAGTTCGTATGGCCGTATGCTACCAGAACCTTAGTTCCAAATATAAATTACTTTATGCCCTAGGGTTATAATGAGCACTTTATGCACCTAGGGAATATAGACTCGCTTTACGTTGACCTTTTTGGTCAAATAAAGTAACTTTGTAGAGCAGGAGGTGTGTAATAGTAGTTTATGCACCGAGGTACTAAAGTCCTGTCTTATATAGCGGGCGTCATATTGAATCCAAAGCGTACGAAGGACTCTAGAGGGTTAACTCCCGAGCGCAGCGAGGGTGTTAAAAACTTAACTCCTGAGCGAAGCGAAGGAGTTATGTACCTAGAGTCCTGAGTGAAGCGTGGGATTCAAGCGCCCAAGATAAAGACAGACTTTAGTACCGAGGTGAATACTTTACTTTACACATCTACTGCGAGACAATAAAAGGGCTACAAAAATAAGCATTTAACTAACAACATAAAAATAGATTAATGCAACGTATATGAAATATATTGACAGCTCTATATTAATTAAATTTAACAATGTTACATCAAAATGACGAAACCACACATCGGCCTTAGCTGATGAAAAAAAAAGTTGGGGCTTTATACTAACCAAAACTTTTTGCTTTACCCTTCCGTCCATGAAAATAGAAAAAAATAGCCCAGTTTTTATTTTTTTTATGTGTTAATGTCTAGGTGGCCAGTTCGAAATGGCCGTATGCTACCAGAACCTTAGTTCCAAATTTAAATTACTTTATGCCCTAGGTGCATAATGAGCACTTTATGCACCTAGGGAATAAAGAGTCGCTTTACGTTAACCTTTTTGGTCAAATAAAGTAACTTTGTAGAGCAGGAGGTGTGTAAACGTTTATTATGAAGTTTTACCGGATTTTTAGAATATGTATAGTGAAGTGATCGGATTTGTTCGATGCGACTTACTTGATTTAGATAACTGAAAACTGTGGTGGTGGCGATGGCGTGGTTTGATAATTTTTGGTTTAAAAAAAATCCTGAGAATATAAAACTAATTATTATAAGAGATAACCGACAAATTACATATGCCATTAATTTGTAATTTTGTTTTTAATAGATTTAATCATCTTCTTAATTATTTATTTGTGTTAGGTAACCTATTGAAATTATCTAGCCACTTAGTGGTTTGACTTGGCGCTAGATAGATAACGCTGCGTGACTGTCGTGAAGTATTTATTTAATCTTACTAATATTATAAACGCGAAAGTTTGTATGTATGTATGCGAGATTGTTACTCTTTTACGCAAAAACTACTGAACCGATTGCGATGAAACTTGGAACATAGGTAGCTGGGGACCTGGATTAACACATAGGCTACTTTTTATCCCAATATTCCCGCGGGAACGGGACTTAGCGGGTGAAACCGCGGGGTGCAGCTAGTTGGTTATAAACGTGGAACGAGTTGGGAATTTGGAGACTTACGACGAATCCCTATGATTAATTTTCAGTTTTCTTATATCACGGCGAAACTACCTACGGCTCACGGCTCCTAGCGCAAATACTGCACTACATTCTTACGAACCTATCTACCTACTATATTTTATGGAATTCAGACAAATTTTGAATTGGTCACAGCCAAGCGGTTTTTGTCGCCTTGTCACAAAAACTATAAGGGGGTTAATAAAACTTCAATATCAATTATAACTTACCTACTTAACTTAAGTACCTACTTACTTGTTGGTACTTTCTCATATCCTTTTAGATCAAATCAAAAACCTTCATATTTGAAGTAGGTAGATAGGTTCGTAGCGCTTTGTTATTTTATCTTTCAATGTTTTAGTTGCCTTGATAACGATATTACACCATGATTAGTACCTACCTATGTTATCATTAAAATTGAGGTACCTAGTTTATGTAGGTCTTTTAGAAAATACCCTAAATTAAACTTTACCGTGACCTAGACATCAATCAGGTTTGAGTGATTGTTGATTTGTTTCAAAATAATTAAGAAAATTGGATAACTTTGGATGCGAGACTATGGCACAGCTGATAAGTAATAGATAAGTAAAAGTATAGATAATATATAATACCTAACTACATCTACAACACAAACCGAACACAGTCTGATAATCATTGCTCATCACATTTCTTATCAACAAATAAAGTGACAGGGAACGTCATCTTTCGCGTCATAATTTCGCAACAATACACACAATGCTGACGCGCTACCTCAACTTAGAGATCTGATTTATTTTTATTTTGTTATGGAATCTCATTGGGAAAACAAAGGTGCCTTTTTTGTGCCATGGACTTTAATTATAAGGTAAGATTAACTGTATTTGTTAGAATATATACTCTTTAGTTAAGTACCTACCTATTACTCTATGGATTCGAATAACGAAATTCTCTGTCATTGGTATCAAAATGTCTCTCTCGCAATTATATGATATGAATATATAAAGTAGTAAACGTAAAAGTGTTTTCCTTTATTAGATGGATTTATAGAAGACCAATTACAGACATGCCTAAATAGTACACATATTTTAGGAGGTTATGGGCATTTAGCGCGACTGCGAATAATAAAAAGAAGCAAAGGTTAGCAAGGAGAAAAACAAAAGAATATTAGTGCAAACATGGCCCAAAATTTTCCAATATTAGAAAAAGGAAAGTTTCAAACATGGATGTTCCGAATAAATATAATAATGAGCGAAAAAGGTTGCGAGATGGCAATTCTACATCCGAAGGAAAGGGCTAAAGAAATAAAAGACTTCGAAAGACTAGATGCTAAAGCGAAGCTGATCATCACTCAGTCACTTAGTGATAATCATATTGAATATATTAAAAATGCTAAAGACGCTTATAGTATGATAGAAAATTTAAGAATGGTTTTTGAAAGAAAAAGTACAATGTCGAATGTATATCTCAGAAGAAAATTAAACAATCTACGTTCTAACAATAAAACTTTGGAAGAACACTTTACAGAATTTGACAGTATAATAGGAGAAATGGAGATTAATGGTAGCAAAATGGAAGAATCTGATAAGGTCTGTAATCTGTTGTTAACATTAGAAGTAAAATATGATTCTGTAGTAGCAGCGCTTGAAAGTAGCAATTCAAAATTGACAATAGAACACGTGAAAAATGTTTTATATGACGCTGAGCTAAAATATAAAGATAAAACTACAAACATGAACCAAGAGACTGCCTTTCTTAACACAATGAATAATATAAAATGCTACAATTGTGGAAAACAGGGACATATGGCCAAACAATGTAGAGGAAGGTATAGAGGCAGAGGAAGAGGCAGATCGTTCAGATATAGAGGAAGACAGTATGCATTTGAAGGGACAAGTTCTTATATAGCCTCATCATTCAATGCAAGTTTTGAAAGAGACAATAAAATAAGCTTTGCAATAGATTCAGGAGCAACTTACAACATGATAAATGAAAAATATAAGAAGTATATGTACAATGTTGTTGATTTAGATAGTCCAATTGAAATTAAAATAGCAGATGGAAATTTGATTCTAGCAAAAGAGAGAGGATTAATTAAAGTAAAAACAAGAGAAGGACAAATATTAGTTATTGATTTACTTATTATACAGAACTTAACGCAAAATTTAATTTCGGTGAACAAGTTAAATGAAAGAGGATATAAAGTTATTTTTGAACGCGGAATTGCAACTATTTTAAACTATAATACAAGAATAAAATTTTCAGCATTCTTTAAATCAATTTATCTGGTAGATTTTTGGATAATGAGCAATGATATGTCGTGTTTAAATGCAAATGAAATGAACGACAGCAAAATGTTATGGCACCGAAGATTGGGACATATTAATCATGCTGGTCTCAGAATATTAAAACTACCTTTTAGTAAAGAAGCGTGCGAGACTTGTCTTGAAGCGAAAAGCACAAAACTGCCTTTTTCACCATCAAATAAACCAAGATCGACTAGAGTCGGTGAACTAATTCATTCAGATATAGGTGGACCGATTTCCCCTCCTACTAAAGATGGAGAAAGATTTTACGTAACAATATTGGATGATTATTCACATTTTACAGAAACTTATTTGTTGAAACTAAAAATGAAGCAAAAGAACATATAATTAATTATATAAAAAGGCTGCAAAATAGAAACATAAAAGTAAGTAGATTTAGATCTGATAACGGTGGAGAATACCTTGGAGATTTTAAGAGATTTTGTATTAATGAAGGTATAACACAAGAGTTTACGTGTCCATATACACCAGAACAAAATGGAGTAGCAGAGAGATTAAATAGAACTCTGTTAGATAAAGTAAGAGCAATGTTAATTGAAACAAGTTTACCAAAACATCTTTGGGGAGAAGCTTTAAAAACAGCAGCTTATCAATTGAATAGATCTCCTACAATTTGTTTAAAAGGCGGCGTCCCCGCAGACATTTTTAATGGTAGAAAGATTGAAATAAACAATATGAGAATTTTTGGATGTAAAGCTTTCGCATTTCAGCCTAAAGAAATTAGAACTTCTAAATTAGATCCAAGATCAAAATGTACAAGATTTGTTGGTTATTGTGGATATGGATATAGATTATGGGATCCGAAATCTAATAAATATTTAGGATCACGACATGTAAAATTTATAGAGAATGATTTTAAAAATGAACATGATGAAATAAAGGACTCAAGATCTACAGAAATGAGTTAAAGATATGTTTTTGATGAAGAAGATGAGAAAACAGTCGATAAATCTGGAAAAGAAAGTAATTTAGAAAACAACGATAACAGGGAAGTATTTTATGATGTGGAAGATAATGTTGTAAATGAAATTCCTACAGTAAGCTTGAATAACGATACTAGATCTAAGAGAATTATCAGGAAGCCAGTAAGATATGAAGACTATTCTACATTTGCATATGCTTTAGTAAGTGATATAGAAGGAGATCCCACAACTTATTCAGAAGCTATCAAAGATAGCAATTGGAAAGTGGCAATACAGAAAGAAATTAAAGCTTTGACAGAATTAGGTGTTTGGGAAGAAGAATTTGGAAGATTACCCTATGGTCAGAAAGCTATAGACACAAAATGGATCTTCAAAACGAAAACTGACGGTACAAAGAAAGCAAGACTAGTTGCACGAGGTTTCCAACAATGTCTAGATGACTATGAAGTTTATTCGCCAGTTGCAAACATGAGTACGGTAAGAATGGCGTTATCACATGCAATTTCGTGTAATGATATGCAATTTAGACAATTGGACATTCCGACAGCTTTCTTGAATGGAAAATTAGATAGCGATGTTTACATAAAAGTACCAGAAGGCGTGACAACAAAAGCTTCATCTTTAAAACTTAAGAAGGCTCTATATGGATTGAAAGAAGCACCAAAATGTTGGAATAATAGATTTAACAGCTTTTGTGAGGATAAACTTAAAATGAAACGGTCAAAATATGATACTTGTTTGTATATTGGAGAACAGATATGGTTAGTTCTATTTGTGGATGATATTTTATTAATAGGAAGAGTTAGAGATATAGAAAAGAAGGTCAATCTACTAAAAGATGAATTCAAAGCGAAAGATATGGGAGAAATTAAAAACTATCTTGGTATTGATATCGTCGTAAATGATAATAAAATAAAGTTTAGCCAAGAAAGGTACATATTGAGGTTGTTAGACCATTTTAATATGCGTGAATGCAAACCTTCGAACACACCGATGGAATGTAGATTTACTTGTATGGATGAGGAAGTGATAGAAGTACCATATAAGGAAATGATCGGTGCACTAAATTATATATCAACAAACACACGACCAGATATTACTTTTGCAGTATCATTTTTGAGTAGATATTTAGATAAACCTACAATGTCTTTATGGAAAGCGGCAAAGAGAATCCTAAGGTATCTTAAAGGAACTTCTAATAAAGGTCTTGTTTATGTAAAGAATGATGTAAGTAGCATTGAAGCTTATTCTGACGCTGATTGGGCAGGAGATACATTAGAGAGGAAGAGTACGAGTGGCTGTGCAATTTTCCATGGTGAGAACTTAGTGACATGGTTCTCTCGCAAACAATCTTTAGTAGCTTTATCGACAGCAGAGGCTGAGTATGTAGCAAGTGCACAAACAGTTAGCGAGTTAATGTATGTAAAAGGCATTTTATCTGATTTTAACGAACAGAATATTCAACCCAATTTGTATTTAGATAACCAAAGTACAATTGCAATGATTATTAACAACTCGAACAGTAAAGCTTCTAAGCACATAGATATTAAATTTCATTTTGTAAAAGATTTGATTAAAAAGAAAGAGATTTCGTTATTGTATGTGCAAACTGACATGAATGTATCAGATGTTCTCACTAAAGCATGTAATAATTATAAACATAGTTACTTTACTGAACAATTACATGTTATATAAATAAATGCCAAAGCTAGAAGCTAACTTAGGGAAATAATATTTTATGATAGTATGACTTGTTTGTTAGAATAATGTTTAAGTTTCTTAGAATAGTGTTTGTGTTGAGAGTTGAGTTAAGATTTGTGTTGAGATAGATAGGTAATCTTATCTTTTTGGTTTTAATTATAAAAATGAAATAAAAAACATTGTAAAGTAATTAGAAATTTTTATAAATTGCCGCGCTGGATTCGAATTTGGCACCACTAAGTTAGGCCCATAAGAGTGCTATTATAATACTAGTAGTTTTGCGAACTTTTAGACCTGATTATCATGTGAACCAAAATCACAGTTTGAGATATTCTAGTTAAAGAATATCAGAACAGCGAAAAAATGTTATAGACTTTTTACACTGTCTGATAAATAAACATAACATAAGTAGGTACCTGCATGTAATGTTTATTTGGCAGACAACTTTACTATCTTTTAAAGATATCGATATTTACCCCCGTTGTGAACGGTAAGTACCTTATTTATCGATCAAAAATCCCGTACGACAAAAAACGTCTCTAACCTCGATTTACCTATTTACTTAAAATGTACCTACTAAGTTCGATGAAGATCAGTTGAGAAAATACGACCGGTGGAAGTAGAAGAGAACCAACATACTGACAGACGAAATAATATTAGGGGTTAAAGTATGAAATTGCCGATTTGTACTGAAAATCTTAATTGTTTATTTTTTAAATTTTTAACAAATTTATTTAATCAAAATAGTTGCCATTATTATCTATACATTGCTGCCATCTAATGGGAAGGTTATTAATGCCTTTGCGATAGAACTCCGACGATCTAGACTGCACAAACTGTGTGAAAGCATTTTGTACTGCCTCCTGGGAAGAAAACTTCTTGTCACGTAGATAATTGTCCAAATCACGAAAAAAATGGTAGTCCGTTGGAGCAAGGTCTGGTGAATACGGAGGATGACGAATGGTTTCTAAGTGCAGTTCCTGAAGGGTCAAAATGGTTTCTCGTGCTGTGTGAGGTCTCGCGTTGTCGTGGAGCAATAATGGTGAAGATCGATTCATGAGTCGGGGCTGTTTTACTGCTAGTTTTGTCAACATGGTTCGGAGTTCGGCACAATAGACATCTGCCGTAATTGCTTGACCAGATCGAAGAAAACTATAGTGAATAACACCATGCTGAGACCACCAAACAGTTACCATTACCTTTTTATTGGTAAGTTTTGCTTTAGGACACTGTTGTGGCATTTGACCTGGGGTCAGCCATTGCATTTTTCTTTTCCGGTTATCATAAAGAATCCACTTTTCATCACATGTTACAATTCGATCCAATATTCCTTCATTTCTGTACCGGTTCAACAAGGCAACACAAGTTTCAACACGCGTTTCTTTCTGCAGATCGGTCAAATCATGAGGCACCCATTTTTCGTATTTTTTTATTTTATTGATTTGACGCAAGTGAGTCAATAAAGTGGGTAAGGTAACGTTAAACCATGCCGCTAATTCCTGGGTAGTTTGACTAGGATCGGCTTCCACTATCTCTCTTAATTCATCGTTATTCACCTGTGTGGGCGGTCTTCCTCGTGGCTCGTTCTTTAAGTCGAAATTTCCATCACGAAAGCGTTTAAACCAAAATCGCACGGTGCGTTCATTAGTAGACCCCTCTCCAAACGCAGCATTGATATTGCGGGCTGTTTCTGCCGCGTTAGTTCCGCGTCGGAACTCGTATTCAAAAATCACTCGAATTTTCGCAGTATCCATCTTTCTTGTCTAAATTGAATAACAAAAACAATTAAAAGTCGATATTCAAATGTTTCACATTTTTTAAAAAAAGAACATCACAAACTTTTTTCAAATGGTTTCCATTTGAAAAAAGTTTCATTCGAAAACCTCAAACCATGAAGATTCTATGTCAATTCAAAGAACCTATTGCAATAAAACGGCAATTTCATACTTTAACCCCTATTATTTGATTTAAAGCGCAAACGTACCCCTCGCTTTGCTCGCGTATTATTTTCCATTAAAATCCTTGCAAGTCAAGAGAAGCGATAAATGGGGAGATTCTTTCCGCAATACTAGCAACACTCCCCGCTATTGTTGTCCCCAGAACAAACATGGCGGATACGTAATGTCAAAACTATCAGGGCGAGCTCCTACGACGAAAACGTGTAATATTTCGTGGAATACGGACAAATTCTACCAATTAAAGTGTATCAGTGACGTCTACAGTGATCTACAATAAGTTTTACAGTGCATTTGTCCACAATTACTTGATGAAAATCATCTTTTTTGGTATTTTTACTGATCAGCTAAATAAATGAACGGTATGTAGATTTACTCACAATTCTCTTAGAAATCATTGTTATTACTCATTGGGCTGATTCTTACGAACACGTATGCATATCTAAGTCAAACCTCGAAACTGAAACTCAGCTATAAAACGTTGAAAAACACTCGGAAATCTCCACAGATCTTTATCTCAAATTTTCCATTCTTTCAAATGTAAAATAAGTGTTTTTCACGTCTAAAGTCGTCGTAAAGAACCTTGGGGCGTAGTTTCTGGAGGTCGTACTCAGTAATACTTCGATATTAAGTTTATTTTGTCGTGAAAATGTGCAATTCAGTGTGTGAAGTCAGTGGTTGTGTCAGATATTAAAAATAGATTTTTGTTGTATATTAACTTATCTACGTTATCTCGTCGAATATGATTATACCTACTTATCCGACTTGTATAATGAATCTAGTTGTATCCTACTGTTTTACCTGTGTGAGTACCCAACCGAGTGAAAATTTCCAAAAAAATATGCTCTAATAAAAGTCTTTCTGCTTATCTACATCTATACTAATATTATAAAGCTGAAGAGTTTGTTTGATTGTTTGTTTGATTGTTTGTTTGTTTGTTTGTTTGTTTGTTTGAACGCGCTAATCTCAGGAACTGCAGGTCCGATTTAAAAAATTCTTTTTGTGTTTGATAGTCCATTTATCGAGGAAGGTTATAAGCTATATTACATCACGCTACGACTGATAGGAGCGGAGCATCCATGAAATATGTTGCAAAAACGGGAAAGAAATCCCCCTTTTCCGAGATTCTGTCGCGTGCACTGAGTAAACGGTCAAAGTTACATAAAAACCATTTATGAGAGAATTCTTCCTCTAAATAGGATCTAATAAATAGTCCGCGACAGCATATGTCTAACTCTTAAGGTTGACTCAATATAACATATTTGAGAGTAGTGAAATTTATTGTAGAACAATGCATTGTTTCCGAAGGTAATTTTGTAAATATGATATTAATCCTTATCGAAATAAATACGTTATTCATTAAAAGTATTTAATTTTAAACATAATTGTCCTTAACATCACTTGATTTCAATGAATATCTCACGAGATATTACAGTTTTAAAATAACTCCACAATAAATAATTAATAAGTACCAAGCGTACATATACACGTAGCGGGCGACGATGATGAGGGTGGCTGGCCAGCTCTGTGAGGCATCATGCCGCGCGGCTCAATCGGTCGGCTCCATGCGAGACGGTAGTGTCACCAAACTGCAGTGCTTTTTAATAATTATTTTGCAATATCTCATTGTACTTTTGAGTCTTAATATTTTGTTTTATGTTGGTAATTAATATTTTGAAGTCATCTCAGAAACTTCTAGACCTATTTCAAAAATTCTTTCACTAATAGAAAACTACATTATCCAGATGTGACATAGGCTACTTTTGATCCCGATATTCCCTCGGGATCGGGACTTACACAAGTGAAACCGCGGGACGGCAGCTCTGAAAAATAAAGTCGTGTATTTCTATTTCTAACTCAACAACCCGTAAACCGATATGAATAAAATTTGGTACAGGGTAGAAATAATATATAGGGTACTTTGAATGATCGTACGGGTTAAGCAACACTTAGTACAACATACGTGATGGGTGAAAAAGAGCAGGTGACCCGATATTCATAAACTTGGTACAGGGTTGGTTTAGAGGTAGAAATATTATATAGTACTTTGAATGATCGTTAAGCAACACCTGGTATGACATACGTGAGGGATCATTAACGTTACGGGATAGGAAGTTACGCGGGTGAAACCGCGGGGCGCAGCTAGTATAATATTATAAAGCTGAAGAGTTTGTTTGATTGTTTGTTTGTTTGTTTGTTTGAACGCGCTAATCTCAGGAACTGCTGGTCCGATTTGAAAAATTCTTTTTGTGTTTGATAGTCCATTTATCGAGGAAGGTTATAGGCTATATTACATCACGCTACGACTGATAGGAGCGGAGCATCCATGAAATATGTTGCAAAAACGGGAAAAAAATCCCCCTTTTCCGAGATTCTGTCGCGTGCGCTGAGTAAACGGTCAAAGTTACATAAAAACCATTTATGAGAGAATTCTTCCTCTAAATAGGATCTAATAATCTATACTAATATTATAAAGCTGAAGAGTTTGTTTGATTGTTTGTTTGTTTGTTTGTTTGAACGCGCTAATCTCAGGAACTGCTGGTCCGATTTGAAAAATTCTTTTTGTGTTTGATAGTCCATTTATCGAGGAAGGTTATAGGCTATATTACATCACGCTACGACTGATAGGAGCGGAGCATCCATGAAATATGTTGCAAAAACGGGAAAAAAATCCCCCTTTTCCGAGATTCTGTCGCGTGCGCTGAGTAAACGGTCAAAGTTACATAAAAACCATTTATGAGAGAATTCTTCCTCTAAATAGGATCTAATAAATAGTCCGCGACAGCATATGTCTAACTCTTAAGGTTGACTCAATATAACATCTTTTAGAGTAATGAAATTTATTGTAGAACAATGCGTTGTTTCCGAAGGTAATTTTGTAAATATGATATTAATCCTTATCCAAATAAATACGTTATTCATTAAAAGTATTTAATTTTAAACATAATTGTCCTTAACATCACTTGATTTCAATGAATATCTCACGAGATATTACAGTTTTAAAATAACTCCACAATAAAAACGGATCTAGCACGACTTTTTCTGTAACCCTGTATATACACGTAGCGGGCGACGATGATGAGGGTGGCCAGCCAACTCTGTGAGGCATCATGCCGCGCGGCTCAATCGGTCGGCTCCATGCGAGACGGTAGTGTCACCAAACTGCAGTGACTTTTAATAATTATTTTGCAATATCTCATTGTACTTTTGATTCGTAATATTTTGTTTTATGTTGGTAATTAATATTATAAAGAGGTTACGTTGGTAACATGTATGTATGTATTTTGGGGGTCATCTCAGAAACTTCTAGACCTATTTCAAAAATTCTTTCACTAATAGAAAACTACATTATTCAGATATGACATAGGCTACTTTTGATCCCGATATTCCCTCGGGATCGGGACTTACGCAACTAAAACTGCGGGACGGCAGCTCTGAAAAATAAAGTCGTGTATTTCTATTTCTAACTCAACAACCCGTAAACCGATATGAATGAAATTTGGTACAGGGTTGGTTTAGAGGTAGAAATAATATATATGGTACTTTGAATGATCGTACGGGTTAAGCAACACTTGGTACAACATACGTGATGGGTGAAAAAGAGCAGGTGACCCGATATTCATAAACTTGGTACAGGGTTGGTTTAGAGGTAGAAATATTATATAGAACTTTAAATGATCGTTAAGCAACACCTGGTATGACATACGTGAGGGATCATTAACGTTACGGGATAGGAAGTTACGCGGGTGAAACCGCGGGGCGCAGCTAGTTTTGGATAAGTGGCTGAGCCACGCGGGTTACCCGGTGGTTTCTCTTCCTGAGGGAATACTGCGTTATAAAGTATTGTATGTGTTAATCTATGTTATGAACTAGTTGCATACAAAATTTTAACCAAATCTGTTTAGCCATTTTCATGTAATTGACAAACATCTATATATTCGCTAATAGAAAATACTAGTAACGCCCCGCGGTTCCACTCGCGTAAGTCACGTTCCCGTGGGTATATCGGGTTATAAATTAGCCTATGTGTTATTCCAAGTCGCCAGTACATTTCAAGTGTCATCACAATTAGTTCAGTAGTTTTTGCGTAAATGAGTAACAAAGTCACATACATACAAACTGTGTACTTACATACAAACTTTCACATTTATAATACTAGTAAGATAAGATAGCTCTGTTTTAAAGGAAGGTTGTGGTATACTTTGTAAGTATTTGAAATCCAACAAGTAGAACCTCAATAATCAACAAAAAACTACTGCTAGCATACTAAACTAGCTATTTGGCTGTCTAAACTTCTGAGTTTTAACTAGATTTAGACTAACACAGGTGAAACCACTGAGCTGAGCTAGCTAGGGTTCCAAATCCTACAGTTACAGCCTAGTGTGGTCAGTTTTTTGCATGAAGGGACCCATATCATTATCTCAAAAAGCCATGTTCGTTTTATGGGAGCCCATTTAAATATTGATTGATTAATTCTTTCTTTGCAACACACCAAAAATAAACAAAATACAATAAAAATAAACATAAAAAACTTAAAACTAGGTGGCACAAGTTCAAGAGGCTGAAACATTGGGGCATCCCAAGATCTCATCCGTCGAGGTCATGAATAATATATGGACGAGTCACTGGACACTGTACCATGGACGCCGATCTCAAAAATACTTGAAATCTCGCTAAATGTCGAAAAGACAGATCGCAGGAGAAGAAAAGATAAAAAAAGGGTGGCACAATGGGCGGCCTCTTGAATATTCTGTTTTGTTATAGCGGCAACAGAAATACCTGTCTAGCTATCACGGTTGATGATATGTCTGTCCACTGCCTGTCTATAATGAGATAAATCCTTGTCATAGACAGACAGTGGAGTCATAATAATAGAACGGTTCTCAAACTCAAACTTTATTTACCTAGGTATTTAGTTATATTCAATAAGATATTCACGTTTTTTTGGAATATGACCCCTAATGAGAATAAGAAGCGACTCAAAATACTCATGCGGTTTTTTGAAAATAGCATGTGATTAACATTGTCACATTTAGAAATATAGTGGAACTTCAGCAATAACAACCCTTTTTTTTGTAAAGAACTCTAAAAATGTATGTAGGCAGGTATTTTTCTATTGAAGTATAAAATTAGGGAGGGTGTGGGCGTCAAAGTGTAATGAGCATAAAGGTAATCCTTTTTTTAGTAGTAGGTAGTGACCTGAATGATTTGTATGGGTGTATGTTGGTCGTAAATACCTCAGCGACAGTTTTTAAGCAATGTCATTTATGTATTAGTCAGTCAAATATGGCCATTTTATCAAAAACTAATTTTATTTAAAGAATTGAAAGCGAAGAAAACTCTTTAAAGTCAACATTTGTGCGAGATTTTAAGCCGTGGGTTTCTTCACTATGTTTCGCTTCACCGTAAGAACAAGTTAAAAGTGTACATCAATTTTACTTATAGAAAAAGACATTGGTTGGGATTTAATGCAACTTAATTTTAAACTTTGAGAGCAGTACAGAGATGAGGAGATTTCATAGACTTTAATAATAATAATAATAAATCCTGTGACCAACACACAGCGCCATCTAGCCCCGTGGTAAGCTGCTAAGCTTGTGTTACGGTGGCTAGACAACGGATATACTACTTATATTTATTTTTCTTTTGTAAATACATACATATTATACATAGAAATACGCCCAGACCAGATACAAATATTTATTTTTATTCATAAATATTTGCACCCAGCGGGAATCGAACCCGCAACCTTCTGTATTGCAGCCAAGCGTTCGCCCGACGCGCCACCGAGGTGACAAAAGTCTTCACACTTTTTAGAATTCCACAACCAAATGGAAAAAGGGGACCTATACTGAGACTTCACTGTCCATCTGTCTGCCACCAGGCTGTAATCTCATGAACCGTGATACTTCGACAGCTGACATTATCACTGTTGATACATTTCTATTGTTGTTCTATCAATAAATACTAAAAACAAATGAACATTATTTTTTATAATTGATAGGGAAGCGTCACTCCTTGACCACTATCAGCTGTGGTATCATGTAATTAGCATCCACCGTTACCAGTGGCTAAGTTGCAGTACATTGCTGCTTTGACGTAACGTGGTTGTTACTTGTAATTACTTCAAACAGCAATGTACAATACAAAATATGCTTTTTGACAGCAAATAGCAACTGACAGCGGTGGATGCTAATTACATGATACCACAGCTGACCTGATGGAAAGCAACGATGTGATCTAAAATGTTGCACACTTACCTAGGAGATACCTGTTAATTCGTGACTCCGAAGGCCCCCAAGTTGTAGACACCCGGGAAGACATACTCAGGCAACCGATTCACCCGACTTTCAAGTAGCTTCCATGTAATGATTCAACGCAACGTTAGCGTGATTTGTTTTTGCACTGGCGCCATCTAGTGATAAACTAGTGCCGAAGGCCAAGCTAATGTTGCTCTTACCACCTAATTTACACTTATTTAGAAGTCTATACCCAATTGTGACTACGATACGTGCACGAGCACGTGTCCGACTCGCACTTGATCTTTTTAAATTTTATTATTAACTATCTGCGCTTTCACCCGCGGAAGCGAAAAACGCGTTTACACGGGCACGGGCGGCCGAGCGTTGGTCGAGCGGTTGCACTTTTTCGTTCATTGCTCGGGTTCTACTAATTGGATTTCGATGCAAAGTATACCACGACGTTACTCGAAAATAGAACTATCCAATATTGCAAACCAGATTTCAATCGGATTAGTAGTTTTTAATTGTATAAGGAACAGACAGACAGACATGAACTTAAAAAAATATATAATTTTTGGTCTATTACTTATCCTAAGTCCCCTAACCCCTAGGCCACTTTTTTTTATTACAAACTTTTTGTCCTCTCTTCCTTTATTATAAGTATAATAGATAAAAGTTGTTGAACTCGATATTTCGCCAGTAGTAATTGCAACTGGCTTGATCACGATAACTATTTTATTGAAAACAACCATTGAGCTTAAAATCGTATGTTGTTAATTTCCCTCTACCCTCCACAGATGGTTTAAAGTTTTGTTGTTCCTCCCCCAGATGCGTAAAGATGTTGTTGTACTACCCTTCAGATGTGTAAATATTTTATTTATTAAACAAATGCTTTCAGACTTAGGTACAGTTTACACCAAAACGTTGTACACATCCCCCAGATGTGTAAAGGTATTTTTGTACCTTGTGTAAAGGTGTTTTCTCCTCCCCCACAGATGTGAGTGGGGCGCTATGTGGGGCGCGGAGGCGGGGTGGTGGTGCGGCGCAGTCGCGGCCGCCGCGGTGTGTCTCGCGGTCGCCGCTTGCCGACTGCGGCGCAAGCAGCTCACACCGCAACACGTGAGTACTGGCAACATACCCGTAGTGTGCTACGTTGTGTCCCTCTAACATAGATGTGAGTGGGACGCTACACAACACGTTACAACTTACAACATACGTGGGTAGTGTGTTACGTTGTTAGTAAAATACCCAAAAAAAATATTTCCTCGAGCTCCTCCGTGCTTCATTTCAGTGCAGTTGGTCCCGGTTTGTTATCTTTGATAGCGGTCGTTAGGTCACGTTAGAGGCCTTAAGGCGACCTGAAAACTCTAATACTAAGTCAGCCACACCACTACACGAAAAGAAGACTATAAGACCTCAGATCTCACAACTCCTCCAGCCCCATTATAAGCTACTAAGTGTGTGCCATGGTGACGTCTCAAAGGCGCAAAATTAAAAATAATCTATCCTAAGCATAAATACTTGTTTCCTGAGGGTTCGATTTCCGCGGATTAAAATAAAACACTTAAAATTAAGATCTTTGATCTTAATGAGAGTCAAAATTCCTTGTTTGCAATGGCGTACTTGGGGGTCAGGAGTCAGTTGAATAACTTCTTCACTGCCATTACAGTTTTCTGCCCAGAAGACTTTTTCTGCTTGGTTCATAAAGCCAGTTGACTTAAGGGCTATTTTGTATTTAAGACAGAACATCTTTGCCATATTCTTTAAGATCCAGGCTACATGGTCAAAAACTCCACAGTGTAAATGTAACGTTGTAATGGTTCCAGGTGCAGCTAGTGCTCCCGCCGCCGCTGCCGCTGGTGTCCCGCACCCGCCCCGCCCGCGCCCCGCTCCGCTCCCGCGCCGTCCCCGCCCCGCGCCGCCTCTTCGCCTCGTTAACCTGCGCCCCCGCAGACGACCCCCCAAATACCTCCTATCCACCTCAAATTGTCATAGTCCGAAACACTCCAGAACCAACGACCAGTCAATCTGTTCCGAAACTGCCTTTACCCGAACAGTGGATCCACAAGCGACCGATTGACTATAAATACACGACAATACCCCGTCCGTTGGCTCAACTGAACGCCGATTTAGGGGCCGATTTGAGTCAGGAATCTCGGGCGAAGAAATACAGCGCGACTCGATCGCCGTCATTGGAAAAAGACGAAAAGTCTCCGTTTGTGAGCAGCGCACAATCAGACGAGGTTTTTGGGTTCGATTCCGACAGCGTAAGAAAGTTGAGCGAAGATAGCGGTATGTCGTCCAAAGATACCGACCAGGATTCCCCTGGGAATCTTAAAAGATTTAAATCTGTGAGCACGAGACTTAACATGTGTAACGTTAACGAAACACATTTCGAAAATCAGCAAGAAAGACTGGAGATGCAGAACAGCCCTAGAGTAGTCGAATGTTCGTCAGCCAAAGAAAAAACTCAAAAGTTCGATTTTTCCCCCAAACTTCTAGACACATTAAGTTCGCCGCGATTTTTCACTCCACCCGAAACGGTTTCACCCATGTTCTTTAACGAACCGTCACCCAAATCAGTCTACTACGACACCGTTAGGTCTCCAAAATTCTTTCCTGAAACTCCCAGAGACGCAGAAGTGCCACAATCTCCAAGGGCGTTAGGAGATCATCTTAATAGAAATGGAATTGAAAAACCTAGTTCACCGCGAATACTCGGCGCAAGACCGAGTCCCAAAATCCACATTTACAATAAAGAAAACTATTTTACTTTTGAACAATCTTGCGTAGACGAAAGTAAGCGGCCCAAGAAATATGGTGGGAGAAATTCTATAGAGCGTGAAAGGTTTACACCTCCAACTGATAAAGATGTAAGAAAGTACAAGAGGCATAACAGCTGTGATACTTATAAAACCGTAGAACTTAATATTACTAAAGAAATGGATAACAAACAGACAGACAAGGATGTAGTCGATTGTTGCGTGGAAATGGCAACACTGAATATAGCTAAACCAGAAGAAAAAATAAACGAGCTAACGCCCCATACTGGTAACACAGCGCAGGCAAGAAGACAGAGACTTAAATCAATTTCTCTCGATTCGGATAATGCCAAGATAATTGAACAGAATTTAGGGTTGCCAATCGCAAAACAGATGAAGGACCAAATGAATGAGGCTTATAAGAATGAAAGTGCGTCTTGTGAAAGTATGGAGCGATATCCGAACACTCCGGTGACCGAACAACCTTGCTTCAAATTCGATGAGACAAAAACTGAAACGACTGAAGAAGAACCCAAGTCACCCGATATAAAACAGAAGAAATCTCTGAGGCAGAGTTCTGATACCCATTCGTTTATAGACATGCCACGCTTCTCGCCCAAAGAATTCGAAATCACAGTCACATCCGAAGAAGGAGCAACGACTTCAGCCGAAACTAACATAAAACCTAAAAGCAAAAACCTACGAAACCTCACAATAGATTTAACGAAACGAGACAGTGACTTAGAAAAAGAACTACTAGAATTTGAAAAGCTGTACACAGATGCTGAAGAGAAAAAGGTTAAAACTCCCACTTTGAAAGTTAAAGCGACTTCCTTAGACTCTTCAGAATCGGTCAACCTATCTCTGCCTCAAAAGAAAACTTTAGATGTCCCGCAGAATTCAGTATCTGTGCCAAATACACCGAAAAGACAGATAAAGAGAATCCTAGCACAAAAGAATGTAAAACACGATTTTTGCACGGGGAAATTAGGATTCAACTCAGTACAGTCAGCCGCAGAACAACGTCGTCTATTTATGAAAGGTCAAGACTCCGGTATCTACTTAAGAGAACAGCATGCGAACTTAATGCTTTACCAACCCGGAACAAGCCGTATGGGTTCACGAACGATGGGTTCCTTCGACGAAAACACTCAAGATTTCGAAAATACACCGGAAATCAATATATGCGGAGCTGACAATAGGCCTTATTTAGATCAAGGCCAGGGTTTAGGATCGAACCTGTTAAACTATAAGCAGAATCTAAGCGTTTCTAGCACTAACTTAAAGACTTTGCCTGAAGGTGTGCCTTCTGACGATTTTGAGCCAACGGAAGACGAAAAAGTCGTCAAGAAATTGCACAGAAGGAACTCTAATCAGAGTCTTATGCTAAGCACGCACAGTTTGCAAAGTTCAAATTGTTCTTTGAATAGTTCGGGTGCATCTTGCCACAATATAGCGACCGTACGGACTAGTATATCGAACTTCAGTCTCAACGACAGCAGACAGAAAAAGCTATTTGAGAGACGTGATTCCAACACTTCTTTGATAAACACCGAACACTTGACGCCGACAACTCGCGTGATTTGCTCTTCTAACACTAATATATCAGATACTTCCAAAAACTGTTTGCTTCAGAGACGAGGATCGAATAACAGTTTGACTCTTAACATACATTCAACAAACTTATCAAGACATTCGAGCAATAGTTCCTTAAATAAAGACGCTAAAACTGGTCAGAAGAAAGGTCTATTGGAACGACGCAGTTCCAATACATCCCTTACCCTTAACATCAACAATTCAAACCCACAACTTTCAGTCAATCGTGGGTTAAGCATATCTAACTACAATCTTAACGGGTCAACGTGCAATCTTAGTAGGTACAACAGCAATCACAGTATAGATAACGCGAATGTAGAGCCTAGAAAAGGAATTTTAGAACGACGAAGTTCGAACACATCCTTGACTTTAAATATCCAGCCGCAAGAACCGGTGGAACCTAGAGACATTGAAATTGACGAAGTTTTAATAGACCCAACGACACTAGAAGAGATCCCACATAGAGACAAACATAGAAAATCTCTAAGCACAGAGAACCTAATCCCAAAATCTTACAAAACGCGAAATCGTCGCACTGATAGTTGCGCTTTCGGATCACACGATAATCTTTGGTCAACATGTTATACTGAGCAAGACTACCCTAGAAACTTGACCTACGTCTGTGGTGACCAAGAAAACGAGATAATCTACGCGTTCGGAGCCCAAAACGATCCAAACTGCACGGGCTTCGTCAAAAACATTACCACCAAACCTTTAAGCCCTCAAAGCACTTCGGAAGACTTTAAATTGTATTTGGCAAATATGCAGCACTTGCAAAATGCGTCATCGGTACTAACCAGAAAGCAGTTGAAAGATTTAAACGACGTTTTCCAAAATGGGTATTCGAAAGTGAGATGCCATAGCTCTTCAGACGGGCAACATTGTTGCTCAGGACGTGTCCAGGATTTGTCTGTGGAGAATCCGCAAATGGTTATTCCAGATATTGCGCAACCCTGTTCGGAATACCAGAAGATGTTGCTCAGGAGTTTGCACAAGGAGTTCTGGGATATGCCAACAAATTTCCAGGAGAAACCAATCGTGTCTGGGTCCCATACCAAGAACAGATACAAGACGATATTGCCGAACGAGCATTCTAGGTTCATTCTGCGTGCGTCCAACACTGAGGGATATATAAATGCCAATTTTATAAAGGTAAGTCATACTTACTGTTACTCCGACCACTAACACACTTGATAGAAAGTGACGCGCGGTTTTATTTTTTAAAGTTTATGTTTTAAGTGTTTACACTAACTCCGAAATCGAAGTTATTGTAAAGTGCAAATTTTTTATTGGGTTTTACTGCAGACGACCCTTTAAGGCGGCGATAGATGATAATTATCGGTCCTTGTCCGATTACATATAAATGAGCGAGATGGAATTGCATGAAAATCTACAATTTCTCGTAAAATCAATCATTAACGAAGACTACAATAATATTTTTATAAAATGCGATGAAGAGGTTCTAGGTATTGTATTTTCTAATATTATGATGCCTATAAGAAAATATAGCGGTTAAGGATTTAGAAGAAAAATTGATTTATTTTGTAAAACAGGGGTAACTTCGCCTGTATAATAGTGGTATTTAAAGTTATTTTTTATTGTTTTGGAAATGAAGGCACACTTCTTGTGTCATGTACAATAACATAATACATTGTTTAAAGATCTATTTGGTACCGGTTATGAATAAAACTATTCAATCTGAAGGGATTTCACATGAGTCGCGTATTAACTAAGATTCCGCTGTCCTTCTCTGTGTCTTTCACAAAGCTGTGTCTATAAACCATGATAGCCAAACAGTTGAAATTTACACACAGATGATCTATTCCTGATGCCGTTATAACACCTATATTAACTAATGCAAATATAATTTATAAAATTAAGTTTACAATAAAATAAAATTAATAGATTTAAAATGTATATTTCCAGGGGCATGAATACACGAAAAATAGCTACATAGCAACTCAGGGACCTTTACAAAACACCATGTACGATTTCTGGCTGATGGTATACCAAAACAGCACCAACCCAGCTTACAGACCACCATCCGAAGCTAACTTCACGGGCGTCCAGAAAGTAGTAATGCTAACCAACTTCATTGAGAACAACCGGCAGAAATGCGAAAAGTACTTCCCTTTAGAAATTGACGAGGAAGTCATAATCCCTTCGCCGGAATCTGATGGAACTTTCGTTGTTACAAACAACGGCATGATCCAGAAAGCCGGATACACGATACGGAAACTGAAAGTGACGTTGAAAACGGAAACTCGCAGTAAATACTTTGAAACTGAAAGTCGAAGTAAGGACTTTGAAACTGGAAGTCGAGGTAAAGACTTTGAAACTGAAAGTCGAAGTAAAGACTTTGAAACTGAAAGTCGAAGTAAAGACTTTGAAACTGAAAGTCGCAAAGACAGTGAATCTGAAAGTGGCTTAAGTTTCAAAATTGACAATGTAAGTGAAAGTGACGACGAAAGTCGTAGAAAAGTTGACTGTGAAAGTGAGAGTGGTAGCAAAAGTCACAGTGAAAGCGACTTTAAAAGTGATTCTAGTGTTATAGTGTACCATTATTGGTTCCATAACTGGGCAGATCATAAGTGTCCTAAAGACGTTAATGCGCTCTTAAACCTAAGCTTAGACATCCTTCGGGAAAGTTACTACGACTTTGAAAAAGAGGAAAATGAAAGTGAAATTCAATGTCGTTGCGATAGCCCTAAAACGGAAAGCAAATTTCTGTTCCCACCTTTAGAAAATCCTGTACCGTGTGAGGTTAGTGTAGATATTTCTTCCCCTATTGACATTGCTTATGAAACAGTCTCCTCGCCTACTATAATACATTGCTCCGCTGGCATTGGTCGTACTGGCTGCCTTGTGGCTATACTGAACGGCATAAAGCAACTGGCAAATGAACAGAAAGTAGATGTTCTAGGTATTGTATGTAATATGCGACTAAATCGAGGTGGTATGGTACAGAACTCTGAACAGTACGAGTTGATACATAAGGTCTTATGTCTTTACGAGCAAGTGTGTTTGCCTGGGTTATAGTTTTAGTTTTGTTTTGACTTAGATTAAAAGGGAAATTGTTTTGTTATTAGTATTACATATGGATGCATACAAAGTTGCAGTTGGAGAAGTCCTATTTCCGAGGGAATATTGGGATCAAAAGTAGCCTATGTTACTCCTCGAGAATATAGCTTTTTATTGGTGGAAGGTTTTTTTGAAACTGGGCCAATGGTGTAGGAGCCACGAACAAATAAATCCTTATTTTTATTTATAATATTAGTAAAGATTACATACTGACAGACAAAAGCCAATATTTCCAGACTTAAATGCAATGTAATGCAAACCGAAAAGAGGTTGTCAAACAGATAAATAGATGCTATAGTGTACCAAAAACTCAAATAACAGCAAATTGTACCTAGTAAGAAAAACTTAAACCCAAAATGACACATGAGTCTGCCTTATCGCCTATGGGCGATCTCTTCCAGGTCACTGAGAAATAACCACACTTCATCAAAACAAAAGTAGGAATATACATAGATATTTCATCTGTTTAAATGAAAATGATATCATTTTAGATTTTAATCGCGTTGTTGAATGGGTGTTTGAAAATGTGTGTGGTAAAAATCATTTTCATCAGCTCCTCCGTGCTTCGGCGCGGCACGTTAAGCAGTTGGTCTTGGTTGTTATATCTAATAGCAGTCGTTAGGTCAAGTTAGAGGTCTTAGGGCGATCTGAACATTTCTAACACTAGGTGAGACACACCACTACACGAAAAGAAAAACCTCGCGTTATTTTCCAACGGCATTACATCAATGCTTAAAGTAATTAAAACCGTAAAATGAGTTACATTTCAAAAGTATACATACAAAATTCTCCAAATTGTAACGTATAATTTTGGCAAGTGAGGAGTTTGTGATGAGAAGGTGGCTCCAGGACTCCAGGTGCTTTATCAATCATTGACCTAGTGGCACAACGCCTGAATCTGGTAAAAGTGCAAATGCAAGAAATTTACTGATTATTTCGTAATTTGTTTTTATCGCTCAAGGCATGTCTACTAGAAATATTTTAAAGGATAAATTTATCTTTAAACATTCACTCGCGTCTCTAAGTTCAAAGCTCGTCGCGAGTGAATGTTTAAAGATGAATTTTTCTTTTAAAACAAGTATTTCTAATTTACTGATTTCCAGGGAACGATCCTCGTCAGATCATCATCAATTTTATCCTCATTTTTAAACCGACTTCAAAAAAGGAGGAGGTTCTCAATTCGTCGCGTATATATATATATATATATATATATATATTTTTATGAGACCTACTAAAACATTTTATTAATTGAAAATACCTACCTACACCTATATACCAAGTTTCTTGAAGATGGATTGAGAAATTCGACTTGTAAAGGAGAAGCAACAGACTGAAGAACAGTTTGCCAGGCTTGTAGCAGAGACGCTTCGTTCGTTCGGTCAATTACTCAGGATACATATTTAAATCTCGATCATTAAAATATTTACGTTAAAAATGTATATATTTTAATTTAAGAATGTCAATGTAATTGACATTTGTCAGTGAAAATATCGATTGTGTTAACTAACAAATGTAATTTCTTCTATGGTTTTCGCGATTTTGCATATTAAAACACTTTATTTATCCGGTTTTATCGCGTTTTTATTCATTATTTGACCCGAGCTTTCGCCAACTTTACAGTTGGCTTTTTCAAGGTTGACAGCCAGCCGAAACCAATCAGCCTTTTTTGTAACCTTCTACAAGTCATTTTTTAAACTAATCAAAGAGATTATAGGAACTTTCCTATAATCTTTTTCACTTTACTTCCTAGAAATTTTTAATAAAATAATTCTCCGCAGTTTCAGCCGTCTAATTCCAATTCCCGCTGGAATACCGGTATAAAAAAGAGCCTATATCCAGCTACATATATATTCTGAGTTTTATCGCAATCGGTTCAGTACTTTTTGGGTAAAAAAGTAACAAAGTCACACGAACAGACATATAAACTTTCGCTTCGCGTTTATAATATTAGTAAGCAGTAAAATTACCTACATCTTACTAATATTATCAACGCGAAAGTATGTAATAGTATGTATGTATGTATGTGAAGTTGTTACTCTTTCACGCAAAAACTACTGAACCGATTGCGATGAAACTTGTAATATAGGTAGCTGGGGACCTGGATTAACACATAGGCTTTTTATCCCGATATTCCCGCGGGAACGGGACTTACGCGGGTGAAACTGCGGGGCGCAGCTAGTATTCAATAATTGGATTTGGTTTTTTAACTATTAGAAAATATGAACTTTTGATATTTTAGTTATAAATTTTATGGGCGTTCGATATTTTAATTTCCGATGTTTTAAACATTGACATTTTGACCTTGAAATATTTTAAAGGAAAAATTCATCTTCAAAAATTCACTTGCGGCGAGATTTGAACTCGTTTCCCTGGATCATATTCCAGTGCCTATACCGCTCGGCCACGCAAGTGCGTGGCCGAGCGTGGAATATTGGATGAATTTTTCCTTTAAAATATTTCTAGTAAATATGCCTTGAGCAATAAAAACAAATTTACGAAATATTTTAACCTTGGTCAAAAAGGAAGTAAATGAGCTGATTATCCGAAATAACATGAAGAATTACCTACCATATCTATTATCATATTCTTAAAATACACCAAAAATAATGCAATTTGCTAATTTTATTTAAAAATACATCGTCTTATGTCGCTATAGAATTAGCACAACCATGTGTAGGTACCGATTGTTTTTAGTCTCAAATATTTTTAGAAATATTAGCATCTTTGGTTTTTAAATTAGGCTTAAAATGACGACGAATTTGATTACTACTTGCAATGAGTCTATTAAAGTTAAGAGACGCCATTGCAGAACAAATCATCATTGAAAAGCGGCACAAACTATGCTATACAACGAAACTATTGTTATCTCTTTCTAAAACATAAGACTCAATGCTACTTGCATTACGTAAGAAAGAGATGTCATAATTTTATTACTAAAGCGATCGTGACGTGAGCTGGGATGGAACTTAGACTTCTTTGGCTAGTTAGCTTAGATTTGTGTTGCCAAGAAATTTGCCCTATTACGTATCTAGAAGTTTTACATTATCTCTGGCTACTTGGGCATTGTTTGTAATGAAGTCACTGGCATATTATCTACAAAGTACAAGTACACAAATGTTTCTAACAAAACCAGATTTCGCTATCTAATTGTAAAGTCTAACAAACATCGCTTCTTAAACTTAACAAACTTAAACTGAGAGTCAGTTCCGAAGAAATAGTTTGGAATCAACTATCCGAGTTAACTTTGCTATTTGAATAGTAAACACTTTTCGAGGAAAAAGGATGTAACGTTTATATCACACGTGAATTTCACACGTGATTGTTAGAATACTTGAGAGATGATATTTGCAAATAAAACGAACAATTCGCGTCACGGTTTAAGGGTGCTTACATAAAGAAACAGGTTTCCGGTACTGACGAATCTGTGCGGGTATGTACATATCGATCCAGAGTTAAAATTTTGATTTGGCTTTGGCTTTTTCAAGGTTGACAACCTTAAACCATGAATAAAACGCGATTAAACCCGATAAATAAAGTGTTTTATTATGCAAAATCGTGAAAACCATAGAAGAAATTAACTTCAACATGTTTGTTAGGAAAAACTGGCCCGTAGTCCAGGCAGTCGGTACCGAAGTTTAAACCTGTTTCTTTATGTGTGACCGCAATAGACAACATAGAAATATCGATACTGGAAATATGAATTAAGGTAACTCATTTTGGTTACATCTATACTTATGATAAAGGAAGAGAGGACAAAAAGTGTGTACTTGGAAGTAAATTTTAAAAAGTGATCTTGGGAGGTTTTCCTTATACTTACAATTAAAAACTAATAATCCGATTGAAATCTGATTTTCAATATTGGATAGTTCTATTTTCGCCCACGCCTGAGAACATTTCTGGCGGCGTTTCCGCTATTTCCATTTCGTATTTTCCGCCGATTAACGCCTCACTTAGGTTTAAAGCCAGGGGTAGCCACGCTCTCCCCCGTTCCCTCACCGCCGTACACTAATGTTGGCCAAAAACCTACATCTCCCCCCATCAGTGCGGGCGACACGACTTGGTCGCCGATACCCCCTGCATGCTTATATTCCTCGAACCCTCTCCTCCGGTACAACACCCGTCCCACGTCGTCGAGAGCCGGAGTTGTACCTGCTGCTGTCCTAGAAAATCAAAATCAAAATAGTTTATTTCCTTTAGATTCTTGTACAATATTAAATGCACATGATCATTTGGCTACGTCTTAGGTATTGATTTTAGTTTTTTTCTCGAGAAACCGGAGTCATCAAACGTGGTCTTTAACTTAGCCCATAATTCCGCTGAACTTTCCGTTTTTCTGATGTGCACGTACAGTCTGCAAAGGACAAAGCCGAATCAATCGTTAATATTAACTTTGCCTTCGTTTTAGCGTCTTCCGTTGGCTTTATTTCGAAACCAGACGGTGGTTTAATATACTTCTCCATCCCATCCAAGACCAGTAAGTTTTCAGCCGCAAAACTCCACTCGTCATAATTTTCACTGCCTTTCAACTTCGGCACACTAGCAATATAGCGAGTTCATGTTTCCGCGAATGAACGAGCTCAATTTATCTATTTTAAACCTAAAATAACTGATAAATTCGGGAGAAGCCCATAACCTAAAATAATAAAAAACGTTTGATCTTCGCAACATGACTGACATTTTATTTAAACAAAAGTATTAAGATGACATTTCAATTAGTCTCAAACTTACTCACTAGATGGTACTAGAAGCAGAGGTGTAACTGAGATAAATTATTTTTATACATTTCCATAAATAATAACAGTTTTACTTTTTAACCGACTTCAAAAAAAGGAGGAGGTTCTCAATTCGTCGCATATTTTTTATTTTTTTAATGTTTGTTCACCGATTACTCGAAGGTGGCTTGACCGATTGAGATGCTTCTTTTTTTAATGGAAAGGTGGTAGCCCCGAGGTGGTCCCATAAAAATTTGGTGAGGATCTGATGAGAATCTTCGAAGTGAGGACCGGGAATGCTCCTCAAAAAGCTGTTTTAATTCACTTGTTCACCGATTACTCGAAAGTGGCTTGACTGATTGAAATGGTTCTTTCTTTAATGGAAAGGAGGGCTCCCCAGGTGGTCCCATAAAAATTTGGTCAGGATCTGATGAGTATCTTTGGAATGATGGACAGGATAGCTTCTTAGAATGTAATAAATTACTCGTTTTTGGACTTCTACCAAAAAGAATAGACCCCTAAAGAACTAAGTACAGATTGATGGTCCACCAAAAACCACCTTCTCATCAGCAAACTCCTCAACAATTAAAATTACGGTAACAATAGGTATTGTTGATTTTTTTGGCAGTCGAAAGTAGGTAGATAGGTAGGTACACTAAAAAGGGTGAAATAAAAAAATAATTTAAAAATTAAAAAACCGACTTAAAAAGAAGAACTATAATAATTAAAAAATTTCAAAACCACCAAAAAAAAAGAATTGATAAAAAAGACCAAAACAACCTCTACATACAGCTAACCGACTAATTAATCTGTTTTATCATCTGAAGTCGGGCAGTTTTACTGGCTGTATGGTTTCATAGTGTACTTAGTTTGGCTGCCCGATTTCAGATGATAAAACAGATTAATTTAGTCTGTGGAGCTGTATGTAGAGGTTATTTTGGTCTTTTTTACCAATTCTTTTTTTTTTCTAAATCACTTTGGGATTCTTGTGTTAGAGTGTTCCAGGCAAATGGAGCGAGTGTCATCTGTGGAATCTCTATTTTCCTTCTTCGAAAAGATGGGGATCATAGACGAGGTCTCTTTTGTGGGTGTTTTTATTTTTTTGTGGTTGTTTTGGACTTCTCTTACGGCGGATCGAGATCGAGATTGCCATGGTCCTATGTTGAGTTTCTCCCTAATCCCTTGCCATAGAGTAAGTTGGGGAGGAGGGGGGAGAGTAGGAGCATATGCCTCAGTCTTCTGAATTTGTCCAGTGAAAATGAGTGAAAATATGTTGTTGGTTGTGTCGAAACCCGGTTCAGGAAAAATAGGTATAGGTCCTAATGCAATTTCTCGGGGGATATCTAGGAGTTGTCTATAACCTGCTAATAAGGCTTTATCACGATATTCCACATCAAAGTTCTCTATCACCATACTAGAATCAAGGATGAGAAAGACATAGGTACTTTTCATTCCCTGAAGTTTCGTGTGTTCTCTAATTGCTCTAGTATATCGTTTTTGAAGGGGCATGATTGTGTCAAAACAAGTAAATGACTTATAACAAGAATTGATAATTATTCGTTGTTTAGTTCCAAAGCTTGTAGGGGGAATTATTCTCTTGTTTGCTTGCATAAATTCAGCCAAGTCTGAGCCCAGGTAAAGTGTTGTTAGTGGGGACATGGTCAGGTTGTGGGTCAGAGCCCCCACTAACGCCACAGATATTTTCTTCAACCATTTTGCTATCATCGTCTCTGCTATGTCTCCTTCAAGTTGTAAGAAGACTTTTATATACATGCTGATTGGTATGGTTCCAGGTTCGAGAGGGGCTGAGGGACTTTCGTCCCCATAGAACTGTTGCCATACTCTGATTTGGCTGTCGGAGGATCTTGCCATTGGTTGTCGGGGTGTTTGTGTTGGGGGGTTCGATTTGTTATCTATTGGTTTTTCTTATTCTAGGCTGAAGTTTGTGGGCCTTTTTGGCTGTAGAACGAGATTAATTCATCAAGACCATCAATGGTCTTGATATTGGGATGGTTTTTCAAAAGCTCATTAAGATCCTTCACCACCTGCTCTGGATGGACTTCCAACAGAATAGAGGCATGAGGTCTTTTTTCCAAAATTTTACACATCTGAAGATGCACCATTTGCTCGGCTTTTGTTTTTGGGGACATTGGAATCATAGTTATTACCCCGGTTTGGTCTACTTTGTATGTAAATGGTCCGTGTTTTCGAATGATGGGGGCAGGAGTGGTGGTAGGAGTTGGGACTTTTTTGACTAGATTGTCCTCAAACTTTGATATAGCTCTGTTCATTAGTCCTTCTAGGTCACACAACTTTTCTGAAATTAAGGATGACTGCTGTTTCCAAGTGGTTTCTGATATATTTGTCGACTCCTTAACCTGTTGGAGGGAGTCAGACGTCAAAGCAGCATCGGCTGACAAGTTGGCTAGCTGTTCCATTATTCTGTCCAGATCCCGAGATGCCTGGATTTTCATCGAATCAATCATTCCTGATATGTAAGTGGCCAAACCACCAACTCTTGCTGCCACTTGGTCTCTGTAAATCACCTTTGAGAGAATTATGTTTAGTCTCTCTTCCCCCAAAGATTCCCATGATTGATCAAGTAAATTCAGACCTTTGTCATCAAGAATTGAGGTTGAAATTAATAGATTTAGAATTTGATTTCGAGAATTTGTGATCACGTTTGATATTGTGTGGGGGGGTGGAGTCTGGTTTAGTAATCCTTTCCATCCTTCCAGAAAGGTGTCAATCTGAGGGGACTTGGTGGTGTTTCCACGGTGTTCAACGGTTTCATTGTTGGGTTGAATATGGGAGGTTTGGGGTGGAGAGTTGGAGGGAGGAGGCTGCTGGGGATGCTCGGGAAGTTCGACACCGTGAGCTGCTGCCAACATGCTATCGTTTGTTGTGTCTGCTGGTGGTAATTTCTTGAGTCCTTTGGATCTGAGCACTTCTGACAATCCTAGAGGTGTAAACAGACCACCTGCATAGGATGTAGATGGAATGTTTTGTCGCTCATTTTCCACCTCCTCGCTCCATTGGACCTTTGTCTCTGGATTGTTGGAGGGTGATGTCATGTTGATTAGGTTGAGTCAGTGTGGAAGGGGTGTGCTGATTGATGGTGTCCTTGGTTTTTGGGATTGTGGAGTAAAAGATAGCAGGGAATAAAAAAAGTAGCAACAAAAAAATAAAGAGATTTGGGATTGTGCAGTGGGCTGCTTGGTGAATTTGTTTTTTTATTTTGGTGGTTTTTAAAGTTTTAAATTATTTTTGTTCTTTTTTTAAGTCGGTTTTTTAATTAATTTTAAGTTATTGTTGGTTGTATTTTGATTTTATTTTATAATTTTATGTTTAATTGAATAAACAAATTTATTGAATGTTCGTAAGATTAAAAAAACATTTTTAGGGTACCACGTGTAAAATGGGAGTATCATGAAACACAATATTTACCGGGTTTACTCGCTTTTTATTTAATAACGGCATTATTACTAAAGACCGAGCTTTCGCTAACTTTACAGTTAGCTTTTTCAATGTTGATATTTATAAATATTGTGTTTTATTATGCAAAATCGCAAAAACTTTAGACAAAATTAAATGGAGGTGTCATTGACAGCTCTTTTAAATTCATACAATATTTTTTCTTTTATTTTAATGTTGTATTGTCGGCATTATCGGCAGCTGAACTAGTGGGAATACAATGTATTCCCACTAGTTCAGCTGCCGATAATGCTTCATGTAACATCAAAATCGGTAAAGCCTTTCCATTCAAATCACATTTTTCTTATTTAATTTTTAAGTGGACACTTTAATATATTAAATTAGTAAGTTTTTGTTTTAATTTTATTTATTTTTGTTCCTCTTTGTGTATTTTTAGCATAAAAAAGTAAATAAAATGTAATTAGTTAATTGTAAATATTATGTAGTGTTTTTTTAATATTATGCTGTGAATTATATTTATGGTAAATGATTTTTTTTTGTTTTATTTTTTTTATTTCTTTTGTGTTGTTTTTTTTTATTGTGTCTATTTTAATAACACTAGTTTGCTTTCGATGGGTATTCCCGCTAGTCTAACTAAGTTGTTCAATTGTTAAACTAGCGGGACCAGTTTATCCAATATTTTCTTTGTATATTCTTTTAAAAGATAATTTTGATTTTGTGTAAATTAGTTCAGCGGGTCGATTCTGTAAAAACATAGCATGCGACAAGTAGGCGGGATGCATGAGCATTGCAGAAGTCGATTTGTTGCAGGAGTAAAAATAATAGCTATTCTCAGAGATATGTAAAAACTTCTAGATACGTAATAGGGCAAATTTCTTGGCAACACAAATGCAAGCTAGCTAGCCAGAGAAGTCTTAGTTCCATCCCAGCTCACGTCACGATCACCCGCTTGTTATCACACAGTACATTTAGTTCACTTTCACAACATTATTCACAGACAACAATGCCTTCGGGCGTATTTAGGCGATGCACGAATTGTACTTCAAAAACTGGCAAAAATATTTCATTTTTTAAGTAAGTAAAGCTGTATTTATTTATTTTAGTTTATTTTTTGAAAAAGTTTTTTTTTCCAAAAACTCAACGAAGTTTTTGACTTTGACGTTTTATCATTCTCTCCTAACCGCTATGAGATGTCATAATAATATTATGACATCTCTTTCTTACGTCATGCAAGTAGCATTGAGTCTTTATGTTTTAGAAAGAGATAACAATAGTTTCGTCTATTTCTTCTTTAAATTATGTGAATGAATATAAATAATGAGGTTGTATAGCATACAATTTGTGCCACTTTTCAATAATGATTTGTTCTGCAATGGCGTCTCTATAACTTTAATAGACTCATTGGCTATTCTATAATTTCTTTAAATACTTATTGACTAATTAACAAGGGGGGGTTCTTTAAATAATTAAGTAGCCCTTAATTTTGAAGGCTACTTAACTTATTAAGTAGTAGTTAAGTAAAATAACATTTACAGAATACGAATTAACGCACATCTTTTGCATGTCGCCGCAGTTCGCCGGCATTCCGCATGCTATGTTTTTACAGAATCGACCCGCAGGTACCTACTTGACATTTTAGTATTTAAACCCACAGATTACTAATTAGGTCAATTATTTATTCGAAAGCAGCGTCTCGAGGTTTTACCCGCGTAAGTCCCGATCCCTTGGAAATATCGGGATCAAAAGTAACCTATGTTACTCCTAGATAATGTAGCTTTCTATTGGTGAAAGAATTTTCAAAATCGGTCCAGTAGTTCCGGAGATTACCCCAAATATAGGTACATACGATACGATTTCGATGCCGATTACGACGGAAGATGCGCAGTTAGGCTGCAAGTGGGCGCATTGTGAAATAACGTCCGTTTGATGCAATCCATCTGATATAAGGTGGACGCTTAGCTTTAGCAAGACAATAGGCCCTACTATGATGTCTTATAAGTCGACGCTTTGTCGTTCAGCTAAAAAAAAACACATCTAATAATTAAAAAAAAAACCAAACATTAAAAAGATGATTGACCGAACGATCGAAGCGAGTGAGGTCCAGTGTAGACGGGCCTGGCACTTGTATCTTTGTAACTTTGTATCTTTGTATGTTTGTTCGACGATAACTTGAGTATCGTAGCTCCGATCTTCATGAATTTTGGTATGTAGTTTAGGTCAATAGAGTTCATGAGTTCGAAGATGAGTCGGATCGGTAAGGGGGTTAGGGAGGGAATGTTTTTCAACAAAAAATGTGTAATTTTTTGTTCACAATGTGCTTCGGTTTTTGAGTAGGAATACATAAGCAAGCTATAGAGCATTGGTATGCGAGTATGAACTGTAAGCACCGGTATGAACAGTCAAAAATGAAGTCATCAGTCACCTAGGGTTACGGGAATTGACTGTTTCTCTCGTTAGAATTTATTCTAGTAATAATTATGGTGAAATGTTCAGTGCCGCGGTGTAAAAATGATTCGCGGATCACTATTCAACCTCAACATTTGAATATCTATGTATAGAGCATCTGCTTACACTTTGCGCAGTATGTATACTTTTAAGGCTTCGGTACTGTTACCTTATACAGTTGTATTACTCTTTGTTGTTACCTACGCACATAGTCAGTATTAAAAAAAAAAAAAAAAAACCCGACTGCGTAAAAAACTTGATTTACAAATACGTAAAGAAACAACAAAAAAAAATTTAAAAACATGCCCAGTAATTTGAAATTATGATAAGTAATACTGAATAATCATTCAAATAGTTTTGTAATCGATACACACAGAACACATAATAAATGAGTAAAAAATTACTCATAGTCCGGGACCCATTCACCGATCTAATTTTTCCAATGGGTCCCGACTGTGAGTAATTTTTTACTCATTTTGTAATTTATGTAAATATTTTTTTAGTTTATTTCAATAAAGTTCTGTCACCTGTACCATCACGGCTTATAGTTTGGTAGTTCTTAGCGTAACAACGTAACAAAAATAAAAACTTGTTCGTTATAAGCAAGAATACCTAATTGGTAATTAACTTTAAACCGTTCTATTTCCTAAACTGATATTTAAAATGAAAAATGACAAAAGAAACCTAACATTTATTTTAAAAAACCTATTCAACAATACTTGACATACTTTGACAATTTTAGATTTTTTAATTTTGACAATATAACGTCTGATTGTGACAAAAGTTAATTTGGATTACTGTCATGTCAGTCGGCGTGTTAGTCACACCACTCGCCATATTAAGACGAATCGATTGACGTAAGAATCATCAAAATCGGTCCACGCGTTTGGCCTCTAGAACGCCACATAGAAACATCCATACATACATAGACCGATAAACACATTACCCTCCTTTGCGTCGCGCAGTCGGGTAAAAAGAAGTTCATGCGGCACTTTAAAATAGTCACGCTCACCATCAGCAGATTCTGTAAGAAAAATCCGTGTAGAAACCGTGTGAAATATCCCTTTAGTTTTTATTAGGAGACTTCTGGCCCGTTTGTCTAAGTTGTAAGCTGCTATACATAGACCGATAAACACATTACCCTCCTTTGCGTCGCGCAGTCGGGTAAAAAGAAGTTCATGCGGCACTTTAAAATAGTCACGCTCACCATCAGCAGATTCTGTAAGAAAAATCCGTGTAGAAACCGTGTGAAATATCCCTTTAGTATTTATTAGGAGATTTCTGGCCCGTTTGTCTAAGTTGTAAGCTGCTCGCTGTGGTATCATCTAATTAGCATCCACCGCTACTAGTGGCTAACTTGCAGTACATTGCTGCTTTGACGTAACGTGGTTGTTACCGGTGATTACTTCAAAGCAGCAATGTAGAATACGAAACATGTTTATTGACAGTAAATAGCAACTAGTAGCGGTGGATGCGAATTAGATGATACCACAGCTGTCTGCGTATTATCTATCCAGTATTATTTTTCGCGAGCTTATGTCAACTTCATACAAAAAATCTGTCGATTGTCGATTTCGTTATTCGATAAGAATGTTGACTAGGGCCGCAGCAGCCCTACACAACATTCTTATCGATTAACAAAATCGTAATCGACAGATTTGCTTTGACATAATATGTTCACGAAAATTCATATGACTTTTCGCGAACTTATATGTCAATTTCATACAAAAAAATCTATCGATTGGTGATTTCGTTATTCGATAAGAATGTTGGCTAGGGCTGCTGTTTCTCAGAAAAATAATAAATCGCTTACTTTTGGACTTCTCCAAGTAAATTCAGACCCTGTGCTACCTTCTGCACAAATGCTACTGTATTGCCCACATTAGTTAATACGCAGGTAAAGCCGAAGGCTACTGCTACTACTAACCTACTACTCAGTACTAGCACCTACTTGCTACTTAATTAAAAAATAATAATTGTGAAGCGAAACCTATAATTTTGCAAGTACGACTTATTGTTTTGCTGAATTGCTTTACAGGTTGTGTTTTTATGACGAATCTGACACCTCAGTGCAAAATGGTATGGTATCGTAAGTACATAGGTAATAACGTTTATTTACTTATCTACTACTTACCTACCGGACCTACCTTCCATAATAGAACATAGGAAGGAAATTGCTGATATACCTAAGCATATTTTAGGCACATTAAATACCTATTATTCATACCTACTTACCTAGGTTGGTACTAACTTTTTATGAATTGTTAAGTTTATTTCATGAAAATCAAAATATTCATAAGTATTTGTTTATATTTTTTCCGTGTCTTATTGGCGTGTGACGAATGGGGAAATTCCTTTTGTTCCTTACTACTGAATTATTTTATCGACAAGTATACTTATAAAGAAGCTTAAGACCCTCGTAGCTTAAGACCTAGGAAGAAAGTTGGGGAAACATAAAATATAATGAAAATTTCGTTGTTAAGTGATTCGTACCAGTAAACTTACGGGGACGTGATATTCGTTGTTACACTTTTCGAAGTCGTGTATCGCACCCGGGTGTAGGTATTTAAAACACAAGTATTCAAATACCCTCTTTGTGGGAGAAATATCCCACCAATTGAAAATCCCCCACGACAAAAAAATCCATGTGCTCATAGAACTTGTATACCAAGCTTCATCAAATTCGGATCTCATACTGCGGGGATATCTAGTAACCTTCTTTGTGGGAGAAATACCCCACCAATCAAAAATCCCCTACGACAAAAAAAACTATATGCTCATTGAACTTGTATACCAAGTTTTATCAAAATCGGATCTCATAGTGCGGGGATATCTAGTAACCTTCTTTGTGGGAGAAATACCCCACCAATCAAAAATCCCTACGACAAAAAAAAAACTATATGCTCATTGAACTTGTCTACCAAGTTTCATCAAAATCGGATCTCATAGTGCGGGGATATCTATCAACCTTCTTTGTGGGAGAAATACCCCACCAATCATAAATCCCCTACGACAAAAAAAACTATATGCTCATTGAACTTGTATACCAAGTTTTATTATCAAAATCGGATCTCATAGTGCGGGGATATCTAGTAACCTTCTGTGTGGGAGAAATACCCCACCAATCAAAAATCCCCTACGACAAAAAAAAACTATATTATGCTCATCGAACTTGTATACCAAGTTTAATCAAAATCGGATCTCATAGTGCGGGGATATCTAGTAACCTTCTTTGAGGGAGAAATACCTCACCAATCAAAAATCCCCTACGACAAAAAAAAACTATATGCTCATTGAACTTGTACACCAAGTTTCATCAAAATCGGTTGAGAAATACGACCTGTAGAGGAGAACTAACATACAGAAAAAAGAAAATTTGGCCAACCTGAAGCATAGACGCTTCGATCGCTGACGCTCGCTCCGTCAACTAGTCTGGATACTAACTGCGCTAAACCACATTGTCAACAGTTTGGTCAATGTGTAATATTTAGGTCTTTAGCCTCATCAGTACCTATAAAAGTTTCTAGGGACATAGAGGACCCTAGTCTTGACGAATTACCAATTTGACCTATGACAGACTTGACCATTGTCGTGCTACTCTTTCATCTACCAAACTAGAACTAGTAATTCAGCGAGCGAATAGTAACCCTCGCCAGCCCCGTTAACAGTGACCGTATTCTTCTTCTTCCTTGCATTGTCCCAGATTAAATAGGGTCGGCTCTCCTTATGTCGCGGCGCGAAGACATTCTGTCAAGGGTTGTAGGATTGGGTAATTGCTCCTTTAAACGTTTTGTCATACTGGTCCAGCATGTCGAAGGGGTTCGCCCTCTGCTTCTTCTGTTCTTCTGTTCACTGTTGTTCTCATTATTTATTTATTTATTTAAGACCATAATAGTCATCATAATAGTGACCGTAGCCAGAGGCGGTATACCGCACCGATCCAAAATCCCCCACGACGGAAAAATCTATTAATTCAAAGTACTTAGGTACTTATACTTAGATATGTACTGATACCGTATTCGTGAGATCGGTTGAGAAATACGACCAGTAGAAGAGAAGCAACATACTAATAGACGAAAGAACATTTTGCGAAGAAACTGGTAACTGCCCACCAAAGTCTCGTCGCAAAATTTTCTTTTGCTGGACGCTACGCTATATTAGGTAGGTAACACAGGCACACATTTGTTCCATTCCATCTTTACAAGATTTAACGAGGATACCCATTTAATCCAAAAGGAGGTTGTCTGTCTAAGCGAACAATTTTTGTTCTACAACTTTTGGAAAATCGAAGTAGTTTTTGAATTTTTTTAAAAGTTTATAGTTTACTTGAAAAGCAGCTGTTTCTTAGAGTTATAGGCCATTGACCTTAAGTTATCCTTGCGTTTAGTTTTGTCTACTACAATTAAAACTCCATTTCATTTTTTTCTCAACAACATCTGTTTTTTTCTCAGAGAAAATAACCTCAAATTTAAAAAATAAGGTCTTCATTCCAAAAGTCGTTGAACAAAAGTTGTTCGCCTGTGAACAACTCATAGATTCTCTGGAACAAAAGTATATGTGGAGCATTGCAGCTATTTGTTGTTTATTCTAGTTTGGTCGAATGATAGGTACAAAATAAATAATAAACAAATAGAAGAAACATTGTTTTCCTCAATGAGTCTATTAAAGTTATAGAGACGCCATTGCAGAACAAATCATTATTGAAAAGCGGCACAGTTGTAAGCTATACAACCTCATTATTTATATTCATTCACATAATTTAAAGAAGAAATAGACGAAACTATTGTTATCTCGTTCTAAAACATAAAGACTCAATGCTACTTGCATGACGTAAGAAAGAGATGTCATAATATTATTATGACATCTCATAGCGGTTAGGAGAGAATGATAAAACGTCAAAGTCAAAAACTTCGTTGGAGTCTTGGCGGGAACTCGTTGAGGAGATGTGGTGCTAAATTTTCATTTTTGTGAAACCTAGTTCATATGCGTGCAAATTGTTTAATTTCGGGGGCATATTAATCAATTTGGTTTCGTGAAGGTGTACAAGTGGAATGAAAGTGAAAATCGGTGCAAAACATTGACTTAGTGTTGTCTCCAAGGCTCCGTGAAGATTGTTTGTAAATGGCCGCCGCGTTTACAAATGATTCCCTAGACTTGACTTTAACTATGACGACTTGACTGTTTCGATGCAAATAACTTGCATAATATATTAATAATACTTGACACTGGCTAATTTCCTAATGGCCATAATCGGTTCACAACCGATAAGAAATAAAAAAAAAAAAAACTTCGTTGAGTTTTTGGAAAAATAACTTTTTCAGAAAATAAACTAAAATAAATAAATACAGCTTTACTTACGTAAGAAATGAAATATTTTTGCCAGTTTTTGGAGTATAATTCGTGCATCGCCTAAATACGCACGAAGGCATTGTTGTCTGTGAATAATGTTGTGAAAGTGAACTAAATGTACTGTGTGATAACAAGCGGGTGATCGTGACGTGAGCTGGGATGGAACTAAGACTTCTCTGGCTAGATAGCTTGCATTTGTGTAGCCAAGAAATTTGCCCTATTACGTATCTAGAAGTTTTTACATATCTCTGGTTTTCCTTGAAAATTCTGCTGAAAGTGGACATCTAAAATAAATAAAAAACAAATAAGATAAAAAATATAATTTTCTATGAAAATTCATGGACGTCTATTTATCTCGTGGTATTAAGTTCTCGGAATTATGTAGGTACCTTTGCTAATGCGTCGCTAGCCCTCAGTTTGTTCCGTCTATGGTCAAAGTCAAAATAACATCTAAAACAAATTAACATGTGTGGCGTCATTTGGAAAACGGGTCGGATCTTGTTTCGTGTAGCGTGTTATATCAGATATGACATCAGAAGGCAGATGAAACGAGCCACTGAAGTTACTGAAGTAACCTCAAACAAATTATATGATACTTACTTGGTTTTGCGCAGTCATTAAGGTGACATACTCACGACCACAATACCGCACAAGAAGCGAGCTGAAATTGTCGATGTTAAAGCCATAGACAATTTCTGCTCGCTCGTGGCTCGGTAGCTTTTTTCAACCCCGTTATCGACAGAATCGTATTCCCAAACCGACGTCAAGTTGAACTCGACTTGTTATCTCTGATAGCAGTCGTTAGGTCAAGTTAGAGGCCTTAGGGCGACCTGACAACTCTAACACTTGGTGAGAGACACCGCTACACCAAACGCAGAAGACGGTAAAAGAAAACATCGCGATGAAACCCACGTATTAAAATCACAAACATGCAACGTATCAAAACGCCTATCGTAGCCAAATAGTAGTTTAATTCACCGAGGTACTAAAGCTTGAATCCAAAGCGTACGAAGGACTCTAGAGAGTTAAAAACTGTCAGTTTAAAACTTAGAGTTCTGAGTGAAGTGTGTAAATATTACTTTTAATAAGGCAAACTTTTTCAATATCCCATTCTTAATATTTGTTTGTTTTTTTTTTTATTCTAAATCCCATTCTTAAATAATACAAGACACGCGTTTTGCAATCGAACTCGTTACAATATCCTCGGAGCCGGATGTTTGCCCACTACGCCGTGGAGGTCGTCAATATATACGTATATGCACATAGGCTAGGTACATATTTTCCACTCCGCGTGCAATAATAGGTAGGTAGGTACTATAATGCGTCAACATATTCAAACAAACAAACGAATAGGTACCTAAGTACTTCAAATATCTTAGCTGGATGTTAAAAGCATGTGCTTTACGCACCTATTATTTGGCGGGAATGAAAAAAAAACTAGTTTAATTTTAACAGGTCTTAATCGCGCATTTATTTTTTTATTTTCTTATCATGACGTTTCGATCATGTTACAATGATCTTAGTTGCGAGGGGTCTGAACACGTTGAACAGTCTCCTCGCGACCAAGATTATTGTAACATTGTATGTTAATTGTATTGCATTGTATGTTAACCAGAGATATGTAAAAACTTCTAGATACGTAATAGGGCAAATTTCTTGGCAACACAAATCTGAGCTAACTAGCCAAAGAAGTCTTAGTTCCATCCCAGCTCACGTCACGATTGCTTTAGTAATAAAATTATGACATCTCTTTCTTACTTAATGCAAGTAGCATGTTGTCTGTGAATAATGTTGTTCACTTTCACAACATTATTCACAGACAACAATGCCTTCGAGCGTATTTAGGCGATGCACGAATTGTACTTCAAAAACTGGCAAAAATATTTCATTTTATACGTAAGTAAAGCTGTATTTATTTATTTTAGTTTATTTTGTGAAAAAGGTTTTTTTCCAAAAACTCAACGAAGTTTTTGACTTTGACGTTTTATCATTCTCTCCTAACCTCTATGAGATGTCATAATAATATTATGACATCTCTTTCTTACATCATGCAAGTAGCATTGTGTCTTATGTTTTAGAAAGAGATAACAATAGTTTCATCTATTTCTTCTTTAAATTATGTGAATGAATATAAATAATGAGTTTGTATAGCATAATTTGTGGCGCTTTTCAATGATGATTTGTTCTGCAATGGCGTCTCTATAACTTTAATAGACTCATTGATCTTACTAATATTATAAACGCAAAAGTTTGTTACTATGTATGTATGTGATTTTGTTACTCTTTCACGCAAAAACGACTAAACGGATTGCGATGAAACTTGGAATATAGATAGCTAGAGACCTGGAATAACACGTAGGCTACTTTTTATCCCGATATTCCGGCGGGATCGGGTGAAACTAGTGTAATGATAATGATAAAAATGTTTAGTTATTATTATTAGTGGGCTTTGCAAATTTGTTTTTCGCCAAGAACTGCAAAAGGTTCACCCATTCTTAAGCTTTTATTTCCCGCCACATGATAGGTCGTGTCATTACCCGACTCGACCAATGTCAATATTGTGTTTGACATAACCGGCTTCGAGTCACTTCTCGACTTTTTCTGCATTCAATGTCCCTTTGAAGTACCTAGTTCTATTCCATGACCACCATAACACAAGCATTGGGGCTTGCGTTTTAAGGGAACTAAGTATTTGAAACGTCTTGACGTCTTCAGATTCGGCCGACTCTGGCGAAGCGGTCGAATCGTCCGATTCGCTCGCACTCTGATAGTTGCGTACGAGAACAACATAGAACTTGGTTATTCAACAACTGCAGCTGAGTAAGATTCTACAGATGCGGTCGATTATTTCGATGCGATCGATTCGTCCGACTCGGCTGACCAGCACTTACATACACACCTACACGCACACTGCCACAACAATTTCATATACATATACAAGGGGTAACGGGTAAGCCCTTTTAATCCGAAAGGGAGTTGTTCTAGACGTCTAGGCGAACAACTTTTGTTCTACCACTTTTCGAAAAATTTAGGTGTAAAGTTTCTAAGAGTTCGAGGCCATTGACCTTATGTTGTCCTTTTATTTAGTTTGATGGTTTACAATTAAAACTTTAATTACCTTTTTTTCAAAAGCAGCCTAGTTGTTTTTTCAGTGAAACATAAACTCAAAATTAAAAAAAAAAGTTTGAATTTTTTAAAGTCGTAGAACAAAAGATGTTCGCCTAGACGTCTAGAACAACTCCCTTTCGGATTAAAAGGGCATACCCGTTAAACTTTGTATAATGAATTCGGATTTTTATTTTAAAAATAATAAATTTATTAAAAAAAATAAGTCTTTTGACGTTCAGGAGACTACAGATTTCTATGTGCTTCTCCCTACTTAAGTTATTTTTTAACAAGCCGCTTCTATGGATACATTTCCCTGGCTCAAACACAATATTTAGTTGTCTTGACTTTGACCTACTCACAAAGATAGCTCGTTAAGAGCACTTCACCTTTAGCTGCATTCAAGTATATTTATTGATAAATAAACTTATTTAGTTAGGTACGTAAACTAAGCTAGCCGACGCGGTTTCACCGGCAACTCAAGTCAGATTAAAAAAACGACGCCTCATTTTACCTAGGCACGTATAATGAATTTTGCTAAAAAAATAAAGGCGAAATGAAGTCGCTTTTCCGATTATGACAAAAACTAACAAAAAACCTTTTTTCTACCCTAGAAAGCAAATTGTTTTATTTATTACCTTAGATTCTACAGTCAATACAATATAATTTATAATAATACACCAAACTTAGACCAAATTAAATCTTCATTTTGTAGGTTGCGTTGTTCAAGTAAATTAAATTATGTACACATCTATGCTGCCGGATCTAATGAGGTACATTTAAAAGCAGGTACATTTAGCTTACATATTAGAAAAAAAAGTAAATTTAATAATTATACTTATTTTGCCCAAGTATAACGATTAAAAAAAAAATAAGCAATTTTGAAAATTATACTAGTTCTATCTTATCCTACTAATATTATAAAGATGGAATTTTGTTTTATTTTGTTGCTCCCTCATTTACTGAATCAGGTAGCACTTTTAATTTTATACATATGGATAGAATTTGAAGACAAGGAGTAAGGTACCTATGTTGAACAAGCTACCGAACAATGTTTACATGTTCTTAATAAGCAATCATTAATATTTTACTAACTACTACTTAATAATGCCTGATTTATTTAACTAATTATATTTAAACAATTAATTTGATGTCATTTATATTTGCTAATCAGCACTAAACACTCAAAACCTTGTAATTAAATGAGCTAACAAACCGTCAGGCCTGCAAGTTCTTTCTACTGTTATTAGTATGTTTTTTGGTACTCCAGTATTACGTATGCGTGAAATCTATTCGCTTATGTATACACTATACAGGATGTAACGAGTATGATCATTTAGGCCGGAAAGAGGTTATTCTAGACGTCTCGTATTCGAACGTTTACATAAAATCTGGTGTGTCTTAGAGTATAGGTCATTGACCTTAGTTTGACCTTTAATTTAGTTTGGTCTACTACAATCAAAACTAAAATTAACTTTATTTTCAAAAACCGCTGCTTTATCAGTGAAACATAACCTCAAAATTTAAAATAAGTTCGAATTTCTTTAACAGGAATTTCGTCGTAGAACAAAAGTTGTTCCCCGTAGATGTCTAGAACAACCCCCTTTCGGCTTAAAAGGGCATACCCGTTACACTTTGTACAGAACCTTTGAACATGTCCCAACTTTAGGTGACTGACCTTCTTATTTTAACGTGGGGAAACTCCTTAAGACCTTCAGGCTGCTCCCGGGGGAAAACGGCCCGGTGTAGGGGGTGGGCGGCCAGAGGTTTATTAAACCCTTTGGTGTCCAGCGCTCCGCGATTGCCAGGGCTCGTCGGCATTTCTTTTAGAGGATCTTCGACGAGCTCCAGCGGCGACTGTACCTGAGCTTTCTGTGTATTTATCTTACTTTTGATTTATCCTAATTGTTTGTATTGTAAAAAGGATTTACGTTCTATTTGCGAATGAATGTCATTTATTTACCTGTTCCTAAATAGCGTTTTCCAATTTGTGACACCGGTTCAGTTCTACTGTAACTTATAAGCCGTTGCCGACCACTGCCTGCCGAGTGCCGACCGAGATTATTCTAAAAGTGGGTATCTGATCAGTCAGGTTCTGATAAGTAATTAAACCACAGGGAAGGTTTCACTCTCTTATGAAATAGATTCAGGGCATTTTGTAAGAGAGTGTTCGAAAGTGAAGGTGAATATTGATACTCACAATACATCCAAACTGACTCATGATTAGTCAGTTTGGATTCATGAGTACACAAACTGAGTGAACCACAGTTCACTCAGTTTGTGTACTCATAATAGGTACAGCATCTTACAATTAATATATAAGTAGGTATATTTTTTTGTACTATAGGTATAGTTAAGTATTTAATTATATTTTTGACTGAAAGAAATCATTTTGTATTTTTTATGTGAAACATGTATAGGCAAATTATTCTCACTAGTTCCAGTGGATATCAGTTCCATGGAACTACTGATACTTTTTATTCTCACTAGTTCCACGGGCTGAATGCAATTGAACTGCGAGGGTAAATCTGACTGTTGGCGTGGCGATACAGGCCGTGGCGACTCATCGCCACGCTATATGAATAAAAAAACAATTTTGATGTTTTACATCAGATTTTTTTGTATTAGTATTTGTTTAGCGACCAATTTATAAAAATCAATATCACTAAATATAGTCCGTTGTGAATTGTAACTTGTGGATTCTTTATGCATTTAAAAATATTATTCTATTGAATAAAATATGTGTGAAATGAATGTTTTAGTAAAATAGTCATGTCATTTATTTTTGTTTTATTTATTTAATAGGTACTTTAGATAGGTATTTACTCTTAATATAACTAAATAATGATGTATTGCGTAATATATAGCGTTTAAATATGGCGCGGATTGTGTACAATCAAGCAACAAAAATGGATATCTACCGTAGTGTTAAAATTGACAATTTAATTGATAGGTTTCAGCAATAGCATGCTTTTAAAACTATGGCTTTGAAGGCTTTATTGCTACACAAATTATTGTAAAACTAACAATTTTAAATCTCTTCAGTAGATATCCACATTTGTCGATGACTTAACCTAGTCTAACTAGATAAACATAATCTTAATTATTATAGAATAATACCTAGATTTAAAAAAACAAGAACACCAAAATTAGATGTTAAATTTATTTATATAATTGTAAATAAATATTAATTATAAATGTACTAAAACAATGTCGTAGTCTAAAATAAAATAAATATTAAAAAAAAAATACTTAGTTAAATTTTGTGTTGTGAATGTGAAGTAAATAAATATATAACTAGGCTTTAATAATTTACAGTTTAAGGTATACATATTTATAATAATTATATAGTTATCAGAAATTAATTGACACTTTTTCTAGTTGTGATGATATATTTTACTTTTGTACATTATAATGACAAAAAATACCAAGAAAGGTACCAGATACCAATTACAAAAAAGTACCTATTATTAATTAGGATTAAATACATTCTGTGAACAACACACGGCGCCATCTAACCCGTTTAGTGAGCTATTAAGCTTGTATTACGGTGACTAGACAACGTATATACCTAATCATTATGACATTCAAAGTATCTGTATACTGCTGTTTTTATCTGTATACTGCTGTTTTTATCTGTATACTGCTGTTTAGCAACTATAGTACAAGCCTATTTGGTTATTTTGAAAATAGATGGAGCTGTGTGCAATGTCCTGTATTTTTTTATGTATTCTGAATCAGGATTCCCATTCAAGGTAAAAAAAACGACAGGAATAATACAAAGAAATTACATGGATTTTTCTACTGTTTTCTCAAATTCGGGTTGAAATTAAACTCGTTTTTCAATTTAAATCGCGTAGTTTGTATTACTTTTAACATTGTTTTAATGTTCAACGTTTCGAGACCTTTACATAATATCTAAAGCTATTTTACAATACGTCGTATGAGTCATCCGCGTCGGTGCACTAAATGGAATGTCGCTACTCCCGGAATGAGTTGAGATGCGTTGGTTCGAACCCCGCTCGACATCGGTCGTGAGCTGTTTTTGTGGATGTATTTTTCTTTTAGAATAGTTCTATAAACGTCCAGTTCAGGTTTAAGCACTTAAAATAAAAATAAGACTTTACAAGTCTCTTCTTCAGCATACACCCATCTCGCATGATTTATCTGTACTATGTCATCTATCCTAGAAGAGGCCTGTGAGAAGGTATCAAATGTTGAGACTTGAAACAATGCTAAAAGTAATAAACACTATAACAGCTGCCCGCATTGCTTGCTTAGCGCCTGGGGGCTAGCTAGTCGCCTGGCGAGTTGCTAGCTTCCAGGCCTCCAGTCGTCAGCTGACAGGTTGTTTTATGTCACATGACGCGCTTATGACTCACTAGCCTCTTGGCAATGCGGCCGCAGCCTCAGCGATTAATTTCCAATGAAATTACAATAAAACTAATAGGTAGGTGCATTCTCAGAAAGTGACAATTAATTTCAAAATTAACCATGGAAATAATATTAAAAAATAAATTTTTATCATAATTATTGTGAATTTATGAAAGTAAGTATATCTGTCTGTATGTTTGGAACTAGGCTGTGTCTATTTATATAACATATTAAATTATTTAATTGAATTTTTACAATCTCTGTCTAAATTTGATTGAAAGAGGCAAATCTTATACAATGTTTTAATATATTATTATACCTACTTATATTCTTGATTTACCATTTTTGCACTACTAACAAAATGTATCTAAAGAATTCCCGTTCGCCCTCCTTTAAAAATATAGGTTATGGTTTTCTGTGTATTTGTGTTTTTTTTTTCTTCATTTATTTATATAATTTTGTGCACATTTAACTGAAATTAATTTCTTACCAAACTGACTTGCAGTTTATTGGCAAGTGCGCTTATTTCTAAAACTCAAAATGTGTATCTTGCACAAAAAATATCAAATCAACAATACAATATAAATTAAAATATAAACTTATATAAATTATACGAATAACATGATTACGTAATGGTATATAATAGGGCTACTTTCATTTTGTACTTTAGTACGCTTTAGTTGCATTTGATGTTTACTGATGGTATTTTTGGTTGTGCAAATAAAGTATTAATTTATCTATCTATAGTCCATTTTGTTATAAAAAAGTATAAAATTAAAGAAATGCTCTCCGAAAATTCGAGTTCGAGTCCTATCGGATGCGGAAATTTTTGGAAAGCAGTTCTTTAATTATACTTAGTCATCCAAGTGTAGGAAACACTTAAAAATATATCAAAAACAGATAAAAATTAACGTCAAACTGGACTGCAACATTATATTCTGAGATTTGCAGTACTAAACACAATTATTTACAAGTCGTTGTTGTTCTACAATTAAAATTGGAACTCAAAAATGTCACGATAATGTACTTAGGTACTTAAATGTTGTAGTCCACTTTACACACCTAATATTACAAAATGGATTTTTACCTTCATTTTTGAGAATGGTATAAGTACCTACTCATCATTTTCTGAGATTTGCAGTGGGTATAATCAATATTAATTGTAGTCTTTTTTTCCACTCTTGTGTATTTGGTACGAACGGGAATACTATTTAGTTATATCATCTGGAAATATATCGTCTTAGGTATTAAAAATATCTTTCCGAATTTCAATACAATTACAAGATTTGGACCCACGACTTGCAAATCCATTACTTGGAAGTCATGGATCCAAATCCCACCTGTTTTTTGATAACTTTGGTGTTTGTAAGTGAAAGTGTGGGTGTTTTGTAGACCTATTCCATTTAGTTTAATTTTGATTTAAAAAGTCCATTACAAATATACAGGGTTATGGGTTTCGAATCCATAACCGTTCAGGGGGTGATTCTTCACATCAAAACGAATAAGTTTTGTTCTACAACTTTTTGAAATTCAAAGTAGTTTTCGAAAATTTTAAGTGTAAAGTTTACTTGAAAATCAGCTGTTTCATAGAGTTAGAGGTCCTTTAACCAGTTAGAGGTCCTTAAGATGTCCTTTCTTTTAGTTTGGTCTACTACAATAAAAACTTAAATTGAATTTATTTTCAAAAACAGTCGTCTTTTTTCAGTGAGATATAACCTTAAAATTTGCAAAAAAAAAAAACGAATTTCCAAAAATCGTAGAACAAAAGTTATTCGTTTTGATGTGGAAAATCACCCCCTGAACGGTTTTGGATTCGAAACCCATAACCCTGTATACCAGAAATATATAATAAAATATTGAAATCCCCACGCGGCGAATCTAAAATATTTCTAGTGGAAATGCCTTGAGCAATCAAAAACTAACTACGGAAAAACAGATGCTTACATGAAATTGAATAGAAAGGATTAAAGAAAACACATTTATTCATACAGGCTCACAAAACTGTACAATTAACACCTTAGTTATAGGCACACCATAATTTTTATTTATTTTTTCTGGTTTCGTAGTCAACATGAAATCCCTATAATTTTTAATTAAAACCGTTGTTTACCAAAGTGAAATAAAAGTTGAACTTAAAGGACTATTTTGACATTTTGTCCAATTAGTTCAATTAGGTGAACTAAAAAGTATAACTAAATGGAATAGGTCGTTTTCTATTGTTTCTTTGATAGAATGTTCTGGATGTATTGTTTTGTGCTCATTCAATAAATATAAATAAAATAATAATAAAAAGTGTTTTACTGTTTTGTAAAAGGTCATCAAACTCTACCTAAAGCTCGTCCGTCAGAGACGAATTTGTTATGAATTCAAACCTGTGATTCAAACTTTCTTCGAGGCACCCTCATCGAGTTGAGCTGTTATTGAATGCGAGGTCTCTTGAGCTGCCGGTTTCAATGACAGTTGAACTCGACGGCGCGGCGTCGCCTTCAAATGTATGCAAATTAACGCTATGGTTCGAACAACGGTTCAACTGACAAGGCGTCTAGTCCCTAATAATCGCAGAGTCAAGTGGACTCGTCCGTGCTCTGATACGTTAGTTGCTAAAACCACTGAAGAAGATGGGTTGCATCTTGTTCCACAGCCGTATTCCTTCTTCTAAATGAGCGTAACGTGTTATGGGTGAATCAACTCCTAAGGCACTCTTTTTAGAAAAAAAATCACCAACAATTTAAAAAAATAAATAAAAGAAATCTCTAGAAATTAAGGTATTACCAGGTGAGTTATTTCAACTATTTTTAGGTCTTGTAGGTTGGCGCGACATATAAACCGTGTTTAATGAGATTTTTTGATAAAAACTGATATGTGGGCCATAAAGTTATCCCCTGCGTTACATATTTTGTTATACTTAGTTATGAAATAAAACAAATAATTCAGATAAAACAATTGACTAGTCATTTATTAATGCTTTGTTATTAACTTTTTGTATAATCAACCTTATTTTTTTAATAGCAATAACATGAAATAAAGGCTTTAATACGTCCACTGCGTTACTTTGCTCATATTTAAATGTCTAACTTTAAGATAAATTTCAATATAGAATAATCAGTCACATAATACTTATTTCCACGTCTTACTTCAGTCTTTGGGTATTCAAATTGCAAATTTCTTATAGTTAAGTAATATTATCACATTAGCTATAATAAAAAAAAGGAATACAAATTTAGGGACAAATAAGCAACGTCAGAGAAATATCGGTAACGCCTGAGAATCATTAAGTCTAAACAACATTATTTACTTAAAGTATTAGATAAAATATGACTTAAACTAAGATCAATAATTCAAAATTAAATGAGATCAATAAATCAACAACAGGATAGTACACAACTTTACTCTCTCTAAAAATTATGGCTTTATTTTTTCTCAAAAACATCAATCGACGTTTTGAATTTATAATAAGACCTGTATCCTTTCTTGATAACTTCTGGTACCGGTAATTTTAGTATAATATCATCATAATCTACGTAAGATATATCCGTATCATCCAATCGAAATAGCTTGGCGTTTTCATCCATAACTCGTAAAAACATTACTTTTATTTCTCCGTCTTCCTCTATATCAGTCAACGCTTTACATACGTAACTGTAATATTTTTGCTTGGATGCATTTACATGTAATTTTACCAACAAAAAATCTCCACAGCTTATCTTTGACTTTTGGTCGTAACTGCCGCCTGGTTCTTCTTCCGATGAAGAATCACCATAAATCTTATCATATATTCTTTGGTTTCGATTCGTCATATCCTGTAATTGTTTTGCAACTTTCATGTTGCTTAATGGTTCATTATCATCATCGGAAAATGATATATTTTCTACATTCATGTTTTCTGTAAACTCCAAGTTAGACTCAGTAGCCATAAGATTATTTTTCTCTTTTGATAAAAGTTTTGATGAAGTGACATTCTCTACATCATTCTGGACTCTAACATCGTAAACTTTTGGATTAAGACACATACAGATTCCTCGTATTCCGTTACTATTAATATCACAGAAACAACTTAAATCTCTATATTGTAGTTTTCCATAGCAGTCTGAAAATATTTGATGAACCTTAAGGGTGCCTACTAGCCTAGGAATATTCTTTGGTAGTGCATTTTGTTGGTTTACGATATCGTTTTCGGCGATTATAAATAGTTTTATTTTGCTGACGTCTTTCATTTTATCATAGAATTGCAGAACATCAGAAATGTCTTTGCCATTAGCTACAATTTTATCAGCTGTTCTTTTCAAAAAACCTCCGATACCGTCAGCAGGTCCTTTGCCATGTCCGGCTTCAAAAAACGACCATGTCATGTTTGCAAATCCGTAATCAAAAAATTTTGTACTCATTAAATAGAAATTTTGCTTTTGCCTGTACTGTGTACTAGGTCCATCCGAAAAGAAGTGCACGGTATTCACATCTTTCAAAGTACAAATAATCCATTTAAGGATTGGATCTAAGTGAGTCCAAATTGCAGCAGGCTGGTGGTTATTTGATGCGGAAATAGTACAAAATGAATTCACTTTATAACCTTTTGTTGATTCATTGTCAGAAGTATAGACCACAACAGTGTGAAGTGAAACTTGTTTACGTGATCCTCTGAAGTGATGGGCTGTACTTCTTGGCTGTACTTGCAGCTATAATTTTCACTAAAATCTACAACTATAATGCATTCGTAACAACGAATATGTTCTAAACAACGACGGAAGTTTTTGAACTGGATCTTAATATTATACACGTGCTTTTTAAACGCTGCAAGTTCCGTTTCAAATCTTTTAATAAACATTCCTACTTCTTCATTTTTATCTTCTTTGATATTTTTAATAGTCTTTAGGCTCTTTCCATCTTTTATGTATTTTTCTTCTTTCCTTACCCATTCTGTCCAGGTGATTGTACCTTTTATTTTATCAGTTAAATAACGGTTTGTTTTAAAAGTACACTTATCACAAGTATTGTACATACACTCCTTCGAATTTACGTCACAAACACTCGATTCGATAAGAATGTTTAAGTCATCAGTACCAGTTATGCCACTTCTTTTTAGTGCTTTTGCCTTATAAGCAAAATTAGTATGCGTTTTGCAAAGACACATGTCCCTAGCATCAGCAGAAGCACTTACGACATAGAAGGGCTTGTTTTTAGTAAAGTAAAAATATGAACACTTAAAATCGGTGTTTTCTTTTTTAAAAGTTGCAAACAAATTTTTCATTGAATCAAGCATGAACCTTTTTTGTACTTTTATGCCTCCTTAGGTGACTGTTTCTTTTTTACCAGCTGTAGCTCGTGAAATGTCATCTCTCAAGTAAATTTTTTTAATTTTCTTCTTCAATACTGTGGGTTTGTCTAAACACCCTTTTTTCTGTACAATTTTGTCGATGCCTAAATTATCTTTTAGTATCTTTTTCTTCATTCTTGAATTTGTGACTTCTACAGTTGCAAAAATCTTCTTTATTACTTCACGTTCCTTCCTAGATTTGGTTTTTTTAAATGTTTCCTTTATAGCTCCACTTAAAAGTTTGTACCTCAAATTTTCCGTTTCATCCTTTTTACATTCAATCTTTCTGTGATATCTTTTCTTATATTTTTCATATTTCCGTTTCAAATTCTCATTTTCTTGTGTTAGCTTTGCGTTTTCTCTTTGCACTTTTGACCTGTCTTTTTTAACTTTCTTTCGACCTCTCTTTGCTGCTAGTGATGGTGAACGTGCTGTTGAAGATGCGCGTGATGAAGTAGCAGGTGATCGTGGTGTGATATTACATGCAGGAGTATTTGGTGGAGGTGTCGGTGGTGGAGATACATTAATTTCTTGGTAGTGTTCAAATCCAGATTGTGATATTGGCGAGACGGGAGGAGTTTCTTGTAGTAATCTTTCTTGTGCTTTTTTTCTTTCCTTTAACTGTCGTTTACGTAATTTCCATATAACATTTGCATTATATTTTTCTTTAGGAGTTAAATCTTTTACTAATCTTTTAGTCTTGTGATATCGTTCTCGGTGCTTTTTCTTCGCTTCTTCATATTTTTCCGTATTATTTTTTAATCTCTCTCTGTAGCGTTTCTGCTTTTCTGCTGCACTTAGCGGCATTTTAGGTTGTGTTCTTGAGACCTGAGACCAATTAAACTATTTTGGATGACATAGAAAATGCAGGGTTATGTTTTCTTATAAATTCTCTGACGTTACCGGTAACGCAAGAGAAATTTTATCCAACGTTACCGGTAACGCAGGTGAAAATGTAACCTAAAACGATGATAAATAACTATCAAATAGAAACTGACGTAATTTATGACCATGACCTTGAAATCAGATGGCTTGGGCAACATTCTAACGTACTTGCACTCAAAATTTCAAAAAACTTACCACGATTCCCGCCGTAACGCTGCAGAGCAGCAATAAACCCACGCGCACTAGTCGAGAGCTCACGACGGACTGAGGGGCGGGTGGCGCGCGATCGGCTGCTTCGAGCCACACCGATGAAATATTAGACATTAAGCGCTTTTATCGACGTTGCTATGTGTCGCCATTTTGTTGTTAATCGTATTGAAATTTGACTGTAACGCAGTATACGAGCTGTTGTCGTCAATATTCGGGACAAATGTTTATAACAATAAAAATGCTACTATTTAATTTAAATTTGAGAAATACCGTATAATAAACGTAAGCCTTTTTCAATTTAAATGTAAAACTTACACGAAAAGATAGTATATTCTTTAGAATTTTTGAAGAAATTTCATAATTTGTTTTGTTACTTAGGTTTGGGGACACGTATTTTTAGTAGGAAAGCTGCTTTTCATCTACTGCGTTACTAAAAAATTCGTAAATCTATATTAGGTTTTATAAGATTATTTATATTAGTATATGTTAATAAAACATCTGATTATTTGTGTGTATAAAATAAATAAGAAATTGTACTGATTACAAATTTTATAGGTACTTTTATGTCGAGGACACGAAAGGAGTACTTTAAAAGTTGATTCACCCTTATATCTTAGGATTGAGGGACGCCTTAGCCGTACCGGACGATCGAACCGGACCGACACACTACGACCAACTACCTTACTAATATTATAATTGCGAAAGTCTGTTACGCTTTCACGTCTAAACCGCTGAACAGATTTTGATGATTGATATTCGGTATATAGATGGGACCTCGCAAAAGGAATAGGCAAATTTTTATTCCGATAATCCCTCGGGAACGGGACTTACGCGGGTAATACCGCAGAGCGCAGCTAGTTAGTAAAAGAATGCGTTCGGCCCTGGTTCGGCCACAGACACAGATTACATAATGGTCGGTACATAATTTGACGGTAGGTGCGGTGCGGTGCGAGTTCGATCGTCTGGCGTTTTAAAACTGACGACGCCGTATGTAAACTGCGTATTCATAACTTCTTTCCTGCGTCATTTACAGTGCGTTGTCCGTCACTTTGTAAATAAAACTATGGCGTGATAGAATAGTGGTTGGTGTTACAGTTAAAATTATTCGTCGGCCAATCCTACTTTCGACTGACGTAAGGAATGAATGAAGAATGTTAGTAGGGATGCCAAATGGGTTGAAAGTTTTTTACAGTAAAGCTTGTATGTAAGTATAAAAATACACTAGTTTTTTTGTAGTTAAAAATATTTACCTATTAGTTTTGATGAGTTCTAATTAAATACAGCTTAGTTCTACAGTTCCTGATACTTTTTAGAAATATTTCTGGTGTTTGCGACTTCTAACTGGCATTCAAATGTCAGCAGAGGATACCAGATTATCAAAGTAAACGAAAAGTACTAATGTCGTTGTTTCAAATTCAAGCTGTGGAAGAAGCTAGAACTCATGCTTTTTTAGTAGATCCTGGTCAGTACTACGGCTTACAACTCGATTGGAGTCCAGAACTCACATGGGACTAGGATAGGATCAATATGGGATCAGGATAATCCTGGATATACCAGCGGAACTCACACTCAAGTCTCAGCAGAGCATACCATAACATCCAAGTAAACGAAAAGTACTAACTTTGTTGTTTCAAATTCAAGCTGTGGGACAAGCTACAACTCAAGCTATTATAATAGATCCGGATCAATTCTACGGCTTACAGCTCGATTCGAGTCCAGAACTCACATTAAACTGTTAGCAGAGCATTCCATCATCCAAGTAAACGAAATTATACTAATGCCGTTGTTTAAAATTCAAGCTGTGAGAGAGGCTAGCTGTTTTTTGTTTACTTGGACTTGCAGGTATGCTCTACTGACAGTTTAATGTGAGTTCTAGACTCTCCTTGCAAAATCTATCCTTAACGTTAGGAAACATGATTCATATTTTTCTTACTGTCGAGTGATAGATAGATTAATTCTTTATTGCAACATACCATAATAAAAAAAATACAATAGGTAATAAGAAAACTCATCAACAACTTATATCTAGGTGGCACAATGGGCGGCCGTATCGCTTAAAGCGATCTTCCAGGCAACCTTTAGAAGGCGACGAACGTAACATGTTCATGGGTCAGTACAATGAGTCTATTAAAGTTATAGAGACGCCATTGCAGAACAAATCATCATTGAAAAGCGGCACAAACTATGCTATACAACGAAACTATTGTTATCTCTTTCTAAAACATAAGACTCAATGCTACTTGCATTACGTAAGAAAGAGATGTCATAATTTTATTACTAAAGCGATCGTGACGTGAGCTGGGATGGAACTAACACTTCTTTGGCTAGTTAGCTTAGATTTGTGTTGCCAAGAAATTTGCCCTATTACGTATCTAGAAGTTTTTACATATCTCTGGGTCAGAATATGTTTTACCCGATTTACAGTGTTACCAGTAACATCGCCATACAAACCCACGTGAGGTATCATCACGTGTCTCCTAGATATACTCAGTGGTTAGTTTAATGGTTTAAAACAACACTTCTCCTAAATATAGTGTTGCCATAAATAACCATAATTCGGTACCTACTGAAAGGTGTTTATAGACACTAATGTGTTTTAAAATATTGTTGAAAAATTATTATGTAGGTAGGTACCTACCTTGTATTTTCAAATTACTACCTAGCTTACCTAAGTACCTGCCATAGTACGTTTTTTTTTTTAATTTTAGATTATAATCTTGCACATAGTTCTTTGTTTTTGACATTTTTTTCTATAGAAAGAAGTGTCATAGTCATAGAAGGCATAAATAACATTTCATAGAAATCGGTCAAGTCGTTTCGAAGGAGTATCAGAACTAGGTAATACTGAGACATGAGAAATATATTATTATGTAAGTTTGAGAGATTAAAGAGGAAATATTGAGAGAAAAAGCTCCAGAACTATACTGGATCGATTTGAAAAATTACCTATACAAGGTGTAACGGGTATGCCCTTTTAAGCCGAAAGGGGGTTGTTCTAGACGTCTAGGCGAACAACTTTTGTTCTACGACTTTTGAAAAGTCGAAGTACTTTTCGAAATCTTTAAGTGTAAAGTTTACTTGAAAATCAGCTATTTCTCAGAGTTCGAGGTCATTGACCTTATGTTGTCCTTTCATTTCGTTTGGTCTAATACAATCAAACCTTCAATTACCTTTATTTTCAAAAGCAGCTTTATTTTCAGTGAAACATAACTTTAAATTCACAAAAAAACAGTTTGAATTTTTAAAAGTTGTAGAACAAAAGTTGTTCCCCTGGATGTCTAGAACAACCCCCTTTCGGCTTAAAAAGGCATACCCGTCTCACTTTGTACATAGGTAGGTATAGGTCATTTTTAATTTACCTTCTTTTCCTATTACATTTTTTACCTAAGTTTCTATTATTTATTTATTTAACTAAGATTCTACAGTCAATACAATACAATAAAATATAACTTATAATTAATCACTAAACTTAGACCAAATTGAATCTTCATTCTGTAGTTTGCTCAAGTAAATTCAAAAGTAAAAAAAGTAAATTCTGAAATCTGAAAAAGGGTAGATCTATTCTTTTTCAGAAACTTAGATCAATAATGTAAACACAGAACTGTCAATTCTCACTTTCAAATAATCTATCTTTACTTATAATAAAGGAAGAGAGGACAAAAAGTCTGTACTTATTAAGTAGTATTTTATTTAAAGTAGATTAAGTAAATTAAAAAAAAAGTTGTCATGTTCTATTATTATCATAACATCTTTATGTATTGTATTCTGGCAAATAAATGATTGTATCTTTATCTTTATCTGCCTGGAGTAGGTCTCCAGACAACTTTTTTTTTAATGAAAAGTAGTAGAACAAAATTATATATTTAATAAAAATCATGTCTGTCTGTATCACTGTCTGTTCCTTGTGTAAAATTAAAAACTACTAATCCGATTGAAATCTGGAAATACCCGCGACTTCGTCTGCGTAGAAATAGTGCATAGCTAACTTTTTCATTCATTACTCGAGTTCTACTAATTGGTTTTCGATGTAAAGTATACCACGATGTTCCTCGAAAATAGAACTATCCAATATTGAAAACCAGATTTCAATCGGATTAGTAGTTTTATTTGTAGAAGGAACAAACAAACAGACATAAATTTTGAGAATTATATTATTTTGTTCTATTAATTATCCTAAGTCCCCTAGACAACTTTTTTTAAATTTACTTCCAAGTACAGACTTTATGTTCTCTCTTCCTTTATTATAAGAATAGATATATAGATGAATTTCGTCTATAAATTCCAATTCTGCTGGAGCTTTGGAGACAACACTAAGCTAAAGTACATGTTTTAAACCGGTTTTCACTTTTATTTACACTTGTACACCTTCACGAAACTAAATTGATTAATATGCCCCCGAAATTAAACATTTTACACGCATTTGAACTAAGTTTCACAAAAATGAAAATTTAGCAACACATCTCCTTAACGCATTCCCACCAAAACTCCTCACGCGTAAACTTAACCATCACGTTCGAGTTCTTTTTTTTTTTTTTTTTTTTTTTTTTAAATCTCACACTACCCATACAGGCTACAAAGGCCTATAAATACTTATATACCTTATAGACTAACATACAATTAAACTCCTCCAAGAAATTAGCTAAATAATACCTCATTTGTTTGCAATACGTGCTACACAGCCGTGTTTCGGAAAATGCTGAATGGTCTATATTAAAAAGTAACGTTTGGTTGCATAAAGTTCAGTCTCTTGTCTTATCTCATCATGCGCGGATCGACGAGACAAAATATTTAAAAAGAAAATAATATTTACGTGACAACATAAGATTTTTGTTTATTTTTCTAACTGAAATAAATATAATAAAGTTTTTTAAGTGTGAGTAAATATAAAGTAATTGGTGATTTATTAATTTTAATTACTTTTGTAATTGTTTTTTATGACTTAAACAATAATAATTAATATTTTAAAGACTTTTTTTAGTTAAATAAAGACTTAACAAATAAAATTTGTTATTTAAAAAATTGCTGAAAGAAAAAGGTTTCATCTGGTGAGTTTATAGAATTTATTTAACACTTTTTTTATAAAAATAAATTATAATATGTAGTGTATGTCCGATGTCTAGTACCCATAGTACAAGCCTTAATATCGTGTAATATTTATTTATTATTTATCTTAATTAAGGTAGGTATATACTTTAAAAATGTAATTACCACTCTTTTACCCAAGTCATTAATAAGGATGTTCATATTCCGATTTAAAAAAAATAGTAAAAACAATTTAGTCAAAAAAAAATCCATAGCTCATAAAAATGCTATTACATTGTAAACTATCCGATCTTTGTAAAATCATCCCGTACATTCATATTTTATTTTTATCCCGACATTCATATTTTACATTTATCCTGTACATTCATATTTTATATTTATCCCGTACATTCATTTTTTATATTCATCCCGTACATTCATAGTTTATATTTATCCCGTACATTCATATTTTATATTTACCTAACTAAAATCATAAAGCTGAAAGTTTGTGTGTGTGTATGTTTGTTCCTCGATCACTATAAAACCGCTGAACCGATTACCATGAATCTTGATATGTAGTAGATAGGTAATTATTATTTTGAAAACATAGAGCTCTATGTCATTGACCTCTTAGACAAATCAGCCATTCAAAATTAATAATTGTTAAAAAAATGTGTTATAGATATACATATTAGACATGGGGCGGGTAGTGGTTTTGCCGGGTACTCGCTGAACGGGTACCCGACACATTCTGCGCCGTGTACTCGTGGGTACCCGGCGGGTACCCGGCAGCGGTAACGCGTCGTGACGCGTGTGTCTCCCTTGCCCGCTCAGGCGCAACTGAACTGAAGTGAAACAAAAGATCTAGACTTTTAAACAACCATGCGACTTCTGCTTCTGAGGCTCATGATTTATACTGGTCTTGCTTAGATGAAGCTGCTGATAACGACGAGTCAACCAGCAATGCTCAACCTAAAAATTCTGCAGTTTCAGAATTAGATCACTACTTATGCACGGTTAGGGTTGCAAGAGACACCGATCCTTACACATGGTGGGTTTACATCACAACTTACCCATCTTAAATTACCAATATTAAAATAAAATATATATTTAGTTTTTTTAGTTCTTTCTGATAAATTAGTGAGCAAAACATAATTATGATGATTACCGTTTGTGTTCAGCATAATAAATAATTTAAAAAGTGTAATATGTTTCATTATCTTTGGTCTATCAAATTACCCGGCAGAGCCGGATACCCGGCAGCATTACCAGGTACCCGGCCGGATCCTAAAAAAAGTGCCGGATCCGCCGGGTACCGGATCCAAACCGGGTACCCGCCCCATGTCTAATACATATACATAATATTATTATATACCTACCAGTTTTCTTTTTTACTTCATACTAATATTATAAACTCGAAAATTTATGTTTCTATGTATGTATGTGATTTTGTTACTCTTTCACGCAAAAACTACTAAGCCGACTGTGATGAAACTTTAAATATAGACGTAGCTGGATACCGGGAATATTTAAATTCCCGCGGAAACGGGACATACGCGGGTGATACCGTGAGGCGAAGCTAGTTAGTTAATAAATTACATTATATATTTTTAAATTATACCTACATTATTTTAATTTTAAAGTTTCTATAAATAAATTAGGTAACTTAAAAAAAACATTTTAATATTTTATTAATTGTGTGACATTGAAACAGAATCAAATAATTTGCAAAATTAATAGGTCAAGTTCTTTAATTTTGAATAAGTACTTTATATATGCATCTGATGCATTCAAAACTATGCATATACATTAATATTAATCTTACTAATATTATAAACGCGAAAGTTTGTATGTATGTATGTGAGGTTGTTACTCTTTCACGCAAAAACTACTGAACCGATTGCGATAAAACTTGGAATATAGGTAGCTGGAGACCGGGAATAACACATAGGCTACTTTTTATCCCGATACTCTCGCGGGAACGGGACTTATGCGGGTGAAACCGCGGGGCGCAGCTAGTAAATAACATCTTTCTTATTGCATAAATTACAATATGTCAAATCAAACAAACAGGCAAACAGTTATTTTTAATTTTTACACGACTGCCAAAGGAAGTGTTATTAAGACTGCGAACGCATTGGCATAAAATCGTGTTTTTTTTTAAATTTTTAATCGACTTCAAAAAACAGAAGGTTTCAATTCTTCGCAAATATTTTTTTGATGTTTGTTCACCGATTACTCGAAGATAGCTTCACCGATTGAGATGGTACTTGTTTGAATGGAAAAGTAATAAAAAATTTAAAAAAAAAAGGTGAAGGTTTGATGATGATCTTCGGAATGATGGACAGGATAGCATCCCAGAATGCAATAAATTACTCATTTTTGAACTTCTACCAAAAAGAATCGGCCCCTAAGAACTAAGTACAGATTGGTGGAGCATCTCAAACCACTTTCTCATCACCAAACTCCTCAATAATTATTTACATTTTTTTAATTTCATTTTTAGTGGCAGTCGAAACTAAGTTAGATGCGTACACTAAAAAGAGTGAAATAAAAAAATAGGTACCTAATTTAAAAATTTAAAAACCAACTTAAAAAAAAGGAACAAAAATGACATCTATATACAGTGCCACCGACTTATCTGTTTCGTCATCAAAAGTCGGGCATCAAAACTACAATATGGACCCAGCCAGTAAAACTGCCCGACTTTAGATGACGAAACAGATAAGTCGGTAGCACAGTATGTAGATGTAATTATTTTCCTTTTTTTAAGTTGTTTTTTTTTTTTCGATGATTTTCAGGGTTTTGGTCATTTAATTCAGTACGAAGAGATAGTTTTAATACCTCTTTTAATTCATTATTTCGCAATTTACAAAAATACTGGCTGCGCCCTGCGGTTAAACCCGCGTAAGTCCCGTTCCCGCGGGAACATCGGGATAAAAAGTAGCCTTTGTGCTACCTATATGGTGGTTTGAAAAGCCCCTGATGGTTTGTACCAAAATGTGCTCCATCTATCTGTACCTACTTTTAAATCCTAACCTGCCCTGAGTTGTGCAGCTTACGACGGTATAATGCTGAATCAAATGCAGCTTACAAAATGACTGCATAATGCTAAATGATGAGATTCAGCAGCATAATAAGATTCTATGTTTAGAAGAATAGATTGATATTAAATAATGATATTCAGCATTATGCCGTCATTTGTAAGCTACACAACTGAAAGCAGGTGAGAATTCAAAAGTAGGTCGGAGCACATTTTGATCATATCTTATCTTACTAATATTTTAAATGCGAAAGTTTGTATAAATGTATGTATGTGAGGTTGTTACTCTTTCACGCAAAAACTAATAAACCGATTGCGATGAAACTTGGAATATAGGTAGCTGGGGACCTGGATTAACACATAGGCTACTTTTTATCCCGATATTCCCGCTGGAACGGGACTTACGCGGGTGAAACCGCGGGGCGCAGCTAGTAAACAATACGTCACACATCCTTGGCTTCGTACAAACAGACCTACGTACTCAGTATCGATAATGAACTATGTTAACTATTTGATAACGACATACAATTATCACTTCCAACTGTTTTCTTCAGAGAACGTATAGGTAACAGGTATTATGACATAGTTAGTTAGGATAGTACATAATTACCGGATGTAAAAAGCGTTAACGATCTCAAGTGGGATAGGAATTCTGTTTGTTTTTTTCATGTTCTTTAGGTAAAAAACAAAAAATACATACGGAACGAATTGAGAACCTCCTCCTTTTTTGAAGTCGGTTAAAAAACCCAGTCAAGTGCGAATAAACGTTTGTTGTATGGGAGTCTCATTTAAATAATTCCTAGCTGCGGCCCGCGGTTCCCGTTCCCGCGGAAATATCAGGATAAAAATTGCCTATGTGCTATTCCCGGTATCCAGCTATATACCCATATTCCAAGTTTCACCGCAGTCGGTTCCGCGGTTATTACGTGATTGAGTAACAAACACACATACACACACACTCACAAACTTTCAGCTTTATAATATAAGTAGGATTAGTAGGATGGGATACGATGTATACCTTTATTATTTGGTGAATAAATAAAGTGTTAATCTATATAAAAATCTATCTATTAGTAAAAAGAAATTTTAAAATTGTTTCAGTACTTTCGAAGCTTATTCGTTACAAACAAACAATGTTTTTCTCACTATAATATTAGTACAGATTTTAACCGTTTCAATTTTGAAATATGCGTTTTTTTCCGAAGTAGTTTTATTATTTAAATTAACTTTGGATTAACTTTTGTAGTTAAAATTATAACAAATTTGTTATTGATATTTTTTTCGCAAACTTAATCTATGCCGTCATAAATATTAATGATATCTAAGTATAAGTGATTTTCCTGTTTTTATCTTACCTACTAATATTATAAATGCGAAAGTTTGTATGTCAGTATGGATGTGACTTTGTTACTCTTTCACGCAAACACTACAGAACGGATTGCTATGAAACTTGGAATAAAACCTGGATTAACACATAGGCTATTTTTTATCCCGATATTCCCGGGAAAGGGACTTACGCGGGTGAAACCGCGGGGCGCAGCTAGTTATTAATAAATTTTATAGTTATGAATAATTAGGGGTGTCCCAGAAAACCTCTGTGGCATCTTGAGCGAATACCCGGCTTCATACAGAAGGTTGCGGGTTTTCGATTCGATTCCCGCTGGGGAACTTCAGATTATATAATCCAAGGCATTGGCCAAGGTATGTAAGGTAGTTATGGCCTTTTTTGAAGTCGGGTTTTAATTTTTATTTATTTATTTATTTATTTTTGTACACAAGGAAACATTCACAATATAACAGTCATAATTAGATACAAATACAAAGGTGAGTCTAACCCTGTTTAGAGTTTTCTACCGACAAACCTCAGAGGAAAGGAAAGAATATAGTGGAAGGTAATTAAGTGTACAGAAAATGATGAAGAGAAGATAAAGTACAAGTTTTGTAAATCCCTACATAAGACGAATAAATAATACTATGCCATAAGTATATACACATACACATATATATTATAAATATAACATTACATATACCTAATACACAAATACATACATACATACGAAATATATAAATACATAAAATATACATACATACATACATAATTATACCTACAGAGAGGACAGATAATGCTCTTTTACTCTTTTTTTAAATACATTGAGTGATGGACTCGCCCGGACGTCATGCGGAAGATTGTTCCAAAGCCGCACTGCATGGATTGTGAAAGAGCCACTATATTTGGCAGAAGTGTGGGAAGGACATTTTAGAGTTAGTTGTTGAGATGGTCTGTTAGACACACCTCGGGCAAAGAAACTGAAACGATCACGGAGGTATGAGGGATATGAAGGATTGAATAGAACAGAGAAGAGAAAAGAGAGGACATGTAGATCATGTCGACGGCGAATAGGAAGCCACTTCAGCCTTGCACGAAACTCGGAGACGTTCTGTAGTCTCTCGAGTTTGTCCAGGAGAATTTCAGTGGCATCCAAAAAACACACGTCGGCATAATCCAGGAGAGGAAGAAGAAGAGATTGGGCCAAAGTAATCCTGGTGTCCAGGGGCAAAACGCTTTGTAGTTTCTTGAGCGAGTGGAAAGTTGCGAAGACCCTCTGGCTTATCAGGCATTTTTTTCAATATTTTTTTCTTTACTTTCATAGTGCTCTTTAATGGATTGCCACTAAAATCTTCAGACTTGTAACCGTATAATATTAGTCAGGAGTTTTTTTTGGTGAATAAGTCGTCCTATTTGTCTCATCGAATGGACAGAAAAATCGGACAAAAGTATCCAATTTTTAATTGTCTTAAATACTTCTTGTTGAATATAATGAAAAGGATTCCGAAGATGTTAGAATTTTAGTTTTTTATGACATGAATAAAAAAATAACAATCTAATTAATAACCTCCTTTTATGGCAGTCGTTTAAAAATAGTTTTTTTTGTATAAGCAAAGAAGAGGTACGCACACAGTGCGTAAGTCTTTATTAGTAAATCTACCTACGTCATGACGTGCGTAAAGTTACCTATTTATTAATTAAGAAATAGTAATAAATAATAGTCAACTTTATTTACGTGTAATTGGTCTAAGACAACACTCTGATTGAAATAACTGAATTTTAAACACTATTTTGATGAGGTAAAACGGACCTTCCGGTATTGTGACTATTTGTGATGTAATTGACCCTTGTAGGGCGCTGGCAGTTCTCACGTGATACGTTTTTTTGATTGTTTGTTATGTATGATCGAATTTTAATTATTTTTTCATTTAGTTTTTTGTTTCAATCCATCATTTTTAGGATTCCTTATCGTACAAAAGGTAAATTAAATTAACTTTGAATTTGAGTTTTTTTTTATTGTTTGTTAAAGGTATGATCGAATCTTAATTATTTTTTCATTTAGTATTTGTTTTAATTAGAACTTTTGTACTTAAGTTCCATCATTTTTAGGATTCCTTATCGTACAAAAGGTATATTTAATTAACTTCTAAATCTGAATCTGAAATAAAACTCATTTTCCTTCGGAATTGAAGGAACGGTAATGCGGTTACAATTACCGATGAATTTTATTTTTTTAAATTTTAGACAGTGATTTTACGTTATATAAAGCTTGTGTTTTCGTGGCAAAGTTGTGTAGTTAAATCAGACCTTCCGGTTTTGTGACGTGGTTGTTTGGACCCTTGTAGGACGTAGGCGATTCCCTTGGTGACGTCTTGCTTGTAATGCTTGTTTGTTACTTACGGATTAATGATGTTTTGTTTCTAACTGGTATAATTATTATGATTAAATATTTTACCTAGAATTTGTTTAGAATTGGCCTTTTTTAATTAGGTTCCATCGTTTTTTATTGGTTTATTTACCTCAAAAGGTAAATAAACCAACAGGTTTTTCGACTTTGATGTGAAACATCTATAGGCAGGGTTAACCTCTGTCAGGCATCCCATGGCGGCTATTTCTTCTGTTTTCGCGATGTTAAATCGAAATTCCTTCGTAGGAACGGTATTGCAACAATGCTGAAAATAACTAAAAAGAAAAATGCGATTAAACTCGGAAAATGATATTCGTTTAAAAAACTGAATTTAAAATAAACAGTATTTAAAATGTGTTCAAAGCTTGTGTTTACTATGACAAAGCTACCTATGTAGGTAAAACAGATCTTCCGGTATTGTGACTTTTTGTGAGGTATTTGACCCTTGTAAGGCGTAGTTCTTATGGTGACGTTTTGCTTGTTTTGTTTGAATTATGGGTTTTTTAAATTGTTTGTTATGATCACATTTTTATTTTATTTTACTTAAGCAATATTTACTAAGAGTAATAAATAAATAAATAAATAAATCCTGTGACGAACACACAGCGCCATCTAGCCCCGTGGTAAGCTGCTAAGCTTGTGTTACGGTGACTAGACAACGGATATACTACTTATATTTATTTTTCTTTTGTAAATACATACATATTATACATAGAAATACGCCCAGACCAGATGTAAATATTAATTTTTAAGCATAAATATTTGCACCCAGCGGGAATCGAACCCGCAACCTTCTGCATTGCAGCCGAGCGTTTGCCCGACGCGCCACAGAGGTCGTCGACCTCTGTGGCGTCGAATAAGGATCGATCGTGTATCTCTATTGATTTTTTCGATCGTTTTATGATGGTTTTTGTTTAATTGTTTGTTATGATCACATTTTAATTATTTTACTTTACTAGTATCAAAGCTAGTATTTACTTAAGAGTAATAAGGATCGATCGTGTAACTATTGATTTTTTCGATCGTCTTCTGGTTTCATATCGATTGTTTTGGTTATTATTTTGATCGGTTTTTGTTTTTGTTTCGAACGTTATTTCTTTCTTTGTGTTTTGTTTCGTATTTTGATTTTATGGATTGTTTTTTCGACCTGTGATTCTGAATTACCTTATAAAAACCCTGAGTAAATTCAGTATGTTCAAACAATAGTCAACAACAAATCAATAGGTATAGTAAGAGTGATTAGCGATGATGGTGTCTGTCTGTGGCATCGTATCATCTCATGAACTGATTTTGATATAGTTTACTTACAGTTTATCTCAAAACGTAAATAAAAAAGGAACCGTTATAGAAGCACTTTGTTATTTTTTATTATCTACTAGATTATCTGTGATTGCATAGCTGACTTTTTCCTTTATTAGATACTCGGGTTCTACTAATTGGATTTCGATGTAAAGTATACCACGACGTTCTTCGAAAAAAGAACTATCCAATATTGAAAACCAGATTTCAATCGGATGATTAGTTTTTAATTGAATAAGGAACAAACAGAGAAAAAGACATGAACTTAAAAAAATATATAATTTTGTTCTACTACTCTTCCTAAGTCCCCAAGACCACTTTTTTTTTAATTTACTTCCAAGTACAGTCCTCTCTTCCTTAATTATCAGTATATATATAAGTAGATTAAAATATGATAAATTGCCTTAACTGTTTGATAGGTGTTCATAATTTGGCTTAACTTCTAGATTAGTAAAATTAATAGCGCTGTCATTTTTTATGATTTATTGTGATTATAAAATATTTTATTATAACCAGTTTCATTCATATTGGTACCAGCTGCGCCCCGTGGTTTTAGCCGCTTAAGTTCGTTGGGGTCGTAAAAAAAATTGAAATAAACCATTTTTATAAACCTGGAATACGACATAGCCTATGTGGTACTCCAGGTCTTCACCTATCTATATTCCAAGTTTCACCGCAATCGGTTCAGTACCTAGTTTTTGCGTGATTGAGTAACAACAAACATACTCACAAGCTTTCAGTTTTATTAATATTAGTAGGGAGCATAGTATTAATCATTATTTTCTAGGAAGTTTGAGGCCTATTAGTAAATCAAGTAGTAAATCACTAAATTTGTGTAATACTGTTTAAGTTTTAACTGTGTGTTTCCGCAATTAGCCCTACTATTGGGCCTTTGTGCGTGATTTAAAGTCGTGGGTTTCCTCACGATGTTTTTCTTCGCCGTAAGAGCGATGTTAATAGCGCACATAAATTTTTCTTAAAAGAAAACACGTTGGTGCGTAGCCGGGGTTTGAAACCACGACCTTCGGAATGAAAGTCGGGGTATGTACCACTAGGCTTTTTAATAAACATGGAGTAGGGTCGAAGTAGTGAGTAGGTACATGCTTTTTAACAAGAACTTTCAAAGTTGACGACATTGCTGTCTGGCAACTTCAAGCAAGCAAGTTCTCGTGGTAAATTACTTTTAGACTGAAATCTATAATGCGTACTTCGACTTTGCTAAGCAAAAACTTTGACTCAAGACAATTTTTTGAAATTTAACAAGCGATCTTCAATTTTATTAATAAGGCTAATAAAATTTATTCTGGGAACAGTACGTAGGCATTATGACAGACTAGCTGCGCTCCGCGGTTTCACACGCTTAAGTCCCGTTCCCGCAGGAATATCGGGATAAAAAGTAGCCTATGTATTATTCCCGGTATTCAGCTACCTATATTCCAAGTTTCATCGCAATTGGTTTAGTAGTTTTTGCGTGATTGAGTAACAAACTTACATACATACGGACGTTTACATACAAACTTTCGCGTTTATAGTTGACCAAACGAGCGAAGCGAGTGAGGTCCAGTGTGGACGGGCCTGGCGCTTGTATCTTTTTATGTTTGTTCGACGATAACTTGAGTATCGTATCTAGCTGATCTTCATGAATTGTTGTATGCGCGTAGTTTAGGTCAATAAAATTAATGAGTTCGAAAATGAGTCGGATCGGTAAGGGGGTTAGGGAGATAGGGGATCTAAAGGTCTCAGTTCGGGGCGAACTCCTAGTTTAGTGAGATAAGACAATATAAAAAATATTTTAAAGGAAAAATTCATCTTCAAAAATTCACTTGCGGCGAGATTTGATTTCCCTCCGGGGTACTTGCGTGGCCGAGGGGTTGAGACACTGGGGTACTGATCCAGGGACGCGAGTTCAAATCTCGCCGCAAGTGAATTTTTGAAGATGAATTTTTCCTTTAAAATATTTCTAATAAATATGCCTTGAGCAATAAAAACGAATTACGAAATATAAGAGAATATTCTGTATTTACCCCATGGTTACCGCATCTGTCGACAAGGTAGCCTCGCGTCGTAGGTCAGTCGGCTGACAGTGAAAGTTCATGAACAAACTCATCTGGTAGTAACCTCCATCGAGTTTATTAATAAGTAGAAATTATTGACCAATTATTGTAGGAAAAACCTGATGACTGGGCTGGGTCTAGGGCGTAATGTGTGGTTGGTTTTATGATGACTAAAGTAATATTTCGTAATGTAAAGAAAAATATCTTTTCCATAAAAAAATTGCGGTCGCCCTCGACCTTATAGGTGTAGGTACTGATAGAGCAATACCATACCTACTTCTTACTAATATTATAAACGCGAAAGTTTGTACGTATGTAAGTATGTAGGTATGTGAGTTTGTTACTCTTTCACGCAAAAACTACTCAACCGATTGCGATGAAACTTGGAATATAAGTAGTTGGAGACCTGGAATAACACATAGGCTACTTTTTATCCCGATATTCCCGCGGGAACGGGACTAACGCGGGTCAAACCGCGGGGCGCAGCTAGTTTATTATAATTCTTTGATAGACATATACAAGTTTACAATAGGTTTAGCTAATTTCGAAGCAAAATCGGCTTTTGTTTTAATTTCAATCATTTGTTCTTTTTGTTTCGATCGTCTTTTGTTTTCATTTCAATCATTTGTTGTTTAATATGTTTCGATTGTCTTTTATTCGTAACCAGCCCGCGGTCTCACCCGCGTGAGTCTCGTTCCCGCAGGAATATCGGGATAAAAATTAGTTTATGTATTGTTCCCGGTATCCAGCTACCGATATTACAAGTTTCATCGCAATCGGTTCAGTAGTTTTTACGCAATACAAACTTTCGCGTTAATATTATTAAGTAAGAAGTAACATTCGTAGTGTTTTTTCCTGCCGTGTGAATACCGGGAAATAGTAGACTATGAGCGTTGGATAGACCACATTCTCACCTGATTGTAAGTGATGATATATGATCTAAGATGTTGCCTGTAGATTGTGTAAGATTGGTTGCCTGGAAGAGATCGCCCATAGGCGATAAGGCCGCCCTTTGTACCACTTTAGTTTTTAAGATCTAATATGTAAATTTGTTATAATTTGTGTTTTTTGTAACATGCCTAAGTTGTATTGAATGGAAAAGATATTGAAGCGATAATTCGGTTTGCACGCTTTATGTCAGATCCGCATAATGCCAGATACGCATAATGTCAGAAATCGCAGAATGTCAAATACGCAGAATGCCAGATACTTGCTTAAATAGCAAGCCTTAGCTTAAATAGTACCTTCAATTTGGATTTTTATACCTAAATCATAAATTATACCGTTTGATTTAAGTACAATATAATTAGGTAAAATAAAGACTTGTCGTATTTATATATATAGCAATATTTGTTGAATTGTTAAAATAAATACCTAATGACTTTAAATTAGGATTTAGGTGATTTTATTAATGACTATAGGTACATATTATTATAAGTGTTTCTTCTAAAAATTATTATCACTAAAATAAAAATAGTAACTTAAAGTTAGATCTGTTTTTCTTTTTTTAAATTACTAATAGCGTTTGTTTGTTCTATTTTATCACTGCACTGATATATTTATATTATTAATTGTTGAATTATTATAATAAATATTGACGTTCAGTTTAATGATAATGTTATTTTTTAAATATAGCGTTTAGCGCATACAGAGTATAGCGTTTTTTTTTTATCAAATTTTTTTTTTTCATGTTTCCTACATGTTAAATTTGATTGTTTTATATAAAAATAAAAGTATATTAAACCTAAAAAAGTGTTTATATGGTTTTCTTCTGACACTCACTAACTTTTAAGTAATGTTGGACATTATGCGCTTTTGACATTTTGCGTTACTGACTTTTCGCGTATCTGGCTTTCTGCGTATCTGACAATTTGCGTTCAAATTTTCGGATTTGACATTATGCGTATCTGGCATTATGCGGATCTGACATAAAGCGTGCTAACCGATAATTCGGCGTATGAGTCACCGCGTCGGTAGACTAAGAAGCCTAAGTCGCAGTCCCCGGATTGGATTGAGATGCGTTAGATCGAATCCCGCCTGACGTGGACCGTGCGCTGTGTTTTCGTGGATATATCTTTTCTTTAAAAATAGTTCTATGAACGCCCAGTGCGGGCTTAAGCACTTTAAATAAAAATATAATTTGTGTTTTTTGGTACAGTCAGAAAAGGACTGACCAGGTGCACATTTTCAAGTTTTATGATTTTCAATAATGGTTCAGTAATTGTTGATAATTCTGCTTGATATCAGTTAGGCGTCCTATTTGTTACTACTTCTATGAAAATCCAAAAAATACTTAAACGGTAGGTATTGATAAAATTAAAACTTTAAAATATGCATCTGGTATCCTAAGTCTTTTGCTGACCGTACAAAGAAGTGTTAATCAATCAATGTAGCACATTCATGTAGAAGAAAAGATTAGGTATTTGAGATTATATGAATTCTTAAATTATATGCATTCTTTGTTTACCCATGCCGTGGTTACAGCATCTGTCGACAAGGTCGCCTCGCGTCGTAGGTCAGTCGGCTGACAGTGAAAGTTCATGACCAATCTCATCTGCTAGTAACCTCCATCGCATATAGGTAGGTATAATAAGTAGAAATTATTGACCAATTGGAGGTAAAACCCAATGATATCTTACTAATATTATAAACGCGAAAGTTTGTATGTAAGTATGTATGTACGTGAGGTTGTTACTCTTTCACACAAAAACTACTAAACCGATTGCGATGAAACTTGGAATATAGGTAGCTGGGGACCTGGATTTACACATTGGCTACTTTTTATCCCGATATTCCCGCGGGAACGGGACTTACGCGGGTGAAACCGCGGGGCGCAGCTAGTTAATATTATAAAGAGGAAAGATTTATTTATTTGTTTGTTTTCATAATATAATTATTTTTATCTCTATTTCCCTTGGTCACGGCATTAGGTACGCCTACGCATGAACGGCTGAACCGATTTCGCTAATTCTTTTTTGTTGAGTTTGCTTATATCACGAGTAGGTTCTTATGAAAGAAAAATTCAGAACCGATTTTGATAAATTTTACGCGGGTAAAACTGCGGGGCGCCGCTATTTGTTACAAATAAGCTCCGAAACTACTTGACCGATTTCGTAAATTCTTCCACCAATAGAGAGCTACATTATCGAGGAGTAACATAGGCTACTTTTAATCCCGATATTATTACGGGATCGGGACTGACATGAGTGAGACCGCGGGACGCAGCACTGCCGGGTGTGAATAAGTAGAAATGATTGACCAATTAATGTAGGTAAAACCTTATGAGTGGGTTGGCTAGGACTTTGCTATGTGGTTAGTATTATGATGAGATGAGTGAAGTAATATTTCGTAATGTAAATAAAAATATCTATTTCTTTAAAGAGTTTGCGGTCGCCCACGATCTTATGGTATGTAGGTACCTACCTCTAGCTAAACAGACCAACACCGTTCCTATGCCATGCCTGATGCATACTTACATATATGAACTGTATATTTAACCTCTTCTTTATATTGGAAGTCAGTTAAAAAGAAGCCACGTTGGCGAGCACCTTCACCTTAAGTGTGCCTTACAGAAATGGGCGTATGTCGCGGCCTCCAAATCTCGTCGTTTGAACTCTGGCCCTGTTCATCACAAATCGCAAGGCGAAATGTCACCAAAATACTGCATTTTTAAGGTTCCATACACAAAGGGTAAAACCCCGGTAGGTTTGTTTTGATGTTATATAGCCTCTTCTATATTTATTGACCGAACGAGCGATGCGAGTGAGGTCCAGTGTAGACGCCTGGCGCTTGTATCTTTGTAACTTTGTATCTTTGTATGTTTGTTCGACGATAACTTGAGTATCGTAGCTCCGATCTTCATGAATTTTTAACCGACTTCAAAAAAAGGAGGAGGTTATCAATTCGTCTGTATGTATAATATTATTTTTTTTTTGTATGTTTACCGATTACTCGAAGACGGATTGACGGATTAAGATGATTCTTTTTTTAATGGATAGGTAGGAGCTCCAAGATGGTCCCATAAAAATTTGATGTGGATCTGATGAGGGTCTTCGGAGTGATGAACGGAAATGCTTCTCAAAACGCATTAATCAATCCAGTTGTTTATCGATTACTCGAAGATGGCTTGACCGATTGAGATGATTCTTTTTTTAATGGAAAGGTGAAAGCTCCGAGATGGTCCCATAAAATTTTTATGAGGATCTGATGAGGATCTTCGAAGTGAGGACCGGGAATGCTCCTCAAAACGCTGTATTCAATTCAATTGTTCATCGATTATACGAAGATGGCTTAACCGATTGATTTAGTTCTTTTTTTAATGGAAAGGTGAAAGCTACGAGGTGGTCCCATGAAAGTTTGGTAAGGATCTGATGAGTATCTTCGGAATGATGGACAGGATAACATCCCAGAATTCAATAAATTACTCATTTTTGGACTTCTCCCTAAAAAGAATAGACCCCTAAAGAACTAAGTACAGATAGATGGGGCACCTAAAACCACCTTCTCATCAGCAAACTCCTCAATAATGAAAATTACGGTAACAATATTGTTGATTTTTAGGTAGGTAAGTATACTAAAAAGGGTAAAATAAAAAAATAATTTAACAATTAAAAAACCGACTTCAAAAAGAAACAAAAAATAATTTAAAAAACAACCAAAAAAAAAAGAAATGATAAAAATGGCCAAAATAACCTCTACATAGGTACAGAGCCACCGACTAATTAATCTGTTTTATCATCTGAAGTCGGGCAGTTTTACTGGTTGGTTCCATATTGCACTTAGTTTGGCTGCCCGACTTCAGATGATAAAACAGATTAATTAGTCGGTGGCTCTGTACCTATGTAGAGGTTATTTTGGCCATTTTTATCAATTCTTTTTTTTTTGGTTGTTTTTTAAATTATTTTTTGTTTCTTTTTGAAGTCGGTTTTTTGGTATGCGCGTAGTTTAGGTCAATAGGATTTATGAATTCGAAGATGAGCCGGATCGGGAGTTGGGGAGATAGGGGGTCGTGAGGTCTCAGTTTGGAGCAAACTCCTAGTATATATTTAGATATATATTAGGCTCCATGAATCGATTGCGATGAAACGTGGTGTGCAGATAACTGGAGATCTGGATAGGCTACTTTATCCCGAAATTCCCGCGGGAGAGGAACCTATCCGGGTGAAACCCGGGCACAGCTAGTCACCTATATACACGTACTTCTTAGATACTTATAGCAAACACCTGCTAACCAACAGATAAGCTATCATTCATAATTTATCTCAATGAGATAAGATTTACGTCTCGCGTAAGGAGTACCCTAAGAAGTTATATTACTAGAACTATTTTAAAATGCTCACGTAGAACTAAAAAGTATTCCGCTTCTATTCTAATTTATTTATTTAATCTTATGGCATAATTATTTGTAATCGATCTTATTACAGACTAGCTGCACCCCGCGGTTTCACCCGCGTAGGTCCCGTTCCCGCGGGAATATCGGGATAAAAAGTAGCCTATGTGTTAATCCAGGTCCCCAGCTACCTATATTCCAAGTTTCATCGCAATCGGTTCAGTAGTTTTTGTGTGAAAGAGTAACAACCTCACATACATACATACATACTTACATACAAACTTTCGCGTTTATAATATTAGTAAGATTTCAATTAAGTTTGTTTATCTATTGGATAGCGTCATTTTCAAGGGTGACCAAATCTGCCAGGTCACCAAGGTATTTTGGCTCCACGGCTCCAGGCACATCCCGTTCTTAGCCCGTTGAGCTTACACCATTCCTTTCTAGGTAGTGAGAAGCCAGCAGGATTCCTCGTGGGATCGATCAAAGATTCCAGGCTGTCTAGTGGATTTGTTTCCCATTCTCGCTTCCAGCTTGACGAAATATCGTACTCAGTCTCCAGCAGTTTGCGAGCAGTTTCGTAGGGCGGGTGTCGCGATTTCGTGGAAGGTTCTTAAAATCAAAGAAGGCGGGAAGGTTTGGGTTTGCCAATATTTTTGGTCCTTCGCAGTATAAAGCCATTCAATTCTAATAGTGTTATTAGAAAGGGACAGCATGCTCAATGTAGTGGAACACGTTTTATTTCTACGTAAGAATTTCAATTCAATGTAATATAACTTAATAGAACAAAATTATATAATTTTCAAAATTCATGTCTGTCTGTCTGTTTCTCTGTTTGTTCCTTAAACAATTAAAAACTACTAATCCGATTAAAATCTATTAGTAGAACCCGAGTAATGAACGAAAAAGTCGACTATGCACTATTTTTAAGCAGACGAATGTAGGCTGAATAGAATGTTTCTAGACTAGACAATCAGACAAGACATTAGGTTAGTCAAGGGCATTGATTTAAACTGATAGTTAAGTTGCGGTTTACATTCTCATTTATGTTAGTGTTTTGTTCAACTTGAAGGCGCATATTTCTTGAGAAATAATATGTTTTTAATTAACTTATCTACGATCTATACAAACATAGGTCAAGGACTAGCAGTTATGATTAAATTACTTTCTGATGTTTCTTAAGTAAAAAGAAGTTAAGTAAATTACTTTCAGATGCTAAAATTACTTAATAACGGGGTATTTACCATGTTTAATAATTTATTCGCGGAGCTCGATATTTCGCTGGTAATTTCAACCAGCTTGTTCACGAGACAACGCTTGTTCGCGTCTCGTGAACAAGCTGGTTGGTCGTGAATATACAAGATGTAACGGGCAAGCCCTTTTAAGCCGAAAGGGGGTTGTTCTATACGTCTAGGCGAACAACTTTTGTTCTACGACTTTTGAAAATTCGAAGTACTTTTCGAAAAATTTAAGTGTAAAGTTTACTTGAAGATCAGCTGTTTCTTAGAGTTCGAGGTCATTGACCTTATGTTGTCCTTTCATTTAGTTTGGTCTACTATAATCAAACCTTCAATTACCTTTATTTTCAAAAGCAGCTGTTTTTTCAGTGAAACATAACCTCAAAATTTTCAAAAAAAAAGTTCGAATTTTCAAAAGTCGTAGAACAAAAGTTGTTCGCCTAGACGTCTAGAACAACCGCCTTTCGGCTTAAAAGGGCTTGCCCGTTACATCTTGTATAAAGACAAGCGACTGACTGACTGCTGACTGACTTACAAGACTGTTTTATGATGCAAATAATTTTCAGAAAATATTTAACACTGGATACTTTTTAAACGGCCCTATTCAGATCATTAATACCTATTAAGTAATAAAAAAAATAAGCAGACTTCTTCTTCTTCTTTAAAATGGCTTTTCCTTTCAGACATTTGCCAGTGTCAAGTATTATCAATATTTGCAAGTAGTTATTTGCATTGAACGAAACAGTCAAGTCGTCACAGTCGTCGTTTAAGTCAAGTCGAGGGAATCATTGTAAAAAGGGGGCCATTTTTAACAATGTGTTTTCACGGAGCTTTGGAGACAACACTAAGCTAAAGTCCATGTTTTGCACCGGTTTTCACTTTTATTTACACCTTCACGAAACTAAATTGATTAATATGTCCCCGAAATTAAACATTTTACACGCATTTGAACTAAGTTTCAGAAAAATGAAAATTTAGCAATACATCTCCTTAACGCATTCCCGCCAAAACTCATAACGCAGACTGGCGTCATAGAAAAGTTTGAAATTCTTCTTCTTCTTCTTTAAAATGGCTTTTTCTTTCGTATATTTGCCAGTGTCAAGTATTATCAATATTTGCAGGTTATTTGCATCGAACGAAACAGTCAAGTCGTCATAGTTAAAGTCAAGTCGAGGGAATCATTGTAAAAAGGGGGCCATTTTTTACAATGTTTGTTCACGGAGCTTTGGAGAGAACACTAAGCTAAAGTCCATGTTTTGCACCGATTTTCACTTTTATTTCCACTTGTACACCTTCACGAAACTAAATTGATTAATATGCCCCCGAAATTAAACAATTTACACGCATTTGAACTAAGTTTCACAAAAAAGAAAATTTAGCAACACATCTCATCAACGCATTCCCGCCAAAACTCACCAAGTTTGAAATTGAAAGGTTCGATCAACGCGCTCGATATTTGAAAAATCTTTCCGAGCAATGCAATTATCCACGTAGATTTCTAGTGATAAAAAACTAATTTAAAAATTAAAAAACCGACTTCAAAAAGAAACAAAAAGTAATTTAAAAAACACCAAAAAAAAAGATTTGATAAAAATGACCAAAATAACCTCTACATAGGTACAGTGGCACACCGACTAATTAATCTGTTTTATCGTCTGAAGTCGGGCAGCCAAACTAAGTACAATATTTTTTTTTTTTTTTTTTTTTTAATAAAACAGGACTAACCAGTAAAACTGCCCGCTTTAAATTGACCGAAACGTCGTGGTAAACGACGTTTCGGTCATGTTACAATGAATAAAACCGGGGTAAAATATTACGCGCAACGTGTTCTTTGTTGACTATGAAACCGTAAAACAGTAATTAATAATCCGTTTAATCCTAAAAGTAACGTTTGAAGTAAGTAGGTATACATACTTATTTTAAGTTCACCAGAGCGTTAAGCCCTTTGAGTATACATAAGCAAGCTATAGAGCGCTGGTATGCGAGTATGAACTGTAAGCACCGGTATGAACAGTCAAAATATGACAAAGATGATGTCAATAAAGGTTACGGGAATGGACTGTTTCTCTCGTTAGAATTTATTCTAGTAATAATTATGGTGAAATGTTCATTGCCGCGGTGTAAAATGATTCGCGAATCACTATTCAACCTCAACATTTGAATATCTATGTGTATAATAATAATAATAATTTGAGGCGAGGTGTCGGGGAGTAGCGACCCCGCGGCTTCCCGAGTGCTCCAGGGGGAAATCACCGTTCCTCACCTCCGGCTTGCCTTAGTTGGCTGGTCGGAGTGAACACTGACGAGGAAGCGGTCCCCCGCCTTTGGCTTGCCTTCACCGGCCGGTCAGAGTGGAGTCGCGAGAGCAGTAATGCTCGGAGGATGGACGCCTCACGTCAGTGATGAGTTGGCCCGCTCCACAGGATCTCGACCTAGGATGGTTTAAAATCCAGTGAGGTCCCTCCATCCTTCAGCCTCTCACGCCCCTGTTGCCCCCTGGCTGTAATTTGCTCGCCTTAATTGGGGTGGCCCAGTTTGTGAGTTGGCGAGTCTCCGTCTGCCATTTTTACGTGTTTGTTGAACATTGTGACGGCAGGCGCCATATTCCCCATAGTTCCCTCCAGTACCCGATCCACTACCAACCCAATTCCATAGCCCAAGTAGTTTTCACCCGTAGTTTATTCATAGTTCTATCCGACCCGGGGGTTGTCCTTGGCTGCATTTTATAGTGCAGACAGGGATAATTGCCGGTTTGGTGTCCATCACATATTTTGATATTAAAATGTTACTAAAACGGGCCTCTACGTGTTGGCTTCGGCCCCACGCCTTCCAAAGGTCCGGGTGCTCCATAGCCCCGAGAATCCAAAAATAATAATAATAATAAATGTTTATTGCAGGCATTAAAATTCACCCATATCACAAAATACGTACTTATACAAAAATATAGGATTTTATATAAATTAAATACAAAACATAGGTTACAAATACAAGTAAAATTATGTCGTATTAAATAACAAACTATCAGACATAAGTCATCGTCCTACGTCCCATAGCTATTTTTTATTGCTGGCGAGGTGCACACGTGGACCCAGTGATTAAAGATAGAGCAGTCCATGCGCTCGGACAAGCATGACAGGATGACGTATATTCTTAGACGTTCTTAACCGACACCAGAAACTCGCAACACGCGATCGGATAATCCCGAAGAAGTCAGCGATCCCAGCCTCAGCAAACATGAGAGACGCACTTCCATAGCGTGACAGTTTCATGAGAATACGATATGTATCATTATACTGTACCCTGATGATACTCATTGCTCTCCGGGTGTACCGAACCCAGAGCTGACATGTGTAGAAGCATAAACAGTATGCTCTAAACAATGTCAACTTAACATCATGTGTACACCCAGCAAATCTGCGTGCAATCATGTTGCCACGCACCGCCATGGCCCGCCGCTCTCTTTCTATATCGTGGTCGTCATTCAGTGGTCACTCGTCAATATATGACCCAAGTACCTGAACTGCTCCACTCTCTCAATGACAGCCCCATCCAGATACACCTGCGGGACCCTTTCCGGACCCTTCCCTGCCCTAAAGACCATTAGCTGTGATTTCAGTGCATTGTATAGCAAGCCATGATCTTCTGCATAACGTTCACAGATAGCTATTAATTTGTTCAGTCCGTTAATTGAGGGACTGAGAAGCACCATATCGTCTGCATAGCTCAAATTATTGAGACATATGCCCGCGACGTTGCAACCAACTCTGGTGCTTCTCAGTTCCTCAATCAGCCCATTCACATACACGTTAAAAAGATCCGGAGAGGTTAACCCTCCCTGGCGAACACCGCATTCTAGTCTAAACTCACTAGAAGTCGTGTCGCCCCATCGCAAACAGTTAATTTGGTTTTCGTACCAATACTTCAACAGCCGTATAGTGGTTTGCGAAACCCCCGATCTCTCGAGTTTCTCCCATAGTAAATTGTAATTTACCAGGTCGAAAGCTCGGCTGAGATCGAGGAAACATGCGTAAACAGAAGTGTTACGGTCAGTGTAGTATTTCACTGCCGTTTTCAGGCTAAATATTGCAGCATCCGTTGAAAGATTGGCACGAAAACCAAACTGTGCGTCGTCAATCCTTAGGCCAGATTTCAAGTCAGGGTGGATAATCCTTTCAAAGATTTTACCTATTACAGTGCCTAGCGAAATGGGTCTGTAGTTTTTGGTACTTGACAGATCACCGGTCTTACTCTTTGGTACTGGCACTATAATGGTTTTCATCAAATTCTTAGGTAAGTAACTAAGGTTATAACACATCGTAAATAATTTCGATAGCAAGACAAATATAGGAGTGCGCATGTAGAATATGCTCAATGCTTAGTCCATCCCACCCGGCAAACTTGCCACGCTTCATTAGTTTCACCACTTTTGTAACTTCGGCCGGGGTAATACTATAAACATTTCGAACATTATCATTTCCATCATTCCCTAAATCTGTTCTCCGCGACAAGGAAACATTACATGCACGCGGTTTGACCCTGAAATGATGCGAGAATAACTCGGCAATATTCTTTGCCCCACTCACGTTTTCTACGCTTATTGGTAAACTAGATTTTGCACTAAGTTTTTTAGTTGCATTCCAAAATTTCGGAAAATTCTTATTCGCTTGGTGTAATGCCAATATGTCAAGCTGAATCTTACCTTCATTACTCTGGCACCACTTCAGTTTATTTTTAAACAGACTCCTAGAATTCTTCATACCATCATACATAGCACCTGAAGTTGGCTTACCCGCTTCAGTCCAAGCAGCATAATACATTTTCGCCTTGTGGTGCAACTCCCTCACATGGTAGTTCCACCCCGGAACTTGTCTGGCACGTCCACGTGCCACACGCTTATGCTTACTACTAAGCGTCGCTACCGATTGTAGTGACTGTACAATATTTTCATACAACGCATCAATTAAGCCTAGGTGAGATTTACATACGCCCTTCTCACAACTAACACAATCATTTACGAATGTGATTTGACTCAAAATATCACATGACAATTTTGTATAAAGTTCTGTTTGTGTTTGGTCTCTAGTTCCCCAACGAATATGACGCAGTGAGTCGGCTTCGGTATCAACATTAGTTTTACCTACGATCTCGCCTAAATTACACTTTATTGTTATTGGGACATGGTCCGACCAATATACATCATGGTCTATTATAACACTAATCACCGTACGACGGGCCGCACGTGTTGTCAAAATGTGGTCAAGCCAGCTACGGGTTCCATGAGTAGAGCATCTGCTTACACTTTGCGCAGTAGGCAAATACCCATAGGCGTGCTCTATAGCTTGCTTATGTATACTCTAAGGTTAAGCCATTTTCCACACGTCAAAGAGGTAGTATGAGTAGCAGTCTGGGGCTCGACCGCGCAATCTCCGTCGGGTTCAACGTCGGTTTGGGATACACACTGCGCAAAGGAAAAACCTGCCCGGCTCGAACCATTGCGTTGTTTTGCATGCAATTGAAGGCGACACCGAAGTCTTATTTTTGCATCACTCATTGTACTTCAGGCAATTAAAAAAAATAGATAACTGCTGATTTTCGTTAGATGTCGCACTCCTGCGAGTGGTTGATAGCACTTGTTGCAATCGTGCGATTCACATAGAAAAATTACAGAAGTCGAACGGTAGAAATCGAGGTATTTAAATCACTCGAAGTGGCGTATTTGATTAAAAAATAGGTTCTAGAGATATGAGATTTAGAGAGGGTGTTCTTTAACTAAGAAAGGATTTCCCGAAATTCCATCCCTAAGGGGAGAAAAAGGGGGTCCAATTTTAAGAGTATTAAACTTTTATTTTCTTACCCCGTTACTCATAAACGATGATTAACAGATGACCAAGTTATGTGACGTTTGTCTCTGTCTGTCAACTTTGAAACTACATGTCACAGTAAAAGACAAACGTTACATAGTTTTGCAGCTGTTAACCAGCGTAACCCCCTTAACTATCATTCCAAAGGGTAACAAAGTGGTCCCTGGTCCCAGTTTCGAGGTGGGCTTCACCCCCCTCCACCCCTGATAATTGGTACACTTACCTACAGAAGAGGGCAGGATAATCCAAATCTTATCGTAATTCAAATCCTGATAAGAAAGATAACGTAAGTAAAGCCACGTGCAGATGCTAGTGAATAAATAAAATATTATAAACCGCTTTTGAGTTGACCGATGTTATTCTTAGATTAGATATTAAATAGGTATACCTAATTAGAAGTTTTGCAACTATGTGCAACCGACCCAAATAAGGCCTTATTAGCTAAGTTTACTGCCAAATTAGTTGTTGGAACCTTGTACTTAATAGTCACCTAGCAAAACTAATATTATAAAGATAAAGATTTGTTTTAAACTCAAACGATTTGAACTCATAATTATTCTTCCCGGGTCTTATTCGCATATTATTATAATACGCGAATAAGACCCGGGAAAATAAAATTCACTTATGCCATTTATCATCATCCTACATCATTGCAAGGACAGGCGTGTATTTTTGTTTTTTGTTGTATTCTCTTTTTGTTGTATTTAGTCTTGTATATGTGAAAACATGTAATTGGTTTTTAGTTATCTATTTAGTTTTGTAAGCTGTCATGTATAACTGTATGTTTTCCTTTAAATAAAAATAAAATAAAATAAATAATTAAAAGATTTGTTTCTTAGTAAAAAATAGCTCCGAAATTACTGGACCGATTTCAATAATTCTTTCACCAAAAGAAAGCTACATTATCAATATGGGCTATTTTTGATCCCAAAATTACTACGGAATCAAGACTTACGCGGTCGATACCGCAGGACCCAGCTAGTTTAGCTATAAACGATTGATTGAATAGGATTGAATGGAAAATTTTACTACCATACTATTTGCAAGGATAGTTCTGTGTTGACACTATACTATGATATTAATAATTTTATGTACCTATACAGGGTGCAACTTGGAAACAGGGGTGCAGTTGGAAGACCAGCTGTGGTATCATGTAATTAGCATCCACCGCTGTCAGTTGCTATTTGCTGTCAAAAAGCATATTTTGTATTGTACATTGCTGTTTGAAGTAATCACCGGTAACAACCACGTTACGTCAAAGCAGCAATGTACTGCAACTTAGCCACTAGTGACGGTGGATGCTAATTACATGATACCACAGCAGGGCCTCTACTTTAATTCTACGAACGAAAAAACTGTCATTCAGAAAGAAAATCTGTCATATTCCAGACAACCTTGACAAAGCCAACTGTAAAGTTGGCGAAAGCTCGGTCGTTTAAAAATAATGACAGTAAACTATAAAACGCGAGTAAAACCCGGTAAACATTGTGTTTTATTATGCAAAATCGCGAAAACCTTAGTCATAATGTCCTCTAATAACAGAATTTCGTTCTGGATGAATTTTTCGTATTTTCCCGTTGTTCGTTCGGTCGAAGAATTAAAGTACAATCTGAGACTGAGCACGCATTCCGCCAGCGCAGGGCTTCTTAAAAATTTGAGGAGTACTCAAATAATTGAGCAGCTTTTAAATTTAAATTTAGTATTAAAATTTGAGTTTGAGGGCAGCCTAAGTGTTCAAGTAAAACTCGGATTTTGAGTTCCGTTTCTGTATTTGTACCAAAACCAGAAAATACTGAAAAAGAAACTTAATACTAAAGTGGTATTGGGTAGCATTATCGCACACTTCCAGACAAGATAGTTTTTTTTTTTTTTTTTTTTTGCCTTCTTTAGTTATCCATCCTATCTTCCCTATCTATCTTTATTATAATTAGCTGTAACTATTTGTTTATGTATTTTTTTGGTACATTGAAGTTTTATCTAATCTAATCTTCCCTCAAAGAGACTGCCCACCCTGTATAGTTAGTATCTACTAGCTACGTCGAACACCTACATTACACACTATAACGACGTATTGTCAGTCTGTAACTACTTACCTGTTTTACTACATAAATATTTTACCATTCACACAGCGGTCATTCCAAAACTAAGTATTCTTGGTAGAATTTTCTTCGGTTTTCGCGATGTTAAACCGAAATTAAACTCATTAAATGCGTTGCTTTTTATTATCGATGATCAATTGAATTGATTCACTGCTTTTTGAGAAGCATTCCCGTTCATCACTTCGAATATCCTCATCAAATTCTTATGAGACCATCTCGGAGCTCCCACTCGCTTTCCATTAAAAAAGAACCATATCCATCGATAAATCCATCTTCGAGTAAATGGTGTATATAATTATAATATACCTAAATTTTTTTATTATTTATAGATATTTATTCGATATGAGTTTCTTGTGGCTTCTTCTCATCGGAGGGCGCGTTCCGAAGCCACACTAAAATCAATACACCTAAGACGTAGCCAAATAATCATGTGTATTTAATGTTGTACAAGAATCTAAAGGAAATAAACTATTTTGATTTTTGCATAAAGTATATTACAAATTAGTCTTAAATTACTTAAATAAAAGTTTCATACTTTGACGTCACATGGCATGCAATTCTAATCTATACTATATACAAGATGTAACAGGTAAGCCCTTTTAATCCGAAAGGGGGTTGTTCTAGACGTTTACGCGAACAACTTTTGTTCTACGACTTGTGAAAATTCGAAGTACTTTTCGAAAAATTTAGGTGTAAAGTTTACTTGAAAATCAGCTGTTTCTTAGAGTTCGAGGTCATTGACCTTATGTTGTTCTTTCATTTAGTTTGGTCTACTACAATTAAACCTTCAATTACCTTTATTTTCAAAAACAGCTGTTTTTCCAGTGAAACATAATCACAAAATTTTCAAAAAAAAAGTTCGAATTTTCAAAAGTCGTTGAACAAAAGGTGTTCGCCTAGACGTCTAGAACAACCCCCTTTCGGATTAAAAGGGCTTACCTGTTACATCTTGTATAAAAGAAAGTCGTGTTAGTTACACCATTTAAAACTCAAGAATGGCTAAATCGATTTGTCTGAAAATTGGTGGGGAGGTTGCTTAGAACCAGGAGAAGGCCATAGGTTACTTTTTATCCCCGCGGGAACGGGAACGGGAACGGGACTTACGCGGGTGAAACCGCAGGGCGCAGCTAGTATTAAATAAAATGATGCTTTTTTTCTTTGGTGTAAATTATATACATTACATCGGTCATTGAGAACCAACCTCCTACTTTTTTTAAAGCCGGTTAAAAAATGTACCGCGGATGATTATCCGATCCCTGTAGTCCTGTAGTACATTAGGGCGAGTGAGGAACCGGTGGAGTTTTAGTGGGTAAACCTCTCTCGATAAGGCACATTCTCCACCTAAAAATAAAAAAGGTAGGTGAATAGCAGAATTGCAGCCAATGACAATAAAATGCAAATATTTAATCTATAGTCAATTTATCAATTTTAAAATATCATTATTAAATAATAATAATTAACATAAGTACAATAACTAGTGTAAGTGTAATCCTAGCAGTACAAAAATCATAAATAATTCAATTTGTTTAACAAGCTAAAATTTATATATAAACTTGTTACTTGAGCATCGCATTAAATAAGGCAGGTAGGTTAATAAGTATTTGTATGCAGCAGGTTTGTAATCTACAAAAACTGTTAGATAAAAGTCGAGTAGCTTTAGGTTAGCAACACAATTTACAAAGCATGAATAACTAGTAGTTCGCCCCGAACTGAGACCTCACGAGAATCCATTTACAGAGATTTTGTTTTTTGTAGAATTTTAACACCAACAGCTTTATTTTTTTTTACAAAATAAGAATTATTATTAAACGAATAATATAACGAAAGACAAGAAAAACGATAGCACAACATTCCTTAATTACGAAAATCGACCACAATTTGTAACATAAACATGAATTATTTACGTAAACATTAATGGACGTTAACATTCCCTGCAAAAATGTCAGATCTTGGAGTATATATCGCAAGCAAACGCAACGATACCGCGATCTAAGACTGATGTCGAGCGCCATCTATTGACAATTTTTTAGAACTTGATTTTTTCTCTTTATGCACCCCCTATCTCCCAAATCCCCCTAGCGATCCGGCTCATCTTCGAACTCATAAATTCTATTGACCTAAACTACGCGCATACCAACTCCGAACAAACATACAAAGATACAAGCGCCAGGCCCGTCTACACTGGACCTCACTCGCTTCGCTCGTTCGGTCAATTAAGTTAAAAGATATTTTTTTTTTAATTTATAGTGGTACAATTGACGGCCTTACCACTGAGAACAGTCTCTCGGATACAGTAGGTAGGTAGTACATTATCCAACCACAATGACATTGAGGAAGCTTCCTATACACAACAACACAGTACTTACAGTCACGTCCGTCTGTTTGCGAACATGTTTGTGTTCATATTTACTTTACACTGTAGATACGGCACAAGGGCGACCCCCATTATATCTATAAACCGGCGGATGTCCATCGCCGACTAAACTAAGTTAGTTCAGTAAGATCTACATAGTCGGGTCTTTCTTATTTATGTGCATCTACCGCAAGCTATGCCAACTATAATCTGTTTAAAAAAAACGACTCTGAAATAAAGGTTTGCTCATTTGTTTAAAAATACGGTGTACGACCGACGACGCGACACTTTTTTTTTTTAAGTTTAATGGCTTTATGTGATCTTCTTCTTCTTCGTTTATATATGGCTTATTCCATTTGGACTTTAGCCAGTGTCAAGTATTATTTATATCTATCTGCAAGTTATTTGCATTGCATCGAAACAGTCAAGTCGTCATAGTTAAAGTCAAGTCGAGGGATTCATTGTAAAACGGGAGCCATTTTTTACAACGTTTGTTCACGGAGCATTGGAGATAACGCTAAGGTCCATGTTTTGCACCGATTTTCACTTTTATATAAACTTGTACACTTTCACGTAACTAAACTGATTAAAATGCTCCCTAAATTAAACAATTTACACGCATTTGAACTAAGTTTAACAAAAATGAAAATTTAGCAACACATCTCCTAGCCGCGTTCCCGCCAAAACTCCCTTTATGTGATCACAAATTCTGCCAATGACACGTATAGTGAAGAAAGTACAAAATATTTTAGGATCTTTCCTCGATTATACTTTTATTTTATTATTTTGTTTAAATCCTCGGTGTCATAATGCGTCTCATGTCATAATGCCAACTGCATAAAATGCAAACCACTTTTAAAATGCAAAGTTCCTAAGCCGTTATTTTTGACAACAATAATTGTTACAACAAATAACAACAATATTGACAACAATACCAATATAAAATAAATAAATAAATAAATTCTGTGACGAACACACAGCGCCATCTAGCCCCGTGGTAAGCTGCTAAGCTTGTGTTACGGTGGCTAGACAACGGATATACTACTTATATTTATTTTTCTTTTGTAAATACATACATATTATACATAGAAATACGCCCAGACCAGATACAAATATTTATTTTTAAGCATAAATATTTGCACCCAGCGGGAATCGAACCCGCAACCTTCTGTATTGCAGCCAAGCGTTCGCCCGATGCGCCACAGAGGTCGTCAAAATATAAATGTTGCCTTAATATCTTGAATCTTTTGATCAACTATCTTGAATCTTAAGTTCTGGAAGACTTTCTTTACTTACTATTCTAACTTAGTAACTAACTTTCCTTCAATTCTACTAACAAACAAAAAATTCATTCATTCATTTTCTTAGTTATGGCTTTCTGTCAGCAATAAAGGACAATTTAGCCAGTTTCACGTACTAATAGTGTACTACCACTGTTATACTGTAATCGTTTGAAATAATTTTCAATGCGTGAAGGGCGTCAAAAACAAAAGTCCAGTTTCGTGTAATGAAACAAAACAATGAAAAATATTTTCATAATGCCCACTATAATGACATATTTACTTTCTGGATGACAGCTTATTTTTACGTTCGTTCGTAGAGTTAGAGGTCTAAGTTCACGTAGAAATAAACCTATAGGCTGAAGCTGAAGCCGCAGAAGGCTTGCTTAACGCCTGAAGGCTAGCGGGCCGCCTGGCGAGTCACCTAGCGTGTCACGTGACATAAAACCAACCTCTTTGTTTATTTCGATGCACGCCAAGCTAGGTGACTAGTTAAGCAAGCCTCCTATGCGGCCGCAGCCTGCATTTGGTTACATAGAAACCACTACAGTCTTCGAATGAGATGCCTTACCCCAACATACTTAAGTAACAAATGTTCGTTTGTTCCAACAGCCATAATGGTGCCCCGTCCAGTGACTCCGGACAGCGAGATGGCTCTTATCCCACAGTTCTACGCTGGGAAGAGCGTGTTCATCACCGGCGCTACAGGGTTCATGGGCAAAGTGAGTTCGCACCTTACGTTTTATTTTGCGCATATCACGCGCAAAAAAACTCTATACCATGTTTCGTGAAGGTCGATTGAGAAATGGAACCTGCAGACCTACCGCACAAGTTCAAGCCTACGCGACGGCCGTCGAAATCGGCACTGCGCAAAGGAATACCCATCGCCCGCGCCGTGCAAACCACAACGTTGAACCACGGCCGACGCCGACGATTTGAATTGTCATTGAAACCGGCCTCGCTTTCAATGACAGTTCAAATCGACAGCGTTGAATCGAATTAAAATTTTTGCAAATGAACGTGGTTAGCACTGCGTACGTTGTTCCTTTACGCAGTGCGGATTTCGATGCCGATGCCGACGATCTAGCATGAAAATTTTGCCAGACTTGAACTCGCTCGGTCAAATGAATTAGGTATACGACCGACACTTTATTTTGTGTCGGATGTTATAATGTCAATTTCGCAAAATGCTAATCACTTTCGAAATGCCAACCTCTAAAAAATCAAAGTCCTATGCCGTTATGTTGGCAATAATGCCAATAAATGTTGGCTTAATTACTTGATATAAGCGTCTTACGTCTTTTGGCGCTTTGGCCGAACACCCTGCTGCGGTTTATTTAAATAGAGATGCCTTGGTATGCAATATCCTGCAATAAATATAGGTGATGAATGATAATTCTTCTATGGTTTTCGCGATTTTGCATAATAAAACACTTTATTTATCGGGTTTAATCGCGTTTTTATTCATGGTTTTAAACGAACCGAGCTTTCGCCAACTTTACAGTTGGCTTTTTCAAGGTTGACCCAACCTTGAAACAATCTTCGTTTAAAACCATGAATAAAAACGCGATTTAACCCGATAAATAAAGTGTTTTGGTAATGAATGACTTTTACATCAATGACTACTATGCTTGTCCCCAGGTATTAGTAGAGCGTCTGCTATGGACGTGCCCGGACATCAGTCGCCTCTACCTGTTGATGCGGGAGAAGCGAGACGTGCCCGTCGAGAAGAGACTGTCGCAGCTCAAAGCCTCTCAGGTACTTACCTACTTACAGCGGCTACTAGATGGTGTTACTAGTGTGAAGTCCTGAATCGCACATACAACATTCTTTCAATACCATTAAGACATTACGGACGAGAGTAGGTGATGTACTAATCATTCCATGTTCCTTTTAATAGAAATGGATAGAAAAATCCGCTGCTGCGCTGACTATATTGCGTCTACCGTCTACGTCTTACGTCTACCGTTAAAATGATATGAGTTTCGCTGTAGGTGCTACGCTATTATTAATAAGCAGTCGATAACGACGAAATTCCCTCTTTTTCCGTCGCGGGTTGAAAATGTAGCCAAACACAGAGCCCCACAAAACTAACTACCTACTAGCCAAACTAAGTACCTGTTGGTATTCTAAGGTTGCAGCCGCATAGGAGCCTCCAGGTCTCCTAGGCCTGTAGGCTATTAGCGAGTCACGTGATATAAAACCATCCTGGGACCCTACCGCGTAACTCCCGTCGAGTTCAACTCGACGTCGCGGCGGTTTGGGAATACGATGCTTTCGATAACGGGGTTAAAAATAGCTCCTACCAATTTGACCTGAAGGTCCGAAGAGATGACCCATACAAAGGCCACGCCAACTGCAAAACTCAGAAGTTGTATTACTGAACTAACTTCTGTTCCAGGTGTTCGACGTGATCCGCGCCCATTGTCCGCATCAGCTGGACAAGATTCATGCGGTCCCCGGGGATACTACCAAGCCACAGCTCGGAATACAGAATATCCATCTACAGGTGTTGCAAGAGGTGAGTACCTTCAACCATTGAGGAAGTTCATGACAAAAAGGTGGTTCCAGAAGCTTCATCAATCTGTACTTAATTCTTTAGATGCTGATTCTATTGGTAGAAGTTGAATTAGCAGTTTACTGCATTCTAAATGCTATAATAAAAAAACATACTTTCAAATATAAAACTTTTATTGGAAGTTAAAAAGCAGGCTTCTAAAAAAAGAGCGTTCAAGCTCATTCAAGTTCTAGCGCGCAAGCTCCGATTCAACGCTACAAACTTGCTACTTTGCTTCAATGGTTTAAAGCGGTGCTATTCTGTTCATCATTCCGAAGACCTAAGACAAACGGAACCATGTGGGCGTCGAATCAGATGATTGATTGGAGGCCAATTCTCAGATCGTTAGGCCTCTAACTTGACCTAACGACTGCTATCGGGGATAACAACTGGGACCAACTGCTTAGCAGGCCTTCCTAAGCACGGAGAAGTTCAAAAAGTTATTTTTGGCCACATAGCACAAATTATCGGACACCCGTTTTTGTAATTCAAGATCGGCAGGTGCAGCTTGCCCAAATGTTCGTGAACTTAACAGAGCATTGTCCAGCAGATCAAAAAATAATGTGAGTTCTAGTCGCATGCATCCAAGTTCTATAGTTCCTGATACTTTTTATTAGAAATAGTTCCGGCGTTTTAGCCTTAGAAAAGTCAATTGAAAAAATGCACTGCTAACTTCGCGGTTTATTTCAGTAGAGCATAAAATTATTTTAATTCTATCGCATAGCGCCTGGAAGCTAGCTAGTCGCCTGGCGAGTCACCTAGCCCGTCACGTGACATAAAACTATGTGTTTGTTCACTTTGATGCACGCCCAGCTACTAGCTAGCCTCCAGCCAGGTGCTAGGCAAGCCTTTTGGCAATGCGGTTGCAGCCTAACTAGATGTATCACTATCTGCAGGTATCGGTAGTATTCCACAGCGCCGCTACACTCAAGTTCGATGAAGCGCTCGACGTGGCGGTCGAACAGAACGTGTTGTCCGTTACGCGGCTCATGGACATCTGCGACGACTTGCCTAACATACAGGTTAGACAGTCTATATCAACATTGTATAGAGGTAAAGTTTGTAACCTCTATACAATGTTGATATAGATAAGCTGTTCGCGTAAGTGTCTTGTAAGTGTAAATTCTACACTTAAGAGGTGAGCCATTGAAGTACGAACCGCGCAGGGCACTGCCCTTCACCATCCATTACCATCTCCAAATACTCATGGTCAAAATTTCTCCATAATGGTCCTTATTTGTATTTGATTTTCGGGCTGATTTCCGCAAATCGACGACAGAGCGCCTATTTCGCGTCTGGGTGGGAGTTGAACTCACTAGAGCCATCCCAACACCCCGAGGAAAACTTTCTTCTTCTTCTTTCGTGTCATCAGCTCATTAATTTTATATTTGACTAGCCCAGAACTTAGCTTTGGACATTGCATTGTCTGTTGCCTTGTTGAGGTCGTCTACAGAACAGCAAACAGGGCGAAGTGTTACCTCAGAAAGAGACCTTGGAGGAGCGATTGTAAGGTCCCAAATATCATTTGTTCTTATTCTCCAGGCCTTGATCCACGTATCGACTGCTTACTGCAACGCCGAGCTGTCGACAGTGAGCGAGCGAGTGTATCCCTCGCAGACTCCGGTGTCTGACGTCATAGCGCTCACCAAGACTGTGCCTCAGGGTCTACTGCGGGAAATCACACCCAGGTGAGGGTTTGGAAGAGGCCTTCTGAGGATGTGTGAGAAGAAAGATGGTTCCAGGTGTGCCATCTAATCCGTACCTTGTAGGTGTTAAAGGGATAATTGTAAAAGTGAGGAATTCACTGGATTTTGAGGAGTTTGTTGCCCTAGCTGCACCAGCCGATATTGAATGGCCGTGCGGTTTAAGTAACACTCGGTGCGGTCTTTACTTCAATGGGTGACCAAAACTTTGTGTAGCAAATCATTTTCTCGAGCTCCTCCGTGTTTCGGAAGGCATATCAAGCAGTTGGTGCCGGTTGGTATCTCTGATAGCAGCCGTTAAGTGAGGGGCCTTAGAGCAACCTGAAGCGAAACTCTAACAATAGCTCAAACACACCACTACTCGAAAAGAAGAAAAAGACTAGATTTTGATGAGCATTTCTTTTCATTACTCCGAAGTAACTGATGAGATCTTCATCAAAAGCTATTATAATTATTGTGTCAACATTAGCACGCTTAATCTATCTATCACCCTGTTCCAGCTACATCGCTCCCAAACCCAACACCTACACATTCACGAAGGCGCTCGCAGAGAACGCGATCGTGGAGCACATGTCCCGGACGTACCCAGTCGCCATCTTTAGACCTTCCATCGGTGAGTGTAAGATACGTCTTCTCCGCTTGAAGGTTGGAAGCATACCGAGCTGGCAGCGGGTGGATTACTGGATTACTACTCTTCCTTTTTTAGGGTTTCATAGTCAAATGTAAGCGTTCGTAACGGTCTAATATAAATCATCACTTAATCTTTCGAGTCTATTGAAATTTGATGAGGAGCACTTGCTAAATTCTGAATACTACTTAAGACAATTCAAAACTATCATTTGAATACATCCAATATAATAAAACTTCATGACTCTGTCTTTGCACTAGGATCAGCGTGAAAGCATCCTTTCCTATCTCGTCTCTATGCCATACCCTTGTCCACAGATTGACATTTAGATGTATAACGTCATCTGTTCACTAGGTGATCACCACGACCCTGGTAATCACCCTGGGGTTCAGAAAAATACAATATGAATTTACCCAGTGTCTATCGCGAATATTTAAATTCTAATTCGTGGGTCGTCATAAATATGGCAAAAATCCCGAAAAGCTCTATTTTACAGTATGATCCTCCACAGTAATATAAGCGTGGATTGGATACGGTTCTTTGATTATGATCTGATATGATCGAAATGTCTTGTGTGGTGAACATTAGAGACACTCTATTATGAGTCTAGTGGTTTGTCCATGGCGTGGAAGCACCTGTACCTAGCTGTATGCCACTTCGTTGCCAATAGATGACGTTATTCTCTAACATTTCGATGAATGCCGTCATCTGTGGTACTTATCTCTCCTTCAGTAATATCAGCATGCGAGTACTTGTACTACGTTGTTGTTTATTCCATTTTGTCAACAGATGACGTCATTCTCTAGAATTTCGCTGTACAACTGGGAAAATAATTCCCAGCTGTCCCCCCGGGGGACAGGGCTAGAGGGGACAGCTGGGAATAATCGGTATGACTTCACCTGTGGACACTTACAACAGTTGTATCTCTCTACAGTATTAATATTAGCATGAAGCTAACCTAAAGCTAAAGCTGATATTGGAATGAACAACTAAGGGGAACACCCTTAGTTGTTCATTCCAATATCAACAGATGACGTCATTCTCTTACATTTCGATGTACTAGTATGACGTCATCTGTTGACACCGGAATGGCAGCTACAACAGTAATATCTCCCTTGCAGTAATATCAGCATTAAAACACCCGTACCCCGGCTGGATAGAAAACCTGAACGGTCCGTCCGGTGTCATAGTCGGAGCGGGCAAGGGGTTGTTACACGTGTTCAGTTCCAAAGGACACGCTAAGACTGACATGTTACCGGTTGACATCGCTATTGACACGCTTATTGCGGTCAGCTGGGAGACTGCCGTTAGCAGGTAGGTCATGGATGGTTCTATAGGTCCCACCCGCCCCAGTACCGGGTCACCGGGTCGAATGTTGCGTATTAACATAACAATACAGTGTCATCTGATCCTGTACCGGGACGGTTGGGATCTACATAAATTCTAATCAAGATTAATCGGATCGGTCTTAATCGCGTATAATTTAATTATCGAGTTCTTTCAACTATGTTACAAATAGTCTTCGTCTTTAAGTAACATAGTCGTCGTCTATTTGTAACATAGTCTTTGTCTTTCCATAACATAGTAACTATAGAAGTCATTTACCTACCTAACAACTATGTTAACAAATCTTGCTAATTAAAAGTTTGTCAATCAATCAACATATCCATGCACCCGCAGACCGAAGGATGTGGTCGTGTACAACTGCACGACCGGCGAGAACCCGACGACGTGGGCCGACTTCGAGGCGAACCTCCGTCACAACGTGCGCGAACACCCGCTCGATAACGCGTACTGGTACCCCTCGGGGTGGTGTGTACAGAACAGGTAGGGGCTTACTGATAACTACTCGTGTCCCGCGGTCTCCCATGGCAATATCGGGATCAAATGTAAACCTTAGACCAACGACATGAACAAAACCTATGTCCTTTACAAAGGTTCCATCTATCTCTATACCACTAGTGGTTCTGCACAGTAGACTAATTATTGAAAGGGCATACACAGTTTCACCATCAAAAAGCAAGAGATTAGTACCTCCTCCAGGATGTATTACGTCCATCTGTTATAAATAGTCACATTATACAGTCTCAAAGAGTCGTTGTAAATAGTCTCAATATAAATAGTCTTGTTTAAACCAGTCCTAATATAAATAGTTCTGATATAAATAGTCCCAAGTTTCGGTTTTCCAATAATACGAGGTGTACTGTTTGCAGAACTATTAGTAATATTAGTATGGATAAACTTTACTCTTGCTGTATAAGTATTAACCAGACGATGTCCCTACATCTGCAGGTTTTTAGAGAAGGTGATACAGACAGTGACTCAGACTGTGCCGCTGCATCTCGCCGAGTATCTCTGCAGACTGCTCGGAATTAGCAACAAGTAAGATACATTATGACGCCCTTTATTTCATTTTAGAATAAATATTGCACGACATTACACACAGCGCAACCTAGCCCCAAACTAAGCACTAGGTGCGTACTATGGGTACTAGATATCGGATATACTAAGTACATATTATACTATTTTTTTTGGTAAATACATACAATTTATACATAGAAAGACCCACCTATCAGACCAGATACAAATACTTATTTTAAGCATAAATATTTGCACCCGACGGAAATAGCATTTGCATTGCAGTCAGGCGTTCGTCCGACGCAATAAGTTTAAGTCAAGTAAAACTTTTTTTTAGACCTAACTAGCTGCTCCCCACGGTTTCACCCGCGTAAGTCCCGTTCCCGCGGAAATATCGGGATTAAATGTAGCCTGTGTGTTAATCCAGGTCTCCAGCTACCTATATTCAAAATTTCATCGTAATCGGTTCAGTAGTTTTTGCGTGAAAGAGTAACAAACTCATATACATACATACATACTTACATACATACAAACTTTCACGTATTTATATTAGTAAGATTGGCTAGCATTTAACCTCATCTCACCTGATGGGAAGTGACGATGAGGTCGACGATGTAGCATGCATACCTAGAAGATACCTATTCACTCTGGACTTGAAGATTTCAAGGTCGTAGTTTAGAAACAGCAAAGCGGGCAGAAAATTCCACTTTTCATTTCAGAATAAGTCCCTAAACACTCTTTATTTATTTCTAGAATAATCTTATCACACCCTGTAATTAATTCCAATAAAAGTCTCATAACATGCTTCATTTCACTCCAACCAAAGTCTAACAATACCCGTTCATTGATTCCAGTATAAGTCTGAAGTCTGATAAGACTATTCGTAACATTCCAGAACAAGTCTCAAACATAATACAACTGTTTCATTCCAGGATAAGTCTAATAACAATATCAGGTCGTCTGGCGGCGATGTCGGACGTGCTGCGCTTCTTCTCGACCCACGAGTGGACGTTCGAGAACCACAACGTGCGGCGACTGCGGGACAAACTGTCCAATGCTGACAAGGAATTATATAACCTCGACGCTAGGACTATTGAGTGAGTGTTTCCCATTGTTCACTTTGTAGTCGGTGTTAAAACCTTAAGTCGAATTCTGACTACTAAAGGCGATTGTCTCAAACATATTCCATGTCACTTTTACTAGAAATTAATATAAAAATGGGTTAAACGCGTGTTGGACTACCACTTAACAGAATTCCACACTTAAGCGGACGACCTGGGAGTCGGTACTTCGAAAATTACCTAAGCATTTTAGGGGTAGGTAAGGTGTTGCACGCGCTACTTATAGATATCTGGACAGACCTCGATAAAAAAAACTCAATAATATAGCTCAAGTCCTTATCTACTAAATAAATAAATATGGCACGACATTATACACAGCATTATCTGGCCTCAAACTAAGCACTAGGCTTGTACTATGGGTATTAATAACGGATATACTACATATTATACTTTTTTATTGTAAATACATACAATACATATCTTATTTACAAAGTGTAACGGGTAAGCCCTTTTAAGCCGAAAGGGGGTTGTTCTAGACATCTAGAGGAACAACTTTTGTTCTACGACTTTTGAAACATCGATCTTTTTTTTGAAAATTTTGAGGTTATGTTTCACTGAAAAACAGCTGCTTTTGAAAATAAAGGTACTTGAAGTTTTGATTGTAGTAGACCAAACTAAATGAAAGGACAAAATACGGTCAATGACCTCGAACTCTGAGAAACAGCTCATTTTCAAGTAAACTTTACACTTACAATTTTCGAAAAGTACTTCGTATTTTCAAAAGTCGTAGAACAAAAGTTGTTCGCCTAGAAGTCCAAAACAACCCCCTTTCGGCTTAAAAGGGCTTACCCGTTACATCTTGTATGTAAAAGAAACTCGTCTTGGTTACACCATTTATAACTCAAGAACGGCTGAACCGATTTAGCTGAAAATTGGTGGGTAGGTAGCTTAGAACCAGGAGGATATAGGATACTTCCGATATTCCCGCGGGAACGGAAACGGGACTTACGCTGGTGAAACCGCGGGGATACATAGAATACACGCAGAACCAGAAACAAACATAGACCATTATCTTTTAACCAGTCCTACTATAAACGGTTCTGATATAAATAGTCCCACTATAATTAAATCATTTATTCTCCAAAGACATATAATAGAATAGATATTTGTCGTTGGATATGCGACGTCAGTACGCCCCCTAAGATCGCATTACTCTCTGTCTTAGTTGGAAGGAACATTACGTGAGCTTCGTGCAAGGTACGCGGAAGTATTTGCTCAAGGAGAAGGACCAGGACATTGACAAGGCAAAGGCGCATGTACGCAGGTAAGATAAAGAAGTATTTATTCCTGTCATAGGTAGTCCTGCTACAGATAGTCTCATTGTAAACAGTCCCCTTATAAGTAGTTCTGTTATAAATAGTCCCACTCTAAATATTCACATTACAAATAGTTTTCTATAATAATATTCTACAAATAGTCTCAATGTAAATAGTCGCCTTTTAAGTAGTTCTGTTATAAATAGTCCCACTCTAAATATTCCCATTTTATTATTACCACAAGCCACTCTCACCACCTCTCCTCCACGAACTACGTCCATCTGTTATAATTAGTGGTATAATTTTATAAATTGTCACATTATAAATATTCCTTCTATATACAATTCCAAAAATAATTAATAGTTCTGTTGTAAATAGTCGCATTAAAACTAGTCATGTTATAAGTAGTCTAATAATTTCATTTTTAAAACGTTTATTAGTTTAACGTACTTTACTACGTGTTGTCCCTTGGCGACCAATATGTACATGTATAAGTACCTATATAGATATATAAAATATTATTTATTAGTAGATAATAAATAAATAAAATAAATAAATAAATTCTGTGACCAGCACACAGCGCCATCTAGCCCCATGGTAAGCTGCTAAGCTTGTGTAACGGTGACTAGACAACGGATATACCACTTATATTAATTTTTATTTTGTAAATTCATAATTATTATACATAGAAATACACCCAGACCAGATACAAATATTTATTTTTAAGCATTAATATTTGCACCCAGCGGGAATCAAACCCGCAACCTTTCGCATTGCAACCTATCGCCCGACACGCCACAGAGGTCGTCAAATACTAATACTTTTCCTAAGTCACCTAGACAAGTTTTTTTTTAAATTTACTTCCAAGTACAGACTTTTTGTCCCCTCTTCCTTTATTATAAGTACCTATATCTTACTTCTTATTAATATTATAAACACGAAAGTTTGTATGCAAGTGTATGTATGTGAGGTTGTTACTCTTTCACGCAAAACTACTGAACCGATTGCGATGAAACTTAGAATATAGGTAGCTTGATACCGGGAATAGCACATAGGCTACTTTTTGTCCCGATATTCCCGCGGGAACGGGCCTTACGCGGGTGTAACCGCGGGGCGCAGCTAGTACTTAGATAAAATGGATGACACCTCTATTCCAGGATGTACTACCTGCACATATCGTTCCTCTGTCTGTGCGCGGGAGTGTTTATACGAGTGCTAGCACGCGGCAGCGCGCTCAAGTTGTTGTTCGCGATGTTCGGCGTCGTGTGGCGCGCGTGTCACCGCACGCGGGACACTTGTTAGCTGTACCTACCATAACCGAAGGCGGCGATAGATGACAATCATCGGTCCTTGTCCGATTGCATATAAATGAGCGAGATGGAATTGCGTGAAAAAATCTACAATTTCTCGTAAAATCAATCATTAACGAAGATTAAAATAATATTTTTATAAAATTCGATGAAGAGGTTCTAGGTATTGTATTTTCTAATATTATGATGCATATAAGAAAATATGGCGGTTAAGGATTTAGAAGAAAAATTGATTTATTTTGTAAAACAGGAGTAACTTTGCCTGTATAATAGTGGTATTTAAAGTTATTTTTTATTGTTTTTGAAATGAAGGGGACACTTCTTGTATTATGTACAATAAATAACATAATACATTGTTTAAAGATCTATTTGATACCGGTTACGAAGAAAACTATTCAATCGGAAGGAATTTCACATGAGTCGCGTTCTTAAGGTTCCTGGGGAACTGGGTAAAAAGGTCCCAACATGAGAGGACCGGTGCTTGCGCTGGGACGTCCCCTTAGAAATAATTATAATAAATACCGGAGAAAAAAGTTTTTTTTTTTAGGTTTAATGGCTTTATGTGATCACAGATTCTGCCAATGACACTTAGTGAAGAAAGTACAAAACATTTAAAATTCTTTCCTCGATTATACTTTAATAGTATTTATTTTATGACAGTCAGCCTAACTTTGTGACTTTTGACAATCAACATGACGTGTTTTTTTTACGCATCCAAAGATCCTTTTAAAATATAAACACAAATTATTTAATATTTCTTTGTTTTTTAATGCTCAAAGTATATTAAAGTATTTTAAGCAAGGACCTAATATTTTCAAAAAAATCCCCATGACAGGATTCGAATAACGTAATTTTGTTATTTCAATTTAGATTAGAATTCTAACAAATTATTTATTTCAATGTAAATTGAAAAACAAAAATTATATCTCCGAACAATCTCAAAACTTGTCACAAAGTATTCCCAGTTTGTCACAAAGTATGCCCAATTTACGGTATGTGGACGGGCGGAGGACTATTTCCTCGGATTAGGACTCTTTTTGGGGTTGGGATTTGGATTTCAGTGCATAAGGAGGCAGCCCTCGAGTTTATGATGTGAAGCATCTACAGGCTCGGTTTAACCTGATTGTTAGCGTAGCGATACAGGCCGTGGCGACACATCGCCACGCTATTTTAATCAATTTAGAGGTTTCACATCTGTCAGGCGTTCCGTGACGGCTTAAATTTTTTTCTATTGGAATAGGTTTAGTTAAAATAGTAGACAGGGAAACATTTATATTCTTAAATTCGTCACTCGAGATGGGAACTTGCGTGGCCGAGCGGTTAAGGCACTGGAGTACCGATCCAGGGACGCGAGTTCAAATCTCGCCGCAAGAGAATTTTTGAATATTTGAATTATTTCTTTAAAAATATTTGTAGTAAAATATGCCTTTAGCAATAAAAACAAATTCCGAAATAGTTAAAATGTATTAAAAATAGACTTTGATTTGTTAAACCAACGGATATACTGGAAAAACTCGAGGACTGCTCCTTTAATCATAATTATGTTTAAAAACTGTTATTTATTATCAATTTCTTAGTAGGTAATAATAATCTTTTAAAATATTACTAATAATTATAAACGCGAAAGTTTGTATGTATGTAAGTATGTATGTATGTATATGAGTTTGTTACTCGTTCACGCCAAAACCTCTAAACCGATTGCGATGAAACTTAGAATATTGGTAGCTGGAGACCTGGAATAACCCAAAGGCTACTTTTTATCCCGATATTCCCGCGGAAACAGGAGTAATGCGGGTGCGGCGCTGCTGGTTACATATAATAATAATACTGATAGCCAAATACATAAACGCCATTTAAAATTTGTGCGGTAAATGCGGAAATTGGTGCGGTCTAAATTTAACATAAGTATGTAATTCTTTTAGTTTAAGCACAGCTTATTTGTTTAAGTAGAACTCAAATTTTGAATAGCGTTTCTGTATTGGGCCGTTAGGGACCCAAATATTGCTCAAATAGTTATATTATTATTTTTATTTAATAATTTATATACTAGTTTTTGGGAAATATTTGTATGTACTCTTTGTTATTTTAGTCCTAATTTAAAAATACCGGTTTCTAAAAATGAGATAAAATACCCTCACCTACAAACAGTGCCTGCGACTTATCTGATAAGCAATCTGCAGTCGGGCAGCCAAACTACAAAATACAAACTGCCCGACTTCAGATAACACAACAGATAAGTCGGTGGCCTCCATTTTTGTTAAAAATGTGTGGTGGCTATTATTGGTATAAGTACCTTACTATTTAGTCCTTTATGTATATCAAAAAAATATGTAGGTAATTAATTTGTAATAATTTATTATTACTAAATTTCTTATTTTTAATCTCTGATGGGAAAATATGGGAGATGTGAAAAGATAAATAATAAGTTTAGGATGTCTGTAGTAAACCTACATAAATATAATAAATACTGTGTGTCTGTAGCTCACAAACGGATGAAGCGATATTAGTATTAGTATACAAGATGTAACGGGTAAGCCGTTTTAAGCCGAAAGGGGGTTGTTTTGGACTTCTAGGCGAACAACTTTTGTTCTACGGCTTTTGAAAATTCTAAGTACTTTTCGAAAATTTTAAGTGTAAAGTTTACTTGAAGATCAGCTGTTTCTCAGAGTTCGAGGTCATTGACCTTATGTTGTCCTTTCATTTAGTTTGGTCTACTACAATCAAACCTTCAATTACCTTTATTTTTAAATGCAGCTGTTTTTTCAGTGAAACATAACCTCAAAATTTTCAAAAAACTAGTTCGAATTTTCAAAAGTCGTAGAACAAAAGTTGTTCCCCTAGATGTCTAGAACAATCCCCTTTGGCTTAAAAGGGCATAGCCGTTACACTTTGTATATTTTTCGGTTAATAGGTAATTTAATGAGGCGATGGAAATAGTTCTGTTGCATCCGTAGGTACTTAAGTTTACCCCACGGAATGCATTAATGCTAGATATTTGATGGTACGAGGGCCGCTTAGCTTAAATATTGGAATGTGTTCTGTACCTCTGGAACCATTCTGAAACCTATACTTCGTTTTTTAATTGTCGACTACGACTTGACACTTTTTTCTGAAGAACAAATGTCAAATTCAAGGAACCTAAACGTCAGATTATAGTCTGAAATTTAAAAAACGTAATAATGTTTCATTTGTACCTAAATAAGTTTAAGTACTTAAATAATTAATTAATAGGTAAGTGTTATTTAAAAAAATGTTAAAGTTATTGATAATAACTATTTCGTATTTATATTTGGTAAATAAATATAAAACTTATACTATTGTGATATAATGTTATTAATAAAGTTTTTATTAAAAACTATACCTATATTTTTTATTGTTTTATTAATGAAACGGCACTTAAACAAGATGTAACGGGTACAACTTTTAGAAATTCGAGGTACTTTTCGAATAAATTAGGTGTAAAGTTTACTTGAAGATCAGCTGTTTCTTGGAGTTCGAGGTCATTGACCTTAAGTTGTCCTGTCATTTAGTTTGGTCTACTACAATCAAACCTTCAATTACCTTTATTTTCAAAAGCAGCTGTTTCTTCAGTGAAACATAACCTCACAACTTTCAAAAAAAAAGTTCGATTTTTCAAAAGTCGTAGAACAAAAGTTGTTAGCCTAGACGTCTAGAACAACAGTCTTTCGGCTTAAAAGGACTTGTCCGTTACATCTTGTATAGGTAAGTATTAATACAAAAACGCTACCCGAAATTTGATTACTACTAAACAATCTCAATCTCAAAAATGTCCATACTAATTGTGCAGGACAGGGGCTAAAATCTAGTAGGTAAATCATTAATAAATAAATAAAATAAATATTGCATTATACTTTTTGTTTGTAAATACATACATATTATACATAGAAAGACACCCAGACCAGATACAAATATTTATTTTTAAGCATAAATATTTGCACCCGGCTGGAATCGAACCCGCAGCCTTCTGCATTGCAGTCGAGCGTCCGTCCGACGCGCCACAGAGGCCGTCAAACCATACTTCTTCTTATTACTATCTTACTAATATTTTAAACGCGAAAGTTTGTATGTATGTATGTATGATGTATGTGAGTTTGTTACTTCACGCAAAAACTACTGAACCGATTGCGAAGAAATTTGGAATGTACGTAGCTGGATAACAGGATTAACACATAGGCTACTTTTTATTCCGATATTCCTGCGGGAACGGGACTTACGAGGGTAAAACTGCGGGGCGTAGTAAAACATGTGACACTGAACTCTAATAACCACTGTTAATGGGATTCCTTAATAAACTACCTTTTCCTAATGAAAGGTGATGATAACCGACCACGGCTTTACTTTTTAACCGACTTCAAAAAAGGAGGAGGTTCTCAATTCGTCGCGTATATATATATATTTTTTTTATTTTTATTTTTGTTCACCGATTACTCGAAGGTGGCTTGACCGATTAAGATGGTTCTTTTTTTAATGGAAAGGTGGAAGCCCCGAGGTGGTCCCATAAAAATTTGGTGAGGATCTGATGAGGATCTTCATAGTGAAGACCGGGAATGCTCCTCAAAAACCTGTATTAAATTCACTTGTTTACCGATTATTCTACATAGGATTTCCAATCTATATGAGTGTCAATTTCCCTTCACATGTTCGTAGCTGATCTTTGATAATCAGATACGAACATGAGAGTTTTTTTCTTGGTTGATATCCAGTTATGAAAACGGAATTTACTCGTCGTGTTCGTAACCATGGTTCATCATAACCAGCTACGAAAGTGGTATTTTTTCCTCTTTTCATAACCTGTTATTAATAAGGAATATTTTTTACCACTTTCGTAGTCGAGATTCATAACCTGGAAATGTCAAGTTTTAACCAATAGATTTATGGTCAAAATAAAATAACATTTAGCTAAAGAAGCTTTTTCATTTGATAGATAAACCCGATTATGTTTAGAGACAAAAAAAATAACACTTTCGTAGCTGGTTATGAATCAGGGTTACGAAAATGACAAGTAAATTCCGTTTTCATAACTGGTTATCGACAAAGAAAAAAAACCATGTTCGTATCTGGTTATCAATGAAGTTACGAACGTGGAGTAAAAGTAAATTTCTATGCAAGTACAAGAGCCAGCTTTGTAGATTCTATTGTTATTTATTGTAAAGTTAACTTCCAAACTAGTTTATTTTTTATATTATTTACTATATTAATATTTTTTGGTAATAAATAGGACTTAGATATACTTAAAAATAAAACAGTAAAAAAGAAATTTAACACAACATTTTGTTGCAGAAAAATAAAAATACAAATTAAACAAAGCGAATGAGTATTTTATTTCTTATTATGGGTCAACAAATGCTTTTTCAAATCACCTTTCTGTATACTTTTAAAATTACATTTGTCACATGCATGCGGTTTTTCACCAGTATGAATCATAAAATGCCTTTTTAAGGTTGATCTTCTTTTACATCTAAAGCCGCAGGAACTGCAGACAAATGGTTTTACATCAGAATGTATTGTTGCATGCCTATCTAATATATCTCTCCTATTTGTTCTAAAAGAACACTGATTACATTCGAAAGGCTTCAGATCGGAATGTACTGTCCGTGTGTGCAAATTCAAATAACTTTTATGTGTAGATTTATAGCCACATTTGTTACATGCAAATGGTTTTTCACCCGTATGTATTTTTAAATGATTTTTCAAAATAGTTTTTCGATTACATTTAAATTCACACTCATTGCATTGAAAAGGCTTCTTGTCAGAATGCACTAATTGATGTGTTTTTAAACCACTTTTAAAATTAGTTTTAAACTCACATTTATCACAAGATAGCAGTTTAACATCCGTATGAATAAATATATGATTTTCAAACACACTCTGCTTTGTACTTTTAAAATCACACACCGCACACGTGAATGTTTTTCTACTATGTATCAGTAGATGTGACTTTAATCTACTCATTTGACTACATCTAAAGTCGCATTTATCACATAAATAGGGTTTTTCACCAGTATGTACCATTTCATGTTTTTTCAGATTACACTTTTGTGTAGTTTTAAAATCACATACATTACAAGCAAAAGGTTTTTCACCAGTATGGATTCGTAAATGCTTATTTAAATCACTCTTTTGAAAACTTTTAAAATCACATTGGTCACAACTATATGGCTTTTCACCAGTATGTGTCTTTATATGCCTCACTAAATTAATTTTATTCATACTTTTAAAATCACACTTGTCACAGGCAAAAGGCTTTTCACCAGTATGAATCACTAAATGTAGCTTCAAGCCTTTCTTCCATTTTGTTTTGTAATCACATTTAGTACAAGCGAACGGTATTTTTTTATTAGAATGTTTCATCAAATGTTTGTCAAAATGTAGTTTTTGATGAGATTTGTATTGACACAGTGGGCAGAAGTAGATTTTTCTTTTTATGTTTGATTTAGATGGTGTAGGGTTTCCCAGCTTCTGTCTCCGTGTCTTGATATGGGAAGTGCCTGCAACAACACCCAAAAAAAGAAAAAAATAATTTACTATTTTTTTTAAATGTGTGAAAATTTTGATAAGATACTGTAATTTCTTATTTTGAAATCCTCTTAGAGTATAAATAAATAAGCAAGCTATAGAGCGTGCCTATGGGTTTTTGCCTACTGCAGAAAGTGTAAGCAGATACTCTATACATAGATATTCAACTGTTGAGGTTGAATAGATCCGCGAATCATTTTTACACCGCGTCACTAAACTTTTCACCATAATAATTATAACTAGAATGAAAAACAGTCAATTCGCGTAACCGTCGGTGCCTGATGACATCGTCTTTGCCATTTTTCGACTGTTTATACCGGTGCTTACAGTTCATACTAGCATACCTGCGCTCTATAGTTTGCTTATGAATACTCAAAGGAAATCCTATTAATATTATAAAGCCGTAAATTTGTGAGTATGTGTGTGTATGTATGTGTGTTTGTTACTCAATCACGCCAAAACTACTGAATCAATTGGTATGAAACTTGGAATATAGGTAGCTGGATACCGGGAATAACACATAGGCTACTTTTTATCCCGATATTCACCCATCAATAAACATTCATGAAAAAGGGACAAAAAAACACTTGACGGATTTGGATTAAAATTGGCTGACTGATTGACTGACACAGAGTATTCAGACTGTAGAGAAATTCAATCCTGATGTGTTTTTCAGATATCAAATATTTTTTTAATAACGTTTCACGATTTCGCATTATAATAAAGCACAATACTTACAGAGGCTATTCGCGCTTTATTTATTAACGCCATTGTTTCAAAGCTCTGGCTCGTACCAACGTTTCGCTAACTTTACTGTCAGCTTTATCGTCGTCAATGTAATTGATGTAATTCGTCAATTTTAATATTTTGAGGAGCTCATTGGCCTAGCTGTACCAGCCGATCTTGAATGGTTGTGCAGGTTAAGCAACGCTTGGCGCGGTCACTACTTGGATGGGTGACCTAAAATTTGTGTGGCAAAAAATAATTTTCTCGAGCTCCTCCGTGCTTCGGAAGGCACGTTAAGCAGTTGGTCCCGGTTGTTATCTCTGATAACAGTCGTTAGGTCAAGTTAGAGGCCTTAAGGCGATCTGAGAAACTCTAACACCAGGTGAGCCACACCACTACACGAAAAGAAGAAGAAGAAGAATATTCAAATGCGAGTTAATCCGGGTACGTATTATGTTTTATTACAGAAAAAGATATTGCAATCAAAATAAGAAACAAATCAAAATTGTCATTATTTTAAAATTCTTACAGTTCTCGTCAAATTTTCGAAATTAGACACGTCATGTGGTCATTTTGACGCCTTTGGCTTTGGCGGTCTCATACCTATCTTTGTTAAAAAAATACGTAGCACACGTGATATGTGTGGTGTAAGATTGTAAAAGATGTAAGACAAGTGATGCATTTATTTGTAATTGCTATACCTACTTTTTTTCTAATAATTATGGAAGCTACTTACTTCCGTTGCTAGTTGTGTTGAGTTGTTTCAGAGACTTCAAATTTTTAGTGGGGACATCTTCATTGGATGACCGGTGAACATTTCCGACATTTAACAATATTTCATCTTCAATATTCTCTAACATCTTCGGGGAGTTATTTTTCACATCTTCAAACATATCCGTCTTAGAATCCAAACCTTGTATGGGAACCCATTCAAACTGTGTCTTTTCACATTCATTTTGATGATCTGAGCCTTGTCTTGAATCATATTTATCGACTGTGTTATATGTCTTTCTGTCTGAACATCTGATGCTTTCATTTTCATAATCGTCAATGTCTTCCACTTCATATTTTATTTCCTCAGTGAAGAAATTGTCATCACCTATGGCTTCATCAGTCTCTTGTTTGACTGCTGGTTGTATCTCAACCATGTCTGTAGGACTACGAGTTAATGAAAACAGGGGAGTTTCCGTCAGCTGCACCTGAAACCAAAGTAGGATCTTAAGTGTTAAAGTTTTAACTGTGTGTTTCCGCAATTAGCCCTGCTATTGGGCCTTTGTGCGTGATTTTAAGCCGTGGGTTTTCTCACGATGTTTTCCTTCATCGTAAGAGCGATGTTAATATTGCACATCATTTTCTCTTAAAGAATAAGACATTGGTGCACATTGGCCGGGATTTGAAACCACGACCTTCGAAATGAAAGTCGGGGTATCTACCACTACTCCAACACCGCTCTTACTAATACTATAAAGAGGAAAGATTTATTTTATTATGATATTCCAAAATGATGAAAATAACCTTAATGAATAAACAACTTTTTTAACAGTACCTTCTCAATACTCTGGCTCCAGCGCTCCAACATAAGGTTGGCTCCCAGCGCCGCGTCAATGAACCGGCTCGAGCGATGCAGCACCGAGAGGCACACACTGCACATGGAGCTCGGACGACCAAGTAACACCAGCTGTAAGGTGTAACACATCTAATACATGAAGGAAACCAACGCCAGACGCTTGTAACATATCAACTCTCAGCACTGTGAACCACATCACTACCTATACTAAAGTTACAAGTTTTTACTGTGTGTGTCCGCAACTAGTACTTGACCTGAGCATGCACCGCTAGTTGTTGCTAAGTTACAGTACACGTAACGTGGTTGTTACCGGTGATTACTTCAAAGCAACAATGTAGAATACGAAATATGTTTTTTGACAGTAAATAGCAACTAGTAGCGGTGGATGCTAATTACATGATACACAGCTGAACCTTTTTGCGTGACACGATGTATTCCTTCACTGTAAGAGCGATGATAAAAGTGCACATAAATTTTACTTACAGAAAAAACTTTGTTGCGCGGTCATTCGGGATTTGAAACCACGACTTTCGGAAGTCGGGGTATTACCTACCACAAGACCAACACCGTTCTCACAACACACTACTAATCAGATCATATCAGGGGCGAAAATAATACAACCCTTTCCTTGCAGTCAGTCAGAAGAACAGCCTACTCGGTGGATTGGATAGAGGTGGCCCGCGATCACTATTTGTGGCGTCTATTGCGGGAGGCCTATGTTCAGCAGTGGGCGGATAAAGGCTCAGACGAGTAGATGTTAACACGACTATACAGACATAAAAGCCCTGGCTTCAGCCTTACTTACTGCTTCCCTAGTCACACGCTCGTAGACTTCCTCCAGCGGTGTGTCCGCAAGGCGATACAGCGCGCGGTCGCTCGCGAGACACACGCGGCATCGAGCGCCTAGCTCTGTGTCACACGACCACACTGTAGACATTATTTATTTATTCTTTGTTTAACAAAATAACAGTAATAGTCATCAAAACACATTTCCCAAATAAGTGAGCGAGCATCAAGTAATATTACTTTTTGTGGTCCACAACAAAAATGATCTCGTCGTCGTTCAATCAACTTCAAAGTGACATTGACATTTTCTCAGATTAAAAAAGCAAAAGCTTTTATATACGTCAAATTGGCTGTCGAACAAAACGCAATTAGCCTAAAAAAAAAAATTGTAATCTTTTGGAGCTAAGATCTATCTAGAGTTTTTGGCGGGAATGCGTTGTGGAGATGTGTTGCTAAATTTTCATTTATGAGAAACTTAGTTCAAATGCTTGTAAATTGTTTAATTTTGGGGGCATATTAATCAATTTAGTTTCGTGAAGGTGTACAAGTGAAAATAAAAGTGAAAATCGGTGCAAAACTTGGAGTTTAGCTTAGTGTTCTCTTCAAAGCTCCGTGAACAAACATTGTAAAAATGCCCCCCTTTTTACAATGATTCCCTCGACTTGACATTAACTATGACGACTTGACTGTTTTGTTCGATGCAAATAACCTGCAAATACTGATAATACTTGACACTGGCAAATGTCCGAAAGGAAAAGCCATTTTAAAGAAGATCTATCTAGACTAGTGTTGCCGAAATATCGATAGTTTCACTATCGATGGTTTACATCGAAAATCATGTACCGTATCGATAGGCCTATCGATAGCATCGATACTATCGATAGCATGGTTTACAATAATACTATCGATACTATCGATAGTATTGATAGTATTATATAATAAAAAGCAATATTATCGATAGTATTGATAGTATTATGCACTAAAAGTAAACCAACTATTGATAGTATCGATAGTATCGATACTATCGATTAATCTATATTATCGATTTCTGCTTAAATTTCGATAGTATCAGTCATAGTGCGGTGTTCAAGTATCAGATAGAATAACCAATGCAAACCAAATAATGCTTGTCGACCTCGACTTAGACAAAACAACACTGAACTGTTGACAAAACAACACTGAACAAAACTTCACTGGCATTCTACCCACTGCAACTTATTAAGATGATTGATACTATTGAATTTTAGGCCACTATCGATGGTACGAAACAATCGACAGTATCGATACTATCGATAGTATCGAGTGCTCTCATGCAATACTATCGATAGTATCGATACTATCTATAGTTTAGTTATTTTTAATGTATGATACTATCGATAGTATCGATAGAATTGATGGTAATCGATAGTATTAGTACACACCAAGCTATCGATAGTATCGATACCATCGATACTATCGATAGGCTATCGATACTATTGTTTTTTAATGAACTATCGATAGACTATCGATATGCTATCGATAGTCGACTATTGATCGGCAACACTAATCTAGACATGCCATTAAATAAACGAGCATGCATGCATAATTTACCCCCTATAAGCTATCCGCACGTGAAGCGACATAATACGACTTGTATTTCGATAATTATGAAATATACAAAACACACACATACACTAAATTACAATATTATTGTTGTTTAATTAACCATAGGATTAAATTTTTATTTTAAGTAGGTACCCTACTACTGTTTTGTAGTGTTGTTGTAGTACTTAACTCGTCCGTGAGTAAACTGTTGAAACGTTATACTATTGTAAGACCTTATTGTACAGTTATGGCAATAAAAATATTCTTATTCTTATTGATGTATGCAATGCATAAAGAAGATCGTTCAAATGGATCAGCTATGTTCCACAAATATATCAAACTAGCTGCGCCCCGCGGTTTCACCCGCGTACGCGTAAGTCCAGTTCCCGCGGGAATATCGGGATAAAAAATAGCCTATGTGTTAATCCAGGTCCCCAGCTACCTATATTCCAAGTTTCATCGCAATCGGTTCAGTAGTTTTTGCATGAAAGAGTAACAACCTCACATACATACAAACTCGTGCACTTTTTCGTTCATTACTCGAGTTCTACTAGTTGGGTTTCGATGCAAAGTATACTAATATTCCTAATTATTACTCTAACACCCGAATACAGAAACGATACTCAATTATTTAACGGCCTTTTAAACAGTTAAGCAGCTCTTAAACTCAAAATTCGTATACTGAAACGATACTCAAGCGTCACAAATAAGCAAGACTTACAATTACGAACTTCTCAAATTACTCGTACTTAAATGCCAAATTCGAATACTGGAACGTCGCTCAACGCAAATGGACTCTCAATTAGCTGTCAAATCGACGTGAGTAGCTGTTAGATCTGAGAGTGTTTTCGACCGGTCTTAAAATTTGTACAAAATGTCTTTATCCTCATTATCCTCACTTTTGGATCATTCATTTGAAAAATATAATAATAATTAAATTCCGTGCGCGGTTTCGCATATCCAAGGAGACAGTTTTATATCTGGATTCAATGATTGGCAGTGCTTTGCAACCAGTAACCAAAAGAAAAAGTCCAATTCAATCAGTGGACCAACTGCTCATCACCCTTTACACTTATTGGCAGTGCGTACAAGAAAGGTGGAGGCGTGACGCTTTGTACGCGAAATTGGAACGTTTACCAGATGAGGATGGCGACCGACCGTACCCCTCGTGGTCTTATAATAAAAAGGGCAAGGGGGAACAAGCTCATGCAATTCCTGCGAGCACTCCCCGAAGTGAATTCTATAGAAGACCGAACGGCTAGCGACCTCGCGACGATGTCCCAAACTCGAAAGGCGCGACTCGACAAGTGTCAAGAGCATCAAGTTGGTATTTAGCTGTTCCATCCCAAAGGTGACAACAGTACTCCATGCACGACTGGACCTGTGCTTGGTACAGATTCAGAAGCTGTCCTGGTCTGAAGTACTGCCTAACCTTGCCAAGGATTTCTAACTTATTTGAAGCCAACTGGGCTCTCGACTCAACAAAAGGCCCAAAGTTAAGGTCTGCTGTGAGGGTAACACCAAGTAATTCCAATCTGTCAGTCAATGGTATCGACCCATCCCGGAAAGAAGGAGACAGCTGGAATGGAGTCCGTCTTGCCGAAAAGAGACACGCCTATATATACACGATATATATGCTAATTACATAATTAATCTTAAATTAAGGACTCAACTACTGTAATAAAACTTGTTTGTATGTACTAGAGGTATTATGCCTTGTTTATTATTATATTGTAAGTTCATAAACTGAATTTGATTTAACATACCTCAGTTCAATATTTATACTCTATTATATATTATTTAGTAGTAGTATAATTCCACACCAACTAACCATTTCGACAAGTCATAAGACAGGAACACTAATAAATTCTGACACTTCATTTGGGAATTTTATTTACTTTCATAAATTTATTTGGATAGAAACCGAAAAAATAATGAAACAATAGCATATTTTATAGGATATCTTTGCTAATGATATACAGGGGTATGGGTGGAAGAGACCTATGTGTCAGATATGCTGATTCAACTTAATATAATATATTATTTAATATTAATGTTTTGTAAGTGAATCTGCAATAAAGGCTTAACAATAATAATATAAAAATAAAAACAAATAATGAGCAAAAATCTAGGTATTTATTTTTTAATAATTCCACCTCTAGTTCTGCTTTTCAAGTAAACACTTCCTCTCCAATCTGTGCCTTTCAAGCGTACATTTCCTCTCCAATCTCGCATTATTCAATTTCAAATTGAAATATTTTGCTTTTGTTGTCATTGCATCTGGGAAAAAAAGCTACAATTACTTTTATTTTAGCATAATGATTTAAGCTATGTTCCCGGTTGCATCCCTCTTGGGATGTTGGGATCTGCAGCACCTATAATCCTAATAGGAAAACTTGGACTTGAACGGAGTTGACGGACATTCAAAGACAGAATGTTCATGGTTTTTATAGTTGAGGTAACATCTTACTTCTTTATCAATTCTAATAACATTTCTTTGTCGTTGTTCGTGTAATTACTTCCTTTTTTCTTCTTCTCTTCCATTTTTTCACTAGACAATTATTAACTATAAAATTGCATAATGATCTAAGCTATGTTCCCGGTTGCATCCCTCTTGGGATGTTGGGATCTGCAGCACCTATAATCCTAATAGGAAAACTTGTGAACGGAGTTGACGGACATTCAAAGACAGAATGTTCATGGTTTTTATAGTTGAGGTAACATCTTACTTCTTTATCAATTCTAATAACATTTCTTTGTCGTTGTTCGTGTAATTACTTCCTTTTTTCTTCTTCTCTTCCATTTTTTCACTAGACAATTATTAACTATAAAATTGCATAATGATCTAAGCTATGTTCCCGGTTGCATCCCTCTTGGGATGTTGGGATCTGCAGCACCTATAATCCTAATAGGAAAACTTGTGAACGGAGTTGACGGACATTCAAAGACAGAATGTTCATGGTTTTTATAGTTGAGGTAACATCTTACTTCTTTATCAATTCTAATAACATTTCTTTGTCGTTGTTCGTGTAATTACTTCCTTTTTTCTTCTTCTCTTCCATTTTTTCACTAGACAATTATTAACTATAAAATTGCATAATGATCTAAGCTATGTTCCCGGTTGCATCCCTCTTGGGATGTTGGGATCTGCAGCACCTATAATCCTAATAGGAAAACTTGTGAACGGGGTTGACGGACATTCAAAGACAGAATGTTCATGGTTTTTATAGTTGAGGTAACATCTTACTTCTTTATCAATTCTAATAACATTTCTTTGTCGTTGTTCGTGTAATTACTTCCTTTTTTTCTTCTTCTCTTCCATTTTTTCAATAGACAATTATTAACTATAAAATTAAAGAAGAAAGATGATTATTATCCAAAGAAAATTTTCTCCTCTTTCACTGATTGACGCGCGTGATTCATGTGTCACTGTCAAATAAGTTAAAACGTTTCGTTCTACACTAAATACGATTAGCGCGCTGGTTATGTTTAAATAACAAACGACTTATTTTTTTACTTGAAAAATAACTTTGAAACTAAAAAAGCATCGAAATACAATTAAAATTGTAAAAAAAACTTAAACTCAACTGTTCTGTCGGATAATTAAACTAAATGTTTATCTAAAAAAATTTACTCATCCAAATAATCCTGCGTGGAACGAATTCACAACGTAAAGTAATAAAATAAAATGTGTTAGTTTATTGAGAACAAACTTTTTAGATCAATATTGCCATAACGTAAAAATTTAACAGATACTTAGCTAATCATTGTCTCAAGTCGCCGAAGTCTCGTTTGAGAATACCACTTAAATTGTGAGAGATGCTTAAATTTAGGAAGCATTCAATTGAGTGACTGATGTAAGTATCGTTTCAGTATTCGGGTGTAAGTTTATAAGTAAGGGAGTTTAAGATAAAATAAATAAATAATATACAGATATGTAAGAGCTTTATACTTTATTTGCACAACTCAAACAATACTTTAACGCCTCTCCCCAGCAGTGTTATTCTCTAATGTAACAGCCTAGAGCTCGACGCTGCGTCGAATTTAGATTGAGCGTCCAATCAGAGCGTCGTATTGCTCAGATTCGACGCTGATACAGCGTCGACCTCTAGGCTGTTACATTAGAGAATACAACTGCTGACCGTTGAGACGGTCGCGGTGGGTGGTTGGTGGTGTGAGGGTGTGGGTTTTGTTCGGGAAATCGGTCGCAGTCTGCGCGATAGTGGTTTGGATAGTCGGTCTCGGATTCACCCACGTAAATTTCGATCCCGCGGGATTATCGGGATCAAACGAATAAAAATAAAGACTACGCAATGTTATTCTACATCCATATGCAAAGTTTAATCCATAATGGTCAAACCGTTTGACCGTAAAACTGAAGACAAACTTTCGAATTTATAAGATTAGTTTGGATTTTAACACTTTTAAACACAATGATATACCGGGTTTTACTCGCGCTTTATTGTTTAATGACATTATTATTAAACGACCGAGCTTTCGCCAACTTCACAGTTGGCTTTTTCAAGGGAGACTGCCATTAAACAATAATATTGTGTTTTATTATGCAAAATCGAGAAAACCTTAGACAAAATTATTTCGACACTTTTATCTGTAACATATCAGTACCTCTTACCTATATGTATGAAATATGAACATTTATTAAATAGGAGAAAATTTTACCTAGCTAGGTCCCACCGGAAAGAAATAGGTGAAAGAGAAATTTCTGAGAAAACACACATACAGTATGAAAGTACATAGCCCTACACAACGCACACTTGCACAAATAGCTTTGAAAACTAACTTTACACACATTTTCATGTATTTCACTCTTAAACCACACAAAACAACACATCTCTTCGTCTTTACAATGGTTGAATTTCTCTCTACAATATATCTGCTAGCTGATTATGTAACTCTGCTGCTAACTCGATTGAATCTCGATTGAAATTATTGTTTTTTGCGATTACCGGTATGCAATTTGTTGCAGTCGCTAGTTTTGATTGCAACGGCAATTTGTTTGCTACTGAATGACGTGGAAAAAGACATGAATACAACGAATTTAATAATTTCAAACGAGATTTGCAACAAACTTACGTATTCAGGCTGCTGGTCTTAATCAGTGTTTACATTATCACCTCGCGTCGCGACCAGGGTCCTAATTCTGTAAGCAAAAATCGCGTCGCCCGACTGTAATCTTTTCTAAAACTGCGTGAAAACTTGGTCTGATATAATGAGCGGTGAAATGTAACTATGTTAACAAATCGTGTGAAATTCAAAAGTTGACTAGAATTTAGCTATTTGACTACTGACGTTGAAATAGCAAATCATCGCAAATTGCAGAATCAAATGTAAAACCGGAAAAATAGCAGTTTTTTTCTAAAACAAGCAGCTCCATAAGCAGGATCTTCCACCGGATTTCGTCGGGACCCGGCAGGCCGCGGCCCGACGAAATCTCGTCGGTGGTTTTGTAAGAGTTCTGCGCTAAAAGTTAATAGTGCGATTCAGGAATTTACACTACTAACGCCATCTAGTACGTTCTGTGGGCGTTTGCCACAGGTCAACGAATGCCTTTTCAAATCACCCATCCGAATACTTTTAAAGGGACACTTATTGCATGCATGCGGTTTTTCACCTGTATGCCTCATAAAATGTCTTTTTAAAGTTGACCTTCTTTTAGATTTAAATCCACACACACTACAAGCGAAAGGCTTGTCGTCAATATGTACCATTGCATGCCTTTCCAACATATCTTTCCTCTTAGTTCTAAATCCACACTGCTCACAATTATAAGGTTTTAAATCTGTATGTACCGTTCGCAAATGCATTTTCAGATTATTTAGTCTAACAGCTTTGTATTCACATTTATCACATGCAAATGGTTTGACACCAGAATGCATTTTTAAATGATTTCTTAAAGTACTTTTTCTATTACACCTAAATTCACAATCGTTACATTCAAATGACTTATCATTCAAATGTACTAAAGAATGAGTTTTCAATCTAGTTTTCAAATTAGTTTTAAACTCACAGTCACCGCAAGCATATGCTTTATCATCTGTATGAATAATGCCATGATTTTCAATTAAAGTTTGATTATTTTGCTCTGTATTTTTTAAATCACACAGCAATATTGGTTTTTTCTCATGTACCAGCAAATGTCTTTTCAACCTACACATTTGACTAGTTCTAAAATCGCATTTATCACATGAAAACGGTTTTTCCCCAGTATGTACCATTAAATGTCTTTTCAAATTAGATTTTTGATTACTTTTAAAATCACATACGTTACATGCAAACGGTCTTTCACCAGTATGGACTCTGAAATGTTTTCTCAACTCGCTTTTCTCAACACATTTATAGTCACATTTATTACAACTAAATCGTTTTTCACGATGTTTCTTTAGATGCTTCGGCAAACTACCCTCGATTGTACTTTTAAAATCACACTTGTCACTGGTTAATGGTTTTTCATCGGAATGGGTTATCAGATGTAGGTTGAAGTCTTGCTTCCATGTTGTTTTGTAATCGCACTTATTGCAGGTAAAAAGGGAAACAGTCGGTATGTGCAAATTGGTTTTGTGATGAGATGTAGCCGATGGTCCAGGATCTGATGTAATTTGGCTCAGTTTTTTGATAGGAGGAGACATGTTAACCTTGAAATTTGATGTTATATCATCTTCAGTATTGTCTAACGTCTCCGGAGAGTTAGGTTTGACACCTGCATGTATCTCAACCCACACAAATTCTTTCTTGTTTTGATGAGATGCGAGTCTTTCATTATATTCATCATCTAAACCTTGCGTTTTCAAATCCTTACCAACAAAATCATTGGGCACTTCTTTTTTAATATGTTCTATTTGATGATCTTTATTATCATTTTCATGATCATCAATGTCACTGGGCAATTCCTCTTTAATTCTTATGGTCAAGAAATTGTGTTCTTCATCTCTATTATCGCGCCTTGCTTGCGGCAACATTTCGTCATGACGACTTGTATAGTTATTCTCTAGTTTGACAGCTGGTTGTATATCAACCACATGGTCTGTAACGCTCAGAGTCAATGAGAAGAGTGGAGTCTCTGTCAGCTGCACCTGAAACCACAATTTGGATGGATTTTTTGTACTCACAGTACAGGTACTGTGAGTACCTATACTGTATATTGTATATTCTGAATGATGCCATCTAACTTGACAATATAATATTCTTAAAAAAACACTATATTTTTATAAACTACTAGCTGCGCCCGCGGTTTCACCCGCGCAAGTTGCGATCCCGCGTTGTTCTTACACCAACCTATCGCAATGCAAAAATCCACACTTAAACGGTCGCCCATTGAAGTACTGATGGAGCCAGGCGCTACCGCGCCTGGCATCATCAGTACTTCCCTGGTCGTCCGTTTAAGTGTGGATTTTTGCATTGCGGTAGGTAGGTGAAGTAAGGCAAAATTTGTTCATGACGATGGATGACGATCGATGACGATGGATGATGATCAATGACGATAGATGACGATGGTTAAAAAATAACAAAATTACGCAATTTCTATTTTTTATCCGGATATCCAGACTTGATATCCGGAAAAAAGTAGCCTATATGTCAATCGAAATCTTAAGCTATCTGCATACTTAATTTCATTCAAATCGGTCTTTTAAGAAATTAGCGCGCACAAACGCACAGACAAACAGACAAAAAGTTAAACACGGAAATGGTCTGTTACGTTAGTACATACCCCTATAAATAGTTTTTTCAAAATATCTTTTAAAAATAGACACCGCTAAGTTACGATTTTATTATAAGTATAGAAGATATAGATTGAATAATTGATTGATTGTGAGTCAACCATAAAAGATAGACATGCTGTCGCAGGATATTTTTAACCGACTTCAAAAAAAAGGAGGAGGTTATCAATTCGTCTGTATGTATATTTTTTTTTTTTGTATGTTCACCGATTACTCGAAGACGGCTTGACCGATTAAGATGATTCTTTTTTTAATGGATAGGTGGAAGCTCCAAGATGGTCCCATAAAAATTTGATGTGGATCTGATGAGGGTCTTCGGAGTGATGAACGGAAATGCTCCTCAAAACGCATTAATCAATCCAGTTGTTTATCGATTACTCAAAGATGGCTTGACCGATTGAGATGATTCTTTTTTAATGGAAAGGTGGAAGCTGCGAGGTGGTCCCATGAAAGTTTGTTAAGAATCTGATGAGTATCTTCGGAATGTTGGACAGGATAGCATCCCAGAATTCAATAAATTACTCATTTTTGAACTTTTACCAAAAATAATTGACCCCTAAAGAACTAAGTACAGATTGATGGGGCACCTGAAACCACCTTCTCATCAGCAAACTCCTCAATAATTAAAATTACGGTAACAATATTGTTGATTTTTAGGTAGGTAGGTATACTAAAAAGGGTAAAATAAAAAAATAATTAAAAAATTAAAAAACCGACTTCAAAAAGAAACAAAAAATAATTTAGAAACAACCAAAAAAAAAAAGAATTGATAAAAATGACCAAAATAACCTCTACATAGGTACAGTGCCACCGACTAATTAATCTGTTTTATCATCTGAAGTCGGGCAGTTTTATTGATTGGTTCCATATTGTACTTAGTTTGGCTGCCCGACTTCAGAGTTTAATTTTTTTATTTACATATTTATTATTTTATGGCATGTTTAGCGGAACAAATCCGTCATACATGATTTCTGTGTAACTTAAACCATTCAGGCTGCACACGCGCGACGGAAGCTTAAAAAATGGAGTAAATTTTCCCGTTTTTGAAACTTTTCTCTTTACTGCTCCGTTCCTATCTATCGTAGCATGATGAAAAGTATTCTATAACCTGCCCAGGAGTATAAAGTATTATTGTACCAAGTTTTGTTAAAATCCGTTCAGTAGTTTTTGTTTCTATAACGAATATACAGACAGACAGACAGACAGACAGACAGACAGACAGACAGACAGAAAAAAAAATTACTGATTGCATTTTTGACATCAGTATCGATAACTAAAGACCCCCCGATAGTTATTTTGAAAATATATTCCATGTACAGAATTGACCTCTCTACAGATTTATTATAAGTATAGATAAGCGTCTACTGCACTGGTGAACATGGCAGAAATACATAATGTGTTTTGGGGAATCAAAGAGTTAATGACAAATTTATCAGCCCAAACCATTGGTCCAAGAGACATGAAATTCGGAGAGTTCTTTGTGGTGTGCCGGTATTGGCTGATTAGAAAGATCAATGGAATACTGGTTTGACGTCTAGAGGGCTGATATGTGTGTAAATAACCTCACTACATGAAATGCCAAAGATCATGCAAATTGGAGATGTACAGTACAAGGAGAGAAGCGGAGCTGCGTGATGATGGATGAGTCAGTACCTTCCCTCCCCCCTGGCTCCAGCGCTCCAACATCAGATTGGCTCTCCGTGCCGCGTCAATGAACCGTCTCGAGCGACGAAGCGCCGAGAGGCACACACTGCACACGCAGCATGGACGACCAACTACCACCAGCTGGAAGTATTATAAGACGAGTTTTGCTTAAGGTTTTCCACGTCTAGCCCTATAACAGAGCATTTGTACATGTCACTGAGCCGTATGTTTTCCTTCACTGTAAGAGCAATATCAACTCACTGTAATCACTGTAAGCTCATAGGGCTGCCATATCTAAAATTTCCTACTTGGAAAATAACTGTGATAACCCTGTACATAAAAATGTCTTTGCCATTGTCTTCTTTATGTTGTTTTATATAAAACAAAATGTAGCTCCTCTATGTACCAAAACAATCTTCCTCCTTCAAAAACTTGAAACTGAAGATGAAAGAAGACCATTCAAAATAATATATAATAATATAATAAATCCTGTGACGAACACACAGCGCCATCTAGCCCCGTGGTAAGCTGCTAAGCTTGTGTTACGGTGACTAGACAACGGATATACTACTTATATTATTTTTCTTTTGTAAATACATACATATTATACATAGAAATACGCCCAGACCAGATACAAATATTTATTTTTAAGCATAAATATTTACACCCAGCGGGAATCGAACCCGCAACCTTCTGTATTGCAGCCAAGCGTTCGCCCGACGCGCCACAGAGGTCGTCAACAAAATGAACCAGCTATGTTTCACAGATATCAAATTTAGCACTTCAAACAACTGTTAATACATCCATCGTACATATAACAATTGCTTTAATTCATCGGACATCTTTAATGAGAGTAAGTTCTCATTCAGAAGGAAAATATTAGGTGTCGTGAATTCTCAGGACTCAATCACATAGCTTAAACAAAATAACATTATTTACTTCAATTATTTTACTCACTTTTTACTTACTGTCTAGAAACACTTATCAGATATATCTACCTACACACTACCTAAAAGTAAATGTACCTACTTAGTCTATTTAAATCTACTTGAACTCCTGGTTTTTCACTTTGGTAGTTTTAATTTCTTTATATTAAATTATAGTCATTAATGTTACAACTCGCGTCAGTTGATTCAAATATTTTAAATAATAAACAATGTAAATCCTTTAGTGGCTGTAAGATTAATTTTATTCTTTTGTAATATCTAGTTTCAAGAGCTGTAGATTTTGTGAAATAAATAAAAAAAAAATACAAAATAGTTTCATTCCTAAAAGAAGAAATATGGATTGGAATATGGATTTACATGATCTAAAGCTACTGTCTTTTAATTTTGCAAAAAATAAACGAAAATACTAACACCCTGGCTTCAGATCACGTAAATCAGTTGATTAATCCATATCTTGTGTTTTAGGAATGCCTTGAAAATTTTATTAATGTACCTCTACCCCCTAGGTCTGAGCTCTAAGGAAAACGCCGATCTTCTTTTTGCCAATAAACTACAGCAGCCTAAACCCGGACTTTAAACGGAACCCTGCCCGGACGGTCCCCGGACACCTTCTAAACTAGGACAAATCCGGGTTTTCCCGGATTTGTCCTAGTTTAGTTTAGTTTATTTTCTGGCTTCAGCTTTACTTACAGTATCTCCGGTCACACTCTCGTAGATCTTCTCTAGCGGTGTGTCAGCGAGGCGATGCAGCTCACGGTCGCTCGTGAGACACACGCGGCATCGAGCGCGTAGCTCTGCAGACATTTTCGTTGCCTTGCCTTGTTTGTTTAGGCCATAATTATAAAATTATCAAAACACAAAAATCTGCACCAAAACTCATTGAATATTGATTTTCACAGATTAAAAAATATATTTTCAGAATCAAACGTCAAAGTCCTTCTCGAATAAAACGCATTAAGTTGTATATAAGTTTTTTTTTTTAATTTTAACGCACCCAAAATACGACCTCTATGGACTCTGTGTGTGGTGTGGATTGGATACGTTTTGAATAATAGCAACAAATTATTGTCCTTCAGAAAAAGGCGAATCAGCTGACTGTCACTGTCACTGTCAGTTTTTATTGCTTTGTTTGCTTTGGCTCACTATCTTGGGTGAATGACGAGACGATCGAGCAGGCTATTTTGTTAAGTTTTTACGAAATTATCGAAGATAAAAACCAGTTTTCACAGTTATACTTGCTAATTACAGTTTAAAGTACGTATTGGAGATAATTATTTGTCCAAATCTTATAAGTTAATCGTGAGTGTCCGTCGAGTTCATCTGCATCTACGATGGTTTTACCTCAGGAGTCGCCCCATGATCCGTTCGATATGTGGCGTTTTCCTACAATTATGGCAGCCTTCTACGATGATCTACTGAAGACCGGCTTGTATTGGGTCCACATTTCCGTCAACTTTTGGAAGCCTGTTGTTGGTGATGATATTTATTTTTGTTCTACATGTGCTGCTAAATGTTTATCTTATTCTTTAATTTATGATTATCAAGATTTTGTATCTTTCCACACTGATTGTTTTAGAGATGTCTTCTTTTGTTCGATGTGCAATGCGAAATTATATACAATTATTCCTTGTTTATTGTTTTATTTAAATAATCCATGATAACAACACATTTCGGTTGGCCGCATCTCTTCGCGTAGGTGCTGCCTGTACAGCTCCTCACCTGTGTAGTTGCGGAGATACAGTAGACCGGCTCGGTCACCACGGACTATCCTGCCAAAAGAGTGCGGGCAGGATACCGCGGCACTCCAGCCTGAACGATGTCATCCGTCGGGCCTTTGTTAGTGCAGGCGTTCCGTCAATGTTGGAACCCGACGGTCTTGTGCGGGACGACGGCAAGAGACCTGACGGAATGACTCTCGTTCCTTGGAAGATGGGTAGGCCTTTAGTTTGGGATGCCACATGTGTGGATACGCTGGCTCCTTCCCATCTTCCAGTGACCACGACGCGGGCAGGAGCTGCTGCTGATAAAGCTGAAAACCTCAAGCGGCACAAATATAGTAATCTAGATTCAGGATACGTATTTGTGCCGTTTGGGATGGAGACTTTAGGTCCGTGGGGGTCGGCCGCTCTGGAGCTGTACAGAGAGCTAGCTAAACGTTTGGTGGAGGCATCGGGTGACCGGAATGCTGGCTTGTATTTTGCCCAAAAAATAAGTATTTGCATACAACGGGGCAATGCAGCCAGCATTTTGGCCACTTTTCCCTCCACCAAGGGTTTAGCTGATTTAGATATAGTTTAGTTTTTAATTAGTTTAATTTTAATTTAAGTAAGAAGTTTTATTTTAGTTTTAATGTTATTTTTGTAACTATTTGATCTGAGAAATTTAATTCATATTTATTTAAAAAAAAAAAAAAAAAAAACCATGTCTAGCGTCATTGTAACATTTTCTTATTAAGAAGTACAATTCATTTTTTTTATTTTCATCTAAATTAGGTAGTTGTCTATTTATAGTGTTTATAGTGTACTTGCCGATATGGTCATTTGTTCCTCTCCTGTAGGCACCTTGTTTACGAATAATTTTCCATCTGCCGTCTAGTCTCCTTGTGTTCCTAGCGCTTGGTCGTGTAGTATTATCCTAAATGTGTAGCCAATGTACGTCACGTTCAGCCATAGGTAATGTCTTGGTTCCGGTGGTGCCGGAGTCGGTGTTGTTACGGGAGGTCTTGCCGTTGCTCTTATTGGTTCCGTTGTCGTAGTTGCTGTCGTTTCCGGTTTTGGTGTCGCAGTTTCTGTTATTGCTTTTCTATGTTGTTCGTTGTTTTCGTCATAGTATCCTCCTTCCGGTATTCCTAGATTTAAGAATTTTCCAATCAATAATATTCTCTTCTTTAATTTAGTTTCCGCTTCTTTTACTGCTTTTTGTCTTATTTCTTCGTTTAATTTCGCAATTTGTAATTTTTCTTCGTTGTTGTGTCTACTATTTATTCTTCTTTGTCCTGCAATTTTTTCTGCGCGCACCATTAAAACTTCTTCATCGTTTATTTTCCCTGATTCTCCTTCATCGTACCATAATTTTGCTTTTTTGGGTTGCGTCGTATCGATCCTGTCTTCTGGTTTTCTCTTCTTTTTTTTTTTTTTTTTTTTTTTTTTTTTTTTTTTTTTTTTTTTTTTTTTTTCGCACTTAGGTCCTCCAGTGGACCCATTGTACGTGACTGTAGGCTGTGATGTCATTCCAGCCAACCCAACTCCGACCAGAAGCGTAGGATCCTTTTGGGATCTTCACACGCCTCCCGAAGTGTTGTAGGGTTGCCAAGTATGTTGACCCGATGTGCAACCAGGCTCTCGCACTCCAGGATTGCGTGAGCGATGGTTTCTTCTTTCAACAGGCACGCTCTGCACAGCGGGCTGTCCGTGATACCTAGGACATTCATGTGTTTATTCACTGTACAATGACCCGTTATTGTACCTACCATGATTCGTAGGTCATCTTTTTTAAGATGAAGCAGAGATTTGGCTAGTCTTGGCTTTGGTCTTGGTAGAGCTTCCCTAGACTGCCTGCAACTTACTGTTTGTGCCCATCTTATTTCATGCCGCTCTTCCGTGCGTTGTCTCAGCCATGCCCTTACCTGATAGAAAGGTATGGGTATTATTGGGTCCGGACCCACAGGTGTGGTGCTGGAACCCGTTCTGGCCAGTTCGTCCGCCGCGTCATTGCCGCTTGATCCACTATGACCCTTTATCCACTGAAGGCTTACCTTGTGTGTTTGGGCTAGCTTTTGCAGACCCTGGTGGCATTGAAGCACGAGCCCAGAGTCAATTGTGTTGCTCCTTAAAGCCTTAAGTACCGCAGCGCTATCGGAGAGTAGCTTAATTTGGTTGGGCTCAATTTTCCTTGCAGTGATTGCATCAACGGCGTTGATTAGACCTATGCATTCACATTGGAAGATTGATGCATGAGACCCTAAGGGTAATGATGAGTGTATGTTCAGTTCGGGAGAGAAAGAGCCTGCTCCCGATCCTTGTTTGGTTTTTGATCCGTCTGTGTACACTCTGAGTTCTTTTATACCGGAGTAGTCTTTTCCAGATTCTACCAGCGATATATCGTACTTACGTTCAAAGACGAATGTTTTTGGGATCCTGTCATTGGGGGCTTCTACGAGAGGTTCGTGTTTTATCGCGTCCTCCAGTATGCGCCTATGACCTACCCTTGAGCGCGTCCATTGTTTAGACGCATAAAGCCGTGCCGCCGAGGCGGCCGCTTCCTGATGGATGAATAGATCCAGTGGTGGAAGACAGAGCATTGCTTCCATTGCTGCCGTGGGTGTGGTGCGAAAGCATCCTGTGATGGCGCAGCAGGCCGTTCTTTGGAACTGTTCTAATTTATCTATGGCTGTCCTGAGTTCGGCCCTGGGCCACCAAACTGTTGCGCCATACGTTACCTGTGGTCTAATGACCGTATTATAGAGCCAATGTATGATTTTCGGTGAGAGCCCCCATTTCTTACCGATCATCCTTTTGCATTGCCAGAAGGCAATTGAGGCCTTATTAAGCTTTTGTACGAGGTGCTTGTTCCATAGCAGTTTGTTATCGAGGATCACTCCCAGATATTTGACCTCGGTCGCTAGGGAAAGTTGTGTGCCAAACAGATATGGGAGTTGGAGGCCAACTGTTTGGCGTTTGTTGGTGAACAACACCATTTCAGTTTTTGTCGGATTTACCGTTAGATCGTGTGTATTACACCATTTTTCGACTATCTCCAAAGCCATGTCCATGAGGTTTGTGATTGTCCCCAAGAATTTGCCACTTACCAGAATGGTGAGATCGTCTGCATAGCCTACAGTGTAGTATCTCTCTTTGTTGAGTACATCTATGAGTTCATTCACCACGAGGTTCCACAGAAGTGGAGATAGGACTCCCCCCTGCGGGCATCCCTTGGCCGCGATTCCCCTAGATGTGGAGTTCACTGTAATTTGTATAGCTCTGTATCTAAGCATGTTCACGATCCAGCTGACTAGAGTGGGGTGAACCTTATGCCTTACCAGAGCCCGTTCGATACTTACAAAGGTCGTCTTATCGAAGGCACCCTCGATGTCTATAAAGACGCCCAATGTTGATGATTTACTCTCTAGGGAGTCTTCTATATATGATACTACCTCATGCAGTGCTGATTCGGTGGATTTTCCGGAACAGTAAGCATGCTGCTTCTTGTGCATTGGCATTTGTCTAAGGGAGTTCTCCCTTATTTCTCTCTCACATAATCTTTCTAAGGTTTTTAGAAGAAAAGAGGTGAGGCTAATTGGTCTGAAGGATTTAGGATGAGTGTAGTCACTTTTACCTGGTTTTGGTATGAAGATTACTTTGACCTCTCTCCATGCCTTTGGGACGTACCTGAACGCTATGCATCCTGTAAATATTTTTGTCAAGTGCGCAGTGATTGCCTCCAAACACCACAACAACAGCCCTGGAAATATTCCGTCGAGTCCTGGTGTCTTGTATGATTGGAAGCTTTGAATTGCCCATCTTACCTTGCTGTCGGACACTATGGCACTCGCCGTTTGCCAGTCCGGCTCGGGTACGACGGCACCGTTATCGTCTTCCCAGATGGTATTTGATTGGATGTGACAATCTGGGAAGTGTGTCTGTAGCAGAACCTCACATGTTTCAGCGTCAGTTTTTGTGTAGGTTCTGTCTACCTTTTTTAGAGATCCGATGGATTTCTCCGTGTCTTGGGATAGGAGCTTCTTGACCCTGAGTGCATGGCTTTTAGACTCGATGTTTGAACAGAAGCGTTTCCACCCCTCTTTTTGTCTCTGACTAATGCGCTTTTTGTATTTTGCTTGAGCTAACTTATAAGCGTCCCAATCAGTATCGTTTCTAGTGTTTCTGGCCCGATTGAAGAGTTTCCTTACCTTATCCCTCAACCGTTCTAGGTCCTTACTCCACCATTTTTGTCCCGGGTTTGTTCGACTGCCGGGCATGGTAAGGGGGCATGCTTCCTTGTAACAGGTAGTCAGTGTTTCTGTCACCTCCCGAACATGGTGTTCTATGTCGGTTGTGGCGGAGTAACTTACCTCAGGGTGTGCTTCCCCTATGTGTTGACCCACAAGGAGTCTGTATTTATGCCGATCCGTTTTGCGTGGGTTACGCCTTGGGACCGCCGGAGTTTTGCTCCAGTCCAGGTCGAACATGATTCTTCTGTGATCGGAGCAAGATGGTTCTTCTGATAGTCTCCAGTTTTTTATCAGATTTGATGCTAAATTTGATGCTAGAGTGATATCTATGAGCGAGTGCGCCCTTCGAGTGTTGAAGGTCGGCTCAGAGCCCACATTCATTATACTAAGTTGTGTGGATAGTAAGAAGTTAAAAAGTGACTCACCTCTACTATTTATGTCTGCGCTTCCCCAGATGTGGTGATGCGCATTGGAATCTGCGCACACGATGAGTTCCAAGCCCTCGTTTTCGCAATATCTTGTCAACTTGACCAGTTCGTCGTTGGGCACTGCATCTTCTCCGTGCTGGTAGGAGGACGCTAGTATGATGTCGCCGGTCAAGGATGTTGTGCTGTCAACAGTGGAAGAGTTTTTGAGCCTAACCGCAGTCAGGTCTCTGGAACAAAACTCATTTAGTAGGGTGGCGCGGATACCATTAGGAATGTATATGCAAGTGCGTGGTCCGCTCACCGTAGTGTCTAGGAGTAACTTACCCCCCGTGTTGGAGAGACCACAGATTCTGTTGTTATTCGCTATCCACGGCTCCTGGATAGCGGCTATGGTCAATTTGTTAACCTCCAGATGTCTGCGCAGGGCAGCCGCTGCAAGTCGCTTGTGCTGGAGGTTCGCCTGCACTATAGATATAGTGCAAGCTTGGTAGTGGTTATGAGGAGGTGGAGGTGGCGAGTTGGAGGTCATCTTTAATGATGATCGTCTCCATCTCCTCATCTATTTCGCTCAGCGATGCGTCAGACGCTTCCTGCCTTACGGCGGCGCTCTGACTGGAGGCAGCTATGTCGCTGCTCTCTGCAATCGCTAGCGATTGGGTGCCCGATGGTCCTGCCACGTTGGAGTCTATCGGAGGCTGGACGGCTGCGGGTGTCTTCTCCGCCTCCTCTGCCTCCCCCTGCCCGACGCCGGACCCGAAGAACTTGAGGTAGAGGCTGCCCAGCTCGTAGGCAATCCTCTGCCCTCTGGCCCTAATAGCCTCGACGTCGTATGGGGGGATACCGAGCACGAGGAAGACACCGCCCTCTTGCTCCTGGTCCGAGTAAACTTGCCATTCGTTGACATTGTACCAACGGTTCTGGCTCACCAGGAAGGACCGGATCACCTCAATGTCCTCCTTCTCTGGGATGAAAAGGCCCGCCCTCACTCGCTTCGGGATGGCCGATTGTCTGATGACAACCAGTCGGGTCCCGGGTACCGGCGAGCTTACGGGGTCGATGGTGGAACGGAGCCAATCCACTTCTTCACGGCTTTCACACCACAGCTTCAGCGTCCCCTCACTGAAGGTCGGCTTGCCCTTGAAAGCCGGAATAAAGGCCTCCTTCCCTATAATGGCCCTTCGCAATCCAGCCCGGATCGCCTTCCTGATGCCTTCAGCTTCGTCCTCTGTGAGGTCGCGCTGGGGATCGGTGGTGATCGCGACGCGGAGTTCGTCGTTGGCGGCAGCGTCGGCATAAGAAACACCGGGTGGGAGGCTAGTACTTGCCTTCACCCTTTTTGGTGGGTCCTTCGGTGAGGCAGTGTCGTTGGGACGACCCCGTTTATCGGGTCTCCCCTTACGCACCCCTCCTTCCGAGGGCCCTGTTTTCGGCGAAGAGTGCGAGAGTGGTCCGGCCTTTACAGGCGGCTTCTCAGCGGACTTCTTGCCTTGTGCTGGCATTGGTTTAGGTACGGCGGTGGTGCCTGTACCACGGCTGGGGCCGCTTTGGGTGCTGGACCCTCCAAGCGTGCTAGGTTTCTGGCTTTTGCCTTCCACCTTGGCACGCTGGCTGCAGGCCACCTGGGAACTAGTCCCTCCGTGGGTTTCGGACCTCCTTCCGTGACCCTTACCACGGTGCCGCTTTTGGGGACGCCCGATCTTATCATCGTGCGCTTTAAGTCGCATCCTGTCACGGATCTGTCTATTTGTCATACCCTTCCGTACGACGTGGCTCCATGAGCCAGAGTCTCGGCGGGCTTGACCTTCGGCGTCGTCGATGACACTCTTAAGTGTGTCGACGTTGAAAGCCCCGGCTTTTACCTCTTTCACAGAGGTTCCTGAGGCCGATGGGACACGACGTTCGTCGTGCCTTGGTGTGGGTTTGTTGCTTGGTTTGGGTTCCATGCTTGGCAACAAAAAAATTTTCATCCACCGTGGCCCCCCACCCTCCATGGAGCCCGCAAAATGGGGACGCTGAATGCAAAAGGCATCTACAGTCGTCAAGGGCTACCACAGTGGATATAGGGTCCGGAAAGGACAGCAAGACGAGTGCAGCAGCATGAGAAAATGTCGCAGTCAGCAAAACTACGACACCCGCACACCACCTCCTGCCCGCCCCCCTAACCGAAACCCTAGCCATTGCCGCCCTCTTACGGGTGGCGCAGCCGATTGATTCACACCGGCTAAGTGAGAACCTCCCGTTTCAGAAGAAATCCAGGCCAAAGTGGTGTGTTGATGCACCACTGCAATCTCAACCACCAGGATCCCTTCATCCTCCCTTACGGGTCTCCACGCACGGCACAAACACGCGGGTGGCCTCCCCTCCCTCCGCGATCCCGCCCCCCCATCTGGTCCGACCCTCGCATATCTTAGCGTGAGTCACGCCACGGGGCACAGCCACATATACCCCGTGGGTAGACCAGATTCAAATCGCGGGTGGCCTCCCCTCCCCCCCAAAGCATCCCCAAAGCCCCCCCTTTAAAAACCCCCCGTCCCCTTACCCTCCTAGAACGACCCTCACATATTTTAGTGTGAGTCGCGCCACAGAACACAGCCACTGATATTCTGTGGACGATTCGCCAGGAGATTTCTGTTACGTCTATTTCTGAGGGAATTAGACCAATAACGGGTGGCACCACGTGAAGGATAATCCCTCTGACTTGTCTTGGGGATCAACATGACTTGCACTCTCCCCCAAAACCATTCTGCTTCCTTGGAGGTCAGAGGGACCTACAAGGATGGACTAGGCTACAAGCTACACTTACAGCTGTGCAAAAGCGCGAAGCGTGGAAGCGGGGGAAGAACACAACCCTGAAAGCATTAGCATAGCCCACACCCTTCTCTTCTCTTCTTTTGCCATCTTGTTCTGGGTTCGTCGACTCCCCGTGCAGGCGGTCCACTATCGACTCCTGAAGGTCCTGGTCGTGGTTCTGGTGTTGGTCTTGGTTCCGGTGTTGGTCTTGGTGTTGTTGGCGTGATCGTTTCTGGTTGCTGTGGAATGACTCTCGGCGGCGTAGGTATTCTTGTGGTATCTTGTCTGACGGTATGTCCGGTTCGTCTATCTCCACTTGTTGTTGTTGTTGTTGTTGGTGTTGTTCTCTTTCTGTAATAAAAATTGTCATGGTTATTTTTTTTTTTTATTATTATTCTCTCTTTTTTTATTCGCTTACCTACTCTTCCATTGATGGTTGTCCTCCAATCGTGTATTTATTTGCCCATTTATATTTATCTACAGATAGCCCTGCATAGTTTGTGTTTGGTTGTGGTACCCCTGAATCGCTCATCAATAGATTTGTGCCGTGAGATATACATTCTAAATTTATTGACGTCTCTACCAATATATTTAATACCGCGTCTTCTTCTCGAAAATATTAAGTGTCGTGAATTCTCAGGACTCAATCACATAGCTTAAACAAAATAACATTATTTACTTCAATTATTTTACTCACAGTTTACTTACTGTCTAGAAACACTTATCAGATATATCTACCTACACACTACCTAAAAGTAAATGTACCTACTTAGTCTATTTAAATCTACTTGAACTCCTGGTTTTTCACTTTGGTAGTTTTAATTTCTTTATATTAAATTATAGTCATTAACCTTTCGTCAACCGTGTCAACCAAAAAAGTGCATCCCTTGTCTACCAGCAGTGTAAGCGGTGGGATGCTGGTTCTATCCAAAGGTGCACAAATAACTAAAGTCTCGATTATTTAGGTACAGTTAGCGGCGGGAAATTAGGGAGCGTCTTTTGCACTTTACACATTATAAAGATGGTTGACAACAACTAAAAAGTTTCACCCCCGCGCCGCCCGCGCCGCCACCACCCAGCGTAGCCGCGCCGCGCATCGCGTCCGGCTCCGGCGTTTCCCGCGCTTCCCGCGTTTATTTAAATTAACATATTGCTAAATTTACAAACATTTAATTAAAGGTAAAAATAATACTGAGGTTAAGCGTCGCCTACATTCCCCCCCCTAGTGCCGAGACAGCACTCATCCCCTAACGCGATACGTGCGACGCGCGAAGCATTTCGTCGGAGTAGTCCCGTCTGGGTCTTCACATCGACTACCCGGATTCGGCCATCTCTCCCAGGGAGTACATTCTGTACTAAGCCCTTAGGCCAAACGTTTCTAGGCGAGCTAGGGTCTACGATTAGAACTAGATCTCCCACTTGTAAGGGTCTCTGTTCCTCGTGCCATTTCATCCTTGGTCGCATCTCAGGCAAGATTTCTCGGACCCACCGCTTCCAGAACATATCAGCGTATCTCTGTGTTATGCGCCACTGTTTTCGCAGGTAGGTGTCAGAATCGTCGAACGTGCCTAGTGTAGGTAAGTTGGAAGACATACCAAGCAGGAAATGATTCGGGGTCAATGTTTCATTGCTTGTAGGTTCCACAGCGACATGGGTGAGAGGCCGACTGTTTACCATCTGTTCTATCTCTACAAGTAAAGTATGAAGGGTTTCATGATGTGGTGCATTTTCTTTCAGTACAACTTTGAGTGCAGTTTTGATATTTCTTATCAATCTCTCCCATGCCCCTCCCCAGTGTGGGCTGGCAGCAGGATTGAAGGTCCAGCTTGTAGTCATGCTGTAGGTAGTCACCCCTTCCTTGAGCTTGGCCTCATCCAATTCTAGGACGCACCTTCTTAGCTCTGCGTCAGCCCCTCTCAGGTTGGTTCCGTTGTCAGAATATAAGTGTAGAGGCCAGCCTCGTCTCGCTGCCATTCGACGGAGAGCCATTATTAGTGCATCAGTAGTCAATTGGTTCACTATTTCAATATGAACAGCTCTTACAGTGAGACAAGTAAATATAACACCATACCTCTTTTCTCTGCGTCTGCCGATGGTGACTTCAAAGGGTCCAAATAGGTCGACCCCAGTGAATGTAAAAGGACGCTGATGGTGTGCGAGCCGTGCTTCAGGTAAGTTCCCCATTCTGGGTGGAGTAGGTCGAGCCCTTCTGATTCTGCACAACATACATTTAGAACTTATGTATTTAACTGTTGGTCTAAGTTTTATAATCCAGTATTTCTGTTTCAGGTTATTTACCACAAGCTCTTGGTTACCATGGTAAGCTTTCTGGTGGTAGTGCTTCACAATAAGGTGAGTGATATGACAGCGTCCGTCTAGTATAACTGGCCGTTTAACACAGGTTGGTATTTCAGATGCAGCATCAATGCGGCCAGCCAACCGTAGAAGACCATCATCTCCAAGTACCGGTGTCAAGGTAAGTAGTTTACTTTTCTTTTCTATCCCTTTGTTTTCTTGCAGATTGTGCAGGTCGTCTGGAAAAGCTTTCATCTGGGAGTATTTCAGTAACAAGTTCTCTGCGCGTTCCATGGTCGCGCCATCTGCACAAACTGGAGCCTTCTTGCATTTATCAATGAACTTTAGTATGACAGAAGTGGTTCTAAGCAGACGTAGCCATGAGGAAAACCGAGTGACTTCAGGTACAGGTAAGTTGGACAAGTTATTTTCTATATTTGTTAAGTTTACTACTTCTATTAGCTCTTTAGGTTGTTCATGAACGGTAAGGTCACGAGGCCATTGATCATTAGGTTCATGTAGGAAGGATGGCCCGTTGAGCCATTCGTCTTGTAACATCTTTGTTTCACAGGATTCACGTGTGGCAAGATCTGCGATATTCAGTTTGGTAGGTACATACCTCCAGTCATGGGTGTTGGTAAGTTCGTCGATCTCACCCAGCCTGTGTGCTATGAATTGTTTATAAGTTCGATCGCTGTTTCTGATCCATGCTAGCACAGTGCTTGAGTCACACCAAAATACCTTTCTTACTGGTTTAATTCTGTGTTCTTTTGTTATGGTTTCAGCCAGACGAGCGGCTATTAAGGCGGCTTGTAGTTCTAACCGTGGTACCGTCATTGGTTTCACTGGTGCAACGCGGGTCTTACTGGACACAAAGGCGACTTTAATTCCACTTGCATCGATCCAGCGCCAGTAGGAAACGGCGCACATTGCGCGAGTGGAGGCATCACACAGTGTATGAAGTTCTAAGTTGGTGTAAAGCGTCTCGCTTGCACAAGTATTTGTCACAGCTGAGTTGTAATGACGGGGTAATCTAATTTTATCAATATCTTTCATGTTAGTCAGCCATTTCTTCCACTTGACATATGTGCCATCCGGCAACGTGTCATCCCATTGAATACCTGAACGCCAGGTGTCTTGCAATATGATTTTGCCCTGGATGGTGACAGGTGCCAGGAAACCATATACATCAAAAACTGACATCACCACACGTAGCATCTGTCTTTTAGTGGGTCTTTGTTTTCCATCAATGATATCTACTGGTATTTTCTTAAAAGATACATCAAAGCCCAGTGTGTCATCTTGTGGATGCCAAATCAGACCCAGGGTACGTTCACATTGGGGTCCACAGTTCAAGGTTACAGATGTTGATTGACGGTTCTGATCAGGTAAGTCACAAAGTATGGCAGGAACATTTGATGTCCAGTTTCTCATCTCGAAGCCTCCTTCTTTATGTATATAAGTGACATCATTGACCAGCTGTTTCGCAGCACCCTCATGGTTCACACTATCTATGTAATCATCTGCATAATGCTGTTCAAGGATGGCTTGTACTGCAGAAGGGTGGGTCACCTGGAATCTTTCTGCATTTTTGTTTTTAATAAATTGAGCCACAAAGGGAGAACAACTTGCACCAAATATCAAACTGGTCATCACATACGTTGAATCTTTCCAAAGAAATCTCAGGGCATCTCTGTCTTCTTCTCTGATTTTAATCCTTAGAAATTGATCTTTGATATCTGCCGTCATGGCTATTTTGTTCTCTCTAAACCTCAACATCATCCCATATAGTGACATGAGAAGGTCAGGGCCTTTTAGAAGAAAGTCATTCAAACACAAGCCATGGCTCTTTGCTGCGGCATCGAATACGAGTCGTAATTTCTTTTTGTTAGGGTTGTCGACTCCAAAATGAGGTAAGTACCATATTCTGTTTGGATTTACTGTCTGTTTGAGTTCAGATGCATAATCATTGTCGAAGAGATGATCAATTTTTTCTTGATAGCGAGTAGAAAAGCCTGTATTAGTTTTCATTTTCTTATTTATTCCTTGGAGCCTTGTTTTAGCAATGTCATATGAGTTAGGCATATCTTGAAATGTGCCCTTCCATGGCAGCCCCACGTACCACCTTCCTTCTTTAAAGGTAGCAGTATTCTGTAAGCATTCAACAGCTTGAACATCTAAATTGTTTTCTCGAGGCTTACTTGATATTCCGGTTGCTTCAATTGCGAATGATTGACGTACTTCATCTTGTATTTCTTGCAAATTTTTTTCACTTTCTGTTATGAATAATGTAGAATGTACTTGATTGCGGTGCGCCGAAGTACTAGCCGTGGCGCGCTCGTATTGCACGCGCCCATGCACGCACCAGCCCAGCGGAGTACGAGTAAAGAACGGACCACCTAGTTTGCAGCGAATAGTTTCCACAGGTAAAAGAAATTCGTAATTGTCCTGCCCTAGCAATATTTCTGGCTTATTTTGTCCATCACTAAAAACGTAGTTTTTTATTTCAGGTTTCAGTTCGTAACTATTTAAGTCCACTTCGGTAATATTTTGCACTGGTAAGTTCATATTATTCACGCTTCGCACACTCACTGAATACATTTGTCCTGTTAGAGTAGAAAGTTCACAATTCAAAATCTCACTGCGACATGTTAGTTCGCTATTGTTCCAAGCACTACTTACATGCATAGTATATTGTTTACCATGCAGGCCAGCCTTTAATGCTAGCTCAGCACTTATCAAACTGACCGTGGAGCCGCTGTCGAGCAGCGCGACACAACGATAAACACCATTAGGTCCATGTAGGTAAATAGGCACAGTTTTTAGTAACACTTTGCAATTGTTTATGTTTAAATGATTCACATTTTCCACTAGCGGGTCCGACCGGGGCCCGGGCCTGGTCTCGATCTCGTCGTAATCAGTCTCATTTATGTCGGTAATGTTCACACATTCACCAGGCACTAAGTTCTTTTTCACGTAATGTAGCAAACGATGGTGAGGCAAGCCGCACTTGTCTACGTCACACACCGATGCCGGACAACTGTCTTGTTTATGTTTGTTATCTGATAAGCACTTAAAACACATTCCGTTTCGTTTTACAAAGGTCCACCGGTCCCTACGCATAGCCTTTTTGAACTTTTTACAGTCTTGTAGGTTATGTTTTGACGCGCGACAAAACCGGCACTTTTTGTCACTGTCATCGCGCGAGTTTTCACCAGAGTTCACAAGTAGCGTGCGATGTTTATAATGTTCGGTTTGTTTCACGGATGCGATAGGTAAATTCACCGACGTGATAGACACCTTCTTAGCTTCTTCACTCAGAAAGTCCGACATAACAAGTAGCTTTGGTTTTTCTTTGTACTGTAGGTGTAGGTAACTATAGTCCGTCCACTTTGAAATGAGAACTATAGGTAACTTCGAAATGATAACAGAAACTAGGTTTATTCCTTTTAGGTATTCTTCTTGGCCGATAGCAGTGATCGCAGCGACGCAGTTTCTTACTTTGACAGAAAAGGGAATAATTTCCTTCTGGTACTCTTGTGACATTACACGTAACTTATTTATATCTTGAAGTATCTTTGATATAATAAAGTCGGGGTTTCCAAATTGTAACTCGAGTGTGGCCATGACGTCGTCTGCGGAAGTCGCGCCGATGAGTAGTGACGTTACTGCTTCTCTCGCGGGTCCGTGAAGACTTCGTCTCAGGCGCCATAGGTTTTCTTTATCAGAAAAGTTACATACTTGGGAGGATTCCTCGTAAGCTTGTCGAAATTGCAGCCACTCGAGCGGGTCGCCCGAGTACTTAGGTAGTTCTCTCGGTGTACACAAACGATTTAGCATTTTGTCGTCGGTTCCGCGTCCTGCGGATGCAGCAGCTAGGTGTTTCAAAGCGCTAGCCAGGTTCTGAACCGTCACCGAGTCATCGGTGCCGCGAGCGGCGGCGGGTGGCGGGTAGGTCTGGAAAGCGGCCTCAGCAGCCGGGGGCGGCGCACCGGCGGGTGCACTATGGTGCAGGATTTCTTCCTGCGGCGGCGTCGGGGGCCGAACATTAGCGACGTACTGAGGTTTAAGCTCCTGCTGGTTATGTTCTAACCATTTTTCTACATTACGATCGTTTGTTTCACTGGGATCCTTTTGAGAAGGCAGGCTACAACTACCCTCATCTTCCAGTTCAGCGATATCAGCTTCTAACTTTTTATCAATTAATGTCATTTGTATCTTTGCCTTAGCTTCAGCTGCCTCTAATTCTAGGCGTTTTTTTCGAGCTAGGATCGAAGAAGACGATGACTTATGGTGAGAAGCATGACGAGCACTATTTTGTGCTGCAGAAGGTCCGGGATTGGTTTGTTTCAACTGGTTCCTGGCTTCAATGGTTTCTGCAGATTCATCATCCGTCACATCTGGATGTTTTGAGTTGTTTTCAATTGCAAGGCGTTGTTCCTTTTTAACGGCACACCGCGTGCTAACCATAATGGCGGCTGGCGTATTTTTTCACTACGCGTCGAGTTGAAGTTAAAAGCATTCGGATCCGGCCGAATGACCACTGTGTAAGCGGTGGGATGCTGGTTCTATCCAAAGGTGCACAAATAACTAAAGTCTCGATTATTTAGGTACAGTTAGCGGCGGGAAATTAGGGAGCGTCTTTTGCACTTTACACATTATAAAGATGGTTGACAACAACTAAAAAGTTTCACCCCCGCGCCGCCCGCGCCGCCACCACCCAGCGTAGCCGCGCCGCGCATCGCGTCCGGCTCCGGCGTTTCCCGCGCTTCCCGCGTTTATTTAAATTAACATATTGCTAAATTTACAAACATTTAATTAAAGGTAAAAATAATACTGAGGTTAAGCGTCGCCTACAAGCAGTTTCAAGGTCATTCAAGGTCACGCGCGTCTTCCCCGCGTTTCGTTTGGAATACTGCGTTTGTCTATCCATCGCACAAGGAACTAAGATTTTTCGTAAAGATTGATAACTAGCGAACCTAATTTACAGCAATTTGTAAAATAAATATGGTATGGTTTTTATTTTATTGATCATTATTTATCACAACTCCACCCGCACGTTATTTTGTATTTCGTATATAGTACTTGTCAACAAGAAAAAAAACCATATTTACATCAAAATAGGATCAAATTTCAGTAAACAAAAATAACTTGCGAACTTGCGTGGCCGAGCGGTATAGGCACTGGAATATTGATCCAAGGACGCGAGTTCAAATCTCGCCGCAAGTGAATTCAAAAATTCACTTGCGGCGAGATTTGAACTCGATAGAAATAGATGAATTTTTTCTTTAAAAATATTTCAAACAAAAATAATAAAAAATAAAATGGCGGGGAAAATGATTTTTCAAATCGTGAATTTTTAAAGTAATTTCATAAAAACCATATTCACACCAAAATACCCCATAAATAATAAATAAAATAAAATAAACAAAAATCAAATCACAGGACGGATCCGTCCTTCGGTCGACAACGCCTTTGGACGGATCCGTCCTTCGGTTGACGAGCGGTTAATGTTACAACTGGCGTCAGTTAATTCAAATATTTTTAATATAAACAATGTAAATTCTTTAGTGGCTGTAAGATTAATTTTATTCTTTTGTAATATTTAGTATTAAGAGCTGCGGATTTTGTGAAATAAAACAAAATAGTTTCATTCCTAAAAGAAGAAATATGGATTGGAATATGGATTTACATGATCTAAAGCTACTGTGTTACTTAGTATTTTTGTTTTATTTCCGCTAAATTAAAAGATATTGTATGTTAAAGTTTCACAGTTAGGAGCACTACACTATTCTTGTAAATTAGGAGAGATTGAGCCGCTATTTTTAGGTTTGGAGTTCCTAAAATGTGAAACTTTAATATACAATATCTTTTAATTTTGCAAAAAATAAACGAAAATACTAACACCCTGGCTTCAGATCACGTAAATCAGTTGATTAATTAATATCTTGTGTTTTAGGAATGCCTTGAAAATTTTATTAATGTACCTCTACCCCCTAGGTCTGAGCTCTAAGGAAAACGCCGATCTTCTTTTTGCCAATAAACTACAGCAGCCTAAACCCGGACTTTAAACGGAACACTGCCCGGACATTTTCGTTGCCTTGCCTTGTTTGTTTAGGCCATAATTATAGAGAAAAATAACAAAACACAAAAATCTGCAACAAAACTCATTGAATATTGATTTTTACAGATTAAAGAAATATATTTTCAGAATCAAACGTCAAAGTGAGTTTTGGCGGGAATGCGATAAGGAGATGTGTTGCTAAATTTTCATTTTTGTGAAACTTAGTTCAAATGCGTATAAAATGTTTAATTTCGGGGGCATATTAATCAATTTAGTTTCGTGAAGGTGTACAAGTGTAAATAAAAGTGAAAACCGGTGCAAAACATGTACTTTTTGTGTTCTCTCCAAAGCTCCGTGAACAAGCATTGTAAAAAATGGCCCCCTTTTTACAATGATTCCCTCGACTTGACTGTTTTGTTCAATGCAAATAACTCGCAAATATTGATAATACTTGACACTGGCAAATGTCCGAAAGGAAAAGCCATTTATTAAAGAAGAAGAAGAAACGTCAAAGTCCTTCTCGATTAAAACGCAATAAGTTGTAATAAAAAAAGTGTTTTTTTTTTAGTTCAACGCACCCAAAATACGACCTCTAAGGACTCTGTGTGGTGTGGATTGGATTCGTTTTGAATAGCAACAAATTCAACTTCAACTTCTTTTGTATGGCTATTGCTGACGTTAAGACGCAATTCTGCCAATGTCTAGTGAGTCGAGGAAAAAAACTTTAGTGAGGAGGGTGAACGGTATTTATGTTTTGTTCGGTTCCTGGTGGCCCTGGTGCAGAATCATTTTGATCTAAACAAAAAGAGACAACACAAATAAGATACATAAATACGAAATAATATTATAGGTATACATGTATAAATATGTTGGTTTATAGTTTTATTTTGTTAGTAATAATATACCTGGCTAGAAAATAAACAAACCGACTAAAAACGAGTGAAAGAAGTACTTTAACAGAGGAGGGACGAGGAATATCCTCGGGAAGGGAGTCATAAAATGAAAATAGTTGCTCCGGGCAAGAGAAAAATATATGATCAATTGTACCCTCATCCAAACCACACTTACAAATAGAGCTATCCCTGATCCTTAGTTTGGCGAGATGGACCGGTGAGCACGTGTGTCCAATTCTTAGCCTGCAGATCACAGATGTTGTTGTCTTGTCTATATTTTTGAAACGGGAAAACCAGGGTCTAATCGGGATTGTTGACTGGATGTCACTGTAATATTTGCCCACTCTATTCCTTGTAAATTCCCACCTTTTAGACCAAGCAGCATACAGACCATCACTCAGGGTAGGGGCTAAGTCGTAGGAATACACCTCTGAGTGTTCTGCAGAACCAAAACGGGATGCATTTTTGGCACATGAGTCCGCGTTCTCGTTGCCCGGAATACCCGAATGACCCGGGATCCAGGCGAGTGCAATGTCAATGCCTAGTAGATGGAGTTCAAATAGTAGTTTCCTGATTTCTAAAATGATCGGGTATTTGGCTTTAGAACGAAATGGGTTTGACAAAATGGCTTGTAGGCAACTTTTAGAGTCGGACAGAATTAGAGTTTTATTAAGATTGTGTGATTTTACAAATCGAATGGCTTCCAAAAGAGCTATAGCCTCCCCTGTAAATACTGAACATAACGAAGGGCACTTGAAACTTAAAATGATTCTGGATGAAGGGAACCATACTGCTGCTCCTACGGGACTATTTTGTGATAATTTTGAAGCATCCGTGTATAAAGTGGTCCAACCGGGGAAATCGGTGTTTAATTTAATTAAAAAGGCAGATGGGCTGTCAATGCATCCCTTGTCAATTTCAAAGTCAATCAACACCCTAGGTCTAAAGGTTAAAGCTTCATATTTTAATGTAAAAATTGGAAATTGCTGTAAATGAAAAATAGGGTTGGGAAGGCCAGTTAATTTTAGGAAACTTTTAAGAATGCAAGGTAGTTTATCATTTGGAGGGATATTGGCGGGGTCCAGCGAATCATAATATGTTTTGATTTTTCTTGGTAACGGATGTTGGGAATTTTGTAAAACTCTCAAAAGAAACCGATCGCACAGAAACTGTCTTCTCAAGTCCAAAGGAGGTTCCACGCATTCGACCTGCATGGCATTGATGGGAGATGATCTCATTGCCCCCAAAATTAAACGGAGAGATTTTGACTGGATTTTATCTAATTTTGAAAGAGCCGACTTATTACAAGGATCCAGAATAAATGAAGCTGAGCTAGCTGATACCGATCACAGTGTCCAGCTGATGACAAAAACCCGGACTCTGGCGAGAATGCGATTAATGATAGGAATCCACGTAGCCGGCGTCCAACTGTGAATATAATTCGCGGTACGGCTAAACCGGAGCCAACTTCACTATGTGCAGCCGAACGGAAGTCCTATCTGCATTTGTATTTTGTCAAGATTGGTACTACAGTTGATCAAGTTACAAAACATCTCCAAAGTATCAGCCCCGATGACCTCTGCCGTGTGGAAGCATTAAACCCGCGCGGTGACTATGCTTCCTTCAAACTAACTGTGCCTGCTAAAAACAGAGATATCTATCTATCTGCCGAACACTGGGCGCGCGATGTTCACATAAAACCATGGCGCAGTGGATTTCGAAAATCAAAAAATAACAAAGAGGAATAAGCCAAAATTTAAAACATTTAATCTCATGTACCAAAATGTTAGGGGATTACGTACAAAACTAGATACTTGCAAAAAAGGTATTTTGAATGAATCAGCTGATCTGTTTGCGTTTACCGAGACCTTTCTACTTGGAGGTGTGAGCGACAGCGCAGTATTTCCCCCCGGCTACGTAGTTTTGCGCAAGGACCGGTTTGGTGACGCGGGACACGGGGGTGTTTTGTTGGCTGCTCGCGACCACTTCAAAGTACAGCAGATAACTGATATGGAAGGTGATTACCCGCATGTTGAGGTAGTTATGGCTATTATTACTAATATAAGAAAATACTTTTTTGCGTTGTTTATGTGACACCTAATTCGAAGGACTATAAATACTTGGACACGTTTCAATTATTAGAGAATGTTGTTGCTAAGCACCGTAAATTGGATGTAGTTATGGTCGGAGACTTTAATTTGAACTCTTGCAGCGATAATGTACTATTGCAATTTAATTATTTGTTAACCTATTGTAAGTTGACCCAGTTCAACACAGTTAGGAATCAGAATGGACAAGGTAATATATTAGATTTAGTGTTGAGTACATTAGGTGGTGAGTGTGTGAATGTGTTCGGAGACATCGACCCTGTAGTCCCCGTGGACGCTTATCATCCACCATTAAGCGTGTGTGTGAGGGTACCGCGGCCGCCGCAGCGTAGCAGAGTACTCGAGCGCAGGCCTCCACTCCCCCCTCCATCGGCGTACCCCGCATGGAACTTTCGTAAAGCTGACTTTTTGTCATTATATGCTTCTTTCGCAGAAATTGACTGGGTCGAGGTGTTGGAGTGCAGTGATGTAAATGACGCGACTCGTCTATTTTATAAAAAACTGTACAATTGTCTTGACTCCTATGTTCCCCCTAAAAAACGTAGTCCGTACCTAAAAAATCAATATCCCGTTTGGTATACCTCCGAAATAATTAACTTGCTAAAGCAGAAGTATTTTAACTTAAAAAAATACAGAGAATTAGGTAAACCTTATAATTGGGAGATGTTTAAATTTTATAGGAGTCGAGCCAAACAACTTATCGATTTATGTTATAAGGATTATATAAGTAGGACCGAAAATAACATATGTACTGATCCAAAAAGTTTCTGGACGTTTATCAGAGAGCAGCGGGCGTCGTTACAGTCTTGTGAGCAGTTTCAATATCAAGGCTCTGAGGTACCACTTGCAGAAGTAGCAGATGCCTTTGCTCAACATTTTAAATCAGTATTTTTAAAAGAGTCGCAGGTAAACGTTAGTTCTAGTGAAAATCCATTGAGCCCGCCTACTATTATGCTTGATAACATTAGTGAAACCGATTTAAATAAGGCAGTTAAAAGACTAAAGACCACCTCTTCGGTGGGCCCAGATGGGATTCCGTCGTTTATAATTAAAGATTGCGTTAAAATATTTGTAGCTCCGCTTTTACATATATTTAATTTAGTGCTTAAAAAGAATACGTACCCCGATATGTGGAAGATCTCAAGAGTAACACCTATACCCAAAGATGATTCCAAGTCGCAGGTTGAAAACTACAGACCAATCGCTGTGTTATCAGGATTTGGCAAGGTTCTTGAATCAATCTTAAATAGATTTATTTGTAGTCGGATTAAACCACTATTGAGTGATTGTCAGCACGGATTCAGGGCAGGAAAGTCTACAACGACTAATCTTGTACAATTTGTCGACTATGCAACCGCTAAACTGGACCGTTGCAAGCAAGTAGATGTTGCATACTTTGATTACAAAAAAGCTTTTGATCGTGTGGATATAAATGTCCTTCTTGGTAAATTTTCAGCCATAGGTTTTTCCCCTAAATTGGTAAAATTATTCAAAAGCTATTTCTCGAATCGTCTGCAGTATGTTCAGTTCGGAGAATATCAATCTGAACCATATCAGACGACTTCCGGGGTAACTCAGGGTAGTACTCTTGGTCCGACGCAGTTCATTATAATGATCAACGACCTTCCAAATGCTGTTGCTACGGCTGGGTGTCTCTTGTTTGCCGACGACTTGAAAATATTCTTAGGTGTGAATGCAATTTCGGACTGTGTAGCGCTTCAGCGCGATATTAATAGTGTCGCACAATGGAGCCAGCAGAATCGTCTCGAATTTAACACCTCGAAATGCAAAACTATGTCCTTCACACGGTCGTATACTCCTATTAAATATACATATCAAATATCTGGCGCACCAATTGAGCGTGTTTATGAAATTAGAGATCTTGGACTGTATTTGGACACCAAATTAACTTTTAACCACCACATTACAGAAATGTGTAAAAAATCATTCAAAGCATTGGGTTTTGTGATGTGGCAATCAGGCAGATTTCATAATAAAAACGCCATTCTTCTGCTATATTACGCTTTCGTTCGCAGCAAACTTGAATTTAATTCCTTAGTTTGGGATCCGCACGAAGACAAGTACAGAACTATGATCGAGCGGGTACAAAAGAAATTTGGTCGTTATTTATACAAAAAAATGTACGGTTACTATCCATACTTATACCCCTCACTTTTTGTCTCAGGTATGATAGGTTTGGATACGTTAGCATTAAGACGAAAACTTGCACTCATATTGCACTACTACCTCATATTCAACGGGAAGATAGATAACCCTAGCGCATTATGTCAATGTTCACTATACGTTCCAAATAACTATCTGCGTAACATACGACCGAATCGGATGCATAATTTGTTTGCGCGGGTAGCTGCACGCACATTGACGACGCGGTACGCTCCCACCTCGCATGCACTCACACTGATAAATCGACTGATTACAGACAGGTCTGAGGTTGACGTTTTTTGCATGGCTCAGCCATTATTTGTTGATTTGTCCATGGATTGGTTGAGCCAAGGCACAAATATTGTTTGAGATCTTTCTCTATTCTAGTATTAGCTGATTGATTTTGATGCCTACCTAGTTTTAGTTAAATGTAATTTATGTGATTAAAAAAATATTTTTAATAATTATTTGTAATTATGGTAAAATGGCTTTCAGACGTTTTGGTGTTTAAATGCTGTAAGTCTGAAAGTGTTTGTTATATAAATAAAAAAAATAAAAAAAAATAGAAGCATAGTCCAAATGACTGCGTACTATTGCATGGTATAACATTCTTTGACAGAACGGATGAGAGCCCCACCAAACACCTGCCAGTGAACGCAGAACATTAATGTTTTTTTCACATTTTCCAGCGACATACTCACAATGGGCTTCTCCTGACATTCTGGAGTCAAGGTGGATTCCAAGGAATTTAACCTTTGACTCTTGGGGGATTAGTGCACCATCCACATACAAGTTAACACTTGGGATAACCCTCCGTCGAGTAAACACCACAGCCCTGCACTTGGATACCGACAAGGATAGACCATGAGTTGCTAGCCAAGAATTTAAACTGTTCAAATTGATGTTAAGTTGGGAAGTAGCTTGATCAGCAGAGTCTGCGGATACGTAAATAGCCAGATCATCAGCATATTGGAGAATCTCAGCTGGAGGTGCAACAGGTTTATCCAATTCTGCTGTGTAGATACTGTACAGCAAGGGACTCAAGACAGACCCCTGGGGTAAGCCCTTCCAGATGGACCTAAGAGGGCGAGAAGCAAGACCCCCTCGCTCTCCCATGTCCACCCCGGTTTGGTCTTTGATGATAATGGACCTTTCTGTAAGCATATTCATGCAAAAACGAACCATCTTCCAAGGAACACTCAGCTGAACAAGTTTGTTCCTGAGAATCTGGAGTTGGACGTTATCATAGGCGGACTCTATGTCCAGGAACACTGCTATTAAGTACTGCTTCCTAAGCATGGCCAAACGTATATCAGTAGATAAGATGCTGAGGCTATCCACAGTGCCCATTCCCTTTCTGAACCCAAACTGTGACTCTGCAAGCATGCTCCGGCTTTCCACAATCCATTCAAGTCTTTGTTTAATAAGATGTTCAGTTATTTTGGCCAAGACAGAAGAGAGAGCTATAGGTCTACGACTATTAGGAGAGGAAGGATCAACACCAGGTTTGGGGATAGGGATTATTACCTGGGTTTTCCAAGACTCTGGGATAATGCCGTAATCAAATAATTTATTAATTATATGAAGGAGGTAAGATTTACACTTATCTGGAGATTTGGAAATAAATGAGTATGGAATACCATCCATCCCGGGGGAAGAATCTCTCAGACCATCAAGAGCACTCTGTAGTTCATTAAAAGAAAAGTGAGAATCCATTAAACTAGATGAAGATAGGAAATAACTTGGAATAGAAAGGGAATCCTCAGTAGGTACCCAGGGGAGAGCAAGTTTATCAAAAAAGGGTTCAACCCATGAATCCATATCGTTTGCAGTAATATTATTGTTGGTAGAAGAACCCCTAAAACGTTTTATTTGACGCCAAACGATTTTAGCTGGAGTTCTGGGGGATAAGCTCTCACAAAACTGCGTCCATCCAAGTTTCTTTTTGGAAGATAACACTCTTTTAACTTTAGCTGCACACTGCTTATATTGGATGTAGTTTTCAGTTGTCATATTCGAGTTGTATTTTTGTTCGGCTTCTCTTCTTCTTTTGATGGCCTCGGAGCATTCAGAGTCCCACCAAGGTGTGGAAACAAAGAAATTTGGTGGTTTTTTAAGGGGAATATAAGCCTCAGCTGAAGCATTTAAAGTTTCAATAAACAAATAATAAGAACTCAAACAATTGGTTTCATTTGGAATTGGAAGGGAATCGATTTTGCTGTCTAAGGTTGAAGAGTACTCATGCCAATTGGCCCCCGAGAGTCTGTATTTAAGTAGGGTTGAAGAATTGGAGGGAGGGGAAGCCCTGGTCTGTAATCGGAGTGTAATGGGAAAATGATCACTGCCATAAGTTTGAGAAAGGATTTGCCAGGAAAGTTGTGAAGAAAGGGGTGCAGAGCACAAAGAAAGGTCTGTTACACTTCTTGGATCCTGATTAGGAAGGACCCTGTGAGTAGGGGATCCATTATTTAATACACAAAGGTCAAAATCATCAAAAATTTCTAATAATTTATCTGAAAAGGTGTCATGACGGCCTGAACCCCAAGAAGGGTTGTGAGAATTAAAGTCCCCTAGGATTATGTAAGGGGCCGGGATGGAAGATATTAATTGTGAAAGGGCTGGAATGAGATTGAGGTTAGGGTGGGGTATGTATATTGAGACAAAAGAAATATTGAATGCTCTAATAGCAACTGCATTTAATTCAAAAGGAAGAGAGGGAAGGGGAATTTGGGAAAAAGAGATATTACGTCGAATAAATAATGCACAGCCAGCATGGCTGTCTGATCGATCATCTCGGAGACATGAGTACCCCGAAACTCTAAAAGGAGCTCCGGGGTTAAACCATGTCTCCGATATGGCGATAATTGTGGGTTTAAATTTATTTATCATATGTGCAATCTCAGGCTTTTTAGGCCTAAGACTGCGACTGTTCCATTGCAGGATTAGGATGTGATCCATTATTAAAGTTTTTACTGAGTTGTGATAGTTTATGGGCAACGTCGGACGGTATGTTAATATTATTTTGTGTGATGATTGTTAAGAGCAGGGAGATTAAAAATTGGAGAGAATCTTGGGATTGGGTAGCGTTGGAACTGTACCAGGAGCTATGTTGGGAGGCACAACCATTAGGCTGTGAAGAAGGAGGGGTTGAGGTAATATTATTATGGGAAATTCTATCGAAGGACTTTCCAAGGCTGGGACGGGGGCATGGGTTTAGAGTTATTGTTTTACGAAGAGATTGGGAAGTGGGATGAGTTTTTCTAGGAGTCTGAGCTGAAGGAAAGTAGGAGGGAGGAGGGTTCTGGGATAACACCTCAGAGTAAGATTTGGATACAGTGGGAAAGCGCATAGAAGCATCGTAGTAAGAAATGCCTTCCTTTGCCATCACAGCTTTAATATCGGTTTGCCTCTGGTATTCAGGGCATATTTTATTGTTTGCAAAGTGAGAACCAGCACAGTGAACACAGAAGGCCTCATCTAACGCCACATTACAAATGTCTCCTGAATGAGCCTGGGAACATTTAAAGCAGGTAGGTTTTGAGCGACACTGAGATTTGATATGGCCGAATTTGCAGCAATTAAGGCACTGAATGGTGGGGTATTGGTATACCTCCACTGGGAGGGAAGTGTGGAACGAATAAACATGTGACGGGAGAGCCTGACCTTGGAAGGTAATAACTACCGATTGAGTTGGAATCCAATTAATATTTCCATCTTGAATAGATTTTCTATTAAATCTCCTGGCTTTCAGGACAAAAGTAGTGGTTGGGATAACTAATGACTCTACGAACTCAGCCATAGACAGGTCAGTGGGGACGTTTCGAACTACCCCCATCCTAGTTACATTGTAAGTGGGGATTTGTGCAGAGTATTGATGCTCCTTCAAGAAAGTGTGAGAAAGAAAATTGTTAGCATCCTCAGGAAACTTAAATGTAACAGATAATTTATTTCTACCAATTTTTTTAATGCCATCTGGGAGAATATTTTTAATGTTGTATCTAGAGACAAGTTGGCCAAACTTAATGGGTTTGATGTATGAGCCTGAATCTGGTTGTGATTCTGCTTTTGAAACAATAACGATAAAAGGACCTTTATCAACTGCACTGTAGAGGTTAGGCGTACCGACAACGAGGCTTGGATGAGAGTACACCGTTTGTATAGAAGTAGCACTTTCCTCTGGGTCTTTAATTGTTTTTTTGGCAGAGTCGCGATTCGATTCGTCCTCAATACGTCTCTTACTGGGTTGTCTGATTTCTACCATGGTGGTATCTACGGGAGTGGCCTCAGACTGGGCTGGGACATTACTGTTGATGGCGTTTGGTTGTTCCGAAGAGATATCTGGAGGCTCATTTTGAGCCTCCTTCACCCCGTCCATTCTAACACTTACCTTACCTCTAATTAGTTAGTAATGTGATTAGTATCTAATAAATAACACTGCACAGGAAAAACTGTAAATAAAAAGACGGAAAACTGACTTAAAAAAAACACCACTCTAAACACACGTGTTTATTCTCTAACACCTGGCAAGAATGTAACAACAAATTATTGTCCTTCAGAAATAGGCGAATCAGCTGACTGTCACTGTCACTGTCGGTTTTTATTGCTTTGCTTTGGCTCACTATCTTGGGTGAATGACGAGACGATCGAGCAGGCTATTTTGTTAAGTTTTTACGAAATTATCGAAGATAAAAACCAGTTTTCACAGTTCTACTTGCGAATTACACTTTAGAGTACGTATTGGAGATAATTATTTGTCCAAATCTTATAAAAAATTGGTAGAATTTGAGTGATTTTTGTATAGGTATTTATATTTTGTTATAGTTTTGTGCTGAGTAACTTGCGGGACACCTTTTGAGATCGTGCCAAGTGTTTCGAGAGACGTACTAGGCGCAATTTCTGGTAAATATCATACTAACACAGTCTTTGTACTCGTTATTTCTCGACCGTACAACTCCCGGAACCCCAAGGTAAATACAAAAGAAAGCGGAATGATTTGCAAAAGTTCTGGCTATTTTTAACACAATGTTTATGTGTTTTAACAACAGCTGATCTTTTCGAGCTTTATTTCTACTACTTCTGAGTACTAATTATCTGTCTCAATACATTTTATTATTTAGAAATGACAAAAAATCGATACAAAAAGAGCTACTGTATGACTTTTATTAAATTAGTTAGCTATCATGAAGATAGAACCCAATTTTGAGATGAAATTATCTAATTATTTCGGTTTATTTCAATTTTAATAAGCATCTTTACTTACCTCTAAGTAAAAAAAAGGAGAATTGTGTATCATTCAATTGTTATCATATTATTTTGTCAGTAAGTTTTCTTTGTTTAATGTAGCACACAAAGCAAACCAATTTACGCCAAATATTTAATATATTTGGCGTAAATTGGTTAAACCATTATAGTAATTAACTAATTGGGTTTGTAGATTAGTTAATTATATACCTATATAGATAGGTATCTGTTTGTGTGTATTTCTTGATTCAAGTTTATTTATTTACAACTAGCTGCACCCTGCCGTTTCACCTCAAAAGTCTCAATCCGATTTAAACAGCGGATTTTTTGATTTATTATTCAAATTCTGCTTGTTGGATTTTGATATAAAGTTTACCACAACCTTCCTTTAATCCATGAGTGCTAATAAAAAGAGAATACCTACCATGTTGCCAGAGCTGTAGGCGCACATTTTTTTTTTTCACCTTTTTTAGGATATGAATCATGCCATCTGTCATTAAGCCCTTCCTATGTTTTATTTTATGTGGTGATTTCGGATGAACAGTCCATAGACTCTTCCCCTGTAATGACATGGCAGGCACATGCACACAATATATTACCTACTTTACATGAGGTTATTTGTTGTTTAGGGCATAGCAGCCAAAGTATTAAGTCAGAGTTAAGGTTCAGCAGGCCAATCTCGACCTTGGAAAGTTTCGACTATTCTTAATAACCATGACCATTCTATGACCAGATAGCGCAAAAGCAATTTTATAAATTTCTACATAGATGACACTGTTTTAAGAATTTACACAGAAGTTATTAAGAATAGTCGAAATTTCCCGAAGTCCAGATTGCCCCACTGGACCTTTCTTGTAAAAAGAACATGTAATATGTTTGAAACATAACTTCTCAACTGTTGTTCTTACAGTAGTGTCAGTGCATGGTGACGTAGACCGATGATGTCTCTCAAGCCACGGAACGTGGACTTCCACGAGACATGGAGCAAGCTTCGGGAAACTGTAAGTTAGACTTATAAACCAGTTACTAAGGAAATCAGTGTGAGACATACAGATAGACTGACAGACAGCCAGACAAGCAAGTGATCTTATAAGGCTAGACTTATAGTCCGCACGCGTTTGGCACCATTTTAAAAATTTTAAATTTATATTTTACTTAGGACTTCACTCTAGTACTTCAACTTAGAGTCTAGGCTAGGCGATTTACAAGTCTCCTGCCTGTGAGGATGTAGTCTTGGAGTTTATTTTTAGGATTTTGCCTTCAAATGGACCATTTTACTAAAACTTGACTATCTCTCTGTCTGTCGAACGAAATTGTCTAGCATAGTCAAGTCACTGTATATTGACTGGTGTTTGGTGACCTACTGTACTAGAATTAGGAAAGTAAGGTTAACATTAACAATACAACAATTAACATACCCTATATTTTAAGTTTGATTTACAATTGGGTTGTCAACAAATTATCGTTTAAATGTCCTATATTTTAGGGAAATGATTATCCTACTAATATTATAAACGCGAAAGTTTGTATATTTGTATGTATGTGAGGTTGTTACTCTTTCACGCAAAAACTACTGAACCGATTGCGATGAAACTTTAAATATAGGTAGCTGGATACCGGGAATAACACATAGGCTACTTTTTATTCCGATATCCCCGCGGGAACGGGACTTACGCGGGTGAAAACGCGAGGCGCAGCTAGTAGATTAATATATCTCTAAAATAGGAAGGTACGAAAAAGCCCTCAGCTGTAGCTTTATCCGTGGTAAGGTTTAGTTACCTTCTTATTTTTTCTAATCTATTTTAATTTGGTTTTGTTTGTAATAATTTGGTACAATAAAAATAAAATAAAAATAAACATTGCACGACATTACACACAGCGCAATCTAGCCCCAAATTAAGCTCTAGACTTGTACTATGGGTACTAGACAACGGATATACTACATATATACTTTTTTTTTGTAAATACATACATATTATACATAGAAAGACACCCAGACCAGATACAAATATTTTTTTAAGCATTTATAAATATTTGCATCCGGTGGGAATCGAACCCGCAGCCTTCTGCATTGCAGTCAGGCGTTAGCCCGACGCACCACAGAGGCCGTCAAACATAGAACAATAAAGAGTTAATCTATCAATCTTAACGTGACTTGCGAAGTAGCTGTAGTAAGAGATATAGTCGGTCTACTATCTGGTACAAGGTGTCCGCGGTGGTGGCCCTACAGCCGGTGGAACGCGGTGTGTGGAACGCTCGTTTCTCCGACGTGTACGCGTTGTGCGTCGCGCATCCTGAGCCGAGAGCTGACGCGCTATATGACGAGACCAAGTTAGTATAACCATTCATTATTATTATTTCTAGTAGCGCAAGCGCCAGACGGGTGATCTGTCCTCTCATGTTGGGACCATTCCACCCAGTTCCCCAAGACCGACGGAAGACCAGCGCTGGCCGCAAGGCTAGCTTTATGCTGAGTTGGGGACCGTTTCGCAACTAAGTCCCTCTACATAATATGTTATTATAAAGTTTTATTTATATGTTTAATGTATTAGTTGCGAATAAATGATTTCTATTCTATTCTATTCTAAGACCCCTATAGATTTTGAGTTAACTGGTAACTCCCGGTGATGGCGACCCACTAAATCTACCTGTTACTTTGCAGAAATTTAACAACTGCCCTATTGTAATGTCACTCAAGTCCCCTTCAGATAGGGTTCTGAGTTCATTATTTCTCTCCTGGCTTTAGCGTATGCAGGGCACTCCGCTACCAGGTGATAGCTAGTTTCATCTTCTTCCAGACAGCTAGGACAAACGGAGTCGTCCTTTTGTCTTATCTTTACTAGGTGTCTGTTCAGCTGGCAGTGTCCTGTGAGGACTCATTTATAATGATTCTAATATTGTTCCTACTTAGTTTAAGTAGAAAAGTAGTATAACCATAATAAAACACTTTCTCCCTTACTTATAAAATACTATTTTCACTTGACAAGTTATGTGACGTTTGTCTCTGTTTGTCAACTTTGAAACTTCATGTGACAGTAAAAGATAAACGATGCATAGTGATGCAGCGCATTAATTAGGGTTTGTATGTAAGGAAATTTATTTACCGGTTGACAGTCAACCTTGAAAAAGCCAACTGTAAAGTTGGCGAAAGCTCGGTCGGTTAAAAATCATGAATAAAACGCGATTAAACGCGGTAAATAAAGTCCCAGTTTTATTATGCAAAATCGTGAAAAAAAAAAAACCACAGTTGAAAAAAACTGCGACGGCACAAAATAGGTCACATTCATACATACATGCACTCACGGCAAAAACATAACACTTCCCCAAGGAACCTTAGTAACCTTTTCTACAACTAATGTGATCTTTCCTTCAACTTGTGTAACCTTTTCTACAACTAATGTGATCTTTCCTTCAACTTGTGTAACCTTTTCTACAACTAATGTGATCTTTCCTTCAACTTGTGTAACCTTTTCTACAACTAATGTGATCTTTCCTTCAACTTGTGTAACCTTTTCTACAACTAATGTGATCTTTCCTTCAACTTGTGTAACTTTTTCTACAACTAATGTGACCTTTCCTACAACTTGTGTAACCTTTTCTACAACTAATATGACCTGTCCTACAACTTGTGTAACCTTTTCTAAAGTTTATGTGACCTGAACGATTACGTATATTAAGAATCTTATGGAATAAAAATATTGACTTTGACTTGGTTATTCCAGGAAGTTCCTGGAGGAACATGTGCGAGGTATCCTGGAGGCGGTCAAGGAAAACGTTTCCTTGGACTCGGACGACCCCGACGATGGATTGCTGGATAGGTAAGTGGTCTTCTTGGGGTATCTGAAATTATGGTGTTTTAAAAATATATTACAATTTTGACCTCAACAGTACCTAATACTTGCGACGCAATAAGGTCTGTAGGTACTTGTAAATCCAAGATGGCGGCCGCCCCAATATGGCGGCTCACTCAAGTACTTGTTCACAGATACGTCGCCGCTTGGAGCTCCTACAGCCAGGGCGTGGCGTATCTCAACTGTCTGTACTCCTACCTTAACCTTCAGCACGTCAAGCGGCAGAAGGTAAGTAGGCTTGTCATATACCTGACAGAATTTCATCAACTACATAAAGGGATTCCTGTGATTCGACGTCAAGTCGACAGATGGGAACAACTTTTGGTCTACAACTAATAACAGTTTTAATTATGAGTTCGAATCGTGTGAGTTTAAAATTTTTATTATAACAGTTTTGCAAGCTTTTATTAAATTATATGAATACCTCGTAGAACAAAAGTTGTTCGCTTAGATATTTAGAATAACTATTTGTCTTGTCGTCAAATTACTAGAAACTGAAGATTTTACTTGAAAACGACGATCGTGGCCCTCCGTGCTCTCCTATAAATTTAATTTTAATTTAAATAAATTGAATGAATTTTAAATTAAATTTAATAGTAGTTTATGCACCGAGGTACTAAAGCCCTGTCTTATATAGCGGGCGTCATATTAAATCCAAAGCGCACGAAGGACTAGAGAGTTAACTCCTGAGCGCAGTGAGGGTACTAAAAATTTAAAAGTTATGTACCTAGAGTCCTGAGTAAAGCGTGGGATTTAAGCGCCCAAAATAAAGACAGATATTCTGCATTGCACGCGCTATAGAGGTCGTCAAAAGCTTTTTTTTTCATGTCATTATTTGGCAGCTGCACTTATGGCTTGTACTGTACGTTCCAGGTATCAGATGCTGAGATAATCTACGGGTCGGCCGCGACTGTTAGTTGTCCTGAACATGATTCCAGGCAACTTGAGGTAAGAGGTCTACGACGGCGATTTTTTATTCCATACAAACTTTCGCGCTTTTTTTTATTTTATATAGGACATTTTTTATTTATAGGTCATATTTAGTTTTAATTTTAGCTCTTAACGGTTTTTTAATTGTTTTTTTCTTGTTTAAATGTCTTACCCCGTGTTGATTTTCATACAGATCTGTCGCGATTTGATAAATATCACTCGAGTAAATCCCGATCCCGCAGAATTATCGGGATCAACATCCTATGTTACTCTCCACCTATTAAACTACCCCTCTGCAAATTTTCATCCAAATCGGTCGAACCGTTTGGCCGCGAAGAGGGAGCAAACAAACTATAGCCCTGGTTGGAGGAGGATGGATGGAGGGGATGAATTTTGGAATAAATAGTTTATATAGCCACTGTTATTAATTTGTAACAATAAACCTAATACCCAACTTTCATAATTATGTCTAACTCTGAAAACATTTTATACCCTTAGGGGGTGAATTTTAAAAAATCCGCCGCATTTTATCCAGCACCCACGTCCCTAAAGGAATTCGTATGCAAAATTTCAGACTACTACTTGTACTTTATAACATTTCGTGATACATGTATAATATACTAGCTGCGCCCCGCGGTTTCACCCGCGTAAGTCCCGTTTCCGCGGAAATATCGGGATAAAAAGTAGCCTATGTGTTAATCCAGGTCCCCACCTACCTATATTCCAAGTTTCATCGCAATCGGTTCAGTAGTTTTTGTGTGAAAGAGTAACAACCTCACATACATACAAACTTTCGCGTTTATAATATTAGTAAGAAGTAAGATAAGATAAGTGAGTCAGTGATTTTCTCTTTTATTAATATAGAAGAATAGGCAACATAATATTAGAAAATACAATTCCTACAACCTTCTCATCGCATTTAAAAAAAATATTATTTTAATCATCGTTAATGATTGATTTTACGATAAATTATTATTATATTTTTTCATGCAAATCCATCTCGCTCATTTCTATGCAATCGGACAAGGACCGATAATTATCTATCGCCCGTCTTAAATATCACAATGATGGGATGGGTGAACGGAAACTTTGTGACGTATCATCTTTATTGAGTGAGGGTAGGCGAGTTGGAATTCTCGTTCACTTAACGCTCATCGGAAATGAAGTTAGACGTGTCTCGAAATAATTTGTTAATACCTGATTGATTTGAAACTGATGTTCAAATCGTTGTAAAGTTTTAAGTGTTTTTGCGTAAAACTGCTATGTAAGTACCTACTTAGATTGTATTTCAAAGACTGAAGGTTATATATCTTGTTTTAGCTGTGAGGAAACGCCCTTTTTCCCCACGTGTTTGTACGCTCACTATTCTTGTATTTATGGCCCTTTCCGACTAACTAGCGGGCTGAAACTTTAGGGCCGGCTTGCATAACGGCTCCTAAACATGTTTAAGCTGTTAAACGTGTTTAAAATCTGTCAAAATTGCAAGAACTGTCAATGTGTGGCAACGTATTATCAATCGTCCATATAATGAAATAGAGTCCAATGTTCGATTTCCCATATATTATTTTAAAATAGATTCAGTTAAATATGTATTTAAATTTTTTTTATGCAAGTCGCTCTAGGAATAGTTTTCGATCACGAAATTGATTATCTGCTTAACGAAATCAACAAGGTTCGACCTGAGACCTGAGCTCACCTGCTGTGGTATCATCTAATTAGCATCCACCGCTACTAGTGTCTAACTTGCAGTGCATTGCTGCTTTGACTTAACGTGGTTGTTACCGGTGATTACTTCAAGGCAGCAATGTATAATACGAAATATGTTTTTTGATACTAGTTCTTAATTAGCTGCGCTTCGCGGTTTCACCCGCGTAAGTACCGTTCCCGCTGGAATATCGGGATTAAATGTAGCCTATGTGTTATTCCCGGTATCCAGCTACCTATATTCCAAGTTTCATCGCAATCGGTTTAGCGGCTTTTACGTGATTGGTTGAGTAGTTTTTGCGTGATTGAGTAACAAACATCCAAACATACACTCTTTCACATTTATGATATTAGTAGGACTAGTTGCGCCCCGCGGGTCCCGCGGGATAATCGGGAAAGTAAGAAGCAAAATTAATAAAATGTGGTGTGTGTTATTTCTCAGAATTTTTGACAATATTTTTCTTACTACCTTCATCCCGTGAAAATTGAATTCCATCCCGCTACTTCTTTTTATTTGATCACTGTGCGTCGGGTTTTTCGCACGTAAGTCTCGTTCCCGCGCGAATATCGGGATAAGTAGCCTCTGTGTTATTCCCGGTATCCAGCTACCTGTATTTCAAGTTTTATCGCAATCGGTTCAGTAGTTTAACATACGTACAAATTTTCGCGTTTATAATATTAGTAAGATCTATTAATTTCTTTCCATATTCTCATTTTTAAGATGTATTTAGTAGCATTAGGTACTTTGTAATCTTCTTGGTCATTAATTATTACTAGCTGTGCCCCACGGTTTCACCCGCGTAAGTCCCGTTCGCGTGGCATTATCGGGATAAAAAGTAGCCTATGTGTTATTCCCGGTATCCAACTGCTTATATTACAAGTTTTATCGCAATCGGTTTAGTAGTTTTTGCGTGATTGAGTAACAAACATACATACACACATACTCACAAACTTTCGCGTTTATAATATTCGTAAGACTAGTAAGATAAGATAAAAATAGTAAGATATTTTATAATATACAAGGTGTAACAGGCAAGCCCTTTTAATCCGAAAGGGGGTTGTTTTAGACGTCTAGGCGAACAACTTTTGTTCTACGACTTTTGGAAATTCGAAGTACTTTACGAGAATTTTAAGTGTAAAGTTTACTTGAAAATCAGCTGTTTCTGAGAGTTCGAGGTCATTGACCTTATGTTGTCCTTTTATTTAGTGTGATGGTTTACAATCAAATCTTCAATTATCTTTATTTTCAAAATCAGCTGTTTTTCAGTGAAACATAATCTCAAAATTTGCAAAAAAAAAGTTTGAATTTTCAAAAGTCGTAGAACAAAAGTTGTTCGCCTAGACGTCTAGAAGAACCCCCTTAAAAGGATTAAAAGGGATTAAAAAGGATTAAAAGGGCTTGCCCGTTACATCTTGTATAGTGTATCCGTTATCTAGTACCCATAGTACAAGCCTAGTGCTTAGTTTGGATCTAGATTGCGCTGTGTGCAATATTTATTTATATATTTATATTTAGTTAGGAAGACAAACAGATATCAATACAAAAATATAAATCTAGATACTAAAACTAAATTCCATTTACATGTCTCCGCAAATGTTATGCTAGACGATTGTATCGTGTGTAACTAAAGAAGAATAGATAAAAGTTGAAACTAACAAAGATAGAAAGTTAACAAAAAGGAATAAACTAAACTGATACCTTTAAAGTAGAAGAAGAAGAAGTCGCGCAAGTTTGGAATATAGTGAAAAAATATCCATTTGACCTTGAAAAAGGCAACTGTAAAGTTGGCGAAAGCTCGGGTCAAATAATGAATAAAAACGCGATAAAACCGGATAAATAAAGTGTTTTATTATGCAAAATCGCGAAAACCATAGAAGAAATTAAATATCCATTTATTATTTTTATTCGAGCAGGTGGGCGAGCTCGGCCTCGAGATCTGGGAGCGAGTGTTGCTCGGCGCGCTGGGGGCGGGCGTGTCGCGGCGCGTGGTGCGCGCGCTGAGCGAGGCGAGGGACTCCGCGCCGCCGCACACCCCGCGACCTAACCTCGCGCGCGCTATACAGAGTACCGTCGAGGTGAGTCCTTAGTGCCGTGCTAGACTAATGTCGTGGTCCAGGTGAGTCCTTAGTGCCGTGCTAGACTAATGTCGTGGTCCAGGTGAGTCCTTAGGGCCGTGCTAGACTAATCTAATGTCGTGGTCGAGGTGAGTCCTTAATGCTATGCTAGACTAATGTCGTGGTCGAGGTGAGTCCTTAGTGCCGTGCTAGACTAATGTCGTGGTCGAGGTGAGTCCTTAGTGCCGTGCTAGACTAATGTCGTGGTCGAGGTGAGTCCTTAATGGTGTGAAACAGGTTGACTGTTCATAAGGATTCTGGAATGAAACATCCTGTACCCTCTGGGTTTCTGAACCCTCAGGAGAAGCTCCCTCCTGGGTCTGATCTGCAGTGTTCCACGTGGCAGTCACTTAACAGACTCCGTACTCAAGTGGGACGCTGCAGACAAAACATGAGCCAATGGGGGTACATTCCGCAAACGGAAGAGCTATGTAATTGTGGAGCACCATCGCAATCCATGATGCACCTGCTCTAGTGTCCGTTGTGGCCGCCCACCTCCACAATGGAAGACCTCATGGAGGCCAACGATGCCGCGATTGCTGTGGTGGAACATAGGTCAGGCACAATTTAGTTAGGTCGAACCGACTGATACGAAAAGAAGAAGATAAGGATTCCACATTTAGAAATTTAGCTGACTTGTATTTATGTATGTATTTACAAAAAAAGTATTATATGGAGTATATCCGTAGTCTAGTACTCATAGACTAGTGCTTAGTTTGGGGCTAGATTGCGCTGTGTGTAATTTTGTGCAATATTTATACTGGAACTGAAGCAATGTCTATACTATAATCTCATAAATAAAATAAAAATAAATAAAATAAAATAAAATCTTTGTTAATATTGAAAGTGTGGAAGTAACTCTGTCTGTAAGAATATATTGTATAAAAAAACACAATCGCATCCACAAACACACAACCTGCCCAACACCGGTTCGGTTGCAGGTGCGTTCTCTCTTCGTCCGCAACTCGACTTTGTGCCAGCGGCCTGCTGTGGTATCATCTAATTAGCATCCACCGCTACTAGTTGCTATTTACTGTCAAAAAACAACTATGACAACTTGACTGTTTCGATGCAAATAACTTGCATATATTAATAATACTTGACACTGGCTAATTTCCAAATGGCCATAATCGGTTCACAACCGATAAGAAGTAATAAACCGCTATACTGTGTCCGGTTGCAGGTGCGTTCGTTCCTCGTGAGGAATCCCCTGTCGCTGTACCAGCGCCTCGTGCTGGAGCCGTACCTCGCGGCGGCGGGGGCGGCGCACGCGCACCTCGCCGCCGCCACCATCGCCACCACAGACATACCTACCTATATGAAGCAGGTCAGTTGGAGTTTGCTTTTGACTTTTGATAAATATTTTGTTTAAATTTTTTTGCAAGAATTTGAATTCGTTAGTTTGATGATGATGATGATGAATGAATGAATGAATGAATAAATTCTTTATTATACACACCAAATCAAATACATACAAAGAAAACAAACAAAACTTAAAAATAGGTGGCACAATGGGCGACCTTATCGCTTAAAGCGATCTCTTCCAGGCAACCTTTGGATGGACCAGAAGTCAAGATAGGTGAAAGGTAGGGTGTGATGATGATATATTTATTATAAAAATTTCGTTAACTTAGTAAATAAATAATACAGGTACTTACACTTTTTACACGACTGCCAAAGGTAGTGTTATGTTTTTGCCGTGAGTGTATGTATGTATGTATGTATGTATGTGACCTATTTTTGTGCCGTCGTAGGGCCTAAACGGCTGGGCCGATTTAGATAAACGATACGTCGTTAGATTCGTCATGACCGTGAGAGTGACACAGCGTAAATTAAAATAATAAATAAATAAAAATAAAGATTTAAAACGCTATAAAACAAGATTTGTCTTGACCATAAAAACCGAGCAAAGACAACGGAACGTTACTTAAAAACTTTTCGATTTGACTTTGACGCCGAGTTTCAACCTTTGATGGAATTTGAATGTTTGATTTGTCAGTTTGTCAGAGATAACATAAATAACAATTACTATGTTTACAATAAGTAATTAACTAAAAATTTGAAATGTCGCGCTATGGATAATGGATAGCAAGGCTATCCATTATATATGCCGTCTCAGCAAAACTCAAAAAGAATAGCTATTATAATATTGAAGGCTTTTAGATAGCCTATCTTTAACCGATTTCGAGTCCTCGCTACTGGAGTATACACATCCAGAGTTAATGAGTTTCTCTGGTGTAATTGTATCTAATCTCTAATAACTAAAAAGCGTTCAATAAAAAAAATATTTAAAAAAAATAAAAAACCCGACTGCCGTTAAAACTGAAAAGTAAAAAACAAGAAGATAGCTAAAGGTAAAGAAACCTTAAAAATCGTTCGACGCATCTAGGAGCCTTAAAAATTGTGGATGCAGTCGGGTGGGACTCCTTTTAAAGGTAAAGTATAATGACACCAAATTGTGTTGAAGTCCCACCCGAGTCCATCCATTTTTTCTATGTATCTATAATATTTATGTTTTTTCAAAAAAAAAGTATAATTACTCTTAACAAACTTGGTTTTTAATTTTTGTATGTTATTATTATTATTATTTTGACGTTTTTTTTTTAATTAATATTTGTAACTAGATATTTCTGGATCTTTTTTTTATCTTTATTAATGCTTATATACTTTGTAATGTTTTTTTTTCTTGAGTGATGTCTGATGTGACGTCGCAGGTGTTTAGTTATTTATATGCGGAGACATTTAAATGGTGTTTAGTTTCAAGATTTGTTTTTATTTAGTTTTAGTCACTGTTTGTTTGTCTTCCGAATAAAATAAAATAAAATATTCGTTGTCTAGTACCCATAGTACAAGCCTAGTGCTTAGTTTGGGGCTAGATTGCGCTGTGTGCAATGTCGTGCAATATTTATTTATTTATTTACTTCGAATACAAGATGTCATGTACCCAGGTACTGGCCGGTTTAGAGCGCGAGGCGTCCCTCGCCCGCGCATACCTGCACTCCTCGTCGCAGGAGGCGGCGCGCGCGTGCTACGAGCGAGCCGCGGTGGCCGCGCACCTCCCGGCCCTCCACGCGGAGACCGCGCGGCTCGTGCGGGCCGCCGCGGCCGAGCCCGAGCCCGGCGGCCCCGCCAGGCAGGACTTGAAGAGAATGTATCTCTTGTTGAGACCGTTGCCGCCGCATGCGATGCGCCCTTTGTTAGACGCCGCTCATCAACAGGTAGGTTCGTTTGGTCTAGGGTGGAAAGTGGACCATTTCACTCGTAGGTTTAAACTTTTTAAATTCACACGATTTGTTAACATATTTACATTTTACCGGGTCCGGGTTTCAGACCCGGTAAAATGTAAATATGTTAACAGGTAGGTTTGTTTGGTCTAGGGTGGAAAGTGGCCCATTTCACTCGTAGGTTTAAACTTTTTAAATTCACACGATTTGTTAACATATTTACATTTAGAAATATTATTAAAGGAAAAATTCATCTTCAAAAATTCACTTGCGGCGAGATTTGAACTCGCATCCCTGGATTTTTTTTCTTTAATAATATTTCTAATAGATTTGCCTTGAGCAATAAAAACAAGTTATGAAATATTTAATAAGGAATAAGAGCGACATCTCTTGGCCAACGCGTTAACTGTAAAGTTAATCATTGGCGCAGGTAAATCACTGGAAAGTGATCCTGTAGATGTAAACTCAATCGAGTTTAAGTCGAAAAAATAGTAGACAGGGAAACATTCATATTCTTAAATTCGCTGCTTGAGATGGGAACTTGCGTGGCCGAGGGGTTGAGGCACTAGGGTACTGATCCAGGGATGCGAGTTCAAATCTCGCCGCAAGTGAGTTTTTAAAGATGAACTTTTCCTTTAAATATATTTCTAATAAATATGCCTTGAGCAATAAAAACAAATTACGAAATATTTACATTTTACCGGGTCCGGGTCAGGACCCGGTAAAATGTAAATATGTTAACAGGTTGGTTTGTTTGGTCTAGGGTGGAAAGTGGCCCATTTCACTCGAGGTGTTTATAGGGAACACTTTATTTGTCGGGTTGAATCGCGTTTCAACCCAATAAATAAACCTTCAAATAATTGAAAAAGCCGTGTGAAATAGGTAACTTTCACCCTCAAACTATTAAACCCTATAAACATAATTTCTTTTATGGTTTTCGCGATTTTGCATAATAAAACACCGAGCTTTCGCCAACTATGCAGTTGGCTTTTTCGAAAAATCCAACTGTAGAGTTGGCGAAAGCTCGGTTCGTTTAAAAATCATGAATAAAACGCGATTAAACCCGGAAAATAAAGTGTTTTACCGGAAAACTAAAAAATTCCCATACTAATTGTAAATTTAGAAACTGCCCAATTATTTAAGTACCCCTCAAATTTTGAGCGTAGTCTCTCTATTTTGCTGTTTACGTTTATGAAACACTAGCAAGCTACGACACCCCAATGTTCTACGAAAACCAAAACATTAAAAAGTTAACATGTCCTCTTCCTCGTCGCAGGCGATGGAGGAGGGCACGGCGGCGGTGAACGCGGATCACCCTCGCGAGGAAGCGCACGTCCACTTCGTGACGTCGATGTTGTCTCTCCACGACAAGTACTGCTCACTGTTCAAAGAGGTGTTCGGTGGGGCGCAGCCGTTCAGCGGCGCGCTTGATAAGGTAACTCGACGACCTCTGTGGCGCGTCGAGCGAACGCTTGGCTGCAGAAGGTTGCGGGATCGATTCCCGCTGGGTGCAAATATTTATGCTTAAAAATAAATATTTGTATCTGGTCTGGCCGTATTTCTATGTATAATATGGATGTATTTACAAAAGAAAAATAAATATAAGTAGTACATTCATTGTCTAGTCACCGTAACTCAAGCTTAGCAGCTTACCACGGGGCTAGATGGCGCTGTGTGTTCGTCACAGGATTTATTTATTTATTTAATACTACATTGTTACACGAGGGCTGAAAGTTACCCATTTACCCATTTCACCTGAAAAATTTCTAGGGTCAATAGTTTGAGGGTGAAATTGGTGACATTTACCCGAGCTTAACACTGTACTGTTCATTTCGACTGTGAGCAAATTAAAGTACTACATGCACTAGGTATACGGGTTTTTTCCAACTCAAAACCGTGAAGGGGATGTGTTTCTACATCTAAACGAACAGCTTTTGTTCTTACTTTGGTTTTTTTTTTTTAATTTGAGTTTTGTATTGAAAATAAACGCATTTAAGGTTGAGATTGTAGTAGTTGAACCCAAAAAAAGGTCAACTAAAGGTGAAGGTTTCTTAGAGTTAGAGGTCATTGACCTTAAGTTGTCCTTTCTTTTAGTTTGGTCTACTACAATCGAAACTTTAATTGAATTTATTTTCAAAAACAGCTGTTTTTTTCAGTGAAATATAAACTCAAAATTTCTAAAAATAAAAAAACGAATTTCCAAAAATCGTAGAACAAAAGTTTTTTTTTTAAACCGTTGTGTTTTCAGTGAAATATAAACTCAAAATTTAAAGAAAAAACGATTTTCCAAAAATCGTCGAACAACAGTTAGTCGTAATTTCTTCTATGGTTTTCGCGATTTTGCATAATAAAACACTTTATTCATCCGGTTTTATCGCTTTTTCAAGGTTGACACCAACCTTGAAAAACCAGTCCACCTTGCCAGAAGCCAACTGTAAAGTTGGAACAATGTACATTCATTGTTCCACCTTCGCTTAGAACAATGAATAATACGCGATAAAACCGGAAAAATAAAGTGTTTTAACAGTTAGTCGTTTTGATGTGGAAAATCACCCCCTGAAAAGTTTTGGATTCGAAACCCATAACCCTGTATATTCAAGTTAGTTGAGGTGTATTACAGGCGTGCAGTAGCGTGGTGAATGCGCGTGCGCCGGGCGAGGCGGTCGCCCGCGCGCCCGAACTACTGGCGCGGTACACCGACACCTTGCTGAGGAAGAAGGTCAGTGGACTGTACTGCTGTCTCTGTCTAACTCGCGTGACTTGTATAGCGTTGTCTTACTCTGTCTCTCACGTTGGGTCACATTGCACCACAACTTTCAAGTTTCGAAAAGAACACATCCTACAAATTTTATGTATACGAGGTGTAACGGTATGCCCTTTTAAGCCGAAAGGGGGTTGTTCTAGACGTCTAGGCGAACAACTTTTGATATACAACTTTTAATAAATTTAACTTTTTTTTTTCGAAAATTTTGAGATATCACTGAAAAGATAGCTGTTTTTTAAAATAAAGGTAATTAAAGTTTTGATTGTAGTTTTACAAACTGAATGAAAGAACACGTGAAAGTCAATGACCTCTAACTCTAAGAAACAGCTAATTTTCAAGTAAACTTTAAACTTAAAATTTTCGAAAACTACTTCTAATTTTCAAAAGTTGTAGAACAAAAGTTGTTTGCCTAGACGTCTAGAACTACCCCCTTTCGTCTTAAAAGGACATACCCGTTACACATTGTGTAGAAGCAACGATTTAGACTGTGCATTGATAATATAGTTCAGTCAGTCAGTCAGTCAAGCCGTCAGGATATTATAAACGATAATTGTTGGATAATGGACGATGGACGATGGAAGATGGAAGATAGACTGTGGACGATAGACGTTAGATGATAGATGATACACGACACATGAAGATGACCCCTCCAAATTTCTTGTTTTATAGACCTACTTCTTCAAGTCGCGAGTGAACAGGTTTCTTCTAGGTAAGCGTGCTACATCTTAGACCACTTCGGTCAAGCGTTTACCTATCAACTTTAAAAAAAAAACTAGCGGTTTAGTCTGTGTTTGTGCTGTGTTGTCAAATTTCGTACTTACTTAAACACCAGCCAAATTTTAGTGATTTATGGTGTTATGAATGTTTTTTATAAGTTTCGGATCATTGATTAAATAAATGAACCTTCGTGCAACAACAAAAAAGAACGTCCCATATTTAATGTCTAGGCTTCCATTTTCAAACTTTCAACACTACCGAGTTCCGACCATTTTTCCAAGAAGGTCCTGAATCGCGCTATCGACATTTCTCCACACAGGGCAGCACGGAAGGCGACATAGACGAGAAGCTGTCGGCCGCCATCGTGGTGTTCAAGTACGTGGACGATAAGGACGTGTTCCAGAAGTTCTACGCGCGAGCTCTCGCCAGGCGTCTCATACACCAGTTGTCGGCTTGTATGGAGCAGGAGGAAGCCATGATCAACAAACTTAAGGTACAAGTACGATTAAGGGCCTTTATAACTATAAAAAAAATATATTTGTATCTGGTCTGGGTGTATTTCTACGTATAATATGGTATGTATTTAGAAAAAAAAGTATAATATGTAGTATATCCGTTGTCTAGTACCCAAAGTACAAGCCTAGTGCTTAGTTTGGGGCTAGATTGCGTTGTGTGCAATAATGTAGTGCAATATTTATTTAATGTACCAGTACGCTCTAATTCCAGGCGGCTTGCGGCTACGAGTTTACCAACAAACTGCACCGCATGTTCACGGATATAGCGGTCTCGGCGGATCTCAACGCCAAGTTCCAACGACAGCGGAGCGACGCGGAGCGAGCGGAGGACACCGCCGGCTTCACTGTGCAGGTATTATATTGTTCTAAACACGGACCACAAACCGAATGGCGGTTTTTCTACACGTATACACACGTTCTATACTTAGTTTACCGTACACCACGAGGGGTACGGTTCGTCGCCATCCTCATCTGGAGCCCTAGTATGAGTTTTGATAGTTTATTGTCTCGATGAAACTGGCAGTTTACTTCCATCCATTATTTTAGTTCATAATAGTTACCGCTAGGGGCGCTGATGGAAAATGTATGAAGTAAACTGCCAGTTTCATCGAGACGATAAACTATCAAAACTCATACTAGGTAATATAGTAAACGTTCCAATTTTGCGATCAAAGCGTCACGCCTCCACCTTTCTTGTACGCACTGCCAAAAAGTGGAATTCTCTGCCAGCTTAGCTGTTTCCCCAAAGCTATAAGCATTATATTTGTTTGTCCAGGTATTACAAGCTGGAGCGTAGACGTCATTTTGTTTGTTTGTTCAGGTGTTACAAACTGGAGCGTAGACTTCATTTTGTTTGTTTGTCCAGGTGTTACAAACTGGAGCGTAGACTTCATTTTGTTTGTTTGTCCAGGTGTTACAAGCTGGAGCATAGACTTCATTTTGTTAGTTTGTCCAGGTGTTACAAGCTGGAGCGTAGACTTCATTTTGTTTGTTTTTCCAGGTGTTACAAGCTGGAGCGTAGACTTCATTTTGTTTGTTTGTCCAGGTGTTACAAGCTGGAGCGTAGACTTCATTTTGTTTGTTTGTCCAGGTGTTACAAGCTGGAGCGTAGACTTCATTTTGTTTGTTTGTCCAGGTGTTACAAGCTGGAGCGTAGACTTAATTTTGTTTGTTTGTCCAAGTGTTACAAACTGGAGCGTAGACTTAATTTTGTTTGTTTGTCCAGGTGTTACAAGCTGGAGCATAGACTTCATTTTGTTAGTTTGTCCAGGTGTTACAAGCTGGAGCGTAGACTTCATTTTGTTTGTTTTTCCAGGTGTTACAAGCTGGAGCGTAGACTTAATTTTGTTTGTTTGTCCAGGTGTTACAAGCTGGAGCGTAGACTAAATTTTGTTTGTTTGTCCAGGTGTTACAAGCTGGAGCGTAGACTTAATTTTGTTTGTTTTTCCAAGTGTTACAAACTGGAGCGTAGACTTCATTTTGTTTGTTTGTCCAGCTGTTACAAGCTGGAGCGTAGACTTCATTTTGTTTGTTTGTCCAGCTGTTACAAGCTGGAGCGTAGACTTCATTTTGTTTGTTTGTCCAGGTGTTACAAGCTGGAGCGTAGACTTCATTTTGTTTGTTTGTCCAGCTGTTACAAGCTGGAGCGTAGACTTCATTTTGTTTGTTTGTCCAAGTGTTACAAACTGGAGCGTAGACTTCATTTTGTTTGTTTGTCCAGCTGTTACAAGCTGGAGCGTAGACTTCATTTAGTTTGTTTGTCCAGCTGTTACAAGCTGGAGCGTAGACTTCATTTTGTTTGTTTGTCCAGGTGTTACAAGCTGGAGCGTAGACTTCATTTTGTTTGTTTGTCCAGGTGTTACAAGCTGGAGCGTAGACTTCATTTTGTTTGTTTGTCCAGGTGTTACAAGCTGGAGCGTAGACTTCATTTTGTTTGTTTGTCCAGGTGTTACAAGCTGGAGCGTAGACTTCATTTTGTTTGTTTGTCCAAGTGTTACAAACTGGAGCGTAGACTTCATTTTGTTTGTTTGTCCAGGTGTTACAAGCTGGAGCGTAGACTTCATTTTGTTTGTTTGTCCAGGTGTTACAAGCTGGAGCGTAGACTTCATTTTGTTTGTTTGTCCAGGTGTTACAAGCTGGAGCGTAGACTTCATTTTGTTTGTTTGTCCAGGTGTTACAAGCTGGAGCGTAGACTTCATTTTGTTTGTTTGTCCAGGTGTTACAAGCTGGAGCGTAGACTTAATTTTGTTTGTTTGTCCAAGTGTTACAAACTGGAGCGTAGACTTAATTTTGTTTGTTTGTCCAGGTGTTACAAGCTGGAGCGTAGACTTCATTTTGTTTGTTTGTCCAGGTGTTACAAGCTGGAGCGTAGACTTCATTTTGTTTGTTTGTCCAGGTGTTACAAGCTGGAGCGTAGACTTCATTTTGTTTGTTTGTCCAGGTGTTACAAGCTGGAGCGTAGACTTAATTTTGTTTGTTTGTCCAAGTGTTACAAACTGGAGCGTAGACTTCATTTTGTTTGTTTGTCCAGGTGTTACAAGCTGGAGCGTAGACTTCATTTTGTTTGTTTGTCCAGGTGTTACAAGCTGGAGCGTGGCCGCTGGGCGGCGCGATGGCCCCGGCCGCTCCGCCCGCGCCCATCGAGCGCTGGGCGCGGGCGTTCGACGCCTTCTACCGCGCGGCCTTCAGCGGCAGGAGGCTGGCCTGGTTGCATCACCTCTGTACTTGCGAGCTGAGGACTCGGTATACTGCACGCCAGTACCATGTCACCTGCTCTGTGGCGCAGGCTGCTATGTTGCAGGTGAAGATTATTTTTGTTTATCCAGCTGCTTGGAAAGGGTTATGTTTTTCGCGCCTATTTTGTATGTTTGTAATGTTCTTTATTAAATTTAGTTAGTATAAAGTTTTCAAGATTAATGTTGCAAGCATCTAAAGAAAATATACCTTAGCAACAAATTATTACTAAAGTTAATAAGCTAGTTAAATTATATTAATCTTTGCTTTTTACACCAGGTGTTCCAGACCCGCGACCGCGCCAGCGCTGAGCGCCTGCAGGACGCGGCCGAGCTGGCGGGCGACGCCTTCTGCAGGCAGCTGCGACCGCTGCATGACGCGGGCCTACTGCTGCAGGACGGAGGTTTGTACTGTCTCTACGTATAATTTGTATGTATTTATAAAAAAATAATAAATATAAACATTATATGCGTCGTCTAGTCGCTAAAAATGTTAGCGAAGAATGTGTTCATGGTTGGTCCAATTCCACTATAGCCCCAAATATGCGACAATGTGAAACACATAATCATTGCAAAAAAAAATCCATGACTTTGAAAGCTGATACCGAGTTCGAAGCCCGCTCAGTCGTTTCGATAGATCTCAAACGTCATCTTTCGTAATTCCAGAAGACATAGTCCTCGACCTAAACTTCTCGTGTCGTCGCACGCGCGTCCGCGTGGCTCTCGCGGGGATGGGCGGGGGGCAGGGGGCGGGCGGGGGGCAGGGGGCCGGGGCGGGCGGGGCGCGGGGGGCAGGGGGCGAGGCCGCGCCTTGCGACGAAGACCGCAAGATGTACCTCCAGGCAGCCATCGTCAGGGTCTGCAAGCAGAGGAAGGTATGTTACTGTACAAGGCACAGGGTGTATCGTAATTGGGTAACAAGCCGAAAGGGGTTTGTTCTAGACGTCTAGGCGAACAACTTTTGTTCTACGACTTTTGAAAATTAGGTCGCATGATGTATCTACAGGCCGCCATTCTCAGGGTCTGCAAGCAGAGAAAGGTAAGATGTTACTATATAGGGCACAGGGTGTATCGTGATTGGGTAACAAGCCGAAAGGGGTTTGTTCTAGACGTCTAGGCGAACAACTTTTGTTCTACGACTTTTGAAAATTAGATCGTATTATGTATCTACAGGCCGCCATTCTCAGGGTTTGCAAGCACAGAAAAGTGAAATATCATCAAGTATACAAGGCACAGGGTGTATCGTGATTGGATAACAAGCCGACAGGGGCTTGGTTAAGACGTCTAGGCAAACAACTTTTGTTCTACGACTTTTGAAAATTAGATCGTATGATGTATCTACGGGCCGCCATTGTCAGGGTCTGTAAGCAGAGGAAGGTGTGATATGACTATACAGGGCACAGGGTGTATCGAGATTGGGTAACAAGCCAAAAGGGGTTTGTTCTAGACGTCTAGGCGAATCACTTTTGTTTTACTCCTTTTAAAAATTAGATCGCAAGATGCTTAAATATTTATGCTTAAAAATAAATACCTATTTGTTTCTGATCTGGGTATTTTTAACCGACTTCAAAAAAGGAGGAGGTTCTCAATTCGTCGCGTATATATATATATATATATTTTTATGTTTGTTCACCGATTACTCGAAGGTGGCTTGACCGATTAAGATGGTTCTTTTTTTAATGGAAAGGTGAAAGCCCCGAGGTGGTCCCATAAAAATTTGGTGAGGATCTGATGAGGATCTTCGAAGTGAGGACCGGGAATGCTCCTCAAAAACCTGTATTCAATTCACTTGTTCACTGATTACTCGAAGGTGGCTTGACCGATTAAGATGGTTCTTTTTTTAATGGAAAGGTGGAAGCCCTGAGGTGGTCCCATAAAAATTTGGTCAGGATCTGATGAGTATCTTCGGAATGATGGACAGGATAGCTTTTTTTTTTTTTTTTTATACGTAATAGGCCAGCATTTGACCTCATCTCACCTGATGGGAAGCGAGGATGAGGTCGACGATGAAGCATGCTTACCTAGAAGGTACCTATTCACTCTGGATTTGAAGACCCCAAGGTTATAGGTTTGGGGAAACAGTGAAGCTGGCAGAGAATTCCACTTATTGGCAGTGCGTACAAGAAAGGTGGAGGCGTGACGCTTAGTACGCGAAATTGGAACGTTTACCAGATGAGGATGGCGACCAACCGTACCCCTCGTGGTCTTATAATAAAAAGGGCAAGGGGGAACAAGCTCATGCAATTCCTGCGAGCACTCCCCGAAGTGAATTCGATAGAAGACCGAAAGGCTAGCGACCTCGCGACGATGTCCCAAACTCGAAAGGCGCGACTCGACAAGTGAGTCATCACCTATCAGTCTCCTGGCGCGTCGATCGATGGAGTCAAGAGCATCAAGTTGGTATTTAGCTGTTCCATCCCAAAGGTGACAACAGTACTCCATGCACGACCGGACCTGTGCTTGGTACAGATTCAGAAGCTGTCCTGGTGTGAAGTACTGCCTAACCTTGCCAAGGATTCCTAACTTTTTAGATGCTAACTGGGCTCTCGACTCAACAAAAGGCCCAAAGTTCAGGTCCGCTGTGAGGGTAACACCAAGTAATTCCAACCTGCCAGTCAATGGTATCGATCCACCCCGGAAAGAAGGAGACAGCTGGAAAGGAGTCCGTTTTGCCGAAAAAAGACACGCCTGAGTCTTGGCGGCATTGAACTGCACCAAGTTCGCGTCACCCCAATCGACCACAGCTCGCAACATCGAATTGGTGCGCTCGAGTAAAGCCTCTCTGCTAGCCTGGATTTGAATTTTTCCAGCTCTCGCGTTGGATAGCTTCCCAGAATGTAATAAATTACTCGTTTTAGGACTTCTAACAAAAAGAATAGACCCCTAAAGAACTAAGAACAGATTGATGGGCCACCTAAAACCAACTTCTCATCAGCAAACTCCTCAATAATTAAAATTACGGTAACAATAGGTATTGTTAATTTATATGGCAGTCGGAAGTAGGTAGGTAGGTACTAAAAAGGGTGAAATAAAAAAATAATTTAAAAATTAAAAAACCGACTTAAAAAAAGAACAAAAAATAATTTAAAAATTTAAAAACCACCAAAAAATAAAGAATTGATAAAAAAGACCAAAATAACCTCTACATACAGCGCCACCGACTAATTAATCTGTTTTATCATCTGAAGTCGGGCAATTTTACTGGTTGTATGGTTCCATATTGTACTTAGTTTGGCTGCCCGACGTCAGATGTTAAAACAGATTAATTAGTCGGTGGCGCTGTATGTAGAGGTTATTTTGGTATTTTTTATCAATTCTTTATTTTTTGGTGGTTTTTAAATTTTTAAATTATTTTTCTATGTATCATATTTATGTATTTACAAAAAATAAGGTATTTTAATGTAGTGTATCCGTACCCATAGTACGCACCTAGTGCTTAGTTTAGGGCTAAATTGAGATGTGTGTAATGTCGTGCAATTTGTATTACTAGCGTTTACCCGCGGCTTCGATCGCGTCAAGAAGTATTATCTTTCATCCCCTATTTTATCCCCTTAAGGGTAGAATTGATCAAAATCCTTTTTTAGCGGAAGCCTACGTCGTAACATCTACCTGCATGCCAAATTTCAGCCCGATCCATCCAGTGGTTTGGGCTGTGCATTGATAGATCACTATGTCAGTCAGTCAGCCACCTTAGAGTTATATAGAATTTGTAACCGGAATGCCCTTTTAATCCGAAAGGGGATTGTTCTACACGTCTAGGCGAACACCTTTTGTTCTACGACTTTTAAAATTCAAACTTTTTTCTTGAAAATTTAGAGATTATGTTTCACTGAAAAAACAGCTGCTTTTGAAAATGAAGGTTATTGAAGTTTTGATTGTAAAACATCAAACTAAATGAAAGGACAACATAAGGTCAATGACCTCGAACTCGAACTTTACACATACAATTTTCGAAAAGTACTTCGAATTTCTAAAAGTCGTAGAACAAAAGTTGTTCGCCTAGACGTCTAGAACAACCCCCTTTCAGCTTAAAAAGGCATACCCGTTACACCCTGTATATTAAGATTGCTTATTATACCTTCCTCGTCAAGGTGGTCCGTCACGCGGAGCTCGTGGCCGAAGTGGCCGCGATGGCGCGCCACGCGTTCGCTCCCAACACTCAGGCCATCAAGAAGTGCATCGAGGCACTCATCGACAAGCAATACTTGGAACGGACACCACACGCCATCGATACTTACAGCTATCTCGCGTAACGATACACTGACGATGTTGACTGAGTCGCTTAGTTGACTTACAGCCAAATACAGAATCGCTACTCAACATTTAAGAACTACTTAAACAAAAAAGCAGCTCTCTAAACTAAACAAACTAAAAAATTGCCATACTAATTTTGAATTTAGAAGCTGCTCAAAAATTTAAGTACTTCTCAAGTTTTACATGACGTTTCTGTATTCGGCTGTTAGTAGCTTAGTTTATGGTTCAGTGGTTTAGTCGACGGCTGAAAGTAGAGTAGCCGATAGTCGAGTCGATTAGTCGATGACTGAGTCGCTTAGTCGATGATTGAGTTGCTTAGTCGATTACTGAGTCGCTTAGTCGATGGCTATCCGCCGAGTTCAGAAACGCTACTCAAAATTTAAATTTCTACTTAAACAATCAAGCAGCTCTAAAACTCCAAAATTCCCATACTAATTGTAAATTAAAAAGCTTCTTAATCATTTAAGCACGTCTCAAATATTGAGTGGCGTTTCTGTATTTGGCTGTAAGTCACTCAGGGCGACTAGTCGCTGGTTTCTGGTGTTTTTGCTTTGACTGAATCGATAATTTAAATAATTGGGTTTTACTGAATTGATTTAATAAAATAGACAGACGGATAAGTTATCTTACTTATAAGGATTTTCATTTTACCGTCTTAGGTGCGGAACCTTACCAACCCAACAGTATAGAAAATTGTTGATAGTTTAAGATATCAGAACGCATAGGTTATTTGACGAGTGCCTCACTCAGCCTTCGACTAACAGTCGTTTTCACAAACGACCTTACGCGTGGCGTGCTCTATCATGGTCTTGTGAGTGAAAATCAAGTTGTTTTCTCGCATGGAGTCGTTTGTGAATACGACTGTGACGGTCACATCCAAAAACCACACTTAAAATTTAACAACTTCAGCAGCTTAAATTGGTATGGGCGTTTAGTAGTTGTTTGATTGTTTAAGTAGCCCTCAAATTTTATGTAGCGGTTCAGAATTCGACCGTAAGTCACTCAATAACTAAGTCTCACAATACTATCACATGCATCGACTACCAAAGAATAATGGTCCGCAAATATTTGCCTTAAAAAAGCTAGTTAATTTATTATCAAACGTTTTAAATTGATCGTTAATTACTTCTAAGTACATTAAAAGTAAGATATTATAAAACAAACTTGGCGGGAAATCAATGTTTGAGACTTTATTTTGTATAATTTGTGGGTTATTTCTGACTAAACTTACCATATTTATGTAAAATTACAAATTACTTCCTGGCGTTTATAGAGCCTTTATACGGCCTTTATCCAAATTCACATCAACTGAGAATCATTCAACATTTTATCATAATTATTTACACTTTTGAAGTTATTTACTTTGCAAACGTTCTTTTTTTTAATGTATTTATAAGTTAGTTCTGATTATTAAACATTTTTTTTCGTGTAACTAGCTCTTTTCAGTCAAATAAAATGATGTATGAGAAATTACAATTGTTCTTTGGTGGTTTTAATAAAACGTAATCTTTACTAGTAAGTACTATTGTTTGCTCTAGGCTATTAAACTAGTAGTTTACTCTTTAAGTCGTTTGTCTATGGGCAGTTCCTTTCTTGACCGACTTCCAAACAAGGAGGAGGTTATTTAAATGATTAGACATACCTAAGTCTCAACCTAGTTGGCCATTTTAATGAGTTGCTCTGTCCTAATTGGCCATTCTCAGTAGACAAATCTGAGTGACTCAGTTCTCATTGGCCATTCTTAATAGACAAATCTGAGTGGTTCAGGCAGCATTGCCATTCTAAATAGACACACCCGAGTAACTTAAATCTCATTGGCCTTTATTAAGACACAGCTGAGTGACTCAAGCCGCATTGGCCGTACTTAGTAGAAACACCTGTGTGGCTCAGACCGCATTGGTCATTCCTAATAGACATTTGAGTGGTTAGTCTTTATTGGCCATTCTAAGAAGGTTGAGTCACAACTGAGTGACTCAACCTTCTTAGACGACTCTTAGTTAACACACCTGAGTGGCTTAGTCTTGTGTACTACACACAGGACAATCCCTTGTGATAAACAAAGGAACTGCTCTGCCCTAACCTAATGTTAAATTGTAATTGTTATAGAAGTGCTCACGCTGATGGCGTCTGTCTGTCGGCAGCTTTACTTTTAAATATATTATTTTATCTACATTGGTTTTGTATCTCATTTTATTCTTTACGGTTTCACCCGCGTAAGTCCCGATCCCTCGGGAATATCGGGATCATAGTAGTATGTAACCTTCCTCGATAAATGGACTATCAACCACAAAAATATTTTTTAAATTCTGATCAGTGGTTCTTGTAGCGCGTTCAACCAAACAATCAAACACTCTTCGGCTTTATAATATTAGTATAGATTTAGATGTTATATGAACTGATTGGAATTGAATTGTTGTTTGTTTAGCAAATAAAAGTATTAATCGATTTATCTGTATTAAGGTTGGTATAGACTAAACGAACGAAAGCGAAGGCTGACGGACTAGTGTAAAGGTCACAACGTAACCCAGCGAACGTTTAGTTAAGAACCATTATAATAAACCTTTTATATATTACTAACTAGTTGCGCCCGCGGTTTCACCCGCGTAAGTCCCGTTCCCGCGGGAATTTCGGGAAGAAAGTTGCCTATGTGTTACGAAAATCAAAATGATAATAAAAACTTCAATATTTAACAACTAAGGAGACTAACCTCATTGACGAGGATGTTAGTGAACGTTAGGTAGCAAAGAAAAATACATTTTCGATACAAAGTAATTTCATTTAACCACTTTTGTTGCGCGGTTCGTGTCGTGCAAAATTATCTCGCGGTCGCTCGTTCGGATCGGATCGCCGTTATTTAGCGTTTTGTTTATTGTTTTTAGAGTTGATTGTTGTCGATTTTGGTCGGGTTTCGGTGTCTCATTCTTAAATATTTGTTTGTATTAAGAACCTTATACTTGTAACGTTCTTACCTTATAACTTATTCTATTATGAGTTGTACTATTCTGAACCAGAACAATAAATTATCAATGCAATTTGATCATTTTCGAAGGCTTTTTGTAATGAATACTCCTGTAGCTTTCCAAAGCCAATAAATATGACGGCGGAGGAAACGAAGGAGTAAACCCACTGACAATTGGAATTAAGAAAGTCGAAAACTAAAAAGAAGCCACGAAGGTGACGACCACAACCGTCCTACGAAATACTAATTAGAAACGAACGCGGCCTGGAGTACGTGGTGGTGTGGTTGTATGAGCAGGCCATGCACCTCCGCCCCGAGTGGACTTGGTTCCAATCAACGACATTCCCACTGTCCCTAGGGACTGCTGCCCCGGCTGGCAGTAGCCGAGCCAGTCGGGTCGGGGGGGGAACTACGTCTCCCCGGTATGCTTGTCACCGGGGGCTGCCCTCATACGCGACGAGCGCTTTGCACGTCGTGGACGAGTGCGCGAGGCCATGGGGTGGCCTTTAGCTGTGTCCTTCGGACCTTCGAAAGTCGGACCGTTGGGACCGCATCCCCGGCTGCGCTATGCCTTAATGCGTAGGACACTAGGCTAGATGTGTCCGGTCCTTACCAGGATGTAGGTCACTTTTGGTAGGCACACGGATGTGTGCTGGGAAGTGAGCGTGCCTCAACAGCTCCGGTACCACACTGGAGATGTGGGAGGTGGCTTCTCTGCCGGCCCCAGCGAGGTTGTCGTTAGCTCCTCTTTGAGGCGCGGGTGGTGAGCGGCCTTATTGCTCCGGTACCTGTCTGGACAACCAGGTAGTGTCCTAGGGCACGAGGCTACTCTCCTTTATGAGAACCAGTCTAGCATTGGGGACTAGATCCGTCTTAAACTCGATCCCTGACGTCGCCCTTAGGGGTGTGCGCTCGGGTATAGCGGCCCCTGCTGGTATACCGAAAGGTGGGAACGGTGGGGACGCTATAACATATATAAATAGTGTTCGAGAACGGGTTGTCCCTAGGGACACTCGCGCGGCCGCTCTCTCTGCGAACGGTCGAGTTTGTGTGTCGCTGCGTGTGTTAAATTCGGAAAAATAGTTTTTTGTGCGTTGTTCTGGGTATTGACCATATATTCCTACGGGAAATAGTGTGTGCTTAAGCCTGGTGTTTTGTTTTCGTGTAATATCCCTGTTTACAGGGATATTTCAGTGTTTTTGTGTATTACGGCCACGTGCTTACCGCGTTGGACCTATTTTGTGTTTTTAGCTAGGTTACTTGAGGCTTTGATGTACAGTAAGTGGTAGCATTAAGTTAGTTTAAATTAAACGTTTTTTCAGTCCCACGTGAGCGAGCACGTGGTGACTTAGGTTAGGTACGGTGTGATTGGACGCTCGGCGCCATCCGCCATCTTGTGAGTGGTGCGATAGTGACAGTTTGACAGCTGTCACTTGGACACGTGGTGCGCGACGTTGACAGGCGCTTGTGTCTGTCAACTGGACGTTAGGGTAGTGGGTTTGTGCGTGTCGACTGTCAGTGTGACAGCGACATTGACATTTGGACGTTTGGAGTGCCCAGTGTTGCAAGTGTGTTGGACACTGTACTATTTTGTTAGTTTTTATTTTATTTTATGTACGTGAACCTTTGTTTTGGACTTGTAATATTTTGTATTATTGGACGTGAACTTTTGCGTGGCCATGTCGCGACCGACATCACCTACAGCGCCGGACGACCAAGCCTGGTTCGTCGCATCTGGATCGGGCCGGAAGTCCTTGGCGAGGACACCGCCCCAGGGCTTCTCGGTCCCCGGGGACCTCATTGTCTTGGACCCTGAGGTTGAGACGAGTGGTGTTACAGAGGGACAGCAGGTGGTGCAGGGAGTGCCAGCGGGTACTACCGCTGGAAAAAAGCGAGGGGCGCAGGCATCGCCAGAGGGAGTCCTGGAGCAGGGGATGCAAGAGAAAAAGGGAGGCGAACGGAAGCGGCGAACCACCAGCGTGGCTGGGGAGGGCGCTCCACCGCTTGGGGGCTTGCAGCCTCCGCGGGATCCGGGGTTGGGGCGCTGCGCCTCAAATCCGGATATCGTGGAGAAAGAGGAGACTAGGAGTGAGACGGCCGGGGACCTCCTGAGAGAGATTTTCAAGAGCGTGGAGGGCATTACGGAGTGTTGCCGGTCACAAACGTCGAAGCTCAACAAAGTTGAGCTCGGCAATATTGTGGCGCACGTGGGGCGGGCGAACGAAATGGCCGGATTGCTCGCACAACGGGTCTCCGAAGTGCGGCTAATGCTGGCCGAAAGGGCATCCACGTTGGACTACAACAACCACTACACACCCCGTCGCGCTCGCGCTCCGAGTCGGAGCTGTCACAGCAATTTGTGGCCGCGGAGAAGCCCCTGTCGGAAATGTCAAAAATTGAGATGCTTGATGTGGTCCGCCGGGCCTTGGAGGAGATGACCGCGGCCGGGCAGACAAAGGCGACAGCAAACAAGTTTAAGCTCAATATGGAGGAGAGGGAGATTCTAGCATCAAGGGCGCTCAGGGTGTTGGGGGTGGTATCTGCGCTTGAGCTCGCGCTGGCGGAGAAGGAAATCGAGATTGCTGACAAGGACCGTGTAATCGCCGAGAAGGATGGGGCGCTGCTTGCGGCCAATGCCCGGGCTGCGGAGTCCGAGCTGCGTAGATCCCTCTGTGCGGAGAGTGCCCCACTCTATGGTGCGGCCGCCCCTGTCATCACGGACCCCTCTTACGCCCGGGTGTTGCGTAGGCCGGCGAGCGAGGCTCCCGTCAGGATCACCGCCCAGCCTCAGTCTACGGTTATGTTCTTTTCTGCCACCGAAGACTTGAAGACATCAGAGGACACACGCAAGGCTCTGCAGAATGCGGTCAGGCCTGCAGAGGCGGGTATTCGGGTCCAGGCGGTCAGGAATATAGGAAATGCGGGTGTTGCCGTGCGCACGGTGTCGGCGAAGGCTGCGCGTAAGTTAAAGGACGCGGCGCCGGCGTCGCTGAAGGCTCAGGACCCTCGGGCTAGGCTGCCACTCGTCGCCTTGAGAAACCTGCATACGGACCCTAAGGAGCAGCAATTAATGGAGGATTTGGCGGCTGTCAGCCTCGCTGAGTTCGTGAGCTCCGTGGAGGAACTAAGAAAAATGTGCAGAATCGCGTTCAAGAAGAGCGTGCGCGGGGGCCAGCGCACCACCGTGGTCCTCGAGTGTTCTCCAGCTCTGAGGAAGAAACTTATTGACCTAGGGCAGGTTTATGTGGGGTGGGACGCGGCAGAGGTGTGTGATTTCATCCGGGTGACCTGCTGCAACTGCTGTCAGCAGTACGGGCACCCGGAAAAGTTCTGCCGGTCAAAGGAGATGGTCTGCGGTAGGTGCGGGGATGCCGGGCACCGTAAGGACGAGTGTCGTGCCTCGGTTCAGGTATGCGCCACCTGCAGGAGGTTTAGGCGTGGGGATGCTCATAGCCATTCTACGGCGGCACCTGGGTGCCCTGCTAGGATCCACGCGGAGCAAGTGGCGGCCAACAGCACCCAATATGGATAGTGGGTCACCAACTAGGTTTGGGCAGCTTAACCTGAACGGTGCGGTATTGGCCTCTCTGGAGGTCCCGATTATAGCTCGGGAGCGGGGCATTGATGTTTTTATTCTACAGGAGCAGTATAGCTGTGAGGGCTCGGAGGGATGGCTGCTGCGGGCGGGGCCGGGGTCCAAGGCTGGCATCGGACTGTTCAACGCTAACATTACGGCTACTGTGCGCTCAGATCTGAGCGACGAGTATTGCTGCGTGGTCGGTTTGGACATACAGGGTCGCCAGATATACGTGGTGTCCCTTTATTGCCAGTATAGGGATGACGTGGCGGTGCACCTCGCTAGATTGGACAGGGCGCTGGCGGCGTTGAGGGGGTTGGAGGTCATCGTGGGAATGGACTCGAACGCCCACTCTCCTATGTGGCATTGTGAGCCACGTCAGTATACGGGGAGGGGTAGGGACTCGGACCACCGCCGCAGGCAGGTCGAAGACACTATTTTGGCCCGCTCATTGGACCTCCACAACCGGCCAAATCAGCCTCCCACTTACGATGGCCCTAATGGCAGGTCCAACATCGACCTAACCTTGTCAACCAGGGGGGTTCCGGTGGCTGGTTGGGGGGTCCACGAGGGGGTGTCGTCCAGTGACCATCAACTCATTTCTTTTGTTCTCGACCGTTCGAACCTGACTGTGGATGGCCGGTCGCCTCCGGTGGCCCTAATAACTTACAGAGAGAGAGGGGTTAGTTGGGACCGCTTCCTCGTAACTCTATCTAACAGGATCGGTAGGCTGAATCTGCGTCGCCCTGCTGACTGCATCGCGACCTCGTTCAGCGATATACTCTCGGGAACTGCGGAGGACACTTTGGACAAGTATGCGCAGGTTATTCTGCTGGACATCGCCGGGGCCTTCGATAACGCGTGGTGGCCGATGATCCTGACGAAGGCTAAGCAGGTTGGTTGCTCGCCAAATATCTATAGGATTTTGGCGAGCTACTTCCTGCAACGCCAAGTCGCTTTGATCGTCGGCTGCCGGGCGGTGTGGAAGACCTCGACGATGGATTGTCCTCAGGGATCCGTATTGGGGCCGTACCTGTGGAACCTTCTTCTCGACGACCTACTCCGGTTGCCGCGACCGGAGGGTGTGAGCGTGGTAGCGTATGCGGACGACGTAACTGTCGTGGTCGAGGCTCCTTCCCGGGCCTCTGTTGAGCGTAGGTCGGAGTCCATACTGCGTGACTTCTGCGAGTGGGGCTCCCGAAACCGGTTGAGTTTTTCCCCCCAGAAGTCCCAGATGTTGAAGATGCGTGGCAGGCTCAATGCGGAGCGTCCCCCGACCATCATGCTTAGCGGGGCCCCCCTAAGGACTTCTTCCCGGATGTTGGAGTCAGGATGCGGGCCGCGTGGGTCTCCCCCAACTACCACGTGTCGCAGTTGCTGACTGGTCACGGTTCTTTCGCTAGCAAACTCCACGGTTTCGCACTTTGTGACAGCCCCTAGTGTCCCTGCGGTCTGGGTGAGGAGACTAGGCGCCACGTGATATGGGAGTGCCCCTTGTACGATGGACTTAGGGAAGAAATGATAGACGGGCTGGAGAGGACTGTGTCTGGTCGCCCCGTTATGCCGAAAGGCGGGTAGGGGCATGGGAAGGTGGTGGGTATGTCCCTAGGGACACAACCCGTTCTCGAACTCTATTTATATATGTTATAGCGTCCCCACCGTTCCCACCTTTCGGTATACCAGCAGGGGCCGCTATACCCGAGCGCACACCCCTAAGGGCGACGTCAGGGATCGAGTTTAAGACGGATCTAGTCCGCAATGCTAGACTGGTTCTCATAAAGGAGAGTAGCCTCGTGCCCAAGGACACTACCTGGTTCGGGCCGGAAGTCCTTGGCGAGGACACCGCCCCAGGGCTTCTCGGTCCCCGGGGACCTCATTGTTTTGGACCCCGAGGTCGAGACGAGCGGTGATACCGAGGGAGAGCAGGTGGTGCAGGGAGTGCCAGCGGGTACTACCGCTGGAAAAAAGCGAGGGGCGCAGGCATCGCCAGAGGGAGTCCTGGAGCAGGGGATGCAAGAAAAAAAGGGAGGCGAACGGAAGCGACGAACCACCAGCGTGGCTGGGGAGGGCGCTCCACCGCTTGGGGGCTTGCAGCCTCCGCGGGGTCCGGGGTTGGGGCGTTGTGCCTCAAACCCGGATATCGTGGAGAAGGAGAAGGAGGCTGGGAGTGAGACGGCCGGGGACCTCCTGAGAGAAATATATAAGAGCGTGGAGGGTATAACCAAGTGCTGCCGGTCTCAAACCTCCAAGCTCAATAAGGTCGAGCTAGGTAATATAGCGGCGCATGTAGGGCGGGCCAACGAGATGGCCGGGCTGCTGGCGCAACGAGTGTCTGAGGTGAGGTTGATGTTGGCAGAGAGCGGGAACTTTAACATGGCCTTACTAAGGCAAAATGACTCCCTGAAGAGGGAGAATGAGGATCTTCGTAGGGCACTAGCCGCAGCCGGGGGGATGACTGGAGCGACCCGCCGGCCCGTTCCGGTGTCGGCGGAGGGGCAGGCTACATCGGGGCCGGTGTCGTACGCGGGGGGCTGCAGCGGCGGGGGGGAGCTCCTCCTGTGCCGCTGCCGCGCAGGAGGGTACAGGTAGCGGTTTACCCGGCGGAGGGAACAAAAATGACGGCGGAGGAAACAAAGGCCGCCTTGAAAAAGGCGGTCAACCCGGCGGCGATTGGAATAGAGGTAGGTGGCCTCAGGAGGGTGGCCAATGGCGGTGTCTTGGTGGAGACGGGAAGTAAGGAGGAGGTGGAGCGCCTAAAGAAGGCGATTCCCGCGACGCTGAGGACGCAGGAGCCACGGGGGCGGCGTCCACTTGTCGCCCTCCGTAACATTCGTGGTGAGCGCGCAAGAGAAGAGGGGGGAAAGGAAGCGGCGGACGACCGCCACCACCAATGAGGGCGTCCCGCCGCTAGGTGGACTGCAGGCTCCGCGGGATCCTGGGTTGGGGCGTTCTTCTTCCAACCCGGACCTCGTGGAGAGGGAGTCTCGCCCGTCGGTTGAGTCCGACCTGGACCTGTTGGACATGGTGTACGAGAACACGGACGCGATTGGTGAGTGTTGCAGATCCCAGACCTCCAAACTCAATAAGGTGGAGCTGGGGAATATCGGCTTCCACCTTAACCGGGTGTCTGTGTATGCTGGTAAGATGGCGCAGCGCATCTCGGAGCTGCGGATACTCCTGGCCGGGTGCCAGGAGCGGAACAAGGAGATGCGGCGAGAAAACGAGGCACTGCGCAGGGGCGGCGAGCAGCAAACACCGACACAGGTGCAGTCGATGCAGGTACGGAATACGGTGCCGGCGGTTACCGCCGCGCCGTCATATGCGGGAGTATTGCAACGGCGGGGGGGGGGCTCCTCCGGTGCCCCTTCCACGGAAGAGGCTCCAGGTGGCGGTCTTCCCGGCGGAGGGAGTAACGATGACGGCGGAAGAAACGAAGGCCGCCTTGAAAAAGGCGGTTAACCCGGCGGCAATCGGAATAGAGGTGGTTGGTGTCAGGCGGGTGGCCAACGGCGGTGTGGTTGTTGAAACGGGCTCCAAGGAGGAAATGGAAAAGCTAAAAAAGGCGATACCCGGGACCCTGCGCAATAAAGAACCCCAAGGGCGGCGACCATTGGTCGCCCTTAGAAATATCAGGGGAGAACACAGTATGGAGTACATTGCCGAATGCCTGCAGCAGCAGAACGCCCATCTTCGCCAAGCCTGGACCGTGGCACGTATTAAGGAGGAGGCGAGGGTGGCATTTAAGAGGTCCCGGGTGGGGGGGTCGACAACAACGGTGGTGCTAGAATGCTCCCCTGCTCTCAGGGGGGCTTTGACTACAAAAGAGACTGTTGCCATCGGTTGGGACGCGGTGTATGTTGAGGACTACCTCGACATCACGTGCTGTAGGAAGTGCCACGCCTTCGGCCACCCGGAGAAGTACTGCCGGGCGAAACAGGAGGTATGTGGTAAGTGTGGGACGTCGGGCCATAGGGCCGATAGATGTACGAATGAGACGACGGCCTGCGCCTCGTGCAGGCGCCTTGGCCAACAGGATGCGGCGTCCCACAGGACCATGGCGTCAACTTGTCCAGCAAGAATCCATGCGGAAAAGAGGGCAGCTGCCATGGTCCAATATGGATTGTGAGGCCCGGCAGTTTAAAGGTGGGTCAGATCAACCTAAATGGCAAGGAGCTGGCCACCGCCTCGTTGCCGGTGGTCGCGGAGTCGCTGGGACTGGACGTGGTGTTGGTGCAGGAGCAGTACGGGGGAGGGTCCCTCGACATTCTCCAGGTGGGTTCCGCTCCGATGGCGGGCGTATACTTGAGATGCCGCAGGACCCCGTGCACCGTGCTACAACATCTCAGCACGGAGTATTGCACGGTGGTCCACCTCGGCGGCAGGCACGACGTCTATCTGGCGTCGTGCTACTTCAAGTATGCGCACCGCGTGGAGCCACATCTACACCACCTGGAGCGTGTACTGGATGTGCTGCGTGGGAAAAGAGTGGTAATAGGGGCCGACACTAACACCCACACGGACATGCTCCATGACCGCAGCCGTAGCCACCGGCCAGATGCGGAGGCGAGGAGGCGAAGTGGATAGCGACCACCGGCTCATCACGTTCACCGTGGCTGCCGCCGGGGGCGTCGCAGGGGCGGCGCGATGCGCTAGACGACGCTATGAGGAGCCGGTGCGCTATAGGGACCGGGGGGTTGACTGGGGCCTGTTTCAGGTACGACTCAGTACGGAGTTGGGGCGCATGAACTGGCGTCGACCCGCGTCCGAGATTGCCACGCAATTTAGCGAGGTGGTCTCGTGTGTTGCGGAAATGAGCCTCGGGGTAGTGAAGCCGCGGTCCTATGAATCCGGCTTCGAGTGGTGGAACGGCGACCTCGAGTCCCTGCGGCGGAGGTATCGTAAATGTAGGAGGGCTTGGCAGGCAACCCGTAAGCGTGGAAGCGAGCGAGAGGAAACCGCAAGGGATAACTTGCTCATCACCCGCTCTAAGTACCGGCGGGAGATGGAGAGGGCGCAGCGCGATCACTACATGCGCATCGCCAATTCGGGGAACGAGGACCCGTGGGGTATCGCATAGCGGGTTTCCAGTGGCCGGTCACGGCCACCTCGGAACGTGCTCAACGGAGTGCGATACCTTGACGGGCAGACCACGTCCACGGAGGAAGCGATGAGCAGTCTGACCCGGGCCTTATGCCCGGACGACCAACCAGACAGGGACAGCCCATACCACCGTCAGGTGCGTATGTTGGCCGCCTGCGTCCCGAGTGGTCGCGATGCGCTCGCTCCATCAGAAGCTCAGGTGGGTGCCGTCGTGAAGTCGCTGCCCAATACGTCACCCGGTATTGACGGGGTGACTGCCCGGATCGGCAAAAACCTGTGGTTGGCTGCGAGTGGCGATTTCACGATGGTCGTCGCGTCATGCGTTAGGGAGGGCGTCTTTCCGGACATTTGGAAGAGTGGACGGCTTGTAATTCTTCCCAAGGGGAATGACAAGCCGCTCACAGATCCGAGGGCGTACAGGCCCATCACGCTTCTGACGGTCTTCGGTATGATCCTGGAGCGTGTCATGTTGGCATGTGCTCCTTCCATCCAGGGGGGGGTCTCGGAGGGACAGCACGGTTTCGTGCGGGGTCGATCGACGGTGACGGCGCTGCAGTCGATTCTGGGGGCGGTGACCGAGAGTAGGGCAAAGTACGTACAGGCCGTGTTTCTTGACATCTCGGGTGCGTTTGACAATGCTTGGTGGCCGATGTTGATGCTGAAGGCGAAGCAAGGCGGGTGCCCGCCCAACATCTATCGGATGTTGGCGAGCTACTTTGCCGGGCGACGTGTAGGCTTCTTTGTCGGGGACGAAGTCTATTGGAAAGTTTCCACCATGGGATGTCCGCAAGGCTCTGTGTTAGGTCCGGCGCTGTGGAGCGTCCTCTTGGATGATCTGCTGCGCCTGCCCGTACCGGGGGGCGTTAAGATCGTCGCATACGCGGATGACGTCACAATATTGATAGAGGCGGACTCGAGGGCGAGAATTGAGGCAATAGCTTCGCAGACACTCGGCCTCATGACCGAGTGGGGAGCTCGTAATAGGCTGGAATTTTCGCCCTCCAAATCCCAGACCATGACGGTAAAGGGTAAACTGCAACGTGCTCCGATCATACGGCTGTGTGGCTCGTCAGTGCGGAACGTTAGGGCGGCAACGATCTTGGGGGTCGTGGTGGACAAGAAAACTTTACGGTTTCGCCCTTTGCGACAGTCCTCTGTGTCCCTGTGGACTGAGTACGGCCCACAGGCACAGGGACGGCCGGGAAGACTAGGCGCCATGTGCTCTGGGAGTGCCCTCTGTATGCCGGACTTAGGGGGGAAATGCTAGATGGTCTGGAGAGCCTCTGGAGAGTCTGGACACCTTTGGTCCCGTTTATTACGGCGACTTGGTTTCCTCCCCCAGTAACTTTGGGAGGCTGTGTGTCTTCGCGTCGGGGTGGTACGCGGCTAGGGCTCTTATCTAGACTAATATATATCTTATTGAATGCCCAAAATGTATTATTAATTCTGTGAAATTGCATGTTTTACTTTTATATTTTTCTTTTTCTTATTAAATTTTATGTTATGCAGTTGTATATGTTATTTTTTTAATCAACTATTTTCAATTGTATCCTTAATTCTAATTTAATAAATGAATGATCTATGAATCTTACTTATCCTAATTAAATTGAATGTTTATGCGATTATTTTGTGTTAATGTGATTTAATGAATGAATGATCCATTTATCTTACATGCCCAAATTGAATTGTATTCTTATGCGATCATTTTGTGCGAGTATTCTGTGTTTGTGTCTGTCTTGTTTAATTAATTGATCTCTATGGCATCGCGTGATGTTTTGGGCACAGGACAAGCGAAGGGTGATGTAGGTGTTGCGACCAGTATTCTCCCCCAGTCTGTCTATTTTAAATGTTACTCCACGGAATTTCAGGTACATGGACGCTCGCGGACCTATGCGGGTATTTAATTCGAAAAAAATAGTTATTGTGCGTTTTTTCGGGTTCTGACCTTTTAGTCCCGTCGGGAATAGTGTGTGTGTTCACCTGGTGTTTTGTTTTTGTGTAATATCTCTGTTTACAGGGATATTTCAGTGTTTTTACGGCCACTTGCTTACCGCGTTGGACCTCTTTTGAGTTTTAGTTTAGGTTACTTGACGCTTTGGTGTGCAGTAAGTGGTAGTTAATAAGTTAGGTTTAGTATTAAACCCTTCAGGGTATAATATTTCAGCGCTAGGACGCTTTTACAGTTCCACGTGCGCGAGCACGTGGTGATGACTTAGGTTAGGTTAGGTTAGACGCTCGGCGCCATCCGCCATTGTGTGCTGTGCAACAGTGACAGCTCTATAGCTGTCACTCGGACACGTAGTGCGCGACGTGGACAGACGCTAGTGTCAACCGGACGTTTAGGGTAGCGGTATGGTGCGTGTCGTCTGTCAGTGTGACAGCGACATTGACATTTGGAGTGCCTAGTGTTGCCAGTGTGTAGGACACTGTACCTACCGCGCAGGACGACCAATCTTGGTTCGTCGCGTCCGGTTCAGGCCGGAAGTCCATGGCGAGGACGCCGCCCGGAGGGTTCTCCGCCGATGGCGGGAACCTAATTGAGTTGGAGATGGCTGACCCGGAGATGATTACGTGTGGTAGAGACAATTGTTTCCCGGAAGTCTGGAAAAGGGGATGGTTTTCCCGGCATCAACCCGGCGGCGATAGGCATTGAGGTAGAAGGACTTAGGAGGGTGGCGAATGGCGGCGTGGTGTTTGAGACGGGCAGCAGGAAGGAGGTGGAGCGTCTCACGAGGGCGATACCCGCGACGCTAAAGACGCAGGAGCCACGAGGGCGGCATCCGTTTGTCGCTCTCAGAAACATAAGGGGTGAGCATGGGCTGGAGTATTTGGCGGAGTGTCTGCACGAGCAGAATGGATATCTCCGCCCTAACTGGACTCCAGCCCGCATCAAGGAGCAATGCAAGGTGCATGGCATTTAAGCGGTCGCAGGTAGGTGGGAGCACCACCACGGTGGTGCTGGAGTGCTTCCCGACTTGGGGAAGGCGCTGACGTCGCGCACGACGGTTGCAATAGGGTGGGATAGCATCTTCGTGAAGGATTATTTAAACATAACCTGCTGCCGGAAGAGCCACGTATTTGGGCACGCAGAGAAGTACTGCAGGGTCAAGGAGCCTGAGTAGGCCAGATAAATCTAAATGGAAAGAAGCTGGCCACTAAATGGGATAGTAGCGGACTTGAGGGCGAAAATCAAGGCCATATGGGAGTGCAGGAGAAGGGAGGGGAGCGGAAGCGGCGGACTACTGCCACTGGGGTGGGCGCGCCGCCGTTCGGGGGATTACAGCCTCTGCGTGACCTGGGGTTAGGGCGTAGTACCTCCAATCCAGATCTCGTGGACAAAAAGCCAAGGAACGCAGTGGAATCAAAACTTGACCAGCTCAACATGGTCTAAGAAAATACAGACGCAATTGGGGAGTGCTGCAGGTCGCAGGCCTCAAAGCTAAACAAGCTTACATCAGGTTCCCTCAAATAGGATATCCCTGTTTACGGGAAAGATGGCCCCACGTTTTTCCGACCTGCGGATTCTCCTGGCTGGCTGCCAGGAGCAGGCCAAGGAGCTGCCTAGGGAAAATGAAGCGCTACGCAGTGGAGCCCAGGGACCAGCGGAGGGGCAGACCAGCTTCGAGTGGTGGAACGGCGACCTCGAGTCCCTGCGGCAGAAGTGTCGTAAGTGTAGGATGGCTTGGCAGACAGGTTCCCAATGGCAGGTAACCCGTAAGCGTGGAGGCAAGCGAAAGGCAAAAAACCATTTGGTGTTTTCATCAATCAAGAACGAAACTTAGAGGTTCGAAGGAGATTAGATACCGCGCTAGTTCTAACAGTAAATAAATCATCTAGCGATCCGCCGACGTTACTGCAATGTCTTAGGAGGGCAGTTTCCTTGGTGTCGGAGGTGACGGAGGAATTGCGATGGCTTCCTTTCGCCTAGATCCTCACCTGTGAAAAGTTGTATGATCTGTTCCTCTTTGCTGACACAGATAGGCGCTAAATGAGCTCGGTTCTTTAATTTCTCATATTTGTGTGACTTTGGGGGCGACCCAATGATATCTTCGACATAGGCTGCGGTTTTATTGTCCAGTTGAGATATTATAATATAACGTAGTAAAATTTTGTTCAGTATGAGGGTAAGTTCAGTTCAGAACTGATCAGAAGATCAGTTCAGAATTTTTGGCAGTCTGATTCCTACGTGGGCAATCTCAGGTGCCTTGTTGTGTTGTGCAATGGAATTAAAGATTTTTGTAAATATGATATCGGTTTCTGACTTATTTACGCAATATAATAGATAGTAAAATAAAATAAAAATATCATAGTTTTCTTTATTTATCATTTTTATTTCTTTTTTTTGTATTTGTTTATTTAGTAACGTCCTTATTTATAAAAGCTAATTAATTCGCTGCATAAAACTAAATGTGCATCGTTTGTCTTTTACTGTCACATGAAGTATCAAAGTTGACAGACAGAGACAAACGTCACATAACTTAGTCATGTGTAAATAATGTTTTATAAATAAGGGTGTAAGTTGTTATTATTAAACTTATAATTAGTTATTTATTAATAATTTGTGTTAATTTCTTGTGTGTGTATCTGTTTTAATATATGTAATATTTAAAGTTTTCTCTATTTAAATAATGTTTTATAAATAAGGGTGTAAATTGTTATTATTAGACTTATATTTAGTTATTTATTAATAATTTGTGTTAATTTCTTGTGTGTGTATCTGTTTTAATATATGTAATATTTAAAGTTTTCTCTATCTTTTTCTTTCTCTCCAATGTCTACCCCTAGGTAGACAGATAGGCCCAGCGCCTCAAAGGTTCAGTACATTGTACCAACATTCATTTCCCTACCCTTCACTAACATCCGTTTCGAGGTAGTGTTTCGAAGAAACGTAGGGAACCCCTGCCAGGGTGCTCTACCCTACTTCGAAACACTATCCATCGTAACACCTCTCACCGAAGACGATTGACCGATAGATTACTTTACCGAATAGTTGTTTCCCCGATTGTTCTTTGCACTATGGTTCGTTTCACCGAACATTGTTTGACCAAAGCTCGCAGTACTGAAGGCTCGTTTTACGTAACAAATGCCATTTCCAAACACGCAAACTTCTTTCATTTACTTACGTCAGTTTCACCCAGAGACAGTAGACGTCGCCTTCGCTCCTAAGAAGGTCGAACTATACGAGGTGTAACGGGTAAGCCCTTTTAATCCGAAAGGGGGTTGTTCTAGACGTCTAGGCGAACAACTTTTGTTCTACGACTTTTGAAAATTCTTTTTTAAATCCGAAAGGGGGTTGCCCTTTCGGGTTTAAAGGGCGTACCCGTTACAAATTGTATACTAACTTACTAATATTATAAACGCGAAAGTTTGTATATATGTAAGTATGCATGTGAGGTTGTTACTCTTTCACGCAAAAACTAAGCCGATTGCGATGAAACTTGGAATATAGGTAGCTGGATACCGGGAATAACACAGGCTACTTTTTATCCCGATATTCCCGCGGGAAAGGGTGTGCGTGGGTGAAACCGCGGGGCGCAGCTAGTAGAAATATAAATTTCAATGTTCCCTACAATTAACGTAGTTTTTGCTTTGAAATATCAAAACAAGCCTGTCTAAAGCAGGACACAGAAGGTAATGTGTTTAACCATGTCAGCCTTTATAATAAATTCAAGTATTCACAATTTGTGTAAGTACTTTGATAATATTTATTATTATTGTAAAAATACAACCAACAATTGTGTTAAGTTTTCCAGGTCTCCAGCTACTTAAATTCCAAGTTTCATCGCAATCGGTTCAGCGGTATTTACGTGATTGAGTAACACCCACACACACTCACATACTTTCAGCTTTATAAAATTAGTATGATAAGATAGGAGCCACATAATATTTTTTTTATTATACTGCGTCTGCTGCTGAAGGTTAAAAAAACCAATAGAATTACTTCTAGTCTCACTCAGCTCAGTCACAATGATTATGGATAGGACTTAGCTAGGCGGCGGTCAACTATTCGCTCGTAGACATGGCACACAGTGAAGCCATGTGTTGATTGTGGATCTCTCAATAAAAGAAGATTTGTTGGTTGATAATGAATTTACTTTAAAGATAATAATAATAAGCGTCGTTTTATGATCTTGACTTGAAATGTTGTTGCGAAGACGGATGACCATCCAGAAGTGAGGTTGTGGAGTTCGACGCGGTGACGCGAGCGCTTGTTTGCTCGCAGTGCTGCCAACATGAAGCGGCGCTAGCGGCGGCCAATGGTGCCAACCGCAATGGCCGCTGTCACCTGTCACCTGACAGTGACAGCGGCGAATGTTAACGTAGGCGTTAACACCATGTCTTGTGGGACAACACTTATCCTATCCTATCCTACTATACTAATATTAGATATGTGAAAGTGTGTGTTTGGATGTTTGTTACTCAATCACGCAAAAACTACTGAACCGATTGCGATGAAACTTGGAATATCGGTAGCTGGGGACTTGGATTCACATATAGGCTACTTTTTATCCCATTATTCCCGCGGGAAAGGGACTTACGCGGGTGAAACCGCGGGGCGCAGCTAGTACCTAAACCGATAAAACTTACACCCTCCTACACGGAACCCTTTTCTTTGAATACTAGAGTACCTATTAACAGTTTTCAGTTTTCACTGGCCTGGGATCCTGCCGGTCACAAGTATGCGGTTCAAAAAGTTGATTAAGATGCCCACACCACGAAAATCTATCGTTACCATATTTCGATGGGTTTCCAACGGCGCCGACAGTTTTCCTGTTCTTCATGCGGCAAACGTCCTTGAGCACTGAAGTACTTAATTAAGTAATTTTTTTTTTTTCGCTCATTGAAGAACTGTTGAAGGCGTTGATGCCAGGCTGTTGATTGTTGTTGTTTTCGTAAAAAAAACGCGAACGTGATGGTTAAGTTAACGCGGATTTTGAATGGAAACTGGTAACTTACATATCGTCCGCTAGGGGCGCTTTTTGAGTTACATACACAACAAAACAAACATACATACATACGTATACAAAATACGCGTTAACTTAACCATCACGTTCGCGTTTTTTTACGAAAAAACACACTAAGGATACTGTCCTCTTCTACAAATAAAACACGCGATGAGAAGGAATCAGGGGTTTATTATAAAAATTTACTAGCGTAAGTACATTTTCACTATCTTATGTTAGTAACACATACGAGGCGTAATTTTAAATTGTTAGAAAGAGAAAGAATGTGAGTAAAATAAAACGTGCGTTGAATTATTAGTGAGATAGATTAGTGGGCAAGAGAGATAGCACCACAATCCCTTTGCTCGGTGAGACAGCACTATGCGCAAGCGAGATGCCTTATGCCAATGTATTTACTTACAAAAGAATAATAAATATAAGTATTCTATCCGTTATCTAGTCACCGTAACATAAGCTTAGTAGCTTACCATGGGGCTAGATGGCGCTGTGTGTTGTTCACAGATTAAAAAAAATATAAATTAAGTAAAGAATACCTACACCTTACCTACTTATATTCCAAGTTTCATCGCAATCGGTTCACTAGTTTTTGCGTGATTGAGTAGCCAACACACAAACTCACAAACTTTCAGCTTTATAATAATACGAGCTGCGCCCCGCGGTTTCACCCGCGTAAGTCCCGTTCCCGCGGGAATATCGGGATAAAAAGTCTATGTGTTAATCCAGGTCCCCAGCTACCTATATTCCAAGTTTCATCGCAATCGGTTCAGTAGTTTTTGCGTGAAAGAGTAACAACCTCACATAAATACATACATACATACTTACATACAAACTTTCGCGTTTATAAGATTAGTAGGATAACCTTTGTGCACTCAAAGAAAGTATTTTTAGATTTCAACGCCATCTATGAATAAGTCTCCAAAAAATTGTGTGCATCAGAATGGCGGGTGTACAAATGCAAATTATCATGAATCTAATATGGCTCAAATCTACCTTAATTCTACCAATAAAGAAATTAATAGTACCTCTCTGTACGCTTAGAAAACTCAATAAATATGTGAGCCGCCATTTAAACGTCAGGATGGCGGGTGTATTCCTTTTCTGGGCGAAATATCATTCGTCAATATTTATATTCACTGCCATATAAATCTACCTAATTAGTACCTTTCAGAACCGTACGTAATAATCAAATTTAGGCAAAGGCTAGAGAGTAATTTTGAAAATAAAATTTCGAAACTTTAAATTTCTGCAATGTTGGTATTTAGTAATGGCGGGCGTGTCAAGAATCTGGGCTAAACATAAAAAAAGATTGTACTTTTTTATAATTATGGCCGTTTAGAAAGTAGCCAGTGTCAAGTATTATGTTTTAATTGAATCGAATTACTCTATGTTAGCCATTGGACAAGTGCATTTAAGGTAGATTTGAGCCATAACAGATTCATGATGATTTGCATTTGTACACCCGCCATTCTGATGCACACAAAAAATTTCATAAAGTAGGTTTACAGCGGTTGGATATCTCCAGAAATCGACCATTATAATATTAAGAGTACACGTAGCTAGCTAATAACGTAATTCTGTTGCTAAAATCTGGATTGTTTGAATTGAATTTCGATCATTCCACTTGACACCACCAGAACAACACCACCGGTGGTGTCATAATATGGAATCTCTAGTCCATATTATAACACCACCGGTGGTGTCATAATATGGAATCTCTAGTCCATATGACACACCACCGACTATTAGTGATGTTACAATACAAAAAAATAGTAGTTTATGCACCGAGGTACTAAAGTCCTGTCTTATATAGCGGGCGTCATATTGAATCCAAAGCGTACGAAGGACTCTAGAGGGTTAACTCCCGAGCGCAGCGAGGGTGTTAAAAACTTAACTCCTGAGCGAAGCGAAGGAGTATGTACCTAGAGTCCTGAGTGAAGCGTGGGATTCAAGCGCCCAAGATAAAGACAGACTTTAGTACCGAGGTGAATACTTTACTTTACACATCTACTGCGAGACAATAAAAGGGCTACAAAAATAAGCATTTAACTAACAACATAAAAATAGATTAATGCAACGTATATGAAATATATTGACAGCTCTATATTAATTAAATTTAACAATGTTACATCAAAATGACGAAACCACACATCGGCCTTAGCTGATGAAAAAAAAAGTTGGGGCTTTATACTAACCAAAACTTTTGCTTTACCCTTCCGTCCATGAAAATAGAAAAAAATAGCCCAGTTTTTATTTTTTTTATGTGTTAATGTCTAGGTGGCCAGTTCGAAATGGCCGTATGCTACCAGAACCTTAGTTCCAAATTTAAATTACTTTATGCCCTAGGTGCATAATGAGCACTTTATGCACCTAGGGAATAAAGAGTCGCTTTACGTTAACCTTTTTGGTCAAATAAAGTAACTTTGTAGAGCAGTAGGTGTGTAAAATACTTTTACCTATTATGAACCATCCCGGGCGTAATCAGAACAACTCACCAAACTTGCTTTGCAAAGTAGTTGTTGATATGAAAACTGCAATTAGGTTCAAGGAGTTTCATGTTCGGCGAGCTCTGACCTAGGGGGTAGGGTACATTAATGAAATTTTTAAGGCATTCCTAAAACACAAGATATGGATTGTTCAACTGATTTACGTGATCTAAAGCCACGGTGTTAGTATTTTCGTTTATTATCCGCTAGATTAAAATATTTGTATTTTAAGTTTCACAGTTAAAAGCTCCAAACCTAAAAAATGGAGGCTCAATCTCTCCTAACTTGAAAATAGTGTAATGCTCCTAACTGTGAAATTTTAACAAACAATATATTTTAATTTAGCGAAAATTAAACGATACTACTAACACAGTGGCCTTAGATCACGTAAACCTATTGAATAATCCATATTTCTTCTTTTAGGAATGAAAAACAATCGTACCTATTAAAAGTTGATTGAAGTGCAAAATGTGTTATCTGTGGAACATAGCTGGTCCATTTTGAACGGTCTTCTTAGGTAGTACGTCATTGTTGACATTGTTCATTGCAATTTGCATGTTATTGTCTTTCCGTCTTTTATTTTTTTTCAAAATGGACATGAATACTAGTTAATACTTAAGACATCAAATACATTAAAAACTCATGGTGGAACAGCTTTGCTCTGGCAAACGAATAAATTTCACCGTCACAAGGGATATAATAAAAAAATTGACTTAAAAAAGAACAAAAAATAATTTAAAATTTCAAAACCACAAAAAAAAAAAGAATTGATAAAAAATACCAAAATAACCTCTAAGACACATACAGCGCACCGACTAATTTATCTGTTTTATCATCTGACGTCGGGCAGCCAAACTAAGTACAATATGGAACCATACAGCCAGTAAAACTGCCCGACTTTATTTTATTTCACCCTTTTTAGTACCTACCTACCTACTTTCGACTGCCAAATAAATTAACAATACCTATTGTTACCGTAATTTTAATTATTGAGGAGTTTGCTGATGAGAAGGTGGTTTTAGGTGGCCCATCAATCTATACTTAGTTCCTTAGGGGTCTATTCTTTTTGGTAGAAGTCCAAAACGAGTAATTGATTACATTCTGGGAAGCTATCCTGTCGATCATTCCGAAGATACTCATCAGATCCTGACCAAATTTTTATGGGACCACCTCGGGGCTTCCACCTTTCCATTAAAAAAAGAACCATCTTCTTTCGGTTAAGCCATCTTCGAGTAATCGGTGAACAAGTGAATTGAAACAGGTTTTTGAGGAGCATACCCGGTCCTCACTTCGAAGATCCTCATCAGATCCTCACCAAATATTTATGGGACCACCTCGGGGCTTCCACCTTTTCATTAAAAAAAGAACCATCTTAATCGGTCAAGCCACCTTCGAGTAATCGGTGAACAAACATAAAAAAATATATATACGCGACGAATTGATAACCTCCTCCTTTTTTGAAGTCGGTTAAAAACTAAAAAAATAATGAATTGGGAGCTATTTGTCAAAAACGCGTTTTTATACAACTTGAATATCTGTAATCGCAAAAATCTTTGGAAGAAACATGTATTAGTTGCTTTTAATTTGTACGTATTTGTGCGCTAATTCATTTGGTTGGAATATAGGTAGCTGGATACCGGGAATAACACATAGGCTACTTATTTATGCCGATATTCCCGCGGGAACGGGACTAACGCGGGTAAAACTGGGGGCGCAGTTAGTAGCCTTATAAGCATGAAATTTCGTTAGGATGCTTTCAGGGCCCCTCAGGGCTACTCTAGTTATACGAACGAACGAAAAAACGAACATAAAACTGGTCATCTAGGAAGGAAATCTGTTTTAGTAGGCAAATTTACTAAATTCATTAACTGTTGATTTCAATTATGCTCAGAAATTACAAAAAGACTCAGGGAAGGGAAACTGATGTAACTTTTCGACTCATTTTACTACAAAATCCAGGATTTTGAGGACAAATGCTGGATTTTGTAGTAAAACGTATTATTTTACTACTATTAATAAAAAATAAGTAAAATGTATTATTTTACTACTAATTAAGAATGTGATTTTACTTTAAAACCATTACTTAGCTCCTCAATTCTTACGGACATGGCAATTTGACAGATTTTTCGTTCGTTCGTAAAAACAAGACTACCTACAGGTCCTGATAAAATCTCTAAATGATGATGGGAAATCATCAAAATCGGTTGAGTGGTTCAAGCAGACAGACGGAGCGCCTAAAGCGACTTTGTTTATACTATGTAAAGATAGAAGAAAAAAAACACGAAAATTAAAATGATAATAAAAACTTTATTTTAAACAACTAATGAGACTAACCTAATTGACAAGGATGTTAGTGAACGTTAGCAAGCGAAGAAAAATACATTTTCGATACAAGAGAGTAGAGTTGGAAACAATAGTAGATTGTATACCAAGGGAGAAAAGACTATTTTTAAGGCGAGAGTGTTTTTTGAATCCAGAGAGAAGTGAAGGATTCTAGAGTAGAATCCCGAGCTTAGCGAGGGATTCTTGAGTAGAATCCTGAGCGAATCGAGGGATTCAAAGTACCTCACTTAGCTAAAGTAGTATTTGCTCCTAAGGTAGACATTCTGCTTTTCATCGCCCTCTATGAGAAAATGATTACCTTTAACTTGATAACCCAATGTTTGAAAGAATATTCCTAGTCTATTCCAAGACTTCTTTGTCTATTCGTAGTTTGTTCCAAGACAATACTTGTCTATTCCGAGTCCCCTACTCTACTCTTAGTTTACTCCTCTTCTATTCTTAGTGTATTCCTCTTCTATTTATATTATATTTTTATTGGAACTCTTTGGTCATTGAAACTTTTTAAAAATATACACATTCCAAATTCAAATCGCCCCGACCATTCAGTAGCCGGAAAAGTAAAATCCCTGCTAACAGGGGGGCAAAACGTTTTGCCGGCGAGTTAGCGTGAGCGCCAGCAAAGGGCTAGTTCCAGCCTAGTTTACAGGGATTGGATTAGCTCTTTTCGAATAGATGTGATGAAAAGTAATTTTGTCAACGTAGTCGGCCGTTATTTAGCGTTTTGTTTATTGTTTTTAGAGTTGATTGTTGTCGGGACTCGGTGTCTCATTTTTACATATTTGTTTGTATTAAGAACTTTATACTTCTAAGGTTCTTACCTTGTAACTTATTCTATTATAAGTTGTACTATTCTGCTAATAAATATGACGGCGGAGGAAACGAAGGCAGTAAACCCACTGACAATTGGAATGAAGAAAGTCTGAAACTAAAAAGAAGCCCCGAAGGTGACGACCACTACCGTCCTACGAAAACTTATTAGAAGCAAACGCGGCCTGGAGTACGTGGTGGAGTGGTTGTTTCAGCAGGCCATGTACCTCCGCCCCGAGTAGACATCGTTCCGATCAACGACATTCCCACTGTCCCTGGGTGGGTCCCTGGATTCCCAGAGCCCCGGCTGGCAGAAGCCGAGCCAGTCGGGTCGGGGGGGGAACTACGGGTCCCCCCCTGTGACTAGGCTACCACGGGGTTGGACTTGCCCGGCGTCCCAGAACGGCTGCATCTATCGGTGGCTTAGTAGGGGACGCCGTCCAACATTGAGGTCGGACTCGTGGGGGTTGTGGTTGCAGTCGCAGAGGGTGGCAATGTTAGCGTCTCCCCGGTATGCTTGTCACCGGGGGCTGCCCTCATACGCGACGAGCGCTTTGCACGTCGTGGACGAGTGCGCGAGGCCATGGGGTGGCCTTTAGCTGTGTCCTTCGGACCTTCGAAAGTCGGACCGTTGGGACCGCATCCCCGGCTGCGCTATGCCTTAATGCGTAGGACACTAGGCTAGATGTGTCCGGTCCTTACCAGGATGTAGGTCACTTTTGGTAGGCACACGGATGTGTGCTGGGAAGTGAGCGTGCCTCAACAGCTCCGGTACCACACTGGAGATGTGGGAGGTGGCTTCTCTGCCGGCCCCAGCGAGGTTGTCGTTAGCTCCTCTTTGAGGCGCGGGTGGTGAGCGGCCTTATTGCTCCGGTACCTGTCTGGACAACCAGGTAGTGTCCTAGGGCACGAGGCTACTCTCCTTTATGAGAACCAGTCTAGCATTGGGGACTAGATCCGTCTTAAACTCGATCCCTGACGTCGCCCTTAGGGGTGTGCGCTCGGGTATAGCGGCCCCTGCTGGTATACCGAAAGGTGGGAACGGTGGGGACGCTATAACATATATAAATAGTGTTCGAGAACGGGTTGTCCCTGGGTGACTCGCGCGTCCGCTCTCTCTGCGATCGGTCGAGTTTGTGCGTCGCTGCGAGTAATAAATTCGGAAAAATAGCATTTACTGCGTTTTCTCGGGTTCAGACCTTTTCATCCCATCGGGAATAGTGTGTGTGTTACGTTGGTGTGTTGTTTCTGTATAATATCCCTGTTTACAGGGATATTTCAGTGCTGTTCGTTTTACGGCCACGTGCTTGCCGCGGTGGACCTATTTTGTGTTTTTAGCTTAGGTTACTTGACACTTTGGAGTGCAGTAAGTGTAGTATTAAGTTAGCTTTAATATTATAACCCTTCAGGTTATAATATTTCAGCGCTCGGACGCTTTTTCAGTCCCACGTGCGCGAGCACGTGGTGACTTAGGTTAGGTACGGTGTGATTGGACGCTCGGCGCCATCCGCCATCTTGTGAGTGGTGCGATAGTGACAGTTTGACAGCTGTCACTTGGACACGTGGTGCGCGACGTTGACAGGCGCTTGTTCTGTCAACTGGACGTTAGGGTAGTGGGTTTGTGCGTGTCGACTGTCAGTGTGACAGCGACATTGACATTTGGAGTGCCCAGTGTTGCAAGTGTGTTGGACACTGTACTATTTTGGTAGTTTTTATTTTGTTTTTATGTATGTGAACCTTTCTTTGGACTTGTAAATATTTTGTATTATTGGACGTATACTCTTGCGTGGTCATGTCGCGACCGACGTCGCCTGCCGCGCAGGACGACCAGGCCTGGTTCGTCGCATCCGGATCGGGCCGGAAGTCGTTAGTAAGGACGCCGCCTGGAGGGTTCTCCGCCGCAGGCGGGAACTTAATTGAGCTGGAGCCGGCTGACCCGGAGGTGACTCCGTGTGGCCAGCAGACGGTGCAGGGTGTGCCAGCGGGTCTTCCCGCCGGCAAGAAGCGTGGGGCACAGGCGTCACCTGAGGGCGTCTTGGAGCAGGGGGTGCAGGAGAAGGGAGGCGAAAGGAAGCGTAGGACGACCAGCGTAGCTGGAGAGGGTGCTCCGCCGCTTGGGGGCTTGCAGCCTCCGCGTGGTCCGGGGTTTGGGCGTTGCGCCTCAAACCCGGATATCGTGGAGAAGGAGGAAACTAGGAGTGAGACGGCCGGGGACCTCCTGAGAGAGATCTTCAAGAGCGTGGAGGGCATCACGGAGTGTTGCCGGTCACAGACTTCGAAGCTCAACAAAGTTGAGCTCGGTAACATTGTGGCGCACGTGGGGCGGGCAAATGAGATGGCCGGATTACTCGCACAACGGGTCTCCGAGGTGCGGCTAATGCTGGCCGAAAGTAACAATTTTAATACCGCCTTATTGCGGCAAAATGACTCTTTAAAAAGGGATAATGAGGACCTACGTAGGGCTCTGGCTGCAGCTGGGGGAACGCCGGGAGCAGCTCGCCAGCCCACTCCGGTTGCAGTGGATGGGCTGGCTACACCGGGGCCGGTGTCATACGCGGGGGTGCTGCAGCGGCGGGGGGGAGCTCCCCCCGTGCCGCTGCCGCGCAAAAGGGTGCAGGTAGCGGTTTACCCGGCGGAGGGAACGGTAATGACGGCGGAGGAAACTAAGGCCGCCTTGAAAAAGGCGGTCAACCCGGCGGCGATAGGGATCGAGGTAGGTGGCCTCAGGAGGGTGGCCAACGGCGGTGTCTTGGTGGAGACGGGGAGTAAGGAGGAGGTGGAGCGCCTAAAGAAGGCGATTCCCGCGACGCTGAGGACGCAGGAGCCACGAGGGCGGCGTCTACTTGTCGCCCTCCGGAACATTCGAGGAGAGCATGGGCTGGAGTACTTGGCGGAGTGTCTGCATGAGCAGAATGGACACCTCCGCCCCGACTGGACTCCAGCCCGAATTAAACAGGATTGTAAAGTGGCCTTCAAGCGGTCGCGGGTGGGCGGCAACACAACCACGGTGGTCTTGGAGTGCTCCCCGACCTTTAGGGGAGTACTAACGTCGCGGACTACCGTGGCGATAGGATGGGACAGCATTTACGTAGAAGACTACATAGACATCACATGTTGCCGAAAGTGCCACGCCTTCGGCCACCCGGAAAAGTTTTGTCGGGCCAAGGATGCTGTGTGTGGTAAGTGTGGGGTGGCGGGCCACAGGGCCGGAGATTGCAACAGCGCTGCTCCTGCTTGCGCTACGTGCAAGCAGTTGGGGCAGCGAGACGCCGCGTCCCATAGAACCATGGCGGTGACATGCCCCGCCAGACAGCACGCGGAGAAGAGGGCGGCCTCCATGGTTCAGTATGGATCGTAGGCCCACACAGCCCCTGAAGGTAGGTCAGATAAATCTGAACGGCAAGGAGCTGGCCACCGCCTCGTTGCCGGTGGTCGCGGAGTCGCTGGGGCTGGACGTGGTGTTGGTGCAGGAACAGTACGGGGGAGGGCCCCTCGACATCCTCCAGGTGGGTTCCGCTCCGATGGCGGGCGTATACTTGAGATGCCGCAGGACCCCGTGCACCGTGCTTCAACATCTCAGCACGGAGTATTGCACGGTGGTCCACCTCGGCGGCAGGCACGACGTCTATCTGGCGTCGTGCTACTTCAAGTATGCGCACCGCGTGGAGCCACATCTACACCACCTGGAGCGTGTACTAGAGGAGCTGCGCGGAAAAAGAGTGGTGATAGGGGCCGACACCAACACCCACACGGACATGCTCCATGACCGCAGCCGTAGCCACCGGCCAGATGCGGAGGCGAGGAGGCGTCAGCTTGAGGAGTTCATCCTGGAACGAGGGCTGGACGTGGTCAACACGGTAGACCAGCCCTCCACCTTCAGCGGACCCCAGGGTGAGTCCAACATTGACGCCACTTTCGCCAACAGGCCGGCAGCTGGCGCCGTCGCCGATTGGGAGGTCCGGTGTGGAGAAGTGGATAGCGACCACCGGCTCATCACATTCACCGTGGCTGCCGCCGGAGGCGCTGCTGGGGCGGTGCGAAGCGCGAGAACACGCCACGAGGAGCCAGTGCGCTATAGGGACCGGGGGGTTGACTGGGGCCTGTTTCAGGTACGACTCAGTACGGAGTTGGGGCGCATGAACTGGCGTCGACCCGCGTCCGAGATTGCCTCGCAATTCAGCGAGGTGGTCTCGAGTGTTGCGGAAATGAGCCTCGGGGTAGTGAAGCCGCGGTCCTACGACTCCGGCTTCGAGTGGTGGAACGGCGACCTCGAGTCCCTGCGGCGGAGGTACCGTAAGTGTAGGAGGGCTTGGCAGGCAACCCGTAAGCGTGGAGGCGAGCGAGAGGAAACCGCAAGGGATAACTTGCTCATCACCCGCTCTAAGTACCGGCGGGAGATGAAGAGGGCGCAGCGCGATCACTACATGCGCATCGCCAATTCGGGGAACGAGGACCCCTGGGGTATCGCATACCGGGTTTCCAGTGGCCGTTCACGGCCACCTCGGAACGTACTTAACGGAGTGCGGTACCTCGACGGGCAGACCACGTCCACGGAGGAAGCGATGAGCAGTCTGACCCGGGCCTTATGCCCGGACGACCAGCCAGACAGGGACAGCCCATACCACCGTCAGGTGCGTATGTTGGCCGCCTGCGTCCCGAGTGGTCGCGATTCGCTCGCTCCATCAGAAGCACAGGTGGGTGCCATCGTGAAGTCGCTGCCCAATACGTCACCCGGTATTGACGGGGTTACTGCCCGGATCGTCAAAAACCTGTGGCTGGCTGCGAGTGTTAGGGAGGGCGTCTTTCCGGACATCTGGAAGAGTGGACGGCTTGTAATTCTTCCCAAGGGGAATGACAAGCCGCTCACAGATCCGAAGGCGTACAGGCCCATCACGCTTCTGCCGGTCTTCGGTAAGATCCTGGAGCGTGTCATGTTGGTATGTGCTCCTTCCATCCAGGGGGGGGTCTCGGAGGGACAGCACGGCTTCGTGCGGGGTCGATCGACGGTGACGGCGCTGCAGTCGATTCTGGGGGCGGTGACCGAGAGTAGGGCAAAGTACGTACAGGCCGTGTTTCTTGACATCTCGGGTGCGTTTGACAATGCTTGGTGGCCGATGATGATGCTGAAAGCGAAGCAAGGCGGGTGCCCGCCCAATATCTATCGGATGTTGGCGAGCTACTTTGCCGGGCGACGTGTAGGCTTCTTTGTTGGGGACGAAGTCTATTGGAAAGTTTCCACCATGGGATGTCCGCAAGGCTCTGTGTTAGGTCCGGCGCTGTGGAACGTCCTTTTGGATGATCTGCTGCGCCTGCCCGTACCGGGGGGCGTTAAGATCGTCGCGTCGAGTTTGTGTGTCGCTGCGTGTGTTAAATTCGAAAAAATAGTTTTTTGTGCGTTGTTCTGGGTATTGACCATTTTTTCCTACGGGAAATAGTGTGTGCGTAAGCCTGGTGTTTTGTTTTCGTGTAATATCCCTGTTTACAGGGATATTTCAGTGTCTTTGTGTATTACGGCCACGTGCTTATCGCGTTGGACCTATTTTGTGTTTCTAGCTTAGGTTACTTGACACTTTGGAGTGCAGTAAGTGTAGTATTAAGTTAGCTTTAATATTATAACCCTTCAGGTTATAATATTTCAGCGCTCGGACGCTTTTTCAGTCCCACGTGCGCGAGCACGTGGTGACTTAGGTTAGGTACGGTGTGATTGGACGCTCGGCGCCATCCGCCATCTTGTGAGTGGTGCGATAGTGACAGTTTGACAGCTGTCACTTGGACACGTGGTGCGCGACGTTGACAGGCGCTTGTACTGTCAACTGGACGTTAGGGTAGTGGGTTTGTGCGTGTCGACTGTCAGTGTGACAGCGACATTGACATTTGGAGTGCCCAGTGTTGCAAGTGTGTTGGACACTGTACTATTTTGGTAGTTTTTATTTTGTTTTTATGTATGTGAACCTTTCTTTGTGACTTGTATGTGAACCTTTCTTTGAGACTTTGTTAATTTAAACATGTCGAGACCGACGTCTCCCGCTGGGGCTCCCTCTGGGGATGCCCTGGAGGAGCAGCTATTGCAGGGACCATCCTGGAACGTGCCCAGGAACTCCCTCGCCAGGACGCCGCCGCGGGGTTTCTCCCTGCTGGATGCGGAGGTGGGGCTTACTCCGGTCCTGCCGGCGGTGCCTGTGCTGCCGGTGGTGCCGGAGGTGGCAGTGCAGGAGATGCAGGGTACACGTGTGGTGCAGGGGGGGAAGAAGCGCGGGGCGCAGGCGTCGCCATCGCCGGCGCAAGAGAAGGGGGGGGAAAGGAAGCGGCGGACGACCGCCACCACCAATGAGGGCGTCCCGCCGCTAGGTGGACTGCAGGCTCCGCGGGATCCTGGGTTGGGGCGTTCTTCTTCCAACCCGGACCTCGTGGAGAGGGAGTCTCGCCCGTCGGTTGAGTCCGACCTGGACCTGTTGGACAAGGTGTACGAGAATACAGACGCAATTGGTGAGTGCTGCAGATCACAGACCTCCAAACTCAACAAGGTGGAGCTGGGGAACATCGGCTTCCACCTTAACCGGGTGTCTGTTTATGCCGGTAAGATGGCGCAGCGCATCTCGGAGCTGCGGATACTCCTGGCCGGGTGCCAGGAGCAGAACAAAGAGATGCGCCGAGAGAACGAGGCGCTGCGCAGGGGCGGCGAGCGGCATACGCAGACACAGGGGCAGTCGCAGTCGATGCAGGTACGGAATGCGGTGCCGGCGGTTACCGCCGCGCCGTCATATGCGGGAGTATTGCAGCGGCGGGGGGGGGCTCCTCCGGTGCCCCTTCCACGGAAGAGGCTCCAGGTGGCGGTCTTCCCGGCGGAGGGAGTAACGATGACGGCGGAGGAGACGAAGGCCGCCTTGAAAAAGGCGGTAAACCCGGCGGCGATCGGAATAGAGGTGGGTGGTGTCAGGCGGGTGGCCAATGGCGGGGTGGTAGTCGAAACGGGTTCCAAGGAGGAGATGGAAAAGCTGGAAAAGCTGAAAAAGGCGATACCCGGGACCCTGCGCACCAAAGAACCCCAAGGGCGGCGACCATTGGTCGCCCTTAGAAACATCAGGGGTGAACACGGTATGGAGTACATTGCCGAATGCCTGCAGCAGCAGAACGCCCATCTTCGCCAAGCCTGGACCGTGGCACGTATTAAGGAGGAGGCGAGGGTGGCATTTAAGAGGTCCCGGGTGGGGGGGTCGACAACAACGGTGGTGCTAGAATGCTCCCCTGCTCTCAGGGGGGCGTTGACTACAAAAGAAACTGTTGCCATCGGTTGGGACGCGGTGTATGTTGAGGACTACCTCGACATCACGTGTTGTAGGAAGTGCCACGCCTTCGGCCACCCGGAGAAGTACTGCCGGGCGAAACAGGAGGTATGCGGTAAGTGTGGGACGTCGGGCCATAGGGCCGATAGATGTACGAGTGAGGCGACGGCCTGCGCCTCGTGCAGGGGCCTTGGCCAACAGGATGCGGCGTCCCACAGGACCATGGCGTCAACTTGTCCAGCAAGAATCCATGCGGAAAGGAGTCCACGTTTTTCAGTCCCACGTGCACGAGCACGTGGTGACTTAGGTTAGGTACGGTGTGATTGGACGCTCGGCGCCATCCGCCATCTTGTGAGTGGTGCGATAGTGACAGTTTGACAGCTGTCACTTGGACACGTGGTGCGCGACGTTGACAGGCGCTTGTGTCTGTCAACTGGACGTTAGGGTAGTGGGTTTGTGCGTGTCGACTGTCAGTGTGACAGCGACATTGACATTTGGAGTGCCCAGTGTTGCAAGTGTGTTGGACACTGTACTATTTTGTTAGTTTTTATTTTATGTATGTGAACCTTTCCTTGTGACTTTGTCAATTTGAACATGTCGAGACCGACGTCTCCCGCTGGGGCTCCCTCTGGGGATGCCCTGGAGGAGCAGCTGTTGCAGGGACCATCCTGGAACGTGCCTAGGAACTCCCTCGCCAGGACGCCGCCGCGGGGTTTCTCCCTGCTGGATGCGGAGGTGGGGGCAGTGGACCTGGGGCTTACTCCGGTCCTGCCGGCGGTGCCTGTGCTGCCGGTGGTGCCGGAGGTGGCAGTGCAGGAAATGCAGGCTACACGTGTGGTGCAGGGGGGGAAGAAGCGCGGGGCGCAGGCGTCGCCATCGCCGGCGCAAGAGAAGGGGGGGGAAAGGAAGCGGCGGACGACCGCCACCACCAATGAGGGCGTCCCGCCGCTGGGTGGACTGCAGGCTCCGCGGGATCCTGGGTTGGGGCGTTCTTCTTCCAACCCGGACCTCGTGGAGAGGGAGTCTCGCCCGTCGGTTGAGTCCGACCTGGACCTGTTGGATATGGTGTACGAGAACACGGACGCGATTGGTGAGTGTTGTAGGTCCCAGACCTCCAAACTCAATAAGGTGGAGCTGGGGAATATCGGCTTCCACCTTAACCGGGTGTCTGTGTATGCTGGTAAGATGGCGCAGCGCATCTCGGAGCTGCGGATACTCCTGGCCGGGTGCCAGGAGCAGAACAAGGAGATGCGGCGAGAAAACGAGGCACTGCGCAGGGGCGGCGAGCAGCAAACTCAGACACAGGGGCAGTCGATGCAGGTACGGAATACGGTGCCGGCGGTTACCGCCGCGCCGTCATATGCGGGAGTATTGCAACGGCGGGGGGGGGCTCCTCCGGTGCCCCTTCCACGGAAGAGGCTCCAGGTGGCGGTCTTCCCGGCGGAGGGAGTAACGATGACGGCGGAAGAAACGAAGGCCGCCTTGGAAAAGGCGGTTAAGTACTGCCGGGCTAAACAGGAGGTCTGCGGTAAGTGTGGGACGTCGGGCCATAGGGCCGACAAATGCACGAGTGAGGTGACGGCCTGCGCCTCGTGCAAGGGCCTTGGCCAGCAGGATGCGGCGTCCCACCGGACCATGGCGTCGACGTGCCCGGCGAGAACACATGCGGGAAAGAGGGCTGCCGCCATGGTACATTATGGACCGTGAGGCCCGGCGGTTAAAGGTGGGGCAAATTAACCTACATGGCAGTGAATTGGCCACCACCTCTTTGCCGGTGGTCGCGGCGTCGATGGAGCTTGATGTGGTGTTGGTGCAGGAGCAATACCGGGGGACTGTCGCAGAGGCGCTCGACATTGTCCAGGTGGGTCACGCTCCAATGGCGGGCGTATATTTGAGATGCCGTACGACCCCGTGTACCGTGCTACAACACCTCAGCACGGAATACTGCACGGTGGTCCATCTAGGCGGCCGGCACGACGTCTACCTGGCGTCGTGCTATTTCAAATATGCGCACTGCGTGGAGCCGCATCTCCACCACCTGGACGGGGTTCTGCACAAGCTTCGAGGGAAGAGGATCGTGATTGGCGCGGACACCAACACCCACACCGCAGTGCTGCACGACCACGGGAGGAGCCATCGGCCGGACGCGGAGACCAGGAGGCGCCAGCTGGAGGACTTCATCCTGGGATGGGGGCTGGACGTGGTCAACACGGCAGACCAGCCCTCCACCTACAGCGGAGCCCAGGGTGAGTCTAACATCGATGGCACCTTCGCCAGCAGACCAGCAGCTGGCGCCGTACAACTTTTTGTACCGTTTTTGTTGTTTTTATCATTCCTTCTGGCCAGCTACTTGTACCGGGCAAATCTTCACATTTTATTTGTCGCGGTAGGCATACTTGACTTTTAATTACTAGATAAATTCATTTAATAACGATAATTTCAATAATTACGTAGCTTTTGTTTACATTTTCAGTTTGACGTTTCGTTTTTTTTCCTTTATTAGCAAACTACCAATCAAACCACTCTCTTGTCTTTGGTTGGAATATTTTTTATTCGTTTTTGCAAATAGGAGAACCTTTTTTTATTAAATTTAATGTTTATTCACTTTTTTTTTCGTTTATTCCCAGCTTTGGTATTTTATTTTATAGGCTGGATTGGTTAAAATTTATTATCCCATCTTGCTAAACTTGCTAGAAGGTTCGACTATTTGTCTATGATTATCAAATTTACCGTAATCGTTAGGTAGGTGTGGTCCCCACCTGTCTAATTGTTTTTTTTTCAACTCTCAAATTTTAGGATAAAAGGGCCCGTCCGGTCATTTTTCTTTCTTTTACATCGGAGCTTTACCTGATTTAAAATGTAGTCTCAAAGTTATTTTGATTCCTTAAAAAGTGCCCGCGTGACCTAGCGGGCACTTTTTCTTCCCCGGCATCTGCACACACTTTTTCCCCCGGCACTTTTTTCCCCGGGCACCTGCACACTGCACACCCTTCCTCCGGACCTCCGACCACCTTCCGCACTTCGGGCACGCTAGCGTCCTCTCGGCGGCGCTCACCCAGACAGCGTCCGGCTCCGAACGAACTCCTGACATCTAAGCTAAGTTCATTTCTGGGTTAAAAGTGCAAGAACCCTAGTACATCGAACCTACGTTTTTCCTAATTAAATTTAGAGTCCGTTATTTTAATTTAGAGTCATTTGTTTTAATTTTGTCAGTTGTATTTGTAATTTAAAGTCAATTTTAGTAATAAATCTGTGTAATTACTGTAACTTGTTTTTTTCACTTAGCTAACGATAGGTAGGTTTTAACCTCCTCAGGTAGGCCACCTAATTGTAGCTGCTAACCTTCTGAACCTCAGGGGCACTAAACCCCTAAGCGTTTCAGGATGACGTGGCGGTGCACCTCGCAAGATTGGATAGGGCGCTGGCGGCGCTGAGGGGATCGGATGTAATCGTGGGGATGGATTCGAACGCCCACTCCCCCATGTGGTACTGCGAGCCACGTCAGTATACGGGGAGGGGCAGAGACTCGGACCATCGCCGCAGGCAGGTGGAGGACACCATTTTGGCCCGCTCATTGGACCTCCACAACCGTCCAAATCAGCCGCCCACTTACGATGGCCCTAATGGCAGATCAAACATCGACCTGACCTTATCAACCAGGGGGGTTCCGGTGACTGGTTAGGGGGTTCACGAGGGGGCGTCGTCCAGTGACCATCAACTTATTTCTTTTGTGCTCGGCCGTTCGACTCTGTCTGTGGATGGCCGGTCGCCTCCGGAGGCCCAAATCACTAATAGAGAAAGAGGGGTTAGTTGGGACCGCTTCCTTCTGACTCTGTCTAATAGGATCGGTAGACTGAATCTGCGTCGCCCTGCTGACTGCATTGCGACCTCGTTCAGCGACATTCTCTCGAGCACTGCGGAGCACTCTATGGGGGCGCGCTGGTTGGGGATGCGGGGGACGCTGCGGGGGCGGTGATGTCCGCTGCCATGGCGTCCCTCTTTCCTGACGACGATGTTGCTGCTGATGGGGCCTACCACAGACAGGTCAGGCTACTGGCTGCCTGTGCGCCTGGTGGGGAGGACGCGCCGGGCCCGGCGAGGGCAACTGTCGACATCATCATTAGGGACTTGCCGAACACTGCGCCCGGTATGGAGGGAATTACGAGCAATCTGGTCAGGAAGGCTTGGTCCGTCTGCGCGGCTGAAATGTTAGTGATGTCCTTAAGTATTTTAATTAACCGTACTGCAAATAATTCGTTAAAAGCGAAACCAAGATTTAAATATAATTATCAGTCTGCTGACTTTATTAAGATAAATGAATACTTGGGTGACATAGACTGGGATTCTTGTCTGTCTAACTGTTCGGTTGATGCAGCCGTGGATATTTTTTATAGTCATCTTGATTGTGTTATTAAGAAATTCGTGCCACGGAAAGTGGTAACCTTTAACCGTTTTCCGCCATGGTTTTCTGGTCCTCTGAGGAAGGTGCTTGCGGAAAAATTCAAATATCTTAAAAAATATCACACCTACGGTAATCTTAATGATTATGACACGTTTTCCTTACTGCGTAAGAGAGCTAAGGATTTGGAGAAGGAGTGTTATACAGTATATATCAACACTGTTGAGAATTCTATAGTAGAGAATCCTAAAATGTTTTGGAATTTCGTAAAAGCAAATAAGGATAGTGCACACGGTCTCCCGTCTTCTCTCAGTTTTGAAGGTCGTTGTTCTGATGCTGGTGATACAATATGTGAATTCTTCGCTGAATACTTTAACTCTAACTTCCTTGCCTCGTCTGCCATTTCTCAGATCGAAGTGTGTGGGTCGGATGTCAATTGTTCACTCTTGCTTAATGGTATTTATATTGATTCGGATCATGTAGCCAAATTATTAAAAGCAGTAGACCTTAAAAAGGGGGCTGGTCCAGACCAAATAGTTCCTGTGTTTGTCTCGAGGTGTTCGGAGAGTTTGTCTAAGCCCTTATCTTTTCTTTTCAGAAGGTCTGTTAGAGAAGGCATTGTTCCAAGCATATGGAAATCTGCATTTATAACTCCGGTTTTTAAAAGTGGCGATAATAGTGACGTCAAAAACTACAGACCAATATCAAAGTTGTGTCTTTTTGCTAAAATCCTAGAGCGTGTTGTTCACGAGCAGTTGTATAATTTTCTAAAGCCCTCATTTATACCTGAACAACACGGTTTTCTTAAGAATCGGTCGACTACATCCAACCTGGTCTCCTTCATTGACTTCACTTCATCCAGCATGGATGGAGGAGGACAGGTTGACGCTGTCTTTACTGATTACCGTAAAGCATTTGACCGGATTGACCATTCAATCTTATTGCAGAAGCTTTTATCCGCTGGAATCCATGGTAATCTTTTTAGGTGGTTTTGTTCATACATTGACAATCGTTCGCAGAAGGTAGTTGTTAATGGCTACTCATCATCGTGGTGTAACGTCCCTTCCGGTGTACCACAAGGATCTTTATTAGGTCCGTTGCTCTTCAACATTTTTATTAATGATATTGGTTCTTGTTTTTTGTATTCTAATTTCATACTTTATGCTGATGATATGAAGATTTACAAGAAAATTGGCGGGGTTATCGATAGTCATTTCTTGCAAGAGGATCTAGATAGATTCGAGGACTACTGCCTTAAAAATAAATTAGATCTTAATGTTGACAAATGTTATACAATTTCGTTTACCCGGAAATTAAATGTGACTCACTTTAATTACTCCATCAAAAACAGTATCTTACGTAGGGTTAATGAGATCCGAGATTTAGGTGTGACACATGATACTAAATTAACTTATGAAATTCATATAGATAAAATTGTTAAGAAAGCGAATAAGGTGCTAGGATTTGTGAAGCGAACATGCTCTTCTTTTTCATCCATTAAACCAATTAAGGTTTTATATTGTTCCTATGTCCGCAGTTTACTGGAGTACTGCTCCCAGGTTTGGAACCCACAGTATAATGTTTATATTAATCGAATTGAAAATGTGCAAAAGCGTTTTGCCAGATACTTGCAATTTAAGTGTAAGCAATATGATGAAGGTTATGAAGCCAGATGTAGGAGACAGCATATTTTACCTCTCCAACTTAGACGCGAGATTGCGGATATATCCTTTTTCGTTAAGGTGGCTCAATCAAATGTTGATTCGCCGGAGCTACTATCTAAAATTGTTTTAAAACCTCCAAATTTGCCAGTTAGAGAGTTGTCTCAATTAAAAAATGTAATTTTGTATGTACCGGCAAGTGATACTCTTTATAGAAGTAACTCTTTCTTCCTGAGAGCTGCAAGGCTCGTGAATGGGCTGGCCACTGATTCGGAACTGGACTTATTTAATACATCGCCTGATTGCTTCCGGAATGCATTGTCTAGGAAGTGGTTTGGGGCCGCTTCTTGAATTAGGATTCTTTATTTTAGTTTTTATTTTTTTTTTGAACTTGTTTGTTAACATGTGTATGAATGTGGCATTAATTCTTGGTATTTATATGCGAAAGCATCTAAGTGGTGTATAGGTATTATTTTTGTTAAATTCTCTGTTATTGTTACCGTTTGCTTTCCGAATAAATTAAAATTAAAATTAAATGTTTGGTTCATGTATCCGGGAGGGGGTGTTTCCGAGAGTATGGAAGAGGGGCCGGCTGGTGCTGGTGCCGAAGGGAAATGACAGGCCTTTATCAGACCCAAAATCATATCGTCCCATAACGCTCTTGCCGATTCTCGGCAAGGTGCTGGAGCGCATTGTCCTTTCCTGCGCTCCCTGCCTATACAGGGGTATCTCGCCGGCGCAGCATGGATTCAGGAGGGGTCGATCCACAACCTCGGCGCTGACGGAGGTGCTGGAGCGGGTGGCGCCTGGGCCGGGCAGGGATAAGTATGCTCAGGTCATTTTGCTGGACATCGCCGGGGCCTTTGATAACGCGTGGTGGCCGATGATCCTGACGAAGGCTAAGCAGGTTGGCTGCTCGCCAAATATCTACAGGATTTTGGCGAGCTACTTCCTGCAACGCCAAGTCGCTTTGATCGTCGGCTGCCGGGCGGTGTGGAAGGCCTCGACGATGGGTTGTCCTCAGGGATCCGTTTTGACGACCTACTCCGGTTGCCGCGACCGGAGGGTGTGAGCGTGGTAGCGTATGCGGACGACGTAACTGTCGTGGTCGAGGCTCCTTCCCGGGCCGCTGTTGAGCGTAGGTCGGAGTCCATCCTGCGTGGCTTCTGCGAGTGGGGCTCCCGAAACCGGTTGAGTTTTTCCCCCCAGAAGTCCCAGATGTTGACGATGCGTGGCAGGCTAAATGCGGAGCGCCCCCCGACCATCAGGCTCAGCGGGGCCTCGATCAGGGGCACGAGGGAAGCCAGGGTGTTGGGAGGCACTGCGCAGGGGCGGCCAGCAGCAATTACAAGGGCAGGCAAAGCAGGTACGGGATACGGCGCCGGCGGTTACCGCCGCGCCGTCATATGCGGGAGTACTGCAACGGCGGGGGGGGGGGGGAGGCTCCTCTGGTGCCCCTTCCACGGAAGAGGCTCCATGTGGCGGTCTTCCCGGCAGAGGGTGTGACAATGACAGCGGAGGAGACGAAGGCCGCCTTAAAAAAGGCGGTTAACCCGGCGGCAATAGGTATAGAGGTGGGTGGTGTCAGGCGGGTGGCCAATGGCGGCGTGGTCGTGGAGACGGGACGTAAGGAGGAGTTGGATCGCCTTAAAAAGGCATTGCCCGGAACCTTACAGACAAAAGAGCATCGAGGGCGACGACCCTTAGTCGCCCTCAGAAACATCAGGGGTGAGCATGGGCTGGAGTATTTGCGGAATGTCTGCATGAGCAGAATGGACAACTCCGCCCAGACTGGACTCCAGCCCGAACTCGAACATCGACTGCGGTGTTGTTTAGTTGAGATATAATGTAGTAAAATTTCGTACTGTTTGAGGGTATATTCCTACGCGGGCAATCTCAGGTGTCTTGTTGTGTTTGTTGTGGTATTGAAGATTTTTAAAAAATATGATATTGCTATCTGATATTCATCAGTTGTGTTATGGTACGCAGTATTTACCTTCAGCAACTCTCTTGCAATCGGTTTTGACTTATTTACCCAGTATAAAAAATAGTTAAATAAAATAAATATAATAATTGTTTTCATTATTTCTCATTTTTATTTTCCTTTTTTGGATTTTGTTTAATTAGTAACGTCGCTATTATTAGACTTATAATTAGTTATTTATTAATAATTTGTGTTTATTTCTTGTGTGTGTATCTGTTTTAATATATGTAATATATAACGTTTTCCATGTTTTTTTTATTTCTCTCCATAATGGCAAGTACCCCCTAGGTAGACAGATAGTCACCGCGCCTAAAAGATTCACTACATTGTATCTTCATTCCTTTCCCTACCCTTCACTAACATCCTTGTCAACAAACAACACTTTAGTTACAGAATGTAAACGTAAAAGTTTAAATTCTAAACAACAATATTGCGAGCGGCTGTTGCGAGCCGCGTTGCATTGCAACGAGGTCGAACATCGTACAGTCGATGGTTATAAGTGCAGAATACCTCTATCTAATTACATTTTTGGCAATATGTTCCTTTCTTAGAAGTATTGTTAGGCGCTTAGAGAGTAAACTAAAAATGGATGTTTTTAAGAAGTAACTTTACTTTTAACCGCTACTGTACCCGCAACGCACACTTCTCAGAAATTGGGTAAAATTTCATATTAATAAAAACTAGGTACCTAAATGCAAATAACTACTGGATAATTAAAAAATAGTAATATGGAATATTGACACCGAATTTCCCCACTGACCATTCACTTTGGTCTGGATTACAGCATCGATGTTATCTAGGATAGAAAATACTTGTGCAAAAGCATGTTTAAAAAGCCCTATAGACTGATTAATACAAAAAAAAAAATTAAGAGCATGTTTTCCAGTTTGTTCTACCAATGGGGATTGTCAGTGGGAGTATCCGGAATAATCCATGTACAATAAACTAACTTATTTTGTTATAGATACATTTTGACAAGAAAAACAACTATTGTTATGTAACAACTAAGTTAATTGTTATGTAGCTATTGGTTCTTCTAAAAATAAATAATTAACTATCTTTGGACAATTGTAAAACATTTTTAATATAATAATATGGCATAAAAGTTAAAGTATTAACTGTGTGTTTCCACAATTTAGCCGTGTTACTGGGCCCTCATGCGTGACATAATTAAGATTTTTGAAGAAAAATGTATCTATAAGTTTTTGAATACCACAGTATAGGTCGCTAGTAGCGCACCGTTGACTGACTAGAACATCGTAGATTTTCTACACCTGACTAGTACACCTGGGTGTACAAATAATACAAAACTGTCTACCTTGTACACCCAGAATGTTGTGCTTTTAATATCGTTATAATTCTAAATCCTGCCAATATTACAAACGCAAATCTTATGAAGTAGAGATTCTGTCTCAGATCGGTCTAAAAAAACAAATAACATTTGAAATTCCAATTGATGCACCCCGAGAGGTTTTAATAAAAACGAAATATTGAAATTGTTATATATTCTGGTAATTAAATAATTATTGAAACTTTTTTTACAATAATTTGTACTGTAAAAAAGTTATAATATAAATTAAAGTAATTTTATTTCACAAATTAAATATTTATTATATTTAAATCATAAATTAAATAAACCTGAGAACAGAAACCTCTTCGCCTTTTTGTGTATTATTAATAAAAATATCAAACTTAAAAGATTTTGTGACCTTAAGTAATAAAATAATAATAATAAAACCATGGCAGTTTAATTTTGGAACCCGCAAAGACTACGAAACCTTAAGAAAATATTTGGTAAGTAGATTAGGCAGTGTAAGTTGTTTAAACTAAAAATAAATAAACGTATTTGAGGTAGTTAATTTAAAATTATGCTGATTTTATTTACAAAACACAGGTATATCTATTCCAATCAGTTTCACTGAGTAGTTCTATCGAGTTCATTTTGCATTCAATAGCAAAAATACAGTAGAAATAGAGAACCTACTTAGATGTTTCTTTTGTTTTAGCGATGTTGGATTGAAATTAAAGTATTTTTCCGACTTTAATTGCAATTAAGCATTTTTTCAACGCTGTACGCACCTCAATCTACCTACCCCTCAATAACGATCAAAACCAGAAAATGAGTTTAATTTCACAACTACTTCCACTTTAAATTCAGTAAAAAAATTAAAAAAAGAACAAAAAAAAATTTAAAAATTTAAAAACCACCAAAAAAAAAGATTTGATAAAAAAGACCAAAATAACCTCTACATACAGCGCCACCGACTAATTAATCTGTTTTATCATCTGAAGTCGGGCAATTTTACTGGCTGTATGGTTCCATATTGTACTTAGTTTGGCTGCCCGACTTCAGATGATAAAACAGATTAATTAGTCGGTGGCGCTGTATGTAGAGGTTATTTTGGTCTTTTTTATCAAATCTTTTTTTTTGGTGGTTTTTAAATTTTTAAATTATTTTTTGTTCTTTTTTTAAGTCGGTTTTTTAATTTTTAAATTATTTTTTTATTTCACCCTTTTTAGTACCTACCTACCTACTTCCGACTGCCAAATAAATTAACAATACCTATTGTTACCGTAATTTTAATTATTGAGGAGTTTGCTGATGAGAAGGTGGTTTTAGGTGGCCCATCAATCTGTTCTTAGTTCTTTAGGGGTCTATTCTTTTTGGTAGAAGTCCAAAAACGAGTAATTTATTACATTCTGGGAAGCTATCCTGTCCATCATTCCGAAGATACTCATCAGATCCTGACCAAATTTTTATGGGACCACCACGGGGCTTCCACCTTTCCATTAAAAAAAGAACCATCTCAATCGGTCAAGCCACCTTCGAGTAATCGGTGAACAAGTGAATTGAATACAGGTTTTTGAGGAGCATTCGCGGTCCTCACTTCGAAGATCCTCATCAGATCCTCACCAAATTTTTATGGGACTACCTCGGGGCTTCCACCTTTCCATTAAAAAAAGAACCATCTTAATCGGTCAAGCCACCTTCGAGTAATGGGTGAACAAGTGAATTGAATACAGGTTTTTGAGAAGCATTCCCGGTCCTCACTTCGAAGATCCTCATCAGATCCTCACCAAATTTTCATGGGACCACCTCGGGGCTTCCACCTTTCCATTAAAAAAAGAACCATCTTAATCGGTCAAGCCACCTTCGAGTAATCGGTGAACAAACATAAAAAAAAAAAAAAAAAAAAAAATATATATACGCGACGAATTGAGAACCTCCTCCTTTTTTGAAGTCGGTTAAAAAATAGAACTACGCAAGAGAAAACCATGTTTTAAAGCAATCTGTCTGTCCTAGATTAGTTCATCGGTTTGCTCCTCAGGCTCTGAACTGTGGCATTTTGCACCTTAAACACTAATTAATAAGACCCAATTCACCGTAACAAGTAAGTAAACTTAACATTAATAATTTGGCTAAATATTGCACTAAAACTAAATCATTTTGGAAAATTTTCAACAATTTACATTTAAAGTCTATCAAGTATGGCCAATAATTATTAGTAGAAATATAATAATAGATACATAGATAGACTGCCAAAAAAACATTACACTTCCTTTTGGCTTTACCGTGGTCGGGTAAAAGGCCGAATACTATATGTCTCAATATAAATTTTTTTAGAGCTACTTAAATAATTGAACAGCTACAAAATTTAATAATAATATAAAAATCTAGTTTTGTCACTGCTTATTTGTTTAAGTAGCCCTTAAACATTATGAGTAACCTTTTTGTATTCGGCCGTCAGACAGTTAATTTTTAAGTCAACAGACTGGCCACGATATGTCGCTTTTAATTATAGATTCAAAAATCAGTATCTGTAATGCGACTAGAAAATCATTATAGTCCTTACAGAATCAAACGACTAAACCACAACAAAAGTAGAATTCATTTTAACAAAAGTGAAAACAAAACACTTAATCTCAAGTATATTACAAGGAATAATAAACATTTATTTATCCCGTTGACCCAATAAAAGTACAGCATTTTTCTTTTACTATAGGTCTAGATCGCGTTGGAAAAGTTTAGATTTAAATTACTTATTCTTTAAATTATATTAGTTGGTAAGGTAAAATAAATCTAAATTTTCAAAAGCAATCTAGAACCGTCGCGTAGTTCTAATAATAATAACGGACCGAAATTATGAACGTTAAATACAGTGGTCCTAGAAGAAATTTGTCTTTCCAATTTGTTCCATCAGTACCACCAGGGGTACTAGTTGATAAAACAACTTGGAATAACCTAATTCGATACAAAATGGTGTCAACAGGTATACGCCATACGTTTGTGTCAATTCAAGAAACCAGTTAAGAGCTACTTCTGTATTCATAAACAAACAATATTTGTTGAAAAACTTAAAAATTCAAACATTGTTTCAGAAAAATTGAATTGTATTTAAAAATTAATCCAACATTTTCCTTGCGGTTTCGCGATTAAAATGAAACTCAGTCTTTGATCTACCTGGAATATGAAAATGCTAAAATAATATACACAAAGCGATTAAAACCGATAGATGAGTAAAATTTTAATAACTGACTACAGAAAACTAACTAACCCTCGGTTATTCGAGAATTTTTGACATTGTTTGATAGTTTTTAGGGCTTAAACAACTGATGGTCCTTGACTGGTTTCTTCAACAAAGTATCCCTCTCCGCTGCAGCCTGCAGTTTTCTAGCTGTGACCTGGATTTACCCAGCTCACGACTGGGTATACCCAGCTCACACTTGAAGCTACCGAGCTGCCAGGTGTGACCTTCTCCGGCCCATTCTTGCATTTACCCAAATCACGCCTGGAATGAACTAGCTCACACCTGGAGTGAACTAGCTCACACCTGCAGTTACCCACGTGATCCAGGTGTGACCTACTCCGCTCATTCCTGCATTTACCCAGATCACGCCTGAAGTGCTCTAGCTCACACCTGGAGTTATATAGCTCACACCTGCAGCAACCCAGGTGATCCAGGTGTGACCGGCTGTGACCCGCACTTACCCCGGCGGCCAGCCCATCTGCCGCCCGCCCAGCACATGCAGATGCAGGTGGTACACCGACTGCGCTCCGTCGCGGCCGTTGTTGACGACCACTCGCCAGCCGGAGGGTGCGCGGGCGGCGCCGAGCGACCGAGCCACTACCAGCAGATGCCCGAGGAGCTGGAACGACGGAAATTATAGACAGATAGAATTACTTCGGAACCTTTTGTGTTATTAAATATTATAGTAGAATATTGCTCCGGTTCCACTATAGCCCTAAATATGCGACAATGTGAATCATACTAAGATCATTGTAAATAAAAATGTATATTTTGACATGATCACAAAAAAACACCTCATGAGTTTCTTGTGGCTTCTTCTCATCGGAGGGCGCGTTCCGAAGCCACACTAGAGTCATAGTTGTAAGAAAACTCGACGTATTTAAAGTGATCAATACATGCAATTAAGTAAAGAAATTTTTGACTTTGACTTTGGTACTTGTACAATTCTTGTATGTAGTAGTGCCGTTTGACGGCCTCTGTGGCGCGTCGGGCGAACGGCTGACTACAATGCAGAAGGCTGCGGGTTCGATTCCCGTCGGGTGCAAATATTTATGCAATAAGGCTTGCTTTGATTAAGCCTAATTTATTTATTTTTTTCTTCTTGATGTGAATTGTTAAATTATTATATTTTTTTGTTGCACCTAAGGTTCTTCTATTTAAATCGGTTCCTATTCGTGAAGTTTTGTAATTGGCTTCCTATTGTTACCATATGTTTTATAAGTGTATACGTATGGCTGTTGAACTTCCTAATAAATAAATAAATAATAAATATTTTTATCCAGTCTCTTTCTACAAGACCAGACAACGGATATACTACACGTTATAGTTATTTTTTGTAAATACATACATATTATACTTAGAAAGACATTTAGATACCACACAGCTATTACAGTATCTATATAATAATTAAGTGATATACTGTAACAATTAACATAGGTTTTGTAATGAGTAACGTTGGAAGAATGTGCAAACATGTTGATAACGGGCTGCCTGAGGTGATAACTGATAACTTGCGCACTAGCAGCGCCCCGCGGCCGGGCCCGCGTCTAGAAGGCAAGTATTTTATATTTTCAAATTTTTATTGTTCGTTTTTGTTATATTTTAAAGTGTTTCCTACACTTGGATGACTATACGTAAAGAAATGCTTTCCCAAAATTTCGCACCCGACAGGACTTGAACCTGCATCTCTGGGGATCCGTACCAACGCCTTTCCAATTTGGCCACGGATGCATGTTCAATCGAGTCGAAATTAAGGATTGCATTTTTGGAGGCACGTAGCAAATTGGAAAGGCGTTGGGACGGATCCCCAGAGATGCAGGTTCAAGTCTTGTCCAGTGCGAAATTTTGGGAAAGCATTTCTTTAAGTATTTTTATTATTATTTTTTACTTTTATTTCTATTTTTGTAATTGTTTAAATATTAATCTGATGTTCTTGAATACCTAATCTACTAACGTACACATGCCACTAGGCGAAACATAGTTGTACCATATTTTAATTATTAAGACCATTGTTTTACCTACGTTAATGGACGAATAAATGAATCTGAATCTATATGTTACATACTTTTCTTTGAAAACAATCACTAAGATATATTCACATTTTAATTTTATTATCGGGATCACTTTATTGTTATTATTTATTTATTTTGACGGCCTCTGTGGCGCGTCGGGCGGACGCTCGACTGCAATGTAGAAGGCTGTGAATTCGATTCCCGTCTGGTCTGGTCTGGTGGTAATATTTAAGTTTAAAATAAATATTTGTATCTGGTCTGGGTGTCTTTCTATGTACGATTATGATGTATGTATTTACAAATAAAAAGTATAAAATGTAGTATATCCGTTGTCTAGTACCAATAGTACAAGCCTAGTGCTTAGTTTGGGGCTAGATTGCGCTGTGTTCAATGTAGTGCAATATTTATATTTATTTAATTTATTTATTTTCTTTATACATATATTGTTACTTTATGAATCTATTGTAGCATGTTGATTATTTGCGTGTTGACTTCATACATATACACTTTTATTTATATGTTACTAGCTGCGCTCCGCAGTTTCACCCGCGTAAGTCCCGTTTCCGCGGGAATATCGGGATAAAATGTAGCCTATGTGTTATTCCCGGTATCCAACTACTTATATTCCAAGTTTCATCGCAATCGGTTCAGTAGTTTTTGCGTGATTGAGTAACAAACATCCAAACACACACTCTTTCACATTTATAATATTACTAGCTGCGCCCCGCGGTTTCACCCGCGTAAGTCTCATTCCCGCGGGAAAATCGGGATAAAAAGTTGCCTATGTGTTATTCCAGGTCTCAAACCTATACATATACAAAGTTTCATCGCTATCGGTTCAGTAATTTTTGCATGAAAGAGTAACAAAGTCATACAGACAATAAATTGGACCTTCTATTCCTTTCATGTTATTTTTCTTTCTTTTTAATGATCTTTGTTTCGTTTTATATATTGCCTAGGTGCGCCCCGCGGTTTCAGCCGCGTAAATCCCGTTCCCGCGGGAATTTCGGGATAAAAAGTAGCCTATGTGTTATTCCAGGTCTCCAGCTATCTACATACCGAGTTTCATGGTAATCGGTTCAGCAGTTTTTCCGTATTTGAGTAACAAACACGCATACACACTTACTCACAAACTCTCGGCTTTATTATATTAGTACGATAGGATGTAAAAATGGTGTCCTATTGTTTATATTATGTAGTTATGTGTATGTTTGTTATCATAAAATGTTTTTCTATTCTATTCTATTCTAATGTGAAGTTTTCATTCTACTCTATTCTATTCTATTGAATGAATGAATATTCATTTCAGGCCAGAAGGCCTGTATCTTAAAACAAAACAAAAGAATAATAAAAATAATAATGTATTAAAACAAAATAGAAAACAAAAATAAGTAAAAGCATTTCTATTCTATTCTATTCAAGACATACATTCATAAAAACTTTCGCGTTTATAACATTAGTAAGATGGAACATAGAAAACACCCTGACCGGACCATTTTGTTTCATGTTAGCTTGAGTATTGCAAAATTGTGAGGATCGGTCGAAATTGTTTGAGTTAAAAGAACAAAACTTAGCTAACTTACCTCAGTATCACTATCCTCAGCATCCTGTAACCTCTGGATCCTCCGCTTGGGTATCACCAGGAAGTGAACCGGGGCCTGCGGAGATATGTCGTTGAATGCCAGACAGAGATCATCCTCATAGATTATATCGGCTTTTATCTCCTTGGATATAATCTTGTCGAATATTGTTGGTCCGGGCTGGGCTACGCTCTGGCCTTGGGCACGACGGACCTGTAGGTAAACAAATTATATAAATACTAGTCCCGTTCCCGCGGGAATATCGGGATGAAAAGTAGCCTATGTGTTATTTCCGGTCTCCAGCTACCTATATTTCAAATTTCATTGCAATCGGTTCAGTAGTTTTTGCGTGATTGAGTAACAAATAAACATTTATACATACCCACATACTCACAAGCTTTCAGCTTCATTATATTAGTAGGATTTTGTGAACTTAACACAGCAGATCGTCTTTGGTTTTCAGCAATCTCTTCTATTTGACTTTTTTTGACTTCAAAATTTACCAAGTCTTTTTTTAACTTGAGAGCGGGACCAATATTAAATGTTGTCAACTCGTCCCAATATTTAAACTATCTTTGGGCCCAGTTGACTACTATCAAATTCCGGTCAAGTGGTCCCTGGTCCCAGTTTCGAGGAGGACGACTTCACCCCTAACCCGCAGAATCCACACCACTACACAAAAGATGAGCAAGCAAAAGATGACTATTGCTAGACAATATTATTTAGTAAGTTTAAGGTAGTTTCTAGTTGTGTATGTATGTATAGGCCCGGTCGATTCGATGTGCTCGGTCACTTGACATTAAACGAGTTAACAGATGGTGGTAATTTACTTTATAATATATAATTTATATAATTATTTACTAATATATTTGGATATATTAGTAAATAATTATTATTATAATTTATGGATAATTTTTGGACGAAAACAAATTGATTGATAATGGAAATGTAACCTGTGGCTGTTATGACTTGTTATTTTTATTATTTTCTAAGTAGGTATTTGCTGTTAGTTGACATTTTTTGAATTTAACCTTTGGTTTATATGGTTTTAATTTTAATAATATGCTGTGTATGTTTGAATTACCAATTTATATAATTGATATGTAAGTAATTTGTTTTCAGAATCTTGTGACTTCATATGCTGAACTGGCCAATATAGAGAAACTCATGTTACCGTAAACTCACCACCTGTACACCTATATTTATGAATATATGATTGACTAGCTGCGCCCCGCGGTTTCACCCGCGTAAGTCCCGTTCTCGCGGGAATATCGGGATAAAAAGTAGCCTATGTGTTATTCCCGGTACTCAGCCACCTATATTCCAAGTTTAATTGGAATCGGTTCATTAGTTTTTGCGTGAAAGAGTAACAAACTCACATACATACAAACTTTCGCGTTTATAATATTATAATTTTATTTCTAACTAGCTGCGCCCCGCGGTTTCACCTGCGTAAGTCCCGTTCTCGCGGGAATAACGGGATAAAAAGTAGCCTATGTGTTAATCCAGGTCCCCAGCTACCTATATCCCAAGTTTCATCGCAATCGGTTCAGTAGTTTTTGCGTGAAAGAGTAACAACCTCACATACATACAAAATTTCGCGTTTATAATATTAGTAAGATATACTTAAAAATAAAATTTGCTTCTATTCGGCTTTGTTTATGGGGTGATTGAGCAGCCTTGCATAGCAATTGGATATTCACCGGGGCATCTGGTGTGAAAGTGAGTGTGTTTGGATGTTTGATACTCAATCTTGGACAAACTACTAAACCGATTGCGATGAAACTTGGAATATAAGTATAGTTGGATACCGGGAATACCACATAAGCTACATTTTATCCCGAAAATCCCACAGCACGGGACTTACGCTGATGAAACCGCGGGGCGCAGCTAGTTGTTGAATATATTAAAGCATAAAAAGATGTGCAAAGTAGACATTTAAAAACTGTATAGATTTTTACCACGCTCATTACTATTTCTCTCAATTACCTACGTCCATTTTTCGGCTAAACTAAAATGTAAAATGTTCACGCAATGTGTTCACTGGATTAAAATATTGTGGGTAGATATGTTGAGGCATCCTACTATACTACCTTCTTTTACATGAGCACATGGGGAATTATCCCGGTTTTAACCATTTTCCTTACGAAAACTTGTTGTAATACTCAACACAAATTTCATAATCTGTTTTTACCACTTTTGCAACTGTTTCGAGATCATATTTTGTTGAACATTTAGTATTTTTACCAATGAGTCTATTTTTTACTTCCAAATCGTAGGTACCTAACACAACAATTTGTGGTTAAGTAGGTATATTTGGTAAACTAAGAAATAAATGCGTATCAGTTTCCAGCAGCCGGTATATAGTAAGAAGCGAATGGAGCTGCGGAAAAGTTTAATGTAAATACGAGATACTAACCTCGTCAGAGTACGGCCTCCTCACGGCGATTGCGGAGCCCCGAGACAAATCGTAGATGTTCGTCGGATAGTCCTTCTTGAGGCGAAACTTTAGAGCGCGTTGCAACACTTTACTGAACATGTTTTCTAACATTTTTGAGCATTTTATATTACGTAGTGTTATAGTTTCAGCGCAACAAGTTTACCGTACTTCTACTTTGTACTTTGCCTTGCCAGTGTAGCCACAGACTAGTACGAAGATAGTGTAGCTAGTGATGTTCCGTCCGAGTACGGCTTGACTTAGGCAGTGTTACCAACAGTTAAAACTTGCATCCCACCAGATTCAACTGTTATTACCACGGAGTACGGCTTGCTTGACTCTTCTTCTTCGTTTTTTTTCTTTTTCAGGAAGAATCGATTTTATACTCGCTTACTCGATTCCATTATGCGGGTCCAACTGACTCGAGTTTTGTTGACTCGCTCGTTCTCGATCTTTGTTTCACTTACTGAACATTTACTAGGAGAAAAAAATGATTCCGCCGCTGTTCAACAACAGACGTTTCTCCTATGGACGTTTCGTCGAAAGGACCTTTCACCGATGGACGTTTCGTCGACAGAACATTTCGCATGCGGCTGATTCGCTGACAGGACGTTTCGTTCGAAAGGAGAAGCGCGACCCCGGCCCACGTGGACATGATGTTCAAAAGCTATTGAAAAAAATAAACTATTTTTTCTAATCATTTTACTTAAGCCAAATAAAAGCTTCACCTATGTCTACCAGATTTGATAAAAAGCAAAGAGAAATTCATTTTATTGTCTACCAAAATCCACCCTTTTTGCTTTTTTGGACCAATTTTAGTGGGGCTGCCAGTATGATACACCTGTTGCTGATTTGTATCAATTTCGTATCAATTATATTATCGAGATTTGTATCCACATAATTATTTTGGTTTAAGTTACAAAAATCCACTTGTATTTTATTTACGGTATTTATATAATGCTTCAATGTTAAAATTATTATTTTAATTTATCTAGATTTTGGCTATTATTATTTTACTAGATTCCTATACGATTTTTTATCGACTACCTAGAATCCCTAGAATCGACTTAAGTTGAAATTGACTTTGACAACTCTAGCAGTTGATGACTGGCAACAAAAAACAATGATGTCACCATAGAAATAAGAGGTAGTACCTAAGTAATACTACCACAAACTATAAAGATACTAAGTACTACCTCATAATTCTATGGATTTCACCTTTTCATGGATGGATGGATATTATTTTAGATTTAATTTTTAATCTTTAATTTACCTATAACTTTTTTTTGTGATATGATATGACATCACTAAAGAATCGAGTAGTACTAGAACATTTTACCGTAAACAATAATCATAGTATAAACAGAGGCCACAGAGAAAACAGAGGCTAATCCGAACTCAGTGTGTCTCGTTCTTTCATCTTGCCAGTCTACAAAAATTTACTTAAAAATAAATAAAAAAAACAAATTAAAAAATAATTTAAAAAACCAAAAAAAGAAAATTGATAAAAATGACCAAAATAACCTCTACATAGGTACAGTGCCACCGACTAATTAATCTGTTTTATCATCTGAAGATTATTTCATTTTTTAAGTCGGTTCCCGCGAGAATATCAGGATAAAATGTAGCCTATGCCCGGTATCCAAATACTTATATTCCAAGTTTCGTCGCAATCGGTTCAGTAGTTTTTGCGTGATTGAGTAACAAACATCCAAACCCACACACTTTCAAATTTATAATATACTAGCTGCGCCCCGCGGTTTCACCCGCTAAGTCCCGTTCCCGCGGGAATATCGGGATAAAAAGTAGCCTGTGTTAATCCAGGTCCCCAGCTACCTATATTCCAAGTTTCATCGCAATCGGTTCAGTAGTTTTTGCGTGAAAGAGTAACAACCTCACATACATACATACACACTTTCGCGTTTATAATATTAGTAGGATAAGAAGTAAGATAAGATTGGATAAATATTGGATAGTTCTATTTTCGAGGAAGGTCGTGGTATACTTTGCATCGAAATCCAATTAGTAGAACCCGAGTAATGAACGAAAAAGTGCAACCGCTCGAGAACCGCTCGGCCGCCCGCGCCCGTAATAACGCGTTTTTCACTTCCGCGGGTGAAACCGCGGGGCGCAGCTAGTACATAATAATTTTGATTAGATTTTACAGAGTATTGAGGGGAGGGGAGGGTCGGGAACGCTTTTGTATGAGGACAGCAAGGATGGGGCATAGCATGGACCATGCAAAACAAAATAGAAAATAGGCTATCCATTACATATAAAAATAGGCCATCCCTGAGGGACGATTTTCATTAAAAAGGGTCAAACCCTTAAACTATTTTAATATTATAGTCAAAAACAACATGATCATAGAAATAACTCTTAAACATCGGGTAGATTAAAGCTAATACATTTGGAATAAACATAATTAAAGCTACATAAACATATTTATTTATCGCATTTGTGTGCCCAAATGGGTACAGCCACAAGCCTCTTCTGTTAGCATCTCTTATATGATGCGACATATATGCCAAAACTAACATATAAAATAGTACATATGTGTTTAACTTCTTGAATATATAGCTGTATATTAGAGTAATTGTAGCAATAACAGTCCAGAAGGTTGTGCAATGGAATATTCCTCTTTGTTTCAAGTGTTGTAGGTCCTGTAATTAGTAACAGATATTTTCATTAATTTTAGTAGCATAAAAACTTAGCCATTATGGAAATAATGTTTATATTAAGGTGAGAGGGGCCTACTGGGAATAATCAGTATTTAATCCCAGACAGAAAATACGGGTGGGCATAAGTTCAACCTATTGGCAGCATTGTAGTTAACAAATGGATGAAGCAATTTTAATATATAATTTCTTCTATGGTTTTCGCGATTTTGCATAATAAAACACTTTATTTATCGGGTTAAATTGCGTTAAATAATTTTAATATAGTTTTTTTTGTTGGTTGTAAGGTGACTTAGGTAATATGCAAGTGTTCTTAGATAAGTTAGATTGAAACAGTCTCAGCTGTTCAAACATTTCTATGCCCTCTCAATCAAACTCAGAAATAAGCAGCAAATATTTTCAAACAAGTCCGAGTGGGGTATCCTGGTATAACATTGTTGAAACATTGTGTATCATTCTTAAATGCAGTACCCCTCTAAATTCACCCTGTATTCATCGGTTTAGTTGAACATATCCCATCAATGTGATGTCATCAAGTCAGGTGCACTAATATTTTGACTTGGTTAAATGTAAGTTTGGTTTGTTCTTATTTATGCTTTTTGAGGTATTAACATCACTCCTAACAGTAAAGGAAAACATCATTAGGAAACCCATGGCTTAAAGTTACTTGAGCTCAAAAGGTCCATTTATAGAGCTACATAGTTGCAGAAACACTCAGTAAAAACTTTATATGCATGTAGGTAATTCCTACTAATAATAAACTTTATTTGTGTTTGTTACTCAATCATGTAAAAACCGCTGAACCAATTGCAATGAAACTTGGAATATAGGTAGCTGGAGACCTGGAATAACACATAGGCTACTTTTTATCCCGAAAATCCCGCGGAAAACGGAAAACTGTGCCCCGCGATTCACTGGCGTAACCAGTGAATCGCGGGGCACAGCTAGTATATAACAATAATATCATAGTTATAGTCGAGGAGCTTATTGTCTTAGCTATATCTGCCGATCTTGGCCACGTTGGTAAAGCATGCATTTTATAAGTAAAAAACACTTTCTCATGCTCCTCCATGCTTCGGAATACACTTTAAGCAGTTAGTTCTGTTGTTATATTATAACAGATAGCAGTCGTTTGGTCAAGTTAGAGGCCTTAGGGTACCTTCAAAACTCTAGGTGAGCCATACCTACCACTGCACGGAAAGAAGTTAGTTATTTATGTACTCACCTTAAAGTGAATCGACTTTGCAACAATAAAATGATCAACATCGATAACAGACGATAGTATTGTACAAAATATGACGTGGTTAAAGTACGTTGGAGCCTGAATATCAGTTCCGTTCAGAAATACAACAGCCGATAATAAACCTATTGCTCCATGCACTGAGGTATCACTGAACGCTCTAAACACCATAGAACTTGAGTATTTTGATTGAAAAACTAGGTAATCTCCTGTAATAGTGGTTAAAACTAAAACTATATTGAGTAAAAGTAATTTCATTTTTGTGACGAGTGACATGAAGTAAACTAGAGATTGTTGTTAGATTTTTAAGTGTACAACATTGGTAGAGTTTCCATGGTTTTGGATTGGATTAGATTAGATTAAATAAAACTTTTTAACTTTAACTTTTTTGGAGTACTTTTCTTTGTAATTTACACGGTTTCATTGTTCTAATGAAATTATGGTCTATGATGGTTTTTTAAACGAGTTTTAAAAATAATATTGTGCAAGAATCATCTTTTGGCATGTGTACAACATAAGATAAGCCAACAACAACCACATTGCCATGTCAGACGTCTTTATTATATATTATCGTTTGTTAACCGATTATGGCCACTTGGAAATTAGACAGTGTCAAATATTATTAATATTTACAGTTATTTGCATCAAAACAGTCAAGTCGTCATAGTTAAAGTCAAGTCGAGGGAATCATTAATTGTAAACTCGGCAGCCATTTACAAAGATTGTTCAAGGAGCTTTGGTGACAACGCTGAAGTCCATGTTTTGCTCCGATTTTCACTTTCATTTCACCTACCTGAAACCTAGTTAAAATGCGTGTAAATCGTATAAGAGACAGAAAGTAAAGTACACGCATTTGAACTAGGTTTCACAAAAATGAAAATTTAGGAAATCTCCTCAAAGCGTTCCCGCCAAAATTCCTGACTATAGTGGATTCAAATATAAAATATTTGACTAATTTTCCAAACGACCATAGTCGATTCTTGCCCGGTACGAAAAAAGTTGTGGTTTGTTGTTTATTACTTTAGTATCTTCTTTCTAATCTGTGGTTTATTCCGTTTCCTTTGAAGATTCGTGAATGCGCTTCAATTTGTATTTCCGACGATTTGGCTATCTTCTGCACTCCGACGACACTACGAACCTACTACGCTTTTCCCCTGGACTCCGAGAACCCTGCTAACAAGATGAGGTATTTAAAAACCACAAACAATTTAAAAAAATCTCCTTATTTTTAAGTTTGTTTTTCTTTTTTTTTATTATTTAATGTTTTTTTAGCTGAACGACTACGCGACGACTTCGCAACGACTTATAAGACATCATGGGCCCATTATCATGTTACTGATATCATTCTGAAGGAACCGACTTCTAACGCCATCTTGCGTTCAGTAGTAGTACCGTCCTAATGTAACATAACCTCAAAATTTAAAAAAAAAGTTCGATTTTTCGAAAGTCGTAGAACAATAGTTGTGCCCCTAGATGTTTAGAACAACCTCCTTTCGGCTAAGAAGGGCATATCCGTTACACTTTGTATAATATAAGTCCTCGTAAATTTGACAAGACAGCTCAGTTGTGTTAATTTGCCTTAAACTTTATATTTACTATAATAATTGTTAATACATCCATATGTTACATATGGGGGAAGTACCTTGAAAAAGGTTTATATATTTTTTTTTTTTTTATTGTAGCACTTTTGGCATGAACTGTACTCGTAATCTCATTCAAAATTACAGCTTGTCGGCTTTGCTAAGATAGCAAAGCCGCGGACGGACGGAGGGACGGACATAACAAAACTAAGGGTTTCTTGTTGTGTACGGGACCCTAAAAATACAACGCCATCTGTAATTTCGTCTCAGTACTAAGTAGGGCGAACATTCAGTAGTGACATTTAGTAGATAATATAGGAACTATATCGTCACGTCTAAAACTAGACCTTCTCGCAATACTATCTAATTTCGAACATCCGTAACAGATGGCGCTATTTTCAACTACATCAATTTAGTTGGGTAGGTTCTTAACTTGGTGAGGTAAAACACTTTATTTATCCGGTTTTATCGCGTTTTTATTCATTATTTGACCCGAGCTTTCGCCAACTTTACAGTTGGCTTTTTCAAGGTTGACTGAGATGTGTGAGACATGTTTTATTATGCAAAATCGCGAAAACCCTAGAAGAAATTTTGTGAGGTAGTTTCAATATCATTTGCTAGATGGCGGTGTTTTTAATTAGGTTTATTGTACCAAAAGATGTAGGAACAAAATAACATTATGAACAATTCTTTGCTCTATTGAATAATGTTATAGGTATTCAATAAAGCAAAGAAAGAGTTTTTACTTGTTCATAGTGTTTTTTTGTTCCTATAAATACATGTTTCGATTTAGCATAGAACTTGGTACTCATTAAGATCTCCATCTTTCTGCGATGAAGTCTACAGCCAAGAGTAGTTTTTGTATTGAACTTGTCTCTCCTTTTTTAAATTTATGTTCTTGGTGGTATATCATTACTTTTTGTGGAGTGTAAAATCATTAGGTGGACTATAATATCACTACATGCAGGTATTAAACCAACCGACCCGCTAAGTTTTAACCAAAACGCTACCGCTTTTAATTTTTTTATGTAGATTTACTTCTGGCGCTATAAAAAAGGATCTTTCAATATTCTGCTAGCAATATTGCTTTTTGACAGATTCACAATAGCCCTGCACCTGTCATAGAACAAAGCCTTGGGAACCAGGTACACGCGTGTACCTGGTCGTGTACCTGGTCATCGTTAGTGGAACGTCGTCCTGAATTTTTATTTTTACAAAACCTGGTTTTATTGCGTTTAAATTGTTTAATTTCGGCGGCACGTTACGCGAAGTTCAACGATTAAGTGAAAATAAAAATATCAGTGCCAAACACGAAATTAGCACGTTACAAACAAATGTTCCATGGGATTGGAGAAAAATTGTTGCCATTTTTTCTGCAGCAGTATAATAGTGGTAGTTCACTATTAGTACGAGTAATTGGCTAAATTATCCTATATTGCTGACAGAAGCTATGACTAAGAAAAAAATAAAGAAATGTTAGGGGTTAAAGTATGAAATTGCCGATTTGTACTGAAAATCTTAATTGTTTATTTTTTAAATTTTTAACAAATTTATTTAATCAAAATAGTTGCCATTATTATCTATACATTGCTGCCATCTAATGGGAAGGTTATTAATGCCTTTGCGATAGAACTCCGACGATCTAGACTGCACAAACTGTGTGAAAGCATTTTGTACTGCCTCCTGGGAAGAAAACTTCTTGTCACGTAGATAATTGTCCAAATCACGAAAAAAATGGTAGTCCGTTGGAGCAAGGTCTGGTGAATACGGAGGATGACGAATGGTTTCTAAGTGCAGTTCCTGAAGGGTCAAAATGGTTTCTCGTGCTGTGTGAGGTCTCGCGTTGTCGTGGAGCAATAATGGTGAAGATCGATTCATGAGTCGGGGCTGTTTTACTGCTAGTTTTGTCAACATGGTTCGGAGTTCGGCACAATAGACATCTGCCGTAATTGCTTGACCAGATCGAAGAAAACTATAGTGAATAACACCATGCTGAGACCACCAAACAGTTACCATTACCTTTTTATTGGTAAGTTTTGCTTTAGGACACTGTTGTGGCATTTGACCTGGGGTCAGCCATTGCATTTTTCTTTTCCGGTTATCATAAAGAATCCACTTTTCATCACATGTTACAATTCGATCCAATATTCCTTCATTTCTGCACCGGTTCAACAAGGCAACACAAGTTTCAACACGCGTTTCTTTCTGCAGATCAGTCAAATCATGAGGCACCCATTTTTCGTATTTTTTTATTTTATTGATTTGACGCAAGTGAGTCAATAAAGTGGGTAAGGTAACGTTAAACCATGCCGCTAATTCCTGGGTAGTTTGACTAGGATCGGCTTCCACTATCTCTCTTAATTCATCGTTATTCACCTGTATGGGCGGTCTTCCTCGTGGCTCGTTCTTTAAGTCGAAATTTCCATCACGAAAGCGTTTAAACCAAAATCGCACGGTGCGTTCATTAGTAGACCCCTCTCCAAACGCAGCATTGATATTGCGGGCTGTTTCTGCCGCGTTAGTTCCGCGTCGGAACTCGTATTCAAAAATCACTCGAATTTTCGCAGTATCCATCTTTCTTGTCTAAATTGAATAACAAAAACAATTGAAAGTCGATATTCAAATGTTTCACATTTTTTAAAAAAAGAACATCACAGAAACCATTTGAAAAAAGTTTCATTCGAAAACCTCAAACCATGAAGATTCTATATCAATTCAAAGAACCTATTGCAATAAAACGGCAATTTCATACTTTAACCCCTATTATTTAGGCAATAATAGTTATTTTTATTAGTTATCCTTTTAAAAGAGAGGATTAAAAGGTTCTGAATGTAATTTCTATATTTATTACAGGTATGTGAAGGTTCAGTTATATACAAGATGTAACGGGCAAGCCATTTTAATCCGAAAGGTTATTCTAGACGTCTAGGCGAACAACTTTTGATCTACAACTTATGAAAATTCGTTTTTTTTTAATAATTGAGGTTGTTTCACTGAAAAAACAGCTGCTTTTAACCGACTTCAAAAAAGGAGGAGGTTCTCAATTCGTCGCGTATATATATTTTTTTTAAATGTTTATTCACCGATTACTCAAAGGTGGCTTGACCGATTAAGATGGTTCTTTTTTTTAATGGAAAGGTGGAAGCCCCGTGGTGGTCCCATAAAAATTTGATCAGGATCTGATGAGTATCTTCGGAATGATGGACAGGATAGCTTCCCAGAATGTAATAAATTATTCGTTATTTGGACTTCTACCAAAAAGAATAGACCCCTAAAGAACTAAGAACAGATTGATGGGCCCCATAAAACCACCTTCTCATCAGCAAACTCCTCAATAATTAAAATTACGGTAAAATATTGTTGATTTTTAGGTAGGTAGGTACTAAAAGAGGTAATTAGTCGGTGGCGCTGTATGTAGAGGTTATTTTGGTATTTTTTTATCAATTCTTTTTTTTTTTGGTGGTTTTTAAATTGTTTTTTGTTCTTTTTTTAAGTCAGTTTTTTAATTTTGTACATTGTAAACTGTTTTTGTAAATAAAGGTAATTGAAGTTTTGATTGTAAGCCATCAAACTAAATAAAAGGACATCATAAAGTCAATGACCTCGAACTCTCAGAAACAGCTGACTTTCAAGTATAAACTTTACACTTAAAATTTTCGAAAAGTACTTCGAATTTCCGAAAGTCTTAGAACAAAAGTTGTTTGCCTAGACGTCTAGAACAACCGCCTTTCGGCTTAAAAGGGCTTACCCGTTACACCTTGTAGAATAGACTAATATAATTGTTAAATAGATACTTTTTGTGAAATAAATCTATATTTATTACAGAAACTTTGTCGGGCCTCTTAATTTCATAGAATATAATTATGTCAGTCTATTTTATTTTATGGAAATTACGATATTACGCACTTGGTCATTTCTTTACCTTCAGCTATATTAGACGACAGACAGTTTGATTAGTTTAGCTAACTTGTATCGTTGTAGTACGTGTTTATTAATACAGTACACACACACTACACGAAAAGAAAAAGAATTAATACAGTCGAGTTGACGGTGTCTTGTCTACTTTAGATTGAAGACGCCTGAGCTAATATTTATAGCAATCGATTTGTACAAGATTTCCTGTACATTTTCTCATTACTAGCAGCGCCTCCCCTTTCCACCCATGTTTGTGTTAATCCTGATGTCCACCTATCATGCTTTGTGTTATTAAATCAAAACACCCGTACAAATGAACATCTGAACTTTCGTATTTATAATATTAGTAGGATAATTTTGACTGCCTCAGTGAAGCGTCGGGTGCCCGTACTGCTGACAGCGATTGCAGCAGGTCACCCGGATGAAATCACACACCTCTGCCGCGTCCCACCCCACATAAACCTGCCCTAGGTCGATAAGTTTCTTTCTCAGAGCTGGAGAACACTCGAGGACCACGGTGGTGCGCTGGCCCCCGCGCACGCTCTTCTTGAACGCGATTCTGCACATTTTTCTTAGTTCCTCCACGGAGCTCACGAACTCAGCGAGGCTGACAGCCGCCAAATCCTCCATTAATTGTTGCGCCTTAGGGTCCGTATGCAGGTTTCTCAAGGCGACGACTGGCAGCCTAGCCCGAGGGTCCTGAGCCTTCAGCGACGCCGGCGCCGCGTCTTTTAACTTACGCGCAGCCTCCGCCGACACCGTGCACACGGCAACATCCGCATTTCCTATATTCCTGACCGCCTGGACCCGAATACCCGCCTCTGCAGGCCTGACCTCATCCTGCAGAGCCCTGCGTGTGTCCTCTGATGTCTTCAAGTCTTCAGTGGCAGGAAAGATCATAACCGTAGACTGAGGCTGGGCGGTGATCCTGACGGGTGCCTCATTCGCCGGCCTACGCAGCACCCGGGCGTAAGCTTTGAGCTTAAACTTGTTTGCTGTCGCCTTTGTCTGCCCGGCCGCGGTCATCTCCTCCAAGGCCCGGCGGACCACATCAAGCATCTCAATTTTTGACATTTCCGACAGGGGCTTCTCCGCGGCCACAAATTGCTGGGACAGCTCCGACTCGGAGCGCGAGCGCGACGGGGTGTGCAGTGGTTGTTGTAGTCCAACGTGGATGCCCGCAACCGGAGGAACGGAGCCGTCGACGCATCGGCGGGTGGCAGCACCCCGACGGTCCTCCGGCGACTCGAGTGGTCTTTACCCGCGGATGAGAAAACCGCAATAGTGGTCCCGGTGGCGGTGGTGGTGGGCGTGGTCGTTGTGTTTGTCTCCGCTCTCACTGTGGAGGGAATCACGGGTGCGCCCAGGCCACTATTCGGCTGCGAAACGCGAACGCAGATGCAATCCTGCCCAGTCGAGAAACGCGAACGCAGGTGCGAAACCTCATCCCACCGCGAATCGCGAACGCAAATGCAGCTTTGCCCAGTCGCGAGGCGCGAACGCAAATGCAGTACCTACCCAGTCGCGAACCGCGAACTTAGATGCGGGACCTCACCCCGTCGCGAATCACGAACGCAAATGCAAAACCCACCCAGTCGCGGAACGTGAACGCAAATGCAGTCTTTACCAAGTCGCGAAGCGCGAGCGCAAATGCAGTACCTTACCCAGTCAAAACCAGAAACGCGACCTGCTCTCGGACGCAGACGCGGACGCAAATGCAGTCCTCAATCAACCGTGAGGTCTTGCCTTAGACTGTATAAAGTGAGATCTATATAAAGTGGATCAGTTCAGTTAGCAGGACCCGACTCGCTCACACTCACACATACATAGTATATAGCATACATAGTATATAGCATACATAGTATGCACGCTAGCGCGTGCACGTTTCGTTGTTCTACCGTCCGACGGCCGGTCGGCTCACGCGAAACGGTCAACCCGGCGACGCCCGAGAGCGTACCGAGAGACTCCCGTACGGAGCTTAGGAGGAGAGTCCCTCTCGCCGCCGTTCACCGTCGCTACGGGCCTGGCACCCTCTACGGGAAAACGGCCCCGTTCAAGACGAACTTGGACAGGTGAAGACGACGACGAGAAAGCGGAACCTCCCGAACACCACATCTCCCGCCGCCGTTACAACGACGGGATTCAGTGCTGGGCTATTTCCTGTTCGCTCGCCGCTACTAAGGAAATCCTAGTTAGTTTCTTTTCCTCCGCTTACTAATATGCTTAAATTCGGCGGGTGATCCTCCCTGATCTGAGGCCAACGTTATAAATGAGAGGCAGACACGATATCCGTCGGCGCTCCGACGTCGGTCACCGCGAATTTTTGTTACACGATGCCGGCGTCGATGCGCCCTTCGGACGTCGAGTCCGCCTACACGTGTGTCGTTTTCGTGCGTCCTTTTTATTTGTATATATTTACATACGTTACTCGAAGAAGCAAACTACCATTCGTAAGCTGTTTCGTAAAAGTACGTATCATAATACACACACCGGACTACGACGACAATTACATTATTTAATATTTAAACGGACAGAGAATTATTCTCGAGAAGAAAATAAAAAATCTGAACCGTCAAATGCGACGACGTATTAAGGTACGACGCAGTGTGGCTTTTGTTTTATGCAGCCGGCCCTCAGACAGGAGTGGTCCTGGATGTGTCTCCACGGACCGCAATGTGCGTTCGAAATGTCGATGTTCAAATGTGTCCTGCAGTTCACACTATGACGCGCAGTTAATTGCGTTCTTCATCGACCCGCGAGCCAAGTGATCCACCGTCCAGGGTAATGGTTTTATCGTGTGTAATAAAAATAAAAAAAAAAAAAAAAAGATTGATATTAGAAGGACACCACCACCACGGGGGGCGAGGTGTCATATCTAAACCTTGAGCGTTATAGTTTCTTTCGAGAGTTTCGGCCGTGTTTTATAATATTTTTCACTTTCCAAGTCACACGGACACAGGGACATTCTCGAAGACGTACGAATCGAATGGAAGACTCGAGGCTAGGATTTTAAACCTGTCATAATCTCATTCGATATACTCCGTCTATCGATAACCGTGAATTAACACGATATCGAAAAATCCCTTTTCCCTTCTCGTTGAAGAAGAAGAAAAAGACTATGGAAAGCTACGACTGTCGGTCTATGGACATGTAATGTATTATAATTATAATTATTGTAATAATAATAATAACTATATACGTTAATGATCCTTCCGCAGGTTCCCCTACGGAAACCTTGTTACGACTTTTACTTCCTCTAAATGATCAAGTTTGGTCAACTTCCCAGCAACGCCGAGGGCCGTGAAGCCACCGCGTGTCGGTCCGAAGACCTCACTAAATCATTCAATCGGTAGTAGCGACGGGCGGTGTGTACAAAGGGCAGGGACGTAATCAACGCGAGCTTAATGACTCGCGCTTACTAGGAATTCCTCGTTTATGGGGGATAATTGCAAACCCCAATCCCCAGCACGAAGGAGTTTCAACGGGTTGCCCGGGCCTCTAGGCCAGGGAGAACATGCTGATTCCTTCAGTGTAGCGCGCGTGCGGCCCAGGACATCTAAGGGCATCACAGACCTGTTATTGCTCAATCTCGTGCGGCTCGAAGCCGCCGGTCCCTCTAAGAAGAATTTTAATACGTTGCCAGTGAGTTGCGAGACCGAAGTCGAGCACACCGAAATGACAACGCCTATTTAGCAGGCTAGAGTCTCGTTCGTTACCGGAATTAACCAGACAAATCGCTCCACCAACTAAGAACGGCCATGCACCACCACCCACCGAATCAAGAAAGAGCTGTTAATCTGTCAATCCTTCCGGTGTCCGGGCCTGGTGAGATTTCCCGTGTTGAGTCAAATTAAGCCGCAGGCTCCACTCCTGGTGGTGCCCTTCCGTCAATTCCTTTAAGTTTCAGCTTTGCAACCATACTCCCCCCGGAGTCCAAAATCTTTGGTTTCCCGGAAGCTGCCCGCCGAGCCATTGTAGTAACGTCGGCGGATCGCTAGATGACATATTTACGGTTAGAACTAGGGCGGTATCTAATCGCCTTCGAACCTCTAACTTTCGTTCTTGATTGATGAAAACACCTTTGGCAAATGCTTTCGCTGATGTTCGTCTTGCGACGATCCAAGAATTTCACCTCTAACGTCGCAATACGAATGCCCCCAGTTATCCCTATTAATCATTACCTCGGAGTTCTGAAAACCAACAAAATAGAACCGAGATCATATTCTATTATTCCATGCACGAAATATTCAAGCAGCATTTTGAGCCCGCTTTGAGCACTCTAATTTGTTCAAAGTAAAATTGTCGGCCCACCTCGACACTCACCGAAGAGCACCGCGATAGGATTTTGATATTGAACCGACGTGTTACCGCCGGCTCACCGACGATATGCTCCGCAAACGTGTCAGTATCACCGCGGATGCGGTGCACCGACAGCGCACAGCACAAATGCAACTACGAGCTTTTTAACCGCAACAATTTTAGTATACGCTATTGGAGCTGGAATTACCGCGGCTGCTGGCACCAGACTTGCCCTCCAATTGTTCCTCGTTAAAATATTTAAAGTGTACTCATTCCGATTACGAGGCCTCGTAAGAGTCCCGTATCGTTATTTTTCGTCACTACCTCCCCGTGCCGGGAGTGGGTAATTTGCGCGCCTGCTGCCTTCCTTGGATGTGGTAGCCGTTTCTCAGGCTCCCTCTCCGGAATCGAACCCTGATTCCCCGTTACCCGTGACAACCATGGTAGTCGCAGAAACTACCATCGAAAGTTGATAAGGCAGACATTTGAAAGATGCGTCGCCGGTACTGGACCATGCGATCGGCAAAAGTTATCCAGATTCATCAAAGTTAACGACATCGGACGCGAGGCCCTCCGTCGATTGGTTTTGATCTAATAAAAGCACTCGTCCCATCACTGGTCGGAGTTCTGATTGCATGTATTAGCTCTAGAATTACCACAGTTATCCAAGTAACTGAGTAAGATCTAAGGAACCAAAACTGATATATTGAGCCATTCGCGGTATCGCCTTAATACGGCTTGCACTGAGACATGCATGGCTTAATCTTTGAGACAAGCATATAACTACTGGCAGGATCAACCAGGGAGCTACTACTAGCTAGCTAGCTTAGTTGGTTAGCTGACTGCTCGCGTTTCGAACATGTCGATCGACGAGACTTATTTGTTAACCCTTCGCGAGTGTTTGTTAGACACGTCGCGAAGGTGGTCAACGATGTGATAAATACTATGATTTTTACGTGGCTACGAGAGCCAATCGTCGAACGTTCGTACAAAACTGCTTCACGAATTAAATTCGTTTTCACAACATTTCTGTTGCGCTGTTGTTTGAACGAGAACGATTACGCCCGGTACTGAGAGAGCTGAACCAAATTTAAAATACACACACGTTTGTTGTGTATTATTATATTATTTAGACGATATGTTAGTGAGGGGAGACGCGAATCTATATCGAGAGAGAGAGAAATAACACAACTCTCCTCCGTAGTAAGATTTGTTCCCCGCGCTCGTTTATACGATAGAGTTTTCGCGATCTCTTTTAACCGTACATCTGTTTGAGACGTACGATGAAAAAGTCACACTTTATCGTTTTTCTGTCCACAGCAGTAGAAATTTTACAAGTTACAAAACACGTCGCGCTCGGCGTCGCGGCCTTATCGCCTTAACCCCGTGAGCGTCGCGCTTTTAGTAAGCTGCGCATGCGCAGCTCTCGTAACTCTCTGGGACAATACCTCGTGTATTGCCAGAGCCCAACTCGCTAATATTACTCGGAATATAGCTAGAATTGGTTCATCTACCCAAAATACAATTAAAAAACTATAAAATAATTTTTCGTGTTTTTAGGGTTAGGCCCTATGTTCAACGAGGGGGCGATGATATAATTCCATTAAAAAAGTAAAATAATGATTATATAAAAAAGTTTTTAATTTTTCATAATTTTAGAGTTAGCCACATTGTTCGACGAGGGGGCGATGATATAATTCCATTAAAAAAGTAAAATTATTATTATTTAAAAAGTTTTTAATTTTTCATAATTTTAGAGTTAGCCCATATGTTCGACGAGGGGGCGATGATATAATTCCATTAAAAAAGTAAAATAATGATTATATAAAAAAGTTTTTAATTTTTCATAATTTTAGAGTTAGCCACATTGTTCGACGAGGGGGCGATGATATAATTCCATTAAAAAAGTAAAATTATTATTATTTAAAAAGTTTTTAATTTTTCATAATTTTAGAGTTAGCCCATATGTTCGACGAGGGGGCGATTATATAATTCCATTAAAAAAGTAAAATAATTATTATTTAAAAAAGTTTTTAATTTTTCATACTTTTAGAGTTAGCCACATTGTTCGACGAGGGGGCGATGATATAATTCCATTAAAAAAGTAAAATTATTATTATTTAAAAAAGTTTTTAATTTTTCATAATTTTAGGGTTAGCCCCTATGTTCAACGAGGGGGCGATTATATAATTCCATTAAAAAAGTAAAATAATTATTATATAAAAAAGTTTTTAATTTTTCATAATTTTAGAGTTAGCCACATTGTTCGACGAGGGGGCGATGATATAATTCCATTAAAAAAGTAAAATAATTATTATATAAAAAGTTTTTAATATTTCATAATTTTAGAGTTAGCCACATTGTTCGACGAGGGGGCGATGATATAATTCCATTAAAAAAGTAAAATAATTATTATATAAAAAGTTTTTAATTTTTCATAATTTTAGGGTTAGCCCCTCTGTTCGACGAGGGGACGATGATATAATTTTATTAAAAAGTAAATATACCAGAAGAATAATTAACCCGTTAACAGTATAGAATAGGTAATTAATGATTTACAATGGGAACTTTACAAAAACACTTTAATAGGTATATAATATAAAATCCGTATCTACCTACTTACTAAGTACCAAAACTGAAAACCACAAACCAAATAAATATCGATTTCTTACCCCAATAAAAACGACGACACAAAATTCAAATTTGGAAGGAAAAAAAAAAAAAAAAAAAAAAAAAAAAAAAAGACCTACCTTAATTATTAAAAATAATATTGCTGTAGGTAGGTACTTTAGGTAGGAATTATAAATTTTTATTAATAATTTATTCATTTCTGTGATAAAATTTCGATAGAGATTCGTTTTCTCCACTTTTTTAGACAATCTAGAGGTTCTTTTAACAAGTTTTTTTAAACATTTAGCTGGTACTCGAGTTTTACTCGTAATTTAAAAAATCTGCAACTAATTAACACTTTAGCGGCGTTAATCGGCGGGCGCTAAACGTTCCTAACGATAGAATAGATTTTTAGAAGAAAATATACAAAATTAACCACATTTAAAAATTGTTTTTTCGTATCAACTACAATTTTTTTAAAATTTGTAACTTGTTGCGTACAATAAATGTTTTTTTATTATTTATTATTATTTTATGTTATTAAATATTGCTTAAAGGTATGTATGTATGTGTGTGTGTGTGTGTGTATAAATTCAGTTATTTTACTGGTTTTTATTCATTGCTGTGATAAAATTTTGATATAGATTGATTTTTTACCCGTCTGTGAGACGCAAAGAGGGAGGGTAATGTATTTATAATCGGTCTATGTATGTATGTGTGTATGTTTATTTATGGCGTTCTATCCATATTGTCAAAATTTAAAAATCCAAAATCATCAGAATATGTCAAGATGGGTATCATTAAATAGGTAGGTAGGTAGGTAGGTATTTTAAATTCAATGTTAGATTTCTTTTGCCATTTTTTCATTTTAAATAACAGTTTAGGAAATGGAACGGTTTAAAGTTTATTAACAATAAGGTAGTATTCTTGCTTTTGATTAGTTACTAACGAACGAACAAGTTTTTGTTTGTTCAACCAAGACTTGTAGAAATTTGTAGAAGGAACTGTAAAACTTACCTGAAACAAACAAAAAAACATGTAAATAATAGGAAGAATAATGTATAAATTTGACATTCAAAAATATACCTCCTACCTACATCTGTACTACTCAATGTACCTACATAAAATAAAGATAAAAATCCCCTAAACAATTTTCTGCATCCTCTACTTTTCTTCAAAATGGCGACGGAATGTGACAATTTAGCCGAACACTCAATCATGCAGCGCCAGCCAATTCAATAAAACTTGGAAATTTTGATAGGTAGGTAGACCCACAGTTTTTTTCGCATAAAAATAAAATATAATGCAATAGTAACCTTGAATTGATTTTCAGTATCCTATGTAGGTAAGTAACAATTAATTGTAGGTACTTTTAAAAATTTAGACTCCATCCATTCTCGATTATTTATTATTTTTCTCAAGAGTAAAAGAGTGAGCGAGAACCCTTCAATATAAACGTTAATTAAATTAGATTAGATTATCTGGGAGGTGAATTGGATCACAACAAAGGGTCAAACAACCTAAGAAATTCTAGATTAAATCAACGCTTTATATTGACCTTAGTAGGTAAATTAAGGTCATAATTCGAGGTCACCAAGGTGGAAATACTTTTCTCAGAGTAGGCAGAAAGTTACAATTTTCATACAACTCTATTTTCATTTTGTTTCATCTTTATTTATGTATTTTTTTCTTATATTACAATAATTGGTACCTACATAACGAAAGTTACGTAAGTACCAACCAAATACCGAAAGGGGGGGGGAACAAAATGTTTCTTTTTTTGTTAATGTGTAATAAAAAGCATATTTATAATAGTTTCACGTGTGAGAATTTTTCCATTATTAAACATAAAATTTTACATAAAAAAAGTATATCTAGGAGAGGTTAAAAAAAAACATACCTACGGGGTAAAAAAAATTTTTTCCAAAATTTAGTAAAATATTAATACAATGTATATACCTATAACTAACGATAAATGTAAAGTTTAAATACGGTAGAATTTGACGAAAAAAAACATTCAGGTACATCCCTTTTTGTTTAAATACGGCAGAATTTAACCGAAAAAGAACATTCACGTACATCTCTACCGTAGGTATGAAATAAATTAAAAGAAAAATATTAATACATAAAATTAAAAGAGAAAACTAATGACTAACAATAAATGTAAAGTTTAAAAAATACAGCAAAATTAGACGAGTACCTATATCTGTTTAAATACAGAAGAATTTGTTGAAAAAAAACATTCACGTACTCTTCTACGTAGTAGGTATGGAACAAAAAGAAAAGTTCACATCCATGGTGTTTAACAAACAGACATAGAAAAGTTCACGTCCATGACGTATGTCAAACAGTCAGACATGTAATGAATGTAGAAAGGTTCACGTCCATGGTATACGAGAAACAGACATCGTCCTCGGACGAATCACCTGGCTACGGGCTGAGTCTCAACAGATCGCAGCACGACGCTGCTCTACCGAGCACAACACCCCGCCAGGAACGTAAGTCGTCTACAGACTATTCCGAGCCCCGACATCGAACTGAGGTACATTCGGACCGGAGGGAGGCGTGTGGTGCACGTGTTCGAACGCAGATAGCACCGACCTCCCAAGTCCAAATGGGCTTCGACGTCGCGCATCACGGAGTGACGCACGACTAGTAAAGTCACATTGTTTAGAGCCTCCCGACTCTCGAGGCTCCACAGTGAGCATATCCTTGCCGGATTCGGCTAGGCTGGCTTCGGCCTTAGAGGCGTTCAGGCATAATCCCGCGGATGGTTGTAGGTCCCGTAGTGAAAAAAGCCTATAGAACCCTGGGCTTTATTAAAAGACTTTGTGCGCAATTTTCAAGTGTCAAAATAATGAAGGTACTATACTGTTCGTATGTTCGTAGCACTCTAGAATACTGCTCACAAGTATGGAATCCGCAGTACAAGATTCATATTGATAGGCTAGAGACTATTCAGACCAAATTCATGCGGTATTTACAATATAAAACTAAGGTGCACGATGTTGATTATGGAGCTAGATGCAGAAGACACCACACACTTCCACTTGAGGTGAGGCGTAGGGTCAACGATATAGTCTTTTATAGTAAGATAGCGCAGTCGCGGGTGGATTCACCTTATTTATTGTCACATATAGGAATTAAAGTACCCCCGAGATCCACGATGCGTGAAAAACGTATACAGCTGCGTTTGGGAGTGCCTCGTGGTGGAACTAATTATAGACAAAACTCTTTCTTTATTAGAACTGCAGTTACGGTGAACGAATTTGTCGACTTTCGTGATTTTGATCTTTTTAATACTTCTTCTCACATAATTAAAAAAACCTTAGCAAATCAGTGGTTGAATGCGACTTCTTCTTCTTCTTTAAAGGTATCAGTTTAGTTTATTCCTTTTTGTTAACTTTCTATCTTTGTTAGTTTCAACTTCATCTATTCTTCTTTAGTTATACACGATACAATCGTCTAGCATAACATTTGCGGAGACATGTAAATGGAATTTAGTTTTAATATCTAGATTTATATTTTTGTATTGATATCTGTTTGTCTTCCTAACTAAATATAAAATAAAATAAATAAATAAAAAAATGGTAGCTTCGCACCACCGGCCGCTCGGCCGAGTGCATGAACCAAATGTCCGAAACTGCGGTTCCTCTCGTACTGAGCAGTATTACTATCGCAACGACAAGCCATCAGTAGGGTAAAACTAACCTGTCTCACGACGGTCTAAACCCAGCTCACGTTCCCTTTTGATGGGTGAACAATCCAACGCTTGGCGAATTTTGCTTCGCAATGATAGGAAGAGCCGACATCGAAGGATCAAAAAGCAACGTCGCTATGAACGCTTGGCTGCCACAAGCCAGTTATCCCTGTGGTAACTTTTCTGGCACCTCTTGCTAAAAACTCTTTAGTACTAAAGGATCGATAGGCCGTGCTTTCGCAGTCCCTATGCGTACTGAACATCTGGATCAAGCCAGCTTTTGCCCTTTTGCTCTACGCGAGGTTTCTGTCCTCGCTGAGCTGGCCTTAGGACACCTGCGTTATTCTTTGACAGATGTACCGCCCCAGTCAAACTCCCCGCCTGGCAGTGTCCTCGAACCGGATCACGCGGGAGTTGTACGGCGACGAGCGTTGCCGCCACGTCACCACTCTGCACGCTTGGAACGAAACACCGTGCGCCCGCCGATATAATCGACCGCGCACCGCTTCCGCCCAACCGAGTAAGTAATGAAACAATGAAAGTAGTGGTTTTTCAGCGTCGACCGCGAGCGATCTCCCACTTATGCTACACCTCTCATGTCTCCTTACAATGCCAGACTAGAGTCAAGCTCAACAGGGTCTTCTTTCCCCGCTGATTCTCCCAAGCCCGTTCCCTTGGCTGTGGTTTCGCTAGATAGTAGATAGGGACACTCTTTCCCACCTCCACCTCATGGCTCTTATCGACAAAAATGTCATTTAAGGCCGAAACACGGGGCACACGATTCGCTAATCACCCAGCGCGCTAACGCCAGGCTTTTGCTTCACGTGCGTACAGAGGCCCCACAAATTCTCATTTACGCCAAATGACAGGGTACGATTCTCCCTCCGAATGGGGCTGTACAATACGTGAACGGCTCGCGCGTACCAAGCTCATCTCCACGCCTGCCAGAGCGACTTGCTGTTCCACTATCCACTACCCGCCTCTAGCCCACGCCGCTTCTTGTGCCACTCGTGGGCGAACCTTCGAAATAATTCGAAGGCCGACCGCGACGACACAAGCGTCTGGTAATACACCGGACCAAAGTGTACGCGTCCATTGTTGCTCCCACGAGCCACCGTGCTCGATCCGCTGGCGGAACCGCGAGGCGACTCACGGCCCGCCCCCGGACCAGCCCGTCTCGACCCTCCCCGTGTTCCCGCAGGAGCCTCGGCGACGCCCGGATCCGCACCGGCGGCCACCTCTGAGACTCCCCGTGACTCCCCAATGCCTCCACTAGCCATCGTGTCCGACCAGCAACTGCGAGGTCTCGTGATCCCGCCGTTGGCCACCCTCCTGAGGCCACCTACCTCGATCCCTATCGCCGCCGGGTTGACCGCCTTTTTCAAGGCGGCCTTAGTTTCCTCCGCCGTCATTACCGTTCCCTCCGCCGGGTAAACCGCTACCTGCACCCTTTTGCGCGGCAGCGGCACGGGGGGAGCTCCCCCCCGCCGCTGCAGCACCCCCGCGTATGACACCGGCCCCGGTGTAGCCAGCCCATCCACTGCAACCGGAGTGGGCTGGCGAGCTGCTCCCGGCGTTCCCCCAGCTGCAGCCAGAGCCCTACGTAGGTCCTCATTATCCCTTTTTAAAGCGTCATTTTGCCGCAATAAGGCGGTATTAAAATTGTTACTTTCGGCCAGCATTAGCCGCACCTCGGAGACCCGCTGTGCGAGTAAACCGGCCATCTCATTTGCCCGCCCCACGTGCGCCACAATGTTACCGAGCTCAACTTTGTTGAGCTTCGAAGTCTGTGACCGGCAACACTCCGTGATGCCCTCCACGCTCTTAAAGATCTCTCTCAGGAGGTCCCCGGCCGTCTCACTCCTAGTTTCCTCCTTCTCCACGATATCGGGGTTTGAGGCGCAACGCCCAAACCCCGGACCACGCGGAGGCTGCAAGCCCCCAAGCGGCGGAGCACCCTCTCCAGCTACGCTGGTCGTCCTACGCTTTCTTTCGCCTCCCTTCTCCTGCACGCCCTGCTCCAAGACGCCCTCAGGTGACGCCTGTGCCCCACGCTTCTTGCCGGCGGGAAGACCCGCTGGCACACCCTGCACCGTCTGCTGGCCACACGGAGTCACCTCCGGGTCAGCCGGCTCCAGCTCAATTAAGTTCCCGCCTGCGGCGGAAAACCCTCCAGGCGGCGTCCTTACTAACGACTTCCGGCCCGATCCGGATGCGACGAACCAGGCCTGGTCGTCCTGCGCGTCAGGCGACGTCGGTCGCGACATGACCACGCAAGAGTATACGTCCAATAATACAAAATATTTACAAGTCCAAAGAAAGGTTCACATACATAAAAACAAAATAAAAAACTACCAAAATAGTACAATGTCCAACACACTTGCAACACTGGGCACTCCAAATGTCAATGTCGCTGTCACACTGACAGTCGACACGCACCAACCCACTACCCTAACGTCCAGTTGACAGACACAAGCGCCTGTCAACGTCGCGCACCACGTGTCCAAGTGACAGCTGTCAAACTGTCACTATCGCACCACTCACAAGATGGCGGATGGCGCCGAGCGTCCAATCACACCGTACCTAACCTAAGTCACCACGTGCTCGCGCACGTGGGACTGAAAAAGCGTCCGAGCGCTGAAATATTATAACCTGAAGGGTTATAATATTAAAGCTAACTTACTACTACACTTACTGCACTCCAAAGTGTCAAGTAACCTAAACTAAAAACACAAATAGGTCCAACGCGGTAAGCACGTGGCCGTGATACACAAAAACACTGAAATATCCCTGTAAACAGGGATATTACACTAAAACAAAACACCAGGCTTAAGCACACACTATTTCCCGTAGGAATAAATGGTCAATACCCAAAACAACGCAGAAAAAACTATTTTTCCGAATTTAATACACGCAGCGACACACAAACTCGACCGTTCGCAGAGAGAGCGGCCGCGCGAGTCCTAGTTAGGTAGATAGGGATGCGCGAGGTAGATAGGGACACTCTTTCCCACCTCCACCTCATGGCTCTTATCGACAAAAATGTCATTTAAGGCCGAAACACGGGGCACACGATTCGCTAATCACCCAGCGCGCTAACGCCAGGCTTTTGCTTCACGTGCGTACAGAGGCCCCACAAATTCTCATTTACGCCAAATGACAGGGTACGATTCTCCCTCCGAATGGGGCTGTACAATACGTGAACGGCTCGCGCGTACCAAGCTCATCTCCACGCCTGCCAGAGCGACTTGCTGTTCCACTATCCACTACCCGCCTCTAGCCCACGCCGCTTCTTGTGCCACTCGTGGGCGAACCTTCGAAATAATTCGAAGGCCGACCGCGATGACACAAGCGTCTGGTAATACACCGGACCAAAGTGTACGCGTCCATTGTTGCTCCCACGAGCCACCGTGCTCGATCCGCTGGCGGAACCGCGAGGCGACTCACGGCCCGCCCCCGGACCAGCCCGTCTCGACCCTCCCCGTGTTCCCGCAGGAGCCTCGGCGACGCCCGGATCCGCACCGGCGGCCACCTCTGAGACTCCCCGCGACTCCCCAATGCCTCCACTAGCCATCGTGCTCGACGGTGGGTCGATTGAACCGCGACCTGGATCACGGCTCGCACCACCGCCAGCCCGTTTTGCGCTGCCCGACCCGGAGACCACGTTCTCCACCGGCACCGTGCCGACTTCGTGCCGTCCGTCCCGAGGCCCCCCCGACGGCGGATGATCCCTCGCAGGGGCCCCTTGGGTCCAATAACCCCCCAAGCTTCCCCCCCGGTCCCCCCCATGCAGTACGTCCGTCAGTCCACCCCTGGGCGATCCCGCAGCCCGTTCCCCTGTCGTGGGTGCATGCACCCCCCCAGGCGAGACCGTCTCCGCCGGTGCCCCTGGCTCGACCCGCGACATCCCTCCCGGCCTCAAGACCCCTCGATCCCCACCCATTGTCCCTACACTGTCTCTCCCCCCCGGCGACCCTATGCTGCTGTCCCACCCGCGGTCATCCAAGATGTAACCACCCGAGTCCCCTACGCTCTCCCCGTCCCCTTCTACGCTCCCCGTGCTGCTATCCCTGCCCGAGTCTACGCACCCCAAGCGGTGTATCCCCCCCAACAGGCGTTCCCTCTCCTCTCGGTAGAGTGGACACTCCCACAGAACGTGGTGTAGGTCCTCCTCGGCGTCCCCACAGTAGCAGAGGCTGGTCTCGCACAGCTTCATATCGCAAAGACGTTTGCGAAAGCATCCGTGTCCGACCAGCAACTGCGAGGTCTCGTGATCCGGTTCCACCCACGCACTCGTTAATCGAGTTTCAACGTCTGGGAAGAACCGGAAAAGCTCCCTTCCCTTTTCCTCCCCCTCCCATCTCTCTTGCCACCGACGCAAGAGGTCCCTATACACACCCCCCGCAGCCCCCCTGAGCTCCCTCCCCTTCAACCCCCCGGCACGCAGCTCGTGCACACGCGCCGCACGCTCGACCTCGAGGTCAATCGGCAGGACGCCAGCCAGAACCGGCAGCGCAACTGTACTGGCGGATCTGTAACACTTGGTTAGCAGTATCAAAGGCGCCCTCTGCGACCGCAAAAGGGCGCTCCTAACCACATGCAGACCCACCCGGTGACCCCAGATCGCCGCCGCGTACGTCGCAATTGGGACGTACGTGCCTCGGTATATGACCCTCAGCGACCTGTACTTAACCCCCCACGATACCCTGGACACGCGTTGCATTTTGCCGAAACAAGCCGCCCCGCGCGCCCCTACAGTGGCCGCATGAGTCCCGAAGGACAAATGCTCGTCCACCACGACCCCCAAGATCGTCGCCGCCTTGACGTTCCGCACTGACGAGCCACACAGCCGTATGATCGGAGCACGTTGCAGTTTACCCTTCACCGTCATGGTCTGGGATTTGGAGGGCGAAAATTCCAGCCTATTACGAGCTCCCCACTCGGTCATGAGGCCGAGTGTCTGCGAAGCTATTGCCTCAATTCTCGCCCTCGAGTCCGCCTCTATCAATATTGTGACGTCATCCGCGTATGCGACGATCTTGACGCCCCCCGGTACGGGCAGGCGCAGCAGATCATCCAAAAGGACGTTCCACAGCGCCGGACCTAACACAGAGCCTTGCGGACATCCCATGGTGGAAACTTTCCAATAGACTTCGTCCCCGACAAAGAAGCCTACACGTCGCCCGGCAAAGTAGCTCGCCAACATCCGATAGATATTGGGCGGGCACCCGCCTTGCTTCGCCTTCAGCATCATCATCGGCCACCAAGCATTGTCAAACGCACCCGAGATGTCAAGAAACACGGCCTGTACGTACTTTGCCCTACTCTCGGTCACCGCCCCCAGAATCGACTGCAGCGCCGTCACCGTCGATCGACCCCGCACGAAGCCGTGCTGTCCCTCCGAGACCCCCCCCTGGATGGAAGGAGCACATACCAACATGACACGCTCCAGGATCTTACCGAAGACCGGCAGAAGCGTGATGGGCCTGTACGCCTTCGGATCTGTGAGCGGCTTGTCATTCCCCTTGGGAAGAATTACAAGCCGTCCACTCTTCCAGATGTCCGGAAAGACGCCCTCCCTAACGCATGACGCGACGACCATCGTGAAATCGCCACTCGCAGCCAGCCACAGGTTTTTGACGATCCGGGCAGTAACCCCGTCAATACCGGTAGATAGGGACAGTGGGAATCTCGTTAATCCATTCATGCGCGTCACTAATTAGATGACGAGGCATTTGGCTACCTTAAGAGAGTCATAGTTACTCCCGCCGTTTACCCGCGCTTGCTTGAATTTCTTCACGTTGACATTCAGAGCACTGGGCAGAAATCACATTGCGTCAACACCCGCGAGGGCCATCGCAATGCTTTGTTTTAATTAGACAGTCGGATTCCCCTTGTCCGTGCCAGTTCTGAGCTGACCGTTGAACGGCGGTCGTACAAAACCGCGCCGATCGCGCACGAGACGAAACCGACACGGCCGCGACGGCTAGGAAGATCCGCGGAAGGCCGGAACGCGGGTCCGGATTCAGCCCGAACGCGCGAACGCCGCCGAAACGACGAAACACACGTACAGGCATCGACCAGGCCCGGCACCGGCCGCATCCGCTTCCCGTCCAAACCCGACACGCCCCGGTCCTCAGAGCCAATCCTTATTCCGAAGTTACGGATCCAATTTGCCGACTTCCCTTACCTACATTATTCTATCGACTAGAGGCTCTTCACCTTGGAGACCTGCTGCGGATATGGGTACGAACCGGCGCGACATCTCCACGTACATCCCTCACCTGAATTTTCAAGGTCCGCAGAGAGTATCCGGACACCGCCGCAAATGCGGTGCTCTTCGCGTTCCGAACCATATCTCCCTTCTATAGGATTCCATGGAACTCGAACGCTCAGGCAGAAAAGAAAACTCTTCCCGGACCTCTCGGCGGCGTCTTCAGGCCACTTTGGGTTACCCCGTCGAACTTTCGCCGTTAAAAACGAAAGAACGATTATTGAAACGGTTCCGCTGCCGGGTTCCGGAATAGGAACCGGATTCCCTTTCGCTCAAAGGTTGTTATTTATATTATTAAAATAAAAAACACAACACATCGACATAAGATTTCTCCTTGAGCTTAGGATCGACTGACTCGCGAGCAACTACTGTTCACGCGAAACCCTTCTCCACGTCAGTCCTCCAGGGCCTCGCTGGAGTATTTGCTACTACCACCAAGATCTGCACCGACGGAGGCTCCAAGCGGGCTCACGCCCAGACTCTTCTGCGCTCTCCGCCGCGCACGTCCTACTCGTTACGGCTTAATGATATAAATAATATATCACACATGCCGGTAACGGTAGTGTATAGGCAAAACGCTTCAGCGCCATCCATTTTCAGGGCTGGTTGCTTCGGCAGGTGAGTCGTTGCACACTCCTTAGCGGATTCCGACTTCCATGGCCACCGTCCTGCTGTCATGAGCGACCAACGCCTTTCATGGTGTCCCATGAGCGTTTTTTAGGCGCCTTAACACTACGTTTGGTTCATCCCACAGCGCCAGTTCTGCTTACCAAAATTGGCCCACTTGGCACCGTCATCAGATCTCCGGCTTCATCGTTCGAGTAAGCCGGAGTTCTCACCCATTTAAAGTTTGAGAATAGGTTGAGGTCGTTTCGGCCCCAATGCCTCTAATCATTCGCTTTACCGGATGAGACTGTGTCGGATCGACGCCAGCTATCCTGAGGGAAACTTCGGACGGAACCAGCTACTAGATGGTTCGATTAGTCTTTCGCCCCTATACCCAGTTCCGACGATCGATTTGCACGTCAGAATCGCTACGGTCCTCCATCAGGGTTTCCCCTGACTTCGACCTGACCAGGCATAGTTCACCATCTTTCGGGTCCCAGCATCTGTGCTCAGAGCGCGCCTGCATTCGCAGATTGGAAACGAGACGCCTCGGGAGTGCGAGAGAACGACCGAGATCGAAACCCCATCCTCCCTGAGAGGACGACGAGCGTCCTCCTTCACTTTCGTTACGCCTTTCAGTTTCGTTCGAAAGAATCTCAATGACTCGCACACATGCTAGACTCCTTGGTCCGTGTTTCAAGACGGGTCCTGCGAGTGCCCGAAACTGAATCATCGCAGACGGATACGTGCACGGTCCGAGACGGCACGGCGGCGACTTTAAATAATCAGACGCACCGCCCTCTCCCTCGCACTCGGGCAGAGGGAAAGAGACGGCGCTAATCTTGCGTCGGGCCGGACGCGCGCTAGCGCGTGCACGTTTCGTTGTTCTACCGTCCGACGGCCGGTCGGCTCACGCAAAACGGTCAACCCGGCGACGCCCGAGAGCGTACCGAGAGACTCCCGTACGGAGCTTAGACCGACATCGAACGGGTCGCGATGTATTACTAAGAGAGAAGTGCACGCCGTCCCGGGACGTGGGACGAACGTCGATCGTGACGCACGCCCGAAGGCGACATCATCGAGTGCGACGCTCGCACGCCCGAAAAAGACGATGAATCTCTCCGTTCGTTCATTCGAGTTTCGCAGGTTTACCCCTGAGCGGTTTCACGTACTGTTTAACTCTCTCTTCAAAGTTCTTTTCAACTTTCCCTCACGGTACTTGTTCGCTATCGGTCTCGCGGTAATATTTAGCCTTAGATGGAGTTTACCACCCACTTAGGGCTGCACTCTCAAGCAACCCGACTCTGAGGAGAGTCCCTCTCGCCGCCGTTCACCGTCGCTACGGGCCTGGCACCCTCTACGGGAAAACGGCCCCGTTCAAGACGAACTTGGACAGGTGAAGACGACGACGAGAAAGCGGAACCTCCCGAACACCACATCTCCCGCCGCCGTTACAACGACGGGATTCAGTGCTGGGCTATTTCCTGTTCGCTCGCCGCTACTAAGGAAATCCTAGTTAGTTTCTTTTCCTCCGCTTACTAATATGCTTAAATTCGGCGGGTGATCCTCCCTGATCTGAGGCCAACGTTATAAATGAGAGGCAGACACGATATCCGTCGGCGCTCCGACGTCGGTCACCGCGAATTTTTGTTACACGATGCCGGCGTCGATGCGCCCTTCGGACGTCGAGTCCGCCTACACGTGTGTCGTTTTCGTGCGTCCTTTTTATTTGTATATATTTACATACGTTACTCGAAGAAGCAAACTACTATTCGTAAGCTGTTTCGTAAAAGTACGTATCATAATACACACACCGGACTACGACGACAATTACATTATTTAATATTTAAACGGACAGAGAATTATTCTCGAGAAGAAAATAAAAAATCTGAACCGTCAAATGCGACGACGTATTAAGGTACGACGCAGTGTGGCTTTTGTTTTATGCAGCCGGCCCTCAGACAGGAGTGGTCCTGGATGTGTCTCCACGGACCGCAATGTGCGTTCGAAATGTCGATGTTCAAATGTGTCCTGCAGTTCACACTATGACGCGCAGTTAACTGCGTTCTTCATCGACCCGCGAGCCAAGTGATCCACCGTCCAGGGTAATGGTTTTTTCGTGTGTAATAAAAATAAAAAAAAAAGATTGATATTAGAAGGACACCACCACCACGGGGGGCGAGGTGTCATATCTAAACCTTGAGCGTTTATTTATTTATTTATTTATATAACAAACACTTTCAGACTTACAGCATTTAAACACCAAAACGTCTGAAAGCCATTTTACCATAATTACAAATAATTATTAAAAATATTTTTTTAATCACATAAATTACATTTAACTAAAACTAGGTAGGCATCAAAATCAATCAGCTAATACTAGAATAGAGAAAGATCTCAAACAATATTTGTGCCTTGGCTCAACCAATCCATGGACAAATCAACAAATAATGGCTGAGCCATGCAAAAAACGTCAACCTCAGACCTGTCTGTAATCAGTCGATTTATCAGTGTGAGTGCATGCGAGGTGGGAGCGTACCGCGTCGTCAATGTGCGTGCAGCTACCCGCGCAAACAAATTATGCATCCGATTCGGTCGTATGTTACGCAGATAGTTATTTGGAACGTATAGTGAACATTGACATAATGCGCTAGGGTTATCTATCTTCCCGTTGAATATGAGGTAGTAGTGCAATAGGAGTGCAAGTTTTCGTCTTAATGCTAACGTATCCAAACCTATCATACCTGAGACAAAAAGTGAGGGGTATAAGTATGGATAGTAACCGTACATTTTTTTGTATAAATAACGACCAAATTTCTTTTGTACCCGCTCGATCATAGTTCTGTACTTGTCTTCGTGCGGATCCCAAATTAAGGAATTAAATTCAAGTTTGCTGCGAACGAAAGCGTAATATAGCAGAAGAATGGCGTTTTTATTATGAAATCTGCCTGATTGCCACATCACAAAACCCAATGCTTTGAATGATTTTTTACACATTTCTGTAATGTGGTGGTTAAAAGTTAATTTGGTGTCCAAATACAGTCCAAGATCTCTAATTTCATAAACACGCTCAATTGGTGCGCCAGATATTTGATATGTATATTCAATAGGAGTATACGACCGTGTGAAGGACATAGTTTTGCATTTCGAGGTGTTAAATTCGAGACGATTCTGCTGGCTCCATTGTGCGACACTATCAATATCGCGCTGAAGCGCTACACAGTCCGAAATTGCATTCACACCTAAGAATATTTTCAAGTCGTCGGCAAACAAGAGACACCCAGCCGTAGCAACAGCATTTGGAAGGTCGTTGATCATTATAATGAACTGCGTCGGACCAAGAGTACTACCCTGAGTTACCCCGGAAGTCGTCAGATATGGTTCAGATTGATATTCTCCGAACTGAACATACTGCAGACGATTCGAGAAATAGCTTTTGAATAATTTTACCAATTTAGGGGAAAAACCTATGGCTGAAAATTTACCAAGAAGGACATTTATATCCACACGATCAAAAGCTTTTTTGTAATCAAAGTATGCAACATCTACTTGCTTGCAACGGTCCAGTTTAGCGGTTGCATAGTCGACAAATTGTACAAGATTAGTCGTTGTAGACTTTCCTGCCCTGAATCCGTGCTGACAATCACTCAATAGTGGTTTAATCCGACTACAAATAAATCTATTTAAGATTGATTCAAGAACCTTGCCAAATCCTGATAACACAGCGATTGGTCTGTAGTTTTCAACCTGCGACTTGGAATCATCTTTGGGTATAGGTGTTACTCTTGAGATCTTCCACATATCGGGGTACGTATTCTTTTTAAGCACTAAATTAAATATATGTAAAAGCGGAGCTACAAATATTTTAACGCAATCTTTAATTATAAACGACGGAATCCCATCTGGGCCCACCGAAGAGGTGGTCTTTAGTCTTTTAACTGCCTTATTTAAATCGGTTTCACTAATGTTATCAAGCATAATAGTAGGCGGGCTCAATGGATTTTCACTAGAACTAACGTTTACCTGCGACTCTTTTAAAAATACTGATTCAAAATGTTGAGCAAAGGCATCTGCTACTTCTGCAAGTGGTACCTCAGAGCCTTGATATTGAAACTGCTCACAAGACTGTAACGACGCCCGCTGCTCTCTGATAAACGTCCAGAAACTTTTCGGATCAGTACATATGTTATTTTCGGTCCTACTTATATAATCCTTATAACATAAATCGATAAGTTGTTTGGCTCGACTCCTATAAAATTTAAACATCTCCCAATTATAAGGTTTACCTAATTCTCTGTATTTTTTTAAGTTAAAATACTTCTGCTTTAGCAAGTTAATTATTTCGGAGGTATACCAAACGGGATATTGATTTTTTAGGTACGGACTACGTTTTTTAGGGGGAACATAGGAGTCAAGACAATTGTACAGTTTTTTATAAAATAGACGAGTCGCGTCATTTACATCACTGCACTCCAACACCTCGACCCAGTCAATTTCTGCGAAAGAAGCATATAATGACAAAAAGTCAGCTTTACGAAAGTTCCATGCGGGGTACGCCGATGGAGGGGGGAGTGGAGGCCTGCGCTCGAGTACTCTGCTACGCTGCGGCGGCCGCGGTACCCTCACACACACGCTTAATGGTGGATGATAAGCGTCCACGGGGACTACAGGGTCGATGTCTCCGAACACATTCACACACTCACCACCTAATGTACTCAACACTAAATCTAATATATTACCTTGTCCATTCTGATTCCTAACTGTGTTGAACTGGGTCAACTTACAATAGGTTAACAAATAATTAAATTGCAATAGTACATTATCGCTGCAAGAGTTCAAATTAAAGTCTCCGACCATAACTACATCCAATTTACGGTGCTTAGCAACAACATTCTCTAATAATTGAAACGTGTCCAAGTATTTATAGTCCTTCGAATTAGGTGTCACATAAACAACGCAAAAAAGTATTTTCTTATATTTTAAAGTAATAATAGCCATAACTACCTCAACATGCGGATAATCACCTTCCATATCAGTTATCTGCTGTACTTTGAAGTGGTCGCGAGCAGCCAACAGAACACCCCCGTGTCCCGCGTCACCAAACCGGTCCTTGCGCAAAACTACGTAGCCGGGGGGAAATACTGCGCTGTCGCTCACACCTCCAAGTAGAAAGGTCTCGGTAAACGCAAACAGATCAGCTGATTCATTCAAAATACCTTTTTTGCAAGTATCTAGTTTTGTACGTAATCCCCTAACATTTTGGTACATGAGATTAAATGTTTTAAATTTTGGCTTATTCCTCTTTGTTATTTTTTGATTTTCGAAATCCACTGCGCCATGGTTTTATGTGAACATCGCGCGCCCAGTGTTCGGCAGATAGATAGATATCTCTGTTTTTAGCAGGCACAGTTAGTTTGAAGGAAGCATAGTCACCGCGCGGGTTTAATGCTTCCACACGGCAGAGGTCATCGGGGCTGATACTTTGGAGATGTTTTGTAACTTGATCAACTGTAGTACCAATCTTGACAAAATACAAATGCAGATAGGACTTCCGTTCGGCTGCACATAGTGAAGTTGGCTCCGGTTTAGCCGTACCGCGAATTATATTCACAGTTGGACGCCGGCTAGGAATCCTCCTATCATTAATCGTATTCTCGCCAGAGTCCGGGTTTTTGTCATCAGCTGGAACCTCCGATTGTTGCAATATCACCGGTGCAGAGGGGGTAGGCGGTGTGTAACGTTGTCAATAGTCGATTGCTTTCCCATCCCTATTTCAACTCGGCGAAACCGGTTCCGCGCACCTACCACCGCTTAAAATGTTAGTTCGCGGACGGAGGCGGCCCACTGCTAAACATCGTCTCAAGGCGAACGCACGTCTCTGCACCGCGTGCCCTGCTGCGTTACGCGGACGGACGTGCCTCTCTCGACAATATTCCCTTAATCCTCATAAAGGATACTAATACTAAAATCAGTGCAATACCAGTTCCCGATCTCGGGTAAGTTGTGCAAAGTATCTGTGTAATTTTATATTAATATAAGCTCGTTCTAGTTTTTGTATTGTTATCCGTTAAACCTACTACCTGCATTATTCAATGTACTATATTATCTTGCTTGAGCCAACGACAATTTGCATAGGGCTTATTCACCCTTATTTGTATAAAATAAGGCACACATTATTCGTGATATTAATGTAATTTTAGTCTCACTTTCATTCTTGCTCCATCATAATATGTAACCGTTATAGAACCTACCTTCGCTTTCTCGTACCTACTATAATCTCATTAGCCTGTTATTCCGCACTGCTGCCTAAATATCACTTCACCATGACCAGCTTCATCGCTAAAATACAGCTATAGTGGATACAGGCTACCCGCTGACCAAGGTCACGGGAAGACCATCTGCGGCGCGACAGTGCACGTCACTAGGTCGCACACGCAGATTAGTGCGACGCCTACGAAAAGGCGCAGCATGTGAAACAGGGCCCTGACACGTACTTTATTCTATTCTTCAGGAACTCTGCACGGGCTATCTGCTGCCCAACCTTCATCCATGAACACCGCACGGGCTATCTGGTGCCCAGCCTAGTGCCCGAACTTGGCTCGGGCTTCCTGCTGCCCGACCTTGGAACTCTGCACGGTCTATCTGCTGCCCAGCCTACAACCTGTTCACCGCTCGGACTGCAACTTGCCTTTTCGCTGCGCCGCGCCGCCGGATTACGTCGACCTTGGATCCGAGGGAAGTGCGGTAGATTCTGTGCCGGGTTATTAGTAAGAAAAGTGAGCTCGACTAGGCGGTCTACGACCTACCCCTTTCTTTCTGTTAATTTAAATTCTTCGTCAAAATAAAATATCTTGTTAAAACTCTCTTTGTTCAGTTATTTCAGACCCCCTAGGTCTATTATAGCGACATGCGACATGTCTATTATAGTGACATTAGCACTCCGCGATTGCCCAGCCGCACCGGCGCCTCCAGCAGATACCGTTAGAGGTGTGAGAACGTTCGGCCTCTCACTCGCTCTCGCCTTAGCTTTCGCGATCTTTGCCGAAGTTATCGCGGTCCTTGCCGATTCCGCCCGCTCTCGAGCTGCGCGCATTGGTCGCTCAGATGTCGTCTTGAGCGGTTTACCCTCCGTAATACTAATATTGCTACTAGACTCTCGTTTCTTACCGTTGTCCAGAAGTAATTTAATCATGTTATTTTGCTCCAAAACAAGCTTTTCTAATGATGTAATCTTGTTCTGTAGTACTATCACAGTGTCGGTAAGTTCACGAACAGCACTTTCCACATTTTTGGCAGACATTGGAGCGTTAGTTTCTTTCGAGAGTTTCGGCCGTGTTTTATAATATTTTTTCACTTTCCAAGTCACACGGACACAGGGACATTCTCGAAGACGTATGAATCGAATGGAAGACTCGAGGCTAGGATTTTAAACCTGTCATAATCTCACTCGATATACTCCGTCTATCGATAACCGTGAATTAACACGATATCGAAAAATCCCTTTTCCCTTCTCGTTGAAGAAGAAGAAAAAGACTATGGAAAGCTACGACTGTCGGTCTATGGACATGTAATGTATTATAATTATAATTATTGTAATAATAATAATAACTATATACGTTAATGATCCTTCCGCAGGTTCCCCTACGGAAACCTTGTTACGACTTTTACTTCCTCTAAATGATCAAGTTTGGTCAACTTCCCAGCAACGCCGAGGGCCGTGAAGCCACCGCGTGTCGGTCCGAAGACCTCACTAAATCATTCAATCGGTAGTAGCGACGGGCGGTGTGTACAAAGGGCAGGGACGTAATCAACGCGAGCTTAATGACTCGCGCTTACTAGGAATTCCTCGTTTATGGGGGATAATTGCAAACCCCAATCCCCAGCACGAAGGAGTTTCAACGGGTTGCCCGGGCCTCTAGGCCAGGGAGAACATGCTGATTCCTTCAGTGTAGCGCGCGTGCGGCCCAGGACATCTAAGGGCATCACAGACCTGTTATTGCTCAATCTCGTGCGGCTCGAAGCCGCCGGTCCCTCTAAGAAGAATTTTAATACGTTGCCAGTGAGTTGCGAGACCGAAGTCGAGCACACCGAAATGACAACGCCTATTTAGCAGGCTAGAGTCTCGTTCGTTACCGGAATTAACCAGACAAATCGCTCCACCAACTAAGAACGGCCATGCACCACCACCCACCGAATCAAGAAAGAGCTGTTAATCTGTCAATCCTTCCGGTGTCCGGGCCTGGTGAGATTTCCCGTGTTGAGTCAAATTAAGCCGCAGGCTCCACTCCTGGTGGTGCCCTTCCGTCAATTCCTTTAAGTTTCAGCTTTGCAACCATACTCCCCCCGGAGTCCAAAATCTTTGGTTTCCCGGAAGCTGCCCGCCGAGCCATTGTAGTAACGTCGGCGGATCGCTAGATGACATATTTACGGTTAGAACTAGGGCGGTATCTAATCGCCTTCGAACCTCTAACTTTCGTTCTTGATTGATGAAAACACCTTTGGCAAATGCTTTCGCTGATGTTCGTCTTGCGACGATCCAAGAATTTCACCTCTAACGTCGCAATACGAATGCCCCCAGTTATCCCTATTAATCATTACCTCGGAGTTCTGAAAACCAACAAAATAGAACCGAGATCATATTCTATTATTCCATGCACGAAATATTCAAGCAGCATTTTGAGCCCGCTTTGAGCACTCTAATTTGTTCAAAGTAAAATTGTCGGCCCACCTCGACACTCACCGAAGAGCACCGCGATAGGATTTTGATATTGAACCGACGTGTTACCGCCGGCTCACCGACGATATGCTCCGCAAACGTGTCAGTATCACCGCGGATGCGGTGCACCGACAGCGCACAGCACAAATGCAACTACGAGCTTTTTAACCGCAACAATTTTAGTATACGCTATTGGAGCTGGAATTACCGCGGCTGCTGGCACCAGACTTGCCCTCCAATTGTTCCTCGTTAAAATATTTAAAGTGTACTCATTCCGATTACGAGGCCTCGTAAGAGTCCCGTATCGTTATTTTTCGTCACTACCTCCCCGTGCCGGGAGTGGGTAATTTGCGCGCCTGCTGCCTTCCTTGGATGTGGTAGCCGTTTCTCAGGCTCCCTCTCCGGAATCGAACCCTGATTCCCCGTTACCCGTGACAACCATGGTAGTCGCAGAAACTACCATCGAAAGTTGATAAGGCAGACATTTGAAAGATGCGTCGCCGGTACTGGACCATGCGATCGGCAAAAGTTATCCAGATTCATCAAAGTTAACGACATCGGACGCGAGGCCCTCCGTCGATTGGTTTTGATCTAATAAAAGCACTCGTCCCATCACTGGTCGGAGTTCTGATTGCATGTATTAGCTCTAGAATTACCACAGTTATCCAAGTAACTGAGTAAGATCTAAGGAACCAAAACTGATATATTGAGCCATTCGCGGTATCGCCTTAATACGGCTTGCACTGAGACATGCATGGCTTAATCTTTGAGACAAGCATATAACTACTGGCAGGATCAACCAGGGAGCTACTACTAGCTAGCTAGCTTAGTTGGTTAGCTGACTGCTCGCGTTTCGAACATGTCGATCGACGAGACTTATTTGTTAACCCTTCGCGAGTGTTTGTTAGACACGTCGCGAAGGTGGTCAACGATGTGATAAATACTATGATTTTTACGTGGCTACGAGAGCCAATCGTCGAACGTTCGTACAAAACTGCTTCACGAATTAAATTCGTTTTCACAACATTTCTGTTGCGCTGTTGTTTGAACGAGAACGATTACGCCCGGTACTGAGAGAGCTGAACCAAATTTAAAATACACACACGTTTGTTGTGTATTATTATATTATTTAGACGATATGTTAGTGAGGGGAGACGCGAATCTATATCGAGAGAGAGAGAAATAACACAACTCTCCTCCGTAGTAAGATTTGTTCCCCGCGCTCGTTTATACGATAGAGTTTTCGCGATCTCTTTTAACCGTACATCTGTTTGAGACGTACGATGAAAAAGTCACACTTTATCGTTATTCTGTCCACAGCAGTAGAAATTTTACAAGTTACAAAACACGTCGCGCTCGGCGTCGCGGCCTTATCGCCTTAACCCCGTGAGCGTCGCGCTTTTAGTAAGCTGCGCATGCGCAGCTCTCGTAACTCTCTGGGACAATACCTCGTGTATTGCCAGAGCCCAACTCGCTAATATTACTCGGAATATAGCTAGAATTGGTTCATCTACCCAAAATACAATTAAAAAACTATAAAATAATTTTTCGTGTTTTTAGGGTTAGGCCCTATGTTCAACGAGGGGGCGATGATATAATTCCATTAAAAAAGTAAAATAATGATTATATAAAAAAGTTTTTAATTTTTCATAATTTTAGAGTTAGCCACATTGTTCGACGAGGGGGCGATGATATAATTCCATTAAAAAAGTAAAATTATTATTATTTAAAAAGTTTTTAATTTTTCATAATTTTAGAGTTAGCCCATATGTTCGACGAGGGGGCGATGATATAATTCCATTAAAAAAGTAAAATAATGATTATATAAAAAAGTTTTTAATTTTTCATAATTTTAGAGTTAGCCACATTGTTCGACGAGGGGGCGATGATATAATTCCATTAAAAAAGTAAAATTATTATTATTTAAAAAGTTTTTAATTTTTCATAATTTTAGAGTTAGCCCATATGTTCGACGAGGGGGCGATTATATAATTCCATTAAAAAAGTAAAATAATTATTATTTAAAAAAGTTTTTAATTTTTCATACTTTTAGAGTTAGCCACATTGTTCGACGAGGGGGCGATGATATAATTCCATTAAAAAAGTAAAATAATTATTATATAAAAAAGTTTTTAATTTTTCATAATTTTAGGGTTAGTCCCTCTGCTCAACGAGGGGGCGATGATATAATTCCATTAAAAAAGTAAAATTATTATTATATAAAAAAGTTTTTAATTTTTCATAATTTTAGGGTTAGCCCCTATGTTCAACGAGGGGGCGATTATATAATTCCATTAAAAAAGTAAAATAATTATTATTTAAAAAAGTTTTTAATTTTCCATACTTTTAGAGTTAGCCCCTCTGTTCGACGAGGGGACGATGATATAATTTTATTAAAAAGTAAATATACCAGAAGAATAATTAACCCGTTAACAGTATAGAATAGGTAATTAATGATTTACAATGGGAACTTTACAAAAACACTTTAATATATAATATAAAATCCGTATCTACCTACTTACTAAGTACCAAAACTGAAAACCACAAACCAAATAAATATCGATTTCTTACCCCAATAAAAACGACGACACAAAATTCAAATTTGGAAGGAAAAAAAAAAAAAAAAAAAAAAGACCTACCTTAATTATTAAAAATAATATTGCTGTAGGTAGGTACTTTAGGTAGGAATTATAAATTTTTATTAATTATTTATTCATTTCTGTGATAAAATTTCGATAGAGATTCGTTTTCTCCACTTTTTTAGACAATCTAGAGGTTCTTTTAACAAGTTTTTTTAAACATTTAGCTGGTACTCGAGTTTTACTCGTAATTTAAAATATCTGCAACTAATTAACACTTTAGCGGCGTTAATCGGCGGGCGCTAAACGTTCCTAACGATAGAATAGATTTTTAGAAGAAAATATACAAAATTAACCACATTTAAAAATTGTTTTTTCGTATCAACTACAAATTTTTTTAAATTTGTAACTTGTTGCGTACAATAAATGATTTTTTATTATTTATTATTATTTTATGTTATTAAATATTGCTTAAAGGTATGTATGTATGTGTGTGTGTGTGTGTGTATAAGTTCAGTTATTTTACTGGTTTTTATTCATTGCTGTGATAAAATTTTGATATAGGTAGATTGATTTTTTACCCGTCTGTGAGACGCAAAGGGGGAGGGTAATGTATTTATAATCGGTCTATGTATGTATGTGTGTATGTTTATTTATGGCGTTCTATCCATATTGTCAAAATTTGAAAATCCAAAATCGTCAGAATATGTCAAGATGGGTATCATTAAATAGGTAGGTAGGTAGGTAGGTATTTTAAATTCAATGTTAGATTTCTTTTGCCATTTTTTCATTTTAAATAACAGTTTAGGAAATAGAACGGTTTAAAGTTTATTAACAATAAGGTAGTATTCTTGCTTTTGATTAGTTACTAACGAACGAACAAGTTTTTGTTTGTTCAACCAAGACTTGTAGAAATTTGTAGAAGGAACTGTAAAACTTACCTGAAACAAACAAAAAACATGTAAATAATAGGAAGAATAATGTATAAATTTGACATTCAAAAATATACCTCCTACCTACATCTATCTTTACTACTCAATGTACATAAAATAAAGATAAAAATCCCCTAAACAATTTTCTGCATCCTCTACTTTTCTTCAAAATGGCGACGGAATGTGACAATTTAGCCGAACACTCAATCATGCAGCGCCAGCCAATTTAATAAAACTTGGAAATTTTGATAGGTACTAACAGTTTTTATCGCATAAAAATAAAATATAATGCAAAAGTAACCTTGAATTGATTTTCAGTATCCTATGTAGGTAAGTAACAATTAATTGTAGGTACTTTTAAAAATTTGACTCCATCCATTCTCGATTATTTATTATTTTTCTCAAGAGTAAAAGAGTGAGCGAGAACCCTTCAATATAAACGTTAATTAAATTAGATTAGATTATAGGTATAGGAGGTGAATTGGATGACGACAAAGGGTGAAACAACCTAAGAAATTCTAGATTAAATCAACGCTTTATATTGACCGTAGTAGGTAAATTAAGGTCATAATTCGAGGTCACCAAGGTGGAAATACTTATCTCAGAGTAGGTAGAAAGTTACAATTTTCATACAACTCTATCTTCATTTTGTTTCATCTTTATTTATGTATTTTTGTATTTATTTCTTATATTACAGTAATTGGTACCTACATAACGAAAGTTAAATTATTTATGTTCAATTATTGTCATAGTTCATTGGGGGGGGGGGGGGGGGGGACAAAATGTTTCTTTTTTTGTAAATGTGTAATAAAAAGCATATTTATAATAATTGTTTCACGTGTGAGAATTTTTCCATTATTAAACATAAAATTTTACATAAAAAAAGTAAGTATATCTAGGAGAGGTTAAAGAAAAAAACATACCTACGGGGTAAAAAAAAATATATTTCAAAAATTAAGTAAAATATTAATACAATGTATATATAACTAACAATAAATGTAAAGTTTAAATACGGTAGAATTTGACGAAAAAAAAAACATTCAGGTACATCCCTTTTTGTTTAAATACGGCAGAATTTAACCGAAAAAGAACATTCACGTACATCTCTACCGTAGGTATGAAATAAATTAAAAGAAAAATATTAATACATAAAATTAAAAGAGAAAACTAATGACTAACAATAAATGTACCTAAAGTTTAAAAAATACAGCAAAATTTGTCGAAAAAAACATTCAGGTACTTATATCTGTTTAAATACAGAAGAATTTGTACGTAGTAGGTATGGAACAAAAAGAAAAGTTCACGTCCATGGTGTTTAACAAACAGACATAGAAAAGTTCACGTCCATGACGTATGTCAAACAGTCGGACATGTAATGAATGTAGAAAGGTTCACGTCCATGGTATACGAGAAACAGACATCGTCCTCGGACGAATCACCTGGCTACGGGCTGAGTCTCAACAGATCGCAGCACGACGCTGCTCTACCGAGCACAACACCCCGCCAGGAACGTAAGTCGTCTACAGACTATTCCGAGCCCCGACATCGAACTGAGGTACATTCGGACCGGAGGGAGGCGTGTGGTGCACGTGTTCGAACGCAGATAGCACCGACCTCCCAAGTCCAAATGGGCTTCGACGTCGCGCATCACGGAGTGACGCACGACTAGTAAAGTCACATTGTTTAGAGCCTCCCGACTCTCGAGGCTCCACAGTGAGCATATCCTTGCCGGATTCGGCTAGGCTGGCTTCGGCCTTAGAGGCGTTCAGGCATAATCCCGCGGATGGTAGCTTCGCACCACCGGCCGCTCGGCCGAGTGCATGAACCAAATGTCCGAAACTGCGGTTCCTCTCGTACTGAGCAGTATTACTATCGCAACGACAAGCCATCAGTAGGGTAAAACTAACCTGTCTCACGACGGTCTAAACCCAGCTCACGTTCCCTTTTGATGGGTGAACAATCCAACGCTTGGCGAATTTTGCTTCGCAATGATAGGAAGAGCCGACATCGAAGGATCAAAAAGCAACGTCGCTATGAACGCTTGGCTGCCACAAGCCAGTTATCCCTGTGGTAACTTTTCTGGCACCTCTTGCTAAAAACTCTTTAGTACTAAAGGATCGATAGGCCGTGCTTTCGCAGTCCCTATGCGTACTGAACATCTGGATCAAGCCAGCTTTTGCCCTTTTGCTCTACGCGAGGTTTCTGTCCTCGCTGAGCTGGCCTTAGGACACCTGCGTTATTCTTTGACAGATGTACCGCCCCAGTCAAACTCCCCGCCTGGCAGTGTCCTCGAACCGGATCACGCGGGAGTTGTACGGCGACGAGCGTTGCCGCCACGTCGCCACTCTGCACGCTTGGAACGAAACACCGTGCGCCCGCCGATATAATCGACCGCGCACCGCTTCCGCCCAACCGAGTAAGTAATGAAACAATGAAAGTAGTGGTTTTTCAGCGTCGACCGCGAGCGATCTCCCACTTATGCTACACCTCTCATGTCTCCTTACAATGCCAGACTAGAGTCAAGCTCAACAGGGTCTTCTTTCCCCGCTGATTCTCCCAAGCCCGTTCCCTTGGCTGTGGTTTCGCTAGATAGTAGATAGGGACACAACCCGTTCTCGAGCACTATTTATATATGTTATAGCGTCCCCACCGTTCCCACCTTTCGGTATACCAGCAGGGGCCGCTATACCCGAGCGCACACCCCTAAGGGCGACGTCAGGGATCGAGTTTAAGACGGATCTAGTCCCCAATGCTAGACTGGTTCTCATAAAGGAGAGTAGCCTCGTGCCCTAGGACACTACCTGGTTGTCCAGACAGGTACCGGAGCAATAAGGCCGCTCACCACCCGCGCCTCAAAGAGGAGCTAACGACAACCTCGCTGGGGCCGGCAGAGAAGCCACCTCCCACATCTCCAGTGTGGTACCGGAGCTGTTGAGGCACGCTCACTTCCCAGCACACCTCCGTGTGCCTACCAAAAGTGACCTACATCCTGGTAAGGACCGGACACATCTAGCCTAGTGTCCTACGCATTAAGGCATAGCGCAGCCGGGGATGCGGTCCCAACGGTCCGACTTTCGAAGGTCCGAAGGACACAGCTAAAGGCCACCCCATGGCCTCGCGCACTCGTCCACGACGTGCAAAGCGTTCGTCGCGTATGAGGGCAGCCCCCGGTGACAAGCATACCGGGGAGACGCTAACATTGCCACCCTCTGCGACTGCAACCACAACCCCCACGAGTCCGACCTCAATGTTGGACGGCGTCCCCTACTAAGCCACCGATAGATGCAGCCGTTCTGGGACGCCGGGCAAGTCCAACCCCGTGGTAGCCTAGTCACAGGGGGGGACCCGTAGTTCCCCCCCCGACCCGACTGGCTCGGCTTCTGCCAGCCGGGGCAGGCAGTAGATAGGGACACTCTTTCCCACCTCCACCTCATGGCTCTTATCGACAAAAATGTCATTTAAGGCCGAAACACGGGGCACACGATTCGCTAATCACCCAGCGCGCTAACGCCAGGCTTTTGCTTCACGTGCGTACAGAGGCCCCACAAATTCTCATTTACGCCAAATGACAGGGTACGATTCTCCCTCCGAATGGGGCTGTACAATACGTGAACGGCTCGCGCGTACCAAGCTCATCTCCACGCCTGCCAGAGCGACTTGCTGTTCCACTATCCACTACCCGCCTCTAGCCCACGCCGCTTCTTGTGCCACTCGTGGGCGAACCTTCGAAATAATTCGAAGGCCGACCGCGATGACACAAGCGTCTGGTAATACACCGGACCAAAGTGTACGCGTCCATTGTTGCTCCCACGAGCCACCGTGCTCGATCCGCTGGCGGAACCGCGAGGCGACTCACGGCCCGCCCCCGGACCAGCCCGTCTCGACCCTCCCCGTGTTCCCGCAGGAGCCTCGGCGACGCCCGGATCCGCACCGGCGGCCACCTCTGAGACTCCCCGCGACTCCCCAATGCCTCCACTAGCCATCGTGCTCGACGGTGGGTCGATTGAACCGCGACCTGGATCACGGCTCGCACCACCGCCAGCCCGTTTTGCGCTGCCCGACCCGGAGACCACGTTCTCCACCGGCACCGTGCCGACTTCGTGCCGTCCGTCCCGAGGCCCCCCCGACGGCGGATGATCCCTCGCAGGGGCCCCTTGGGTCCAATAACCCCCCAAGCTTCCCCCCCGGTCCCCCCCATGCAGTACGTCCGTCAGTCCACCCCTGGGCGATCCCGCAGCCCGTTCCCCTGTCGTGGGTGCATGCACCCCCCCAGGCGAGACCGTCTCCGCCGGTGCCCCTGGCTCGACCCGCGACATCCCTCCCGGCCTCAAGACCCCTCGATCCCCACCCATTGTCCCTACACTGTCTCTCCCCCCCGGCGACCCTATGCTGCTGTCCCACCCGCGGTCATCCAAGATGTAACCACCCGAGTCCCCTACGCTCTCCCCGTCCCCTTCTACGCTCCCCGTGCTGCTATCCCTGCCCGAGTCTACGCACCCCAAGCGGTGTATCCCCCCCAACAGGCGTTCCCTCTCCTCTCGGTAGAGTGGACACTCCCACAGAACGTGGTGTAGGTCCTCCTCGGCGTCCCCACAGTAGCAGAGGCTGGTCTCGCACAGCTTCATATCGCAAAGACGTTTGCGAAAGCATCCGTGTCCGACCAGCAACTGCGAGGTCTCGTGATCCGGTTCCACCCACGCACTCGTTAATCGAGTTTCAACGTCTGGGAAGAACCGGAAAAGCTCCCTTCCCTTTTCCTCCCCCTCCCATCTCTCTTGCCACCGACGCAAGAGGTCCCTATACACACCCCCCGCAGCCCCCCTGAGCTCCCTCCCCTTCAACCCCCCGGCACGCAGCTCGTGCACACGCGCCGCACGCTCGACCTCGAGGTCAATCGGCAGGACGCCAGCCAGAACCGGCAGCGCAACTGTACTGGCGGATCTGTAACACTTGGTTAGCAGTATCAAAGGCGCCCTCTGCGACCGCAAAAGGGCGCTCCTAACCACATGCAGACCCACCCGGTGACCCCAGATCGCCGCCGCGTACGTCGCAATTGGGACGTACGTGCCTCGGTATATGACCCTCAGCGACCTGTACTTAACCCCCCACGATACCCTGGACACGCGTTGCATTTTGCCGAAGCAAGCCGCCCCGCGCACCCCTACAGTGGCCGCATGAGTCCCGAAGGACAAATGCTCATCCACCACGACCCCCAAGATCGTCGCCGCCTTGACGTTCCGCACTGACGAGCCACACAGCCGTATGATCGGAGCACGTTGCAGTTTACCCTTTACCGTCATGGTCTGGGATTTGGAGGGCGAAAATTCCAGCCTATTACGAGCTCCCCACTCGGTCATGAGGCCGAGTGTCTGCGAAGCTATTGCCTCAATTTTCGCCCTCGAGTCCGCCTCTATCAATATTGTGACGTCATCCGCGTATGCAACGATCTTAACGCCCCCCGGTACGGGCAGGCGCAGCAGATCATCCAAAAGGACGTTCCACAGCGCCGGACCTAACACAGAGCCTTGCGGACATCCCATGGTGGAAACTTTCCAATAGACTTCGTCCCCGACAAAGAAGCCTACACGTCGCCCGGCAAAGTAGCTCGCCAACATCCGATAGATATTGGGCGGGCACCCGCCTTGCTTCGCCTTCAGCATCATCATCGGCCACCAAGCATTGTCAAACGCACCCGAGATGTCAAGAAACACGGCCTGTACGTACTTTGCCCTACTCTCGGTCACCGCTCCCAGAATCGACTGCAGCGCCGTCACCGTCGATCGACCCCGCACGAAGCCGTGCTGTCCCTCCGAGACCCCCCCCTGGATGGAAGGAGCACACACCAACATGACACGCTCCAGGATCTTACCGAAGACCGGCAGAAGCGTGATGGGCCTGTACGCCTTCGGATCTGTGAGCGGCTTGTCATTCCCCTTGGGAAGAATTACAAGCCGTCCACTCTTCCAGATGTCCGGAAAGACGCCCTCCCTAACGCATGACGCGACGACCATCGTGAAATCGCCACTCGCAGCCAGCCACAGGTTTTTGACGATCCGGGCAGTAACCCCGTCAATACCGGGTGACGTATTGGGCAGCGACTTCACGATGGCACCCACCTGTGCTTCTGATGGAGCGAGCGCATCGCGACCACTCGGGACGCAGGCGGCCAACATACGCACCTGACGGTGGTATGGGCTGTCCCTGTCTGGCTGGTCGTCCGGGCATAAGGCCCGGGTCAGACTGCTCATCGCTTCCTCCGTAGACGTGGTCTGCCCGTCGAGGTACCGCACTCCGTTAAGTACGTTCCGAGGTGGCCGTGAACGGCCACTGGAAACCCGGTATGCGATACCCCAGGGGTCCTCGTTCCCCGAATTGGCGATGCGCATATAGTGATCGCGCTGCGCCCTCTCCATCTCCCGCCGGTACTTAGAGCGGGTGATGAGCAAGTTATCCCTTGCGGTTTCCTCTCGCTCGCCTCCACGCTTACGGGTTGCCTGCCAAGCCCTCCTACACTTACGGTACCTCCGCCGCAGGGACTCGAGGTCGCCGTTCCACCACTCGAAGCCGGAGTCGTAGGACCGCGGCTTCACTACCCCGAGGCTCATTTCCGCAACACACGAGACCACCTCGCTGAATTGCGAGGCAATCTCGGACGCGGGTCGACGCCAGTTCATGCGCCCCAACTCCGTACTGAGTCGTACCTGAAACAGGCCCCAGTCAACCCCCCGGTCCCTATAGCGCACTGGCTCCTCGTGGCGTGTTCTCGCGCTTCGCACCGCCCCAGCAGCGCCTCCGGCGGCAGCCACGGTGAACGTGATGAGCCGGTGGTCGCTATCCACTTCTCCACACCGGACCTCCCAATCGGCGACGGCGCCAGCTGCCGGCCTGTTGGCGAAAGTGGCGTCAATGTTGGACTCACCCTGGGGTCCGCTGAAGGTGGAGGGCTGGTCTACCGTGTTGACCACGTCCAGCCCTCGTTCCAGGATGAACTCCTCAAGCTGACGCCTCCTCGCCTCCGCATCTGGCCGGTGGCTACGGCTGCGGTCATGGAGCATGTCCGTGTGGGTGTTGGTGTCGGCCCCTATCACCACTCTTTTTCCGCGCAGCTCCTCTAGTACACGCTCCAGGTGGTGTAGATGTGGCTCCACGCGGTGCGCATACTTGAAGTAGCACGACGCCAGATAGACGTCGTGCCTGCCGCCGAGGTGGACCACCGTACAATACTCCGTGCTGAGATGTTGAAGCACGGCGCACGGGGTCCTGCGGCATCTCAAGTATACGCCCGCCATCGGAGCGGAACCCACCTGGAGTATGTCGAGGGGCCCTCCCCCGTACTGTTCCTGCACCAACACCACGTCCAGCCCCAGCGACTCCGCGACCACCGGCAACGAGGCGGTGGCCAGCTCCTTGCCGTTCAGATTTATCTGACCTACCTTCAGGGGCTGTGTGGGCCTACGATCCATACTGAACCATGGAGGCCGCCCTCTTCTCCGCGTGCTGTCTGGCGGGGCATGTCACCGCCATGGTTCTATGGGACGCGGCGTCTCGCTGCCCCAACTGCTTGCACGTAGCGCAAGCAGGAGCAGCGCTGTTGCAATCTCCGGCCCTGTGGCCCGCCACCCCACACTTACCACACACAGCATCCTTGGCCCGACAAAACTTTTCCGGGTGGCCAAAGGCGTGGCACTTTCGGCAACACGTGATGTCTATGTAGTCTTCTACGTAAATGCTGTCCCATCCTATCGCCACGGTAGTCCGCGACGTTAGTACTCCCCTAAAGGTCGGGGAGCACTCCAAGACCACCGTGGTTGTGTTGCCGCCCACCCGCGACCGCTTGAAGGCCACTTTACAATCCTGTTTAATTCGGGCTGGAGTCCAGTCGGGGCGGAGGTGTCCATTCTGCTCATGCAGACACTCCGCCAAGTACTCCAGCCCATGCTCTCCTCGAATGTTCCGGAGGGCGACAAGTGGACGCCGCCCTCGTGGCTCCTGCGTCCTCAGCGTCGCGGGAATCGCCTTCTTTAGGCGCTCCACCTCCTCCTTACTCCCCGTCTCCACCAAGACACCGCCGTTGGCCACCCTCCTGAGGCCACCTACCTCGATCCCTATCGCCGCCGGGTTGACCGCCTTTTTCAAGGCGGCCTTAGTTTCCTCCGCCGTCATTACCGTTCCCTCCGCCGGGTAAACCGCTACCTGCACCCTTTTGCGCGGCAGCGGCACGGGGGGAGCTCCCCCCCGCCGCTGCAGCACCCCCGCGTATGACACCGGCCCCGGTGTAGCCAGCCCATCCACTGCAACCGGAGTGGGCTGGCGAGCTGCTCCCGGCGTTCCCCCAGCTGCAGCCAGAGCCCTACGTAGGTCCTCATTATCCCTTTTTAAAGCGTCATTTTGCCGCAATAAGGCGGTATTAAAATTGTTACTTTCGGCCAGCATTAGCCGCACCTCGGAGACCCGCTGTGCGAGTAATCCGGCCATCTCATTTGCCCGCCCCACGTGCGCCACAATGTTACCGAGCTCAACTTTGTTGAGCTTCGAAGTCTGTGACCGGCAACACTCCGTGATGCCCTCCACGCTCTTAAAGATCTCTCTCAGGAGGTCCCCGGCCGTCTCACTCCTAGTTTCCTCCTTCTCCACGATATCGGGGTTTGAGGCGCAACGCCCAAACCCCGGACCACGCGGAGGCTGCAAGCCCCCAAGCGGCGGAGCACCCTCTCCAGCTACGCTGGTCGTCCTACGCTTTCTTTCGCCTCCCTTCTCCTGCACGCCCTGCTCCAAGACGCCCTCAGGTGACGCCTGTGCCCCACGCTTCTTGCCGGCGGGAAGACCCGCTGGCACACCCTGCACCGTCTGCTGGCCACACGGAGTCACCTCCGGGTCAGCCGGCTCCAGCTCAATTAAGTTCCCGCCTGCGGCGGAAAACCCTCCAGGCGGCGTCCTTACTAACGACTTCCGGCCCGATCCGGATGCGACGAACCAGGCCTGGTCGTCCTGCGCGTCAGGCGACGTCGGTCGCGACATGACCACGCAAGAGTATACGTCCAATAATACAAAATATTTACAAGTCCAAAGAAAGGTTCACATACATAAAAACAAAATAAAAACTACCAAAATAGTACAATGTCCAACACACTTGCAACACTGGGCACTCCAAATGTCAATGTCGCTGTCACACTGACAGTCGACACGCACCAACCCACTACCCTAACGTCCAGTTGACAGACACAAGCGCCTGTCAACGTCGCGCACCACGTGTCCAAGTGACAGCTGTCAAACTGTCACTATCGCACCACTCACAAGATGGCGGATGGCGCCGAGCGTCCAATCACACCGTACCTAACCTAAGTCACCACGTGCTCGCGCACGTGGGACTGAAAAAGCGTCCGAGCGCTGAAATATTATAACCTGAAGGGTTATAATATTAAAGCTAACTTACTACTACACTTACTGCACTCCAAAGTGTCAAGTAACCTAAACTAAAAACACAAATAGGTCCAACGCGGTAAGCACGTGGCCGTGATACACAAAAACACTGAAATATCCCTGTAAACAGGGATATTACACTAAAACAAAACACCAGGCTTAAGCACACACTATTTCCCGTAGGAATAAATGGTCAATACCCAAAACAACGCAGAAAAAACTATTTTTCCGAATTTAGTACACGCAGCGACACACAAACTCGACCGTTCGCAGAGAGAGCGGCCGCGCGAGTCAGATAGGGACAACCCCGTTCTCGAACACTATTTATATATGTTATAGCGTCCCCACCGTTCCCACCTTTCGGTATACCAGCAGGGGCCGCTATACCCGAGCGCACACCCCTAAGGGCGACGTCAGGGATCGAGTTTAAGACGGATCTAGTCCCCAATGCTAGACTGGTTCTCATAAAGGAGAGTAGCCTCGTGCCCTAGGACACTACCTGGTTGTCCAGACAGGTACCGGAGCAATAAGGCCGCTCACCACCCGCGCCTCAAAGAGGAGCTAACGACAACCTCGCTGGGGCCGGCAGAGAAGCCACCTCCCACATCTCCAGTGTGGTACCGGAGCTGTTGAGGCACGCTCACTTCCCAGCACACATCCGTGTGCCTACCAAAAGTGACCTACATCCTGGTAAGGACCGGACACATCTAGCCTAGTGTCCTACGCATTAAGGCATAGCGCAGCCGGGGATGCGGTCCCAACGGTCCGACTTTCGAAGGTCCGAAGGACACAGCTAAAGGCCACCCCATGGCCTCGCGCACTCGTCCACGACGTGCAAAGCGCTCGTCGCGTATGAGGGCAGCCCCCGGTGACAAGCATACCGGGGAGACGCTAACATTGCCACCCTCTGCGACTGCAACCACAACCCCCACGAGTCCGACCTCAATGTTGGACGGCGTCCCCTACTAAGCCACCGATAGATGCAGCCGTTCTGGGACGCCGGGCAAGTCCAACCCCGTGGTAGCCTAGTCACAGGGGGGGACCCGTAGTTCCCCCCCCGACCCGACTGGCTCGGCTTCTGCCAGCCGGGGGAGTCAGATAGGGACAGTGGGAATCTCGTTAATCCATTCATGCGCGTCACTAATTAGATGACGAGGCATTTGGCTACCTTAAGAGAGTCATAGTTACTCCCGCCGTTTACCCGCGCTTGCTTGAATTTCTTCACGTTGACATTCAGAGCACTGGGCAGAAATCACATTGCGTCAACACCCGCGAGGGCCATCGCAATGCTTTGTTTTAATTAGACAGTCGGATTCCCCTTGTCCGTGCCAGTTCTGAGCTGACCGTTGAACGGCGGTCGTACAAAACCGCGCCGATCGCGCACGAGACGAAACCGACACGGCCGCGACGGCTAGGAAGATCCGCGGAAGGCCGGAACGCGGGTCCGGATTCAGCCCGAACGCGCGAACGCCGCCGAAACGACGAAACACACGTACAGGCATCGACCAGGCCCGGCACCGGCCGCATCCGCTTCCCGTCCAAACCCGACACGCCCCGGTCCTCAGAGCCAATCCTTATTCCGAAGTTACGGATCCAATTTGCCGACTTCCCTTACCTACATTATTCTATCGACTAGAGGCTCTTCACCTTGGAGACCTGCTGCGGATATGGGTACGAACCGGCGCGACATCTCCACGTACATCCCTCACCTGAATTTTCAAGGTCCGCAGAGAGTATCCGGACACCGCCGCAAATGCGGTGCTCTTCGCGTTCCGAACCATATCTCCCTTCTATAGGATTCCATGGAACTCGAACGCTCAGGCAGAAAAGAAAACTCTTCCCGGACCTCTCGGCGGCGTCTTCAGGCCACTTTGGGTTACCCCGTCGAACTTTCGCCTTTAAAAACGAAAGAACGATTATTGAAACGGTTCCGCTGCCGGGTTCCGGAATAGGAACCGGATTCCCTTTCGCTCAAAGGTTGTTATTTATTATAATTATAATATTAAATAAAACACAACACATCGACATAAGATTTCTCCTTGAGCTTAGGATCGACTGACTCGCGAGCAACTACTGTTCACGCGAAACCCTTCTCCACGTCAGTCCTCCAGGGCCTCGCTGGAGTATTTGCTACTACCACCAAGATCTGCACCGACGGAGGCTCCAAGCGGGCTCACGCCCAGACTCTTCTGCGCTCTCCGCCGCGCACGTCCTACTCGTTACGGCTTAATGATATCGTATTAATAATAATAATATATCACACATGCCGGTAACGGTAGTGTATAGGCAAAACGCTTCAGCGCCATCCATTTTCAGGGCTGGTTGCTTCGGCAGGTGAGTCGTTGCACACTCCTTAGCGGATTCCGACTTCCATGGCCACCGTCCTGCTGTCATGAGCGACCAACGCCTTTCATGGTGTCCCATGAGCGTTTTTTAGGCGCCTTAACACTACGTTTGGTTCATCCCACAGCGCCAGTTCTGCTTACCAAAATTGGCCCACTTGGCACCGTCATCAGATCTCCGGCTTCATCGTTCGAGTAAGCCGGAGTTCTCACCCATTTAAAGTTTGAGAATAGGTTGAGGTCGTTTCGGCCCCAATGCCTCTAATCATTCGCTTTACCGGATGAGACTGTGTCGGATCGACGCCAGCTATCCTGAGGGAAACTTCGGACGGAACCAGCTACTAGATGGTTCGATTAGTCTTTCGCCCCTATACCCAGTTCCGACGATCGATTTGCACGTCAGAATCGCTACGGTCCTCCATCAGGGTTTCCCCTGACTTCGACCTGACCAGGCATAGTTCACCATCTTTCGGGTCCCAGCATCATTCCGCGTTCGGCGCTTGTCGTGTGTGCGCGCTTCTAGTCGATCCATCCACCTCAATTGGAGAACGAATTAGGGATGCGACCGTATCGATAGATTTTGCCTTATCGATATCGACGTTACGCCGTAAGTAAGATGGATCGTTATCTTACACGTCATGCATCCAATAGCAGTCTCAGCAGCACTGGAAAAAGACCAGCAGAGGACGACCCAGAAGGCGAATGGAGGTGTCCAAAGCGACATGTGAAACGTTATGGTCACCGTTATAACTCCAGTGTTGAACTTCAAAATAGGTTCAATGACCTATCGGTTGATACTGAGCCAGAAGGCCGCAATCAAAGCGTAAACCCAACGATGCCTGCCAGGAAGACGACACACATTCCTCCAATTATTCTGGATGTAAAGAAGGACTGGACCCACCAAAATATTAAGGATATTGTGAGTAAGCATGCTACGCATTACCACATGCATTATAGAAATAGCAGCAAGGTGGCAATCATGTGCCATAACTCTGAGTCACATCAAGCCTTAAAACAAGGTCTCCGTAAGGACGATGTGTCTTTTGTGACATATACCCGAAAGGACGAGAAAATGCCCAAAGTAGTTATCAAGGGCCTACCGGGTACTCTGGAGGGCGAATTATCAGCTGAACTGTCAAAAATTGGCTACCCAAATAATTTGGTTACAAAACTTAAACCGAAGAACGGAGACAGCTTAACTTGTCCACCTTTCCTGGTACAACTGTCTATAGGAACGGACATAATCAAATTTCGACAAATCAAATATCTGTTTAACTGCGTCGTTACCATTGAAAAATTCAAGCCCAATCGGATTCAAGGTACACAGTGCTATCGATGCCAGAGATTCGGGCATTCCTCGCAGAACTGCAACCTACCAGCACGATGTGTTAAATGCACTGGTTCCCACTCGACCGCTGAATGTCTCAAGAAAGACAGAACCGTATCTGCTCGTTGCTGTAATTGTGATGGCGAACATCCAGCCAACTACAGAAACTGCAGCGTCAGGGTCGCCTATCTTGAACGTCTAGAGAAAAAAAAGGAGACACAGCGTAGGTTCCCCCTATTACCATTCCCAGTAATGCCACAAAAGAACGTGCCGATGAAAACAACGTCATCAAGAACTTGGGCTGCAGTAACTAAGTCCACATTATCTGGCAGAAATCTTTTGGATGATCAGAGGCTACCACGTAAAGAAGAAACATCGCTTTCAAATGGAGGTGTCAACCCATCAAATCTTACGTCGAGTGCGTCCCTAGCAGCGGATGATCCAGTAACTAAGGAAATGCTTGACATATTGCTAGCAATCAAAATGCTTAAATCTCAATTTATAACATGTCAATCTCAGCTTGAGAAAGTCACACTTATTTTAGTTCATCTCGGTACTTATGTATGATTCCAAATTGCGCTTGCTCTCCTGGAACGCCGACGGCGTACGTGGTAAGATGTCTGAGCTTCTTTACTTAGCAGTACATTCTGTACCTGTCGATTTAATTGCTGTTTGTGAAACTAAACTCACATCAAATTCAGTCCTTCCGACGCCAGGTTTTGTCTGTCACCGCAAAGACAAACGTAGTAATGGCAAGGGTCAGGGGGTAGCTATTTTAGTGAAAACCGACGTGGCTCACTCCGTCATCGACATTCCTACCACCAATAATATCGAGGCGGTGGGTGTATCTATTCAACTCTCAGGTATTGAGCATTATGTAATAAGCGCCTATCAGTCACCTAATCTACCCTTGTTGCAAAATGACCTTGATATTTTGCTTAACTTGTCAAACCATGTTATCGTGTTAGGTGACTTTAATGCTAATCATAGCTATTGGCAAAGTAGCTACACCAATACCCGTGGTCGAGTCCTGTTTCGCCATATGATGTTGAATGATTATTTTATTTATGCTCCCGATACGGCTACACAAGTAAATTATTGCCCAGACAAAAATCCCACAACTCCTGACCTAGTTCTGTGTCGCAATATTAGCAACTTGAGTCACGTCGAAACATTAATAGCGCTATCGTCAAATCACTACCCCTTATATTTTACCATTGGTGGTCGTGTTCAGCTTTCAGCAAAACAGCATCGCTTCTGTTACAATAGGGCTAACTGGAAGCTATACCGCAGTGTCCTCGATGATAGCATCCTCCTGAAGCCAGGTACCTTCAAATCTGTTGATGACATCGATCATGCAATAGCTCACTTACAGGCGACAACTATTAAAGCAAGAAATATAGCAGTGCCTTCAAGTAACGCCAGTCCCCGTTCGAACAAACTCCCATGTCATATACGACGTTTGATTTCCTACAAAAACTACCTACGCAGAGTGGATCAAAGACTCCCCAAAGGTGATTACAAAAGAAATATCCGTCGAGTTATCAACAACTTATGTGTCATAATATCAGCCCAAACTAAAGCCAATTTGGATGATGAGTGGAACAAAAAGCTCAACAAAGTTGATAATCCCAGTAACGACATCTGGCGGCTAGCCCAAACCTTGAAACCCAGAAACCATAGAATTCCGCCTCTTCGTGCAAGTGATGGCTCAATAACTTATAAAGAGTCCGAGAAGTGCGAAGTTCTAGCAACAGCTTTTCATAATAATATGCAACTGTCGTCTAATATCACAAACAACGAGCTTGAATCTGAAATTAAAAGAGCAATCCAAGCAATAGATGATCACTCTATTTCTGGCATTTCTAACCCAGTTCGACCTCTTGAAGTTAGAAAAACCTTGACTTCGTTGAAACCCCGCAAATCGCCGAGCGATGATGAAATTACTAACATCTTGCTTAGGAATTTTTCGAGAAAAGCAATAGTTTTTCTTACGATTATCCTTAATAGCTGCTTACGTTTGGGTCACTTTCCTACAATTTGGAAAAATGCCAAAGTTATAGCACTTAAAAAACCTGGCAAAAGTGAGTCCATACCCACCAATTACCGACCAATAAGCCTCCTACCATCCTTAGGCAAATTATTCGAAAAGATTATATACACACGATTACTGGTGTGTTCCGAATACCTTTTACAAAACGAGCAGTTTGGTTTCAGGTCTGATCACTCTTGTGCGCAGCAACTGGCTCGTGTATCTGAACACATATCCCATAACCTTAACCTCAAACAATCAACCGGGATGTTCTTGCTTGATATAGAGAAGGCCTTCGATACCGTCTGGCACGATGGTCTTCTCTATAAGTTAGTTCGGCTGGGCATCTCATTTGACTTAGTTAAACTCATAAAATCATACTTGTTTAACCGTAAATTCGCTGTTTTCATCGGGCAGACTAGATCCTCCGTTCGTGCGGTGCACGCAGGCGTGCCCCAGGGTTCTATCCTGGGGCCTTATTTGTTCCTTCTGTACTTGAACGACATGCCTATTCAGCCACGAACTCATCTGGCGTGCTTCGCCGATGACACTGCGTCGTATACCTCATCCAACGACACTGACTTAATCATAGGTAGATTGCAATTCTCGTTGGATCTCTTACACGCATTTTTCATCAAATGGAAGCTAAAGCTGAATGAATCTAAAACAGAGGCTATTTTGTTCAGCCGTCATCGTACAGTACCCAAACGAACATTAAAAATAGGAGGGCATACAATCCCATGGAGCCGTTCGGTTCGCTATCTCGGTGTAACTATGGACTGCAAACTTAACTGGACTAAGCACACTGAGAACATGCGAATCAAAGGAGCTCGGGCCTTGGGTGCTTTGAGCCCAATTATGAACTGTAAAAGCAAAATAAGCTCGCATACGAAAATGAGAATATATAGCACCCTAGTCAGACCAAGTATGACATACGCATGCCCCGTATGGAGCAGCACTTGTCTTACAAATATAAAAACATTACAAGTTGTACAAAACAAAGCGTTAAAAATAGCCTTTAACACCCCATTTAAAACTAATTTATTTAAACTACATCTTCAAATTAACTTCCCTTTACTAATCCAGTTCATATTAAAGTTAACTAAAAACTTTTATGCTAAAAATTACCGAAATAAAAATCCCCTCATTAATAAAATTTGCAGAACTGGTCCACCCGACCTACCTTATATCGACAGGTACAGAACATATCGTTTACCACATCACTACCTTTTGTTCCCTCCGAACGACGTCACTCAAACCGGTGAGTAAGCGCAAAGCCAAATTTGCGATACGCTCTGCCTGCTACACTTTCACCTCTCTCGCCTACAGTACGTATGTGAGCGGGGGGCGAGGCGGTTCTCACCGCTGCCTTTATTCTGGACGCACCACTAACTACTCGTTGAGTAGCTTGTCTTGGTGCATTTATTTAAACCTACCCTATCTGTTTATGTAACAAGTGAAGATTTATACTTAAATCTCGCATTTAATTCTAATTTGTTAATAAGTAATATCTATTGGATAGTGTACTAGTAAAAATAACAAAATTATACTATAAGCTTTTATAGGCGCATCAGCCTGACAAAGTATCTTAGATCGTGTTAATATCAATCGTAGATTTAACGTTATTGTATGTGTAATATTTTATGATAATAAAGAATTTTGAAATTGAAAAATTGAATTGGGTCCCAGCATCTGTGCTCAGAGCGCGCCTGCATTCGCAGATTGGAAACGAGACGCCTCGGGAGTGCGAGAGAACGACCTAGATCGAGACCCCATCCTCCCTGAGAGGACGACGAGCGTCCTCCTTCACTTTCGTTACGCCTTTCAGTTTCGTTCGAAAGAATCTCAATGACTCGCACACATGCTAGACTCCTTGGTCCGTGTTTCAAGACGGGTCCTGCGAGTGCCCGAAACTGAATCATCGCAGACGGATACGTGCACGGTCCGAGACGGCACGGCGGCGACTTTAAATAATCAGACGCACCGCCCTCTCCCTCGCACTCGGGCAGAGGGAAAGAGACGGCGCTAATCTTGCGTCGGGCCGGACGCGCGCTAGCGCGTGCACGTTTCGTTGTTCTACCGTCCGACGGCCGGTCGGCTCACGCGAAACGGTCAACCCGGCGACGCCCGAGAGCGTACCGAGAGACTCCCGTACGGAGCTTAGACCGACATCGAACGGGTCGCGATGTATTACTAAGAGAGAAGTGCACGCCGTCCCGGGACGTGGGACGAACGTCGATCGTGACGCACGCCCGAAGGCGACATCATCGAGTGCGACGCTCGCACGCCCGAAAAAGACGATGAATCTCTCCGTTCGTTCATTCGAGTTTCGCAGGTTTACCCCTGAGCGGTTTCACGTACTGTTTAACTCTCTCTTCAAAGTTCTTTTCAACTTTCCCTCACGGTACTTGTTCGCTATCGGTCTCGCGGTAATATTTAGCCTTAGATGGAGTTTACCACCCACTTAGGGCTGCACTCTCAAGCAACCCGACTCTGAGGAGAGTCCCTCTCGCCGCCGTTCACCGTCGCTACGGGCCTGGCACCCTCTACGGGAAAACGGCCCCGTTCAAGACGAACTTGGACAGGTGAAGACGACGACGAGAAAGCGGAACCTCCCGAACACCACATCTCCCGCCGCCGTTACAACGACGGGATTCAGTGCTGGGCTATTTCCTGTTCGCTCGCCGCTACTAAGGAAATCCTAGTTAGTTTCTTTTCCTCCGCTTACTAATATGCTTAAATTCGGCGGGTGATCCTCCCTGATCTGAGGCCAACGTTATAAATGAGAGGCAGACACGATATCCGTCGGCGCTCCGACGTCGGTCACCGCGAATTTTTGTTACACGATGCCGGCGTCGATGCGCCCTTCGGACGTCGAGTCCGCCTACACGTGTGTCGTATATTGTATATTGTATTTACATACGTGACTCGAAGAAGCAAACTACTATTCGTAAGCTGTTTCGTAAAAGTACGTATCATAATACACACACCGGACTACGACGACAATTACATTAAGTATATTTAAACGGACAGAGAATTATTATCGAGAAGAAAATAAAAAATCTGAACCGTCAAATGCGACGACGTATTAAGTACGACGCAGTGTGGCTTTTGTTTTATGCAGCCGGCCCTCAGACAGGAGTGGTCCTGGATGTGTCTCCACGGACCGCAATGTGCGTTCGAAATGTCGATGTTCAAATGTGTCCTGCAGTTCACACTATGACGCGCAGTTAACTGCGTTCTTCATCGACCCGCGAGCCAAGTGATCCACCGTCCAGGGTAATGGTTTTTTCGTGTGTAATAAAAATAAAAAAAAAGATTGATATTAGAAGGACACCACCACCACGGGGGGCGAGGTGTCATATCTAAACCTTGAGCGTTATAGTTTCTTTCGAGAGTTTCGGCCGTGTTTTAAAAATATTTTTTCACTTTCCAAGTCACACGGACACAGGGACATTCTCGAAGACGTACGAATCGAATGGAAGACTCGAGGCTAGGATTTTAAACCTGTCATAATCTCATTCGATATACTCCGTCTATCGATAACCGTGAATTAACACGATATCGAAAAATCCCTTTTCCCTTCTCGTTGAAGAAGAAGAAAAAGACTATGGAAAGCTACGACTGTCGGTCTATGGACATGTAATGTATTAATAATTATATAATAAAAAAGAATCTCTTCTCTTTATTACAAATCATAATATACGTTAATGATCCTTCCGCAGGTTCCCCTACGGAAACCTTGTTACGACTTTTACTTCCTCTAAATGATCAAGTTTGGTCAACTTCCCAGCAACGCCGAGGGCCGTGAAGCCACCGCGTGTCGGTCCGAAGACCTCACTAAATCATTCAATCGGTAGTAGCGACGGGCGGTGTGTACAAAGGGCAGGGACGTAATCAACGCGAGCTTAATGACTCGCGCTTACTAGGAATTCCTCGTTTATGGGGGATAATTGCAAACCCCAATCCCCAGCACGAAGGAGTTTCAACGGGTTGCCCGGGCCTCTAGGCCAGGGAGAACATGCTGATTCCTTCAGTGTAGCGCGCGTGCGGCCCAGGACATCTAAGGGCATCACAGACCTGTTATTGCTCAATCTCGTGCGGCTCGAAGCCGCCGGTCCCTCTAAGAAGAATTTTAATACGTTGCCAGTGAGTTGCGAGACCGAAGTCGAGCACACCGAAATGACAACGCCTATTTAGCAGGCTAGAGTCTCGTTCGTTACCGGAATTAACCAGACAAATCGCTCCACCAACTAAGAACGGCCATGCACCACCACCCACCGAATCAAGAAAGAGCTGTTAATCTGTCAATCCTTCCGGTGTCCGGGCCTGGTGAGATTTCCCGTGTTGAGTCAAATTAAGCCGCAGGCTCCACTCCTGGTGGTGCCCTTCCGTCAATTCCTTTAAGTTTCAGCTTTGCAACCATACTCCCCCCGGAGTCCAAAATCTTTGGTTTCCCGGAAGCTGCCCGCCGAGCCATTGTAGTAACGTCGGCGGATCGCTAGATGACATATTTACGGTTAGAACTAGGGCGGTATCTAATCGCCTTCGAACCTCTAACTTTCGTTCTTGATTGATGAAAACACCTTTGGCAAATGCTTTCGCTGATGTTCGTCTTGCGACGATCCAAGAATTTCACCTCTAACGTCGCAATACGAATGCCCCCAGTTATCCCTATTAATCATTACCTCGGAGTTCTGAAAACCAACAAAATAGAACCGAGATCATATTCTATTATTCCATGCACGAAATATTCAAGCAGCATTTTGAGCCCGCTTTGAGCACTCTAATTTGTTCAAAGTAAAATTGTCGGCCCACCTCGACACTCACCGAAGAGCACCGCGATAGGATTTTGATATTGAACCGACGTGTTACCGCCGGCTCACCGACGATATGCTCCGCAAACGTGTCAGTATCACCGCGGATGCGGTGCACCGACAGCGCACAGCACAAATGCAACTACGAGCTTTTTAACCGCAACAATTTTAGTATACGCTATTGGAGCTGGAATTACCGCGGCTGCTGGCACCAGACTTGCCCTCCAATTGTTCCTCGTTAAAATATTTAAAGTGTACTCATTCCGATTACGAGGCCTCGTAAGAGTCCCGTATCGTTATTTTTCGTCACTACCTCCCCGTGCCGGGAGTGGGTAATTTGCGCGCCTGCTGCCTTCCTTGGATGTGGTAGCCGTTTCTCAGGCTCCCTCTCCGGAATCGAACCCTGATTCCCCGTTACCCGTGACAACCATGGTAGTCGCAGAAACTACCATCGAAAGTTGATAAGGCAGACATTTGAAAGATGCGTCGCCGGTACTGGACCATGCGATCGGCAAAAGTTATCCAGATTCATCAAAGTTAACGACATCGGACGCGAGGCCCTCCGTCGATTGGTTTTGATCTAATAAAAGCACTCGTCCCATCACTGGTCGGAGTTCTGATTGCATGTATTAGCTCTAGAATTACCACAGTTATCCAAGTAACTGAGTAAGATCTAAGGAACCAAAACTGATATATTGAGCCATTCGCGGTATCGCCTTAATACGGCTTGCACTGAGACATGCATGGCTTAATCTTTGAGACAAGCATATAACTACTGGCAGGATCAACCAGGGAGCTACTACTAGCTAGCTAGCTTAGTTGGTTAGCTGACTGCTCGCGTTTCGAACATGTCGATCGACGAGACTTATTTGTTAACCCTTCGCGAGTGTTTGTTAGACACGTCGCGAAGGTGGTCAACGATGTGATAAATACTATGATTTTTACGTGGCTACGAGAGCCAATCGTCGAACGTTCGTACAAAACTGCTTCACGAATTAAATTCGTTTTCACAACATTTCTGTTGCGCTGTTGTTTGAACGAGAACGATTACGCCCGGTACTGAGAGAGCTGAACCAAATTTAAAATACACACACGTTTGTTGTGTATTATTATATTATTTAGACGATATGTTAGTGAGGGGAGACGCGAATCTATATCGAGAGAGAGAGAAATAACACAACTCTCCTCCGTAGTAAGATTTGTTCCCCGCGCTCGTATATACGATAGAGTTTTCGCGATCTCTTTTAACCGTACATCTGTTTGAGACGTACGATGAAAAAGTCACACTTTATCGTTATTCTGTCCACAGCAGTAGAAATTTTACAAGTTACAAAACACGTCGCGCTCGGCGTCGCGGCCTTATCGCCTTAACCCCGTGAGCGTCGCGCTTGTATAAGCTGCGCATGCGCAGCTCTCGTAACTCTCTGGGACAATACCTCGTGTATTGCCAGAGCCCAACTCGCTAATATTACTCGGAATATAGCTAGAATTGGTTCATCTACCCAAAATACAATTAAAAAACTATAAAATAATTTTTCGTGTTTTTAGGGTTAGGCCCTATGTTCAACGAGGGGGCGATGGATATAATTCCATTAAAAAAGTAAAATAATGATTATATAAAAAAGTTTTTAATTTTTCATAATTTTAGGGTTAGCCACATTGTTCGACGAGGGGGCGATGATATAATTCCATTAAAAAAGTAAAATAATTATTATATAAAAAGTTTTTAATTTTTCATAATTTTAGGGTTAGCCCCTATGTTCAACGAGGGGGCGATTATATAATTCCATTAAAAAAGTAAAATAATTATTAGGTATATAAAAAAGTTTTTAATTTTTCATAATTTTAGAGTTAGCCACATTGTTCGACGAGGGGGCGATGATATAATTCCATTAAAAAAGTAAAATAATTATTATATAAAAAGTTTTTAATTTTTCATAATTTTAGGGTTAGCCCCTATGTTCAACGAGGGGGCGATTATATAATTCCATTAAAAAAGTAAAATAATTATTATTTAAAAAAGTTTTTAATTTTCCATACTTTTAGAGTTAGCCCCTCTGTTCGACGAGGGGACGATGATATAATTTTATTAAAAAGTAAATATACCAGAAGAATAATTAACCCGTTAACAGTATAGAATAGGTAATTAATGATTTACAATGGGAACTTTACAAAAACACTTTAATATATAATATAAAATATCTACCGTATCTACCTACTTACTAAGTACCAAAACTGAAAACCACAAACCAAATAAATATCGATTTCTTACCCCAATAAAAACGACGACACAAAATTCAAATTTGGAAGGAAAAAAAAAAAAAAAAAAAAGACCTACCTTAATTATTAAAAATAATATTGCTGTAGGTAGGAATTATAAATTTTTATTAATTATTTATTCATTTCTGTGATAAAATTTCGATAGAGATTCGTTTTCTCCACTTTTTTAGACAATCTAGAGGTTCTTTTAACAAGTTTTTTTAAACATTTAGCTGGTACTCGAGTTTTACTCGTAATTTAAAAAATCTGCAACTAGTTAACACTTTAGCGGCGTTAATCGGCGGGCGCTAAACGTTCCTAACTATAGAATAGATTTTTAGAAGAAAATATACAAAATTAACCACATTTAAAAATTGTTTTTTCGTATCAACTACAAATTTTTTAAAATTTGTAACTTGTTGCGTACAATAAATGATTTTTATTATTTATTATTATTTTATGTTATTAAATATTGCTTAAAGGTATGTATGTATGTGTGTGTGTGTGTGTGTGTGTATAAGTTCAGTTATTTTACTGGTTTTTATTCATTGCTGTGATAAAATTTTGATATAGGTAGATTGATTTTTTACCCGTCTGTGAGACGCAAAGGGGGAGGGTAATGTATTTATAATCGGTCTATGTATGTATGTATGTGTGTATGTTTATTTATGGCGTTCTATCCATATTGTCAAAATTTGAAAATCCAAAATCGTCAGAATATGTCAAGATGGGTATCATTAAATAGGTAGGTAGGTAGGTATTTTAAATTCAATGTTAGATTTCTTTTGCCATTTTTTCATTTTAAATAACAGTTTAGGAAATAGAACGGTTTAAAGTTTATTAACAATAAGGTAGTATTCTTGCTTTTGATTAGTTACTAACGAACGAACAAGTTTTTGTTTGTTCAACCAAGACTTGTAGAAATTTGTAGAAGGAACTGTAAAACTTACCTGAAACAAACAAAAAACATGTAAATAATAGGAAGAATAATGTATAAATTTGACATTCAAAAATATACCTCCTACCTACATCTGTACTACTCAATGTACATAAAATAAAGATAAAAATCCCCTAAACAATTTTCTGCATCCTCTACTTTTCTTCAAAATGGCGACGGAATGTGACAATTTAGCCGAACACTCAATCATGCAGCGCCAGCCAATTCAATAAAACTTGGAAATTTTGATAGGTACCCACAGTTTTTTTCGCATAAAAATAAAATATAATGCAATAGTAACCTTGAATTGATTTTCAGTATCCTATGTAGGTAAGTAACAATTAATTGTAGGTACTTTTAAAAATTTAGACTCCATCCATTCTCGATTATTTATTATTTTTCTCAAGAGTAAAAGAGTGAGCGAGAACCCTTCAATATAAACGTTAATTAAATTAGATTAGATTATAGGTATAGGAGGTGAATTGGATGACGACAAAGGGTGAAACAACCTAAGAAATTCTAGATTAA